>OZ024830.1:81073816-82273816 GCA_964016985.1 Anodontia alba | reverse complement strand
ATTAATTGGTTATGGAAAATCATGGTCAATTATGTACTCATTTGCCTTAAACAAGTAATCATGGAGTAAATCAATCTGTAAAAAACTACCTTTCACTTTAGTAAATTTTCGAGTTCACATCAAAAACTTGAATTTCATGCAATGCAAATTATAGTATCATAATAACCATAAGTATTGGGACTAACAGGCCTTTGCAAAATGTGTAGACCCAGATCAGACACTGCAATATGCAGTGTCTGATCAGGGTATATATGGTTTGCCATCATACAGCAATATTTTAGACACACCAAGAGGTAGTAGAATGGACTATTTCAAATTTTTGGACAAGTATGGTAAGTAGATAAGGTGTCATAATACTTAAAGTTAATATGGTACTTTCATTTTGAGCCACGCATGCTAATGAAGTTAAGAAAATTTGACCTCTACATGTAACTGGCACCTGATACACATTCAAGGGAGGCAAACTGTCAAAATGTTTTTTCTTCCCTTCTGGAATGAGGTCTTCTCTTACAAGCAAGAATTCCCTTCTGAAAAGGGGTCTAATCTAAAAGGAAAGAATTTGCTCCTTACTGGAGAGCCTTGTTGTGCAGAGAAGCAAACAGAGGTCACAAAGATTATCTTCCTTGTATCCAGTCTCCTTAAAATACCGTATTTGCAGTGATTTATTTACAGTTTGGTTCAATTGAGTCCCAAGGACTCGCATAATTGAAATTCATTGAGTTCTATGATAAAAATCATGAGTCTGTAATGTATTTTAGAGCAGATTTCTACTGTTTTTTGTGAGTTCTTGGACTCACTTATATAAAATTTGTGAGTCCCAGCGAAAAATTATGAGTATATGAAGCGGGACTCACAGGTAAAAAAATCGTTGATTTGACTTTTTAACTGCACTGTGCACTAAGTTTTTTTTCAAAAATACTGGGAAAACGTGGTAAATATGTACAAATCTTTACTAATGGTACACTCGGACAAAAAATCATCGAAAGACTTAATCAAATGACGCTTATGCAGGGATTATTCTGGCCCAAGATTTTTGAGAGAGAAAAAATCCCATTTGGACAAAAACAGTGAGAGATTTTTAAATTCAGTGAGATTTTTTTTTTCGCTCGCTGAGTAAGATTTTTTTTTTTTTTTTTTTTTTTTGTAAAGGCCAGATTTTGTATCAGAATTGTATGTATAAGTATTATTATTGCTTATTTTGTAATGTACTCTAAATCAGGTTAATAAAATTGTTATATATAGGGTGTTTGATTATTTTAAGTATCATTATTTTCATGTTTACTGCAAGTGTTTATATATAAATTTGAACTTTCTGGAAAATCATGTTTAAATAACAGGTTGTTTATATTCTTTTTAGAATTTCCAAATGGAATAGTCTAGATTAAGCTATTTTTGGCATGTCACAGAACATTTAAATTTTTCTTGACAAATACTGGAAAATAAGTGATGCCTCTAGTACTCTATTTTTTCTTTAGAATGTTCTTTGATATTATATAAGGAGAGAAGATTTTCATATGAGCATCTTTGTACACTTTCATTTTTTATTGGATTACTTCAATATTTCATTAATTCTGGAATTAAACTCTGAATTCAGGGACTTTAAATTGTGGGATCAGAAACTGCAATTAAAAAGGATTTGTTTCAGAAATTTTTCAGGAATTATTTCTCTGGGATTTTGTGACATTATCCAATGATTTTTTTTACCTGGGAGTTCCAATTCATATACTCATAATTTTTCTCTAGGACTCACAAATTTTATAAAAGTGAGTCCCTGAACTCACAAAAAAACAGTATATATCTGCTCTAAAATATATTACAGATTCATGGTTTTCTCACAGACTTATGGAATTTCAATTGAGACTGAATAGAATCAAACTGTAATAAATCATTTGATTATCTTGAAAGGTACCGTTTACATTTATTTTTCTGTCTTGCACATTTTCTTATTTTTTGTTATCAACTAATACTGTAAATAATTTTAAAGCTTGTTGCTGGTTTCACTTTCATTTCTTACTCGTTACGCCTAGCTCGTAATAAAATGCAAACGGCTTCATGGGCTTGTTATTCATCAAGCTCAGCTCGGTCTTGTGTTTGATCCGAGATCGTCATCCGAATCAGGGGGGGAGAGCGTGGCCGCTTCTGTCGAGCTGGGTTGTGCTCGAACAAGATACTTTAACATGTTGCCATCCCGACTGGACGGCTTCGGGTCGGATAATTTTCTTTCTTTTTTTCCGAGTCGGCGGACATGTTTTTGCTGACTCGAGGTAGCGATCAAATAAACGCTTACTTAAACCAGAGACCGACAATGAGTTTTTATGATAAAGCTTTTCAACGATACAGATTAATGAATGGTTACCTGCGTTCGTATGTGTAATGAATTTTGGCGCCACAATAATTCAGAAACCGGTCAAACAGAACAGTCCGATAGTCTCGAAATGAACCGCATGTGCAAAATAGGAACTTAACGGCGCGAAATGATAAAAATTCAGCGTGCGATTTTTTTTCTCACTCCTGGAATTTTGATGCGATTTCTTGCAAAAAAAATGCGAGAATATCGCGAAATCGCGCCAGAAAATGATCCCTGCTTATGTGATGTTTTGTGTTGTCTTTTTTTTTTTTTTTTTTGCTTATTTTCTTTATAAAAGCATGTGTTGTGGGTACTCATTTGAATTGCATTGACAAGTTGATGCAATTCAAATGGGTACCCACAACATATGCCTTTATAAAAAAAAAAAAAAAGACAAATAGTACATTGGCTGAAGACTACGGAATTGCTTGACTGTGCACTTATTGGGGTATGTATGGTAATTAGGTCCAATACAGTACAGTAATTACTCTTAATATTGCGACAGATTCACTTTCTACTTTACTTATAAATTCTAATCTCCACAATCTATAGTACTCAGACTCAAGTGAAGGTCTTGTCTTAATGCCAAATGGCAAACCTCATGACTCCAGATCTGGGTTTTCACCATTTGCTCAGGTGTGTCTCTCCAAATATTTTGCAGGAAATCAAAGTTGTAAAATCTCACATTGCTTTAATCCTTAAAATGCCAAGAAAACCTGCATCTGAAAATGTCGTCTGTTTATGTCGTCTGCTAAATATTCTTGCAAACCTTTTAAACCTATTTTTGCATACAGGCAAACAGTGTGGACCCTGATCAGACTGCTCCTCTAGGAGCAGTCTGATCTGGGTCCACACTGTTTGCAAAAATGACTTTTAAAATCACAAGCAGATGACAAAGCAGCCAATTGTTGTGATCGGCGCTTTAAGGGTTAAAATTTAAATTTCAACATAATTCGCTTGGTTGGATATGCACAGTCATGATCCCAAGAATCTTTGAACAGGCAGAATTTTAACGTTTACCTCTGGGCTTATTCAGCAAATGACAAATTGATTATATTTTTCTTATTTTTTCCAGAAAATAGGCTAAGGAGACAATTAGCATGAAATGCCAAATCCTATTAAATATTTTCTAGGAAAAAGAAGAAAATACAGTACTAATTTGTCATTTGCTGAAGTTTCTACCCAGCATAATGCTATGTGTTTAAAGTTTATAGTGCAGCCAGTTAACATCTCAAGGTTAACCCTTGTCCTGCTGAACCCGGATATACCCTGTCTTAACAAACAGTGTAGCTCCAGATCAATTGGCTTCTGAAGAAGCCAACTGATCTGGATCTGCACTGTTTGCCATTTAGTATGTGAATTTGTATCCACAATCCTGATTAAGTAATCTGATTGGCTGAAAATTTGAAAAGGGCGTGGCATCTTAATTTAATCAGCAGGACAAGGGTTAACATGAAGATTTATATTACTAGAAACTGCCATGATCATTTACAAGGTGATTGCCATCAGTATCTACACTATTTTCAAGATGACAGAAGAGACTATTTTGGATATTTAGTGATGCAAGTTCTACAATTTCTTAGTCCTGTGGTTTATATCACAGTCCATAGCCTTCCACTGAAACCAAAATTTTGAAAGCATCTTTGGAAAAAAAACACAAAAAAACTCTAAGTCTTAAATGTTTAATTGAGTTACAATTTTAACAACTAAGTCAACAATATTTTGGTCACACAGCCTCTAAATGGGGACTTTTGCTCAACCAAGTTCCCCAATGAGTTGCAGTCCCTGGTTTGTTTGTTTGTGTTGAGGTTTCACGGCCCAGTCAACCCATTGGGGTCATGTTGAGCATGGTCAGTTTACCTAGCCACACGTTTACTGGGCAGGCTTAGTCCTCTAAGCAGTTAACCAGTATTGTGCACATTCTTTCGACAGAAACTGAAAAACTGCCCTTCTTGAATCAGCGGAAAGGAGAGAATGACCATAGAAAATATTTCATGATCAATCTCCACAAAAGAATGTTGCCGACCTTGTCGGGGGTTGAACCCGTGACCTCCTGGTCTCCAGTCGGACGGCGCATCCAAATCACCGAGAACGGCTGCAGCCCCTGATTGTGACTGAAAAGTGAAATAATCAGTCTACCTCAATCAGGATAGCTATAGGCATTAAAGGCAATTTTTTCTTATTTCTCCATGAAACATACCATGCATAATGTGGGAAAAAGGCCCTTCTATCATGTGCATAAGATGAGCGTATGCATGCATGCAGTCTGATCTGTACATTCTCGATTCTTCAACATATACTACAATATCCACTGATTCAGTAAGCGGGCAACAAAGGCCCTGATCAGCCTGCACATTGGGCAGGATGATCAAGGCCTACATTATCTGCAAATTGCATAAGGGCCCTTCCTTTGTGTTGTGCATCATATGTTGTGAGATACTTCTAATGGACACCCACGTCATGTTTTTGTGGAGAAATAAGTAAAATATTTTCCTGATACCAGCTCTTGACCGGAGCTATGAAATTCATTCAACAAACTTACTTTTTACCATATTAAATTCCTTTAAATATTTTTAATTCCCGCTTCAATACAGCTCAATTAAACCATACATCAAACAAGTTTATGTTTAACATTTTGCATGCTGGATAAAAATTCAACAGATGGCATGATTTTGAAATATTTTTCATTTTTCCCAATCTTTGTCTTCTGGTAAAAATGAGAAACTTATCAATGAATTTGCCTTAAGACTTCTACTGGTTAAACTGAACTTTCTGTCAAACAATTACGCAGTGAGACAGTAAGTGCATATGCAGAGAGACAGGTAATGTACATAGCATTCAAATTACCATATTTATCCTAACCATTCAGACAGGCCTAGGCAAACATAGATCAATGTCGAAGAATGCAGCATCTGATCAGGCTCTTTGCTACTCATCCGGTGATTTTTAGACACACACCAACAGACAGTCAAATAGACTTGTTCAAATTTCAGGACAAGTTCATTAACCCTTAAGCACCAATCACAATTGCGGCAGACGACATTTTGAAATATTTTTTTTAATTTTCAAAGAAAAAATTTTGGCAGACAATTCACATGACATATCAAGACTTGTTTTCTTTGAAAAATTAAAAAAATAAAAATAAATGTCGTCTGCTACAAATTTTGCTTGACGCTTTAAGGGGTTAAGTAGTTTAAGTTGTCTGATTACCTAAGGTAAATGTGGTATTACATATCTCTATTAAAATAATCTCTGTACCATTACTAATATTTGCACCTGGCATACCAAATTTACTCCAAATATTTGGACACTTTAACCTCCTACCATACTTCTCCTAAAATCAAACAAATCCATTTGCCTAACTGTAGGTGTGTATATAAGAACAACTAGATGAATGGCAGCAAACACGTCAGATCCTGATCAGATCTCGAGGCCTCAATCTACGGTGTCTGATCTAGGTCTACAGTGTTTATTACTCCTTGAACATCCATTCAATTACCTACTGATGTTATTAACACTTTGCATACTGGGTAAAAATTTCAGCGGACAAAATTTTGAAATATTTTCCTTATTTTTCCTAGAAAATAGGATCTGACACTTCATGCAAATTGTGTCCTTAAAAGACAATTTGCATGAAGTGTCCCTAAGGACACAATTTGCATGAAGTGTCAGATCCTATTTCCTGGAAAAATAAGAAAAACATCACCAATTTATCGTCCGCTGAATCTGCCCACAGTGTGGAAGTGTTAAAACTTCTGGGTGAACAGTAAACAGTGTGAATCCTGATCAGATGCCAAATTTTGAGGCATCTGATCTGGGTCTACGTGGTTTGCTCAGGCCCATCTGTAAATACAAGAACAGGTTTTCTCTGTCAGCTAATGTTTTGGGATCTAATTAAACCCTTCTAATGGGATCCCAGAACCAAAGTGAATTTATATGGAAAATATATATATATACATATATATATATATATATATATATATATATATATATATATATATATATATATATAACATCAATACTATCAATTCCAAAACATGAGTGAAACAAAAAAAGAGTATTATCTGCACTGTATTTAAGTTCCAATCTTGAAAAAAATGTCTAGATCAACAGAAAACATCAAATCCAACTAGTTTAAACCGGACTTGTACATTTTATAAGAACTCAAAAGATATTATCGTAGCTTAAAGACTTCTCCTTGTCTTAAATGGACTCAGAAATCCAGACACTGGACTACACGCTGTGTAAGACCTTAAAAGACCCGTGACTAGAGTTAAGCAGATTAGGAGTCCAAATACATGACTTTCCAAAGCTCCAGATAAGGCGTTTTTCTTTTTCAATCAAAAAGTACAGGAATTTTTCTTAACATATGTTGCGGTACTCATTAGAAGCGACTCACAGAGCCGCTTCTAATGAGAACCCACAACGTATGTTTTCATGGAGAAAAAACAAAAATATTTGGCGGCTATCCCCTCCTATCCGGAGCTATGCCTTTTCAAAACAGAGCTGATTAAATTCAAGGTTTATGCTTATGAAACAGTGATACTTCTTGCACTGTGTAATTACTGATGAAATTTGGATTTGCATTATTTTTTAACAGTTATATGGTTTTTCGCACAGAAATTACTAAAAATGTGTCCAATGTCAACATGTTTATACAGTGACACTTTTACAAAATGTGTCTAAAGTATTCAGACAGACCAGAGCAAACAGTGTAGACCCAGATCAGGGGCCATAGAATGCGGCATCTGCTCAGGGTAAACAGTATTTGCTGTCGTCCTGAAGTTTCTGATGACAAATTGTAATGCCTTTTCATCATTTTTCTGTGAAAACAGGGCTTGACCTATCATGTGAACTGTCTCTTTATGGCAAAGACTCACATAAAATACAAAGCTCCATTTTCTCAGAAAACACTTTAAACAAATATTCCCATGCAAGTTCCATTTTACATGCAATTATGCATGATGTACATTCTAAATAATTCTAAATAAACTTGATGTTCTTTTTTAATACTGATCAAATTATCATTAGGATTTACCACATCTCTCCTCAGTATTTGGACAGCCAGGCCTGAATAAACAGCGTCAACCTCGATCAGGCACCAAATATGCCATCTGATCAGAGTCTACATTGTTGCAACTCATCCAACAATTTTTGACACATCAACAAGCTGTAAAACAGTCTTGTTAAATTTTTAGTACTGGTATAGGAAAAATGGAACAAAGATTCCAAATAGTCAACTCTCCTTATACAGACACTCGATACAATGACAAAATTCGTTATAATGATAATTTGAATGTCACAAAACCTCCGCTAAAGAGGTGACAGTTAATGAGAAATTATGCAAGACTTCTGCATGAAAACTTCAAGCAACATATGTTTTGGATATTTGTTAGAATCACCTCAGTGAGGCAACTCTAACAAATATCCAAAACATATGTTCTATGAGGAAATAACAATTAAACAAGGTCTTTCTTACATATCATTCTGGCCATTAAGGATTCTTTACAACAGCAAATTCATTTTAATGGCAACATCTTTGGGAACAAATGCTGTCGTTGTAACGAGGATTCACTGTACTTAGATAAATATGGTAATTTCATAGCAACAGATAGGGTGCTTTTTATATCCGAAAAATGCTGATATCTTTCTTATTTCTCAACAAAAAACATATGTTGTGGTACTCATTAGAAGTGCCTCGGTGAGGCGCTTCTAATGAGTACCCACAACATATGTTTTCATTGAGAAATAAGAAAAATATTATGTGGATACCCCCTCTTATCTGTAGCTATGTAATTTATGAAAATTCTAACCCACTACACATGACAATACATGCATTATCCATGAATACATCCCGACCCCATGAAAAGCCAGTATTGTTTTTTTGTTAATTTATTACACATAGAAAATACTATGCTTAACCATCATACATGAAACACTTAGCATGCTGAGAAAAAATTTAGCAGCAGACAACATTTTGAAATATTTTTTTGTTTTCCAACTTTTCCTAAAAAACATCATTTGACATTTCATGCAAATTGTCTTTTTTGTCTCCTTTGGTGACAATCTGTATGAAACGTTAAATCCTATCTTCTAGAAATATAAGAAAAATACCAATTTGTTGTCTGCTGAATATGCCCAAAGCATGGTAATTGTTGACATATAGCCTATTATCAGGCATTTAAAATAATGATAAATGCAGCTATCGAGTTACGATCAGGTGTACCCATATAAAGACTACACTGTGTTGAACTAGCATTCAAAACTTCTTTCAATGCCGCTATCTCTTATCTGTCCTTACGCTCAGCTGACAAACCCGACCTGCCATATGTGCCACCCTATATTTACATTCAATATATTGTCATGGTTTTCTAAAGAAACTGAAGAGAGACGTGACTCCTGAATGACTTGGACTCTGAAACTCTAGGCCAAAATTAAAATATTATTTTGTTTCCCCTTACCTGAGCAACACTAAAAATTAACGCTTACCTAGAAATGTTTTTCATGATTTGGAAATGAAAAACATGTTTTCCTTTTCACAAACTTTATGATTTGCCATTTGACATGTTCTCTTTATTTTTATTGTTATTCTATTGTGAAGTTTCAAATTCAACACTATTTTAAGCATTTTTAAGGGCCTTTATGTGCTTTTGATACTTTTCTCATGTTTCTAGAATTCAATTTTTCCCCTAAGAATGTAACTAACCAACCAACCACTCTCTTCTAGATGGGCTTGGGAAAGGGAAACAAGCATATTTTTAAAGTAAGCCCTACTGAGAACAGTCTTCGCGAAAAGTGCAGGACTGCCCGACAAAACTGGCATTTTTTCATTTTGTCCTGCATAAGTTTTAAGTCTGTCTGACGAATGTTCTGCAAATCTTAGCAAAACTGACAACAAATATGCCTTCAGTCCTGCAGATACTTATCTGTTCTTCAAAAGATTACAGTTTGTCTGACAGCTGTCCTGCATGAGTAGAAAAGATTTCACGAAGAAGACTGTGAGAATGGCTGATTATTGCAGTAAATACCATGATTACACTAAAAATTTAGTCATTTAGCCCTTAACAAATGATGAAGACTCTGATCAAACTTCTCCTCAGGAGCAGTTTGATCAGGGTCTACACAGTTTGCTATTCAGTCACAATCTTGAGCTAAGATGGGAGCACAGCGCCATTTGACTGTATCTGAAAACGTGGGTACTCATTAGAAGCATCTCATAACATTTTCAGGATGAAATAAGGAAAATATTTATTGATACCTCTTTATCTATAGCTGTATATAATTCATGGCAATTTCACCATATAATATGCAAAATAAAGATTTTTGTCATTAAGCACAAAAAAACAGATTTTTGCAGAAGTTACTAGAATTAACAAAAAAATTGAAAAGCTGAAGCAATAATACCCCGCCATTATGATGTGGTGGGCAGATAACTGTCAAAAGTTGATGTAATTTGCCCATCTGCAATCCCAAACCAATCTCCACAATATCAATGCACATACTAAAATTATCATCCGGAAACAAAATATGGACGTATGGCGGGCAGATGACTGTCAAAAATTGAAGAAATTAGCCCATTAGCAATCCCAACCTAGATCTCTACAATATCAATGCACATACCAAGTTTGCCGAAAATCCATTGACATTTACTCAAGTTATCATCCATGAAATGAAAATATAGACATGTGGTGTGCAGATAACTGTGTCAAAAATTGACGAAATTAGCCAATTAACAGTCCCAAACCTACCTCCACAGCATCAATGCACATACCAAGTTTAATGAAAATCCATGAATGTTTACTCAAGCTATGATCCGGAAACGAAATACGACAGACAGCTGCACAGACAGGTGGACACACAGATGTCCAATGTGAAACCATAATATCCTGCCTAAGGTATAAAAACCTGCAAAATTCTGAAAATCCACATAGTCATGTAGACCCCTACAAACCTGTTTTCTCTATATACTATGGGGGAACATAAGGTTACAAATTACATAGACTTGTAAACACAATAAAAACAAACCTATGCAGTATCTCACAAAGATTAAACAGACTGAGTTCTGAAAAGTATCTTCCAAGTATGTGTGAAAGTAAACAGCCAGACCAGATAGCAAAGCCCCATACTTTTGTTATTTACAGACATCCACAGATCTAGATAAGGGGACAATTTCAATGAGTACCATTTTGTGGAGAAATAAGAATATTATCAAGACCGTCTCAGGGCAAGAGATAAGGGGAGTATCTGAGTAAAATACCCATATGTTTTTAATACTCAACTATTTTCAAAAACTTGGGTATTGATGCCCAAATTGATTTGACAGAATACCCAATTATTTCCAAATTCAAGGGTGAAAATTAAAGTTTCAAGGCCAGAAAAGCACATGATTACTATTTTATATTATGATTACTACACACAATATGTGTTTTTATTCTTCATAATATGACAAATATAATCTTAAAATTAATAGGGTAACCAGTATAATGAAATAACATGTTTTAAATACCTTAATCAGTCTATTTTTTTTTTTTTTTTGCTCCTTTCTTCAGTTTCGTCAATCTTTTTGATGTTTATTATAAGTTTTACCCAATTAATTTTCATTTTGTGGGATATCTTTACTCAAACTGAAAAATGAAAATGCGATTAAATTTTGATGGGGTTAACTACTCAAATACCCACAAAATTATCTATTGCTCTGCTGTCTGGTGTGCCGTGGTTGGCAACATTCTTTCGCAGAGATTGATCATGAAATATTTTCTACGGTCATTTTCTCCCTTCCGCTGATTCAAGAAGGGCAGTTGTCAGTTTCTGGTGAAAGAATGTGCACAATACTGGTTAACCGCTTAGAGGACTAAGCCTGCCCAGTAAACGTGTGGTTAGGTAAACTGACCGCGCTCCACATGACCCCAATGGGTTGACTGGGCCGTAAAACCTCAACACAAACAAACAAACAAACAAAAGTGTCTTATCTAGAGCTATCAACATCACTACAGTCAATGATTCTGTAAACAAGCAGCATAATGCTCTAATCAGGCCAAAATTAAAATATTTTTGTTCCCCTTATTAACCCTTGTCCTGCTGAATAAAAGACGTCAAGCCCATTTCTAATTTTAGGCCAATCAAATTACTTGATCCAGGTTGATACGAATTAAAATATTGAATGGCAAATAGTGCAGATCCAGATCAGTTGGCTTCTTCTGAAGCTAACTGATCTGGATCTACACTGTTTGCAAAGACAGGGCATATCCAGGTTCGGCAGGACAAGGGTTAAAATTGGCCCTGCTCAAAAACATTTTTTTTCATAGTTTCTAATTCAGGATCAAAATTATTTTTTTTAATCACAGTTTTATATTTTGTAATTTGAGATTTTTTAAAGTATACTCTTCTTTTTGTATATTATTTGATAGTAAACCTGAGTATTGAAAATTGTTTTAAAACACTTTAAGGGAAATTCATCAGGTTATTATGCAGGGTTTTCCCTGACTCATTTTTGGCAGTATTTTACTGCCAAAATCAAGTTCTGGACTCCCAGAACTAAGGGATAAGAGTCCTGATTGATGCATTTATCATCAGTGTAAACTTGATTTTATTTATTTTTGGCTTTGAATTTTGATTTGTTTTGTACCTAAAGGACAAGAAATATAACTTTTTGGGAAACAATTTCTTTAAAACAATAAACACCTAAATCTTATTTATGGACCCCTTAACTCAAGATCAATAAGTCACTGGGACCCTCGGTTTCAAACCCTGAGGGAAAGCCCTGATTATGGCTATCATCTTGTGAATGAAATTTTTCATTCCATAAGTTTTAAAAGAAGAAGAATACTTTACAAAGTTTACAGAATGAATGACCAACGCTTTTGTTACAGACTGGTCAGGTATATGGAAACAAACAATTTACTAAGCTTTGCCTCAGATCTTGTGCAGCCTGACAAATGGACCTTGGCTATCTGCACATGCCTCAAAAATCTTTTTCAGCTGGCAAGGTAAGAATTTCAACCAGTTTTATATGGACAAAACAGACATACATGTACCTGCTAGCAACAGCACACACAATATGCTGGCCTGCCATACACAGCTTCAGATAAAGCCTCTTTTTTTTTCTCGAAGTTCTGATACTTTCTTCTTTCTCCACAAAAACATACATTGTTGGTACTCATTAGCATTGTGGGTGCTCATTGAGGTACTTCTAGTAAGTACTCACAATGTATGTTTTTGTGGAGAAATAAGAAAAAAATATTATGTGGAAACCCCCCTCTTATCTGGAGCTCTATGCCACAGAAAAGAAAAATATGCTAACAATATAAGGATCAAACATAGTTTTTCATGCATTAACATTCGCCAGGTCCCGTGGGAGGTGTTGAAAACCGAGGCTGAAGGGACCTGGCGAATGTTAATGCATTGAAAAAACATTTTCTATCGCTATTATTGCATAAAAACTGAAAACATTTGCTACATTTGCATTATTTCTTGCACTATTTTGTTTTGCCTTTTCACTGATGTCTCGCGAATGAAATTTCCACGGACTATGCTCATTCTAGGGCCGGACAGAACATATCTCGTGATGGCAGCAATTCTGTGGCCCCAGTACAGGCATACTGGAAGTTGCGTACCCGTGCATTAACAGTGCGTGAATTGTCTTGTTAATACACCGCTTTTCGCCGGTTAATGCACGGCTGTTACTTATGTGCGGCACTGCTTTTTATGAAATAACAGCCATCAAGGCTTCTGCAGCTTTAAACTTTACTCCTCTCTGGCCAAATACCACAGACAAGAGAAAAATTGCGAGTTCTTTTTTTTTTGTACATGTCACCTGAAAACAGGATTTGATATTTCATGTTGCATTTTATATAAAATGTCTAACCCCACTTTCTGAGAAAATAACCAAAATATCAACACCTGTTGTCTGCTAATTTTTATCCAGATAATGCTGGCAGACTGCATTCCAAATACATGTACATGTATTTTTCCAAAGTTACAGGTCTTTTGGCATTTTATTTCAACTATTAAGTACTTTTTTCACCAAAACAACAACAAAAAAACACTCGTCTGTCATCTGTCAATTTTACATTTAAAATTCAAAGGGTAAAATGAATAATAAACTGCTACAAAGGTTTAGACAAGATTTTTTTTTTCACCCCCAAATTGTGATGTACAATTTTTGTTTTCTCTGCAAAATTGTATGTTGTGGGTACTAAATGGAATCACTCACTTACTCATTTGGACCACCAAGCCCAATAAAGCTTACTGAGCCGCCACATCATTTGTTTTATAGGTATAAATATAATAGTGTCCAGTGACCTGTGACTTCGGGTTTCAATTTTCTAAGCTTGAAACCAGAAGCCTCAGGTCTTAAGAAAAGGTTATGTTTCTTCTGTAGCTGTGAAATAATATACATGTAATATTTATCTTGACATCTCTCTTGTCATGAGCTAAATGAATGTCAGATACAAAGCAAAACTAAACAAGGCAGTCTGAAGGACAGCTATTCCCCCGCTACAGAATGACAATGGAGCGGCCTCAAAATTCAAGGCTCAAACTGGTGGCCTTCAATTGTGACCTTGACCTTGAGTCTGCATTGTTGAGTTATGGGTTCTGCAAATCACCTCACTAAGGCGAACATTTGACCCAAATTTAATAAATATCTTTCAAAGGGTTCAGGAGATATGGAGTGAACATGAAATTCAAGGCTCAAACTCCTGACCTTTTACTGTGACCTTGAACTTGAGTCGGCATGCTTGAGTTATGGGTTCTGCACATCGCCTCACTAAGGCAAACATTTGACCAAAGTTTCATGAAAATCTTTCAAAGGGTTCAGGAGATATGGAGCGAACAAGAAAGAACAGATGACCTTCAATTGTGACCTTGACCTTGAGTCTGCAATCTCTGCATTGTTGAGTTATAGGTTCTACACATCATCTCACTAAGGTGAACATTTGACCCAAATTTAACAAGGCCAGTCTTCGCGAAATCTTTCCAACAGATGCAGGACAGCTGTCAGACAAACTGAAATTTTTGGCAGGACAAAATAAAATTCTGCAGGACAGGAGGCTTGTCTGTTATCAAATTACTATCTCGTTTGGCCAGAAATCACAGGACATTTGTCAGACAAACTGAACTTTTCTGCAGGACAGAATGAAAATTTGCCGGTTTTGTCAGACAGTCCTGCAGTTTTCGCAAAGACTGCTTCAAGGCAGTCTGAATGGCAATGGAGCAGCCTCAAAATTCAAGGCTCAAACTGGTGACCTTCAATTGTGACCTTGACCTTGAGTCAGCATAGCTGAGTTATAGATTCTGCACATCATCTCACTGAGGCAAACATTTGACCAAAGTTTAAGGAAAACCTTCCAGGGGTAAAGGAGATATGGAGCCGACACCAAATTCAAGGCTCAAACTCGTGACTTTCAACTGTGACCTTGACCTTAAGTCCGCAGAGCTGAGTTATGGGTTCTGCACATTGTCCCACTGAGGTGAACATTTGACCAAAGTTTAGAGAAAATCCTCCCAGGGGTAAAGGAAATACAGAGCGGACATGAAATTCAAGGCTCAAACCCATGACCTTGAACTGTGACCTTGACCTTGAGTCAGCATCGTTGAGTTATTGATTCTGCACATCGTCTCACTAAGGTGAACATTTGACCAAAGTTTAAAGAAAATCCTTCCACTGGTATAGGAGAAACAGAGCGGACACAAAATTCAAGGCTCAAACCTGTGACCTTGAACTTGTGTCGGCATGGTTGAGTTATAAGTTCTGCACATCGTCTCACTGAGGCAAACGGACAGACAGACAGATGGACAGACGAAAGCCATTTCTATAATCCCCCATCCGCTGCACGGCGGGGGATTAAAAAATGCTCTAGTTTAATAGACTAAGTTTGGCAGTGTTCGCTGTGCAAATAAACAAGGTTGGGATTGTCACATCTTCCTATCTTGGAAGATGTCTCCCTATTTTCCCATGAGGAGACATAACTTCCCATTTTTCTGGGCCAGCTTCATGTATAAGATCCAGCATGTCCATGCATTTACTTAGGCACTCTACCCCACCAGAGATGTGGAAATACCATGCCCGACTAGTCCAACTTGTCCAATTTCCTTGAGGACAAGAAAGAAATTTCAATTTACTTCTCCTGGGACAAGTAATTCATAGCTCTGGCTAGATAGAGTATCAGGATTATAAGGTATATATTTTTCTTATTTCTCTAAGAAAACATATGTTGTTGGTATTCATTAGAAGTGCCTCAGTGCGGCACTTCTAATGAGTACCACAACATATGTTTTCTTAGAGAAATAAGAAAAAATGACAATTAATCTTGGTTGGACAAATGGATTTTGACCATTTACTTGTCCGTGGACAAGTAATAAAACTTGATAATTCCTCAACCCTGTACCCCAACATCACATACCCTTCTATACTAATGCCAACGCTACTTCTAAGACGTAATGCAAACACTGCTTCTAAACGTAATAGAATATTAGGCTGAAGCTCCCCACTGGTCAAGGCGGAAACGACTGGAGCCGAAATGATGTATGGCCTAAATGACCTGATTCTCGGACAACGGTAACATTCCACTTCTCGGTTTTGTTGGCTTTCTTTACCACTACACCAAGGCACTGTGCTAAAGCTGCGTATACTTCATGGACTCACACTCCTGTCTTTACTTCAACTCTATTGCTTTTTTTGTTCACTTTTTTTTTTTTTAAATTTCACCCAATTATTTTTATAAGAGGCGGTAAAATTACTCAATTCAAAAACAGAAAGTAATATTTTACCCATTTCATTGAATTTTGAGGGACAAAATACCCAAATATTTTAAAAAAAAATATCTGTTGCTCTGTAGACGCTCACATTCCCTTTTCATTTTGCACTTCCAACATTTCAGACATTTTTATTTACTGGATGAAAAGAATAAAACGGAAATCAGGCAAGGTAATGCACAAAGTTTCTACAATAAAAAAACAAAAAATGAATAAATAAAAAAGGAACATACAATATAACATACATGCAATGTGTAATATCTCATAATAACTGGAGGAAACTGCAGTGGTGCAAGTGGGTGTGGTTGTCATGTTCAGTATAACGCGGACCACGTATAACGCGGTCAGTGTTCATGGCTCCCGACGACCGCGTTATAACGGCGCTGCAGTGTACATTATAATTGCAGTGTATTCCACAAGTGCCAGCAGCCAGAGATTTCACTGGCTTCTCAGTGATAAAGCACTGGTCGCTTTGCTTTAAAGCTATACATTTTGACTGGTCTGTGAATACTGTGAACAAGGCCGGCTATGCTTAATACTTTCTTCTACCTGCAGTTTTATGGAAAACACTAATTCTCTATTCTAAACATTTCCTCAATTGTGGTTGACCCTGCTGACAAACCACCAGATCACCTGATGGCAGATGCTTAAAGGAGAATTTACTGATATATCTTCAAAGGCACCTCAAAATTGTTTCGCCACCTGGAACGGGGTCTGCTCTAAAAAGAAAAAAATTTGGTCCCGGAGGGGGGGGGGGGGGGGGGGAGGTGTATCCGCTCACCTTAATCCTTGTCCTGCTGAATAAGTTAAGATGACAAGCCCACTTCCAATTTTCAGCCAATCAGATTACTTGATCCAGATTGTTGCTATAAGTTCACATAGTTAATGGCAAACAGTGCAGATCCAGATCAGTTGGCTTCTGAAGAAGCCAACTGATCTGGATCTACACTGTTTGCAAAAAGAGGGTATATCCGGGTTCAGCAGGACAAGGGTTAATTGGGGTTTGTGGACTTTGTGGTGTATGAAATGATGTATTATTTAATTTTAATTCACATTTCAATACACACATCACAAAGTAAAAGAACAGTAACTACAGACTAGCTGCTTAAGCAGCTTTACTTCTTCTGTCAAGATTTAAGCTCAAGAATCCTTTGTAGTTTGAAAACATACCCAAACACAAGTCTTTTCAGTCACATCATTAAAATAGAATTAATGATACTAAGTGTGGGATTTACATAACTGACATAACCGTGGGTTCCAAACTGATAAGAAGAACTTTCCTTTTCTCAGTGATAATGTCTATTTAACCCATTTTAGTCACAAAACGCTTAAAAGGACTGGGTAATTGGCAAACTCGCCACAAACAGTGAAGACCTCAGTTCAGACGCCACAAAATGTGGTGTCTGATCAGGGTCTACATTATTTGCATTAAAAAACAGGAATTTCCATACAACATAGTAAAAATATAAACTAACCATCCTTCTAATGAGTAACCACAACATATGTTTTCGTTGAGAAATACACAAACTATTTACTTGATACCCACATTTATCAAGACCTATGCCATTCGATGTAAATGGGTTTAATATTTTAAGACAGTTGAAGAGTAATGATGAAAGGCGCTCTGCCATTAAGTCTTTTGTTTGTGTTGAGGTTTTACGGCCCAGTCAACCCAATGGGGTCATGTTGAGCGTGGTCAGTTTACCTAACCACACTTTTACTGGACAAGCTTAGTCCTAGCGGGTAACCAGTATTGTGCACATTTTTTCGCCAGAAAACTGCCAATGCACTGCCCACCATTGGGACTTGAATGCATGATATTCCAATGTGAAGTCTGCAAGGCTAAACTCTCAGTCATGCAAACACTTCTAAAATTTAATATTCTAGGTTCTATATACAAGCAGACAGAGAGAAAAAAAATTAAAGCAAATTATTAACACAAATGTTTATAATTTCTAAGTCTATTACCTAAGCCTATGCTTATCAGCAGCAGTCTTGGGTGGATGCATGATTTCTGAGTGAGGAGGTGCAAATTGATCAAAATCCTGTACTTTCTCAACATATTCGGACAGACAGACCTGAGCAAACAGTATAAACCCAAATCAGATGTGACAGAATGAGGCTCCGATAGCTAGGGTCTACATTGTTTGCCACTCACCCACCAACTTTACATCCTTTCACAGGTAGTAATATTGACTTTTGAAGAGAACTATAAGCTAAAGAGTAAGGGGTGTAAGGCTGGCTAATCAGAGCTGAAAAGATAATCAATTATCAGTCCTGCCACTGCAATTGATAATCGATTAGTAATCGCTGACGATTTGATCATAATATTACCTGTTTGGGCATGACCCTATCATATGTTGTATGTATTTTGTCAGACAGGCCTGAGTAAACAGTGTAGACCCAGATGAGACACGCGGCCTCTCATCAGGGTCTACACTGTTTGCCACTCACCCAGCTATTTTAGACACAACAGTGGGTAGTAAATTGGACTTGTTCAAATTTTAGATGAAGTATGATGAGGTGTCTGAATACTGAGGGTTAATACGGTAAAGTAACAAACACCTAAATAAATGATCAATTATTAGCAAATCTGTAATGATAGTCATTTTTGTGGAATTTGTCAATCAATTAATCGATTATCCGATTAACCATGCCAGCCTTAAAGGGGTGTGAATATTAAGGATGAATACAGTATCCCAAATTTATCAAATTTCTCCAAAATTTCCAATGAATTTTGAGTCAGAGCAAGGTTCGACTGAACGCAGCCAAACCCTCTGAATCCACTCCCTGGCAGTACATGTAATACTAACCCAACCTGAAAAATACCAAACCTCAAAAACTTAAAGACTAAAAAGCCTTAATGCCAAATTAACCCTTGTCCTGCTGAATAAATTAAAATGCCACACCCACTTCTAATTTTCAGCCAATCAGATTGCTTGATCCAAATTTTTGCTATAAATTCACATACTTGATGGCAAACAGTGCAGATCCAGATCAGTTGGCTTCTTCAGAAGTCAACTGATCTGGATCTACACTGTTTGCAAAGGTAGGATATGTCCGGTTCAGCAGGACAAGGGTTAAATGTTAAGAGGGAAAGAAAGACAGAGGTATAGAACAACCAAAAACTATGACCACTCCCTCCCCACTCCCCCACAAAAATAATCAATGGGGGAACTTGGGATGGGGATATAATTATCAGTCAGCAGTCTAACCAGTTCTGTAATCAGTAGTACAAATCAAGAAAGTGGCTTAAAATGGCTTTAATGAGACACTGTCCTGAGAAACTTTCACTTCTTACAAATTGTCCTTTTTTATGGCAATGTCCTATAAATTCTTCAGGACACAGAACATTTGTTCCATCCCTTTAAATTTCTTGACAGACAAGAAGGTCAATGACCCTCCTTTCTTTCAACCAAGGTGCATGGGTCAGATATTAAAATTTATCAGTGGAAAGAACATCACAATGACCCTTTTGGATTCAAGCAGGCGAAATTGAGTCATGTTCGCCAGACTGGATGAACTGCAGTGGCCAACACTTGAAGGCTGGTGCAGAATCTCCAGCTTTGGCCATCTAAAATTTGGGTATACATTAGAGTTGGGAATCGGCCAGAATTTCATAGCTGATCATTGGTTTTGTAAAACCGACCCATCATCGATTAATAAGCGACTTGTAGAAAATATATCCACTCTTAATTTAGCCCTCTTCCAGGTACTTTCCGGTATTCATTGCCCCAGATCAATAAGAAGGGTGTTTAGATAATTTTTTTTTATTTCTCCATGAAAACATGTGTTGGGGGTACTCATTAGAAGCACCTCTGAAAGTGTTGTGGGTACTCATAAGAAGTGCCTCTGTGAGGTGCTTCTAATGAGTACCCACAAATTATAACAGCTCTTGATAAGGTGCTTTTTTCTATCCAAAAGTATTGATATTTTTCTTATTTCTCCATGAAAACATACATTGTGGGTACTCGTTAGAAGCGCCTTGCTGAGGCGCTTCTAATGAGTACCCACAACATATGTTTTCGTGGAGAAATAAGAAAAATATTTACCTGATACCCCCTTTCTTTTATCTAGACTTATGAATTATGTTTTCATGGAGAAATAAGAAAAATATCAGTACTTTGGGTTGACTTTTTTTTAAGGCTATTTCATCATTTTTTTTCCCTTTTATTGACCACAAATCTAGAACGACCCAAATCGACAGCTTTGAATTTTATTTCTTCACACTACGAGTTTCAGTATATATTAGGCTTTCAGACAAGTGCAGAGAATCAAACCTTAACATTCTTATGTCATCACAGAAGTATTTGCACTGAAAAACTGTTAGAAACAAACATCAAAAGGTTGTATATTGCAGTCTTATCAATTGTGCAATTCTGATTATTGACATATGATATCTGAGTTATCCAGCATGGGACTGGTTTCGATTCAGCAGACGGAGACAATTAAGCTAGTAAATGATCTGTGACTGACTTTTCCTCTTTCTGGCCAGGTATAGCTGTTGTGAAATACTGGAGGACTTTATTTGGCGGACTTAATTTGTGCATCTTACACAAATTACTCGCGAGCTCATCGGCTGCGCAGGCTACTCAAAATAATAAAATTGCTAACAATATGCGTAAAGAATGTAAGTATGCACTATAAATAAAACAGACCCTTATCAGACCGCGCACGCTTGTCTGGATCAGCAATTTTCGCATTTGCAATAAGGCTTTTTACTACTTGAAACACTATGGTATTAACTGGTAGACTCGTGAACCATAAAATAGTTACTTACTTCTTGGGCAAGATACCATGACCTAGACCAGCCTGTGTATAAAAATGTTTCTAGGTCCTGTTAACGTTCTAGGTCCTGTTAACGCTGTCAAGCAAACTGTACGTCCTGATCGGAATAAGCGGATGCAACAGCCTACTGCCCTATCATGGTTTTTGGCTACTTTTTTTTTTTTTTGTAATTGGTAAGGTACCTTTTTTTTTTATTTAATGTTGAATGACCGCCTTCCGTTACATAAGCGACTACTTTGATGGTTTTGTGGACAGTTTCTAATCAAAGTATGGGGCAATGCTTCTGAAATTGACTGCCATTAGACAGCTGCCATGTGTCACGTCCGCACCAAAGTCTGATGGATATTGAAATCCACAGTAACTTGCCTATAAAAATAAAACGTGAGAAAAAACAGGTTTCTAAAAACAGAATTTTCCTACGAGTCCACTATAAAAAAATCCATCCGATCATCAGTCACAAGAGGCAAAAGTGACTGATGATAGATTATAATCGATCATCAGTGGGAATTGTGTTGGGGTTTAATGACACATCAACCCTTGTGGGTCATTTTGTGTCGTCTCCCAGAGAAAGGGAGAAAAAGCGACAGAAGAGATAGCAGAAGAGATGAGGGACAGGGAAGAAAGAGGAACAGGAATGAAAGAGAAGAAACAGAAGAAATAAAAACATCACCTCCCTACCCTTACCCGCTACAAGGATAGCAGGGCCTTGCCCAACTGTAAGCCAATATCAGCTGGACGCCCCGGTGACATAAGATACATGACCACTAGTATACATAGTGAACTATCAAAGAGCAATCTCAGTTACTCTGATAATGATATTTCCTTATTAAATGTCAAGTTCACAGAAATCATTTAGACCCAAAAATGTTTAGGTTGAAATCCAAAATTTCATTGGATATTTTACTCCCTGAAATTTCAATTTCAATGCTGATTTTCAAAAAAAAAAAAAAAAAAAAAAAGGCGTTCAAATACCCTTAGCCCTCTAATGTGAAGCTCTGTGACTGACTGATTAGTGCATTTATTATCAATCTAAAATTAACTGTATATTATGTCCATATCCTAAACTAGTAGAGAGATGTCCTTAAGTTCTTTTCCCCCATGGACTGCTGTGAGTGGATCTGTATGGTCTGGCAAAATACTAGATGTATTAAGAGAGATACGGCATGACTTACAGTGGCCAACAGAAGAAACTAGCAGACAGCATTCCTGCCATTCCTTTTATAAGATATTTTCTTGAAGAAATTCACACCCACAGAAACCACTGATAAGACAGTAACAGACACCATTACCAGACAGCACAAGACCAACAAGAACATCCCTTCACACAGCTTTAGAGCTAGCAAGAGCTAGCAGGCCATACCCCTTTAGATGATGAGAACACAGAGGAGACTAAACCCTCATTTAACTTTCCTTGAAAAACAGAGGTGTGTTTAACATACCTCTGATTTATAGTTTTAAAAGGCATACATTTAGCCACACACCCCAATGACGTAACGATTAACCACTATCCGGCAAAAGTTCCTGAGGGAACCGTGTTGCAATATAAATCATACCTCCAGATAGGAGGGGATGTAGCCACATAATAGTTTCCTCAGCGTTTTCCATGACTTGCATTTTGGCAATTTTATTCCCAAAATCTTGTTTGGGACCCTTAAAAGTTAGGGGCAAGGGTCCTGTGTGATGCATACATAATCAAATCCAAAATTAATGTTGTTTATCAATGGTTAAATTGATTTGATTCTTTAAAGAAAATAAGACTGTAAGCAGACAATTCACATGAAATGTCAAGCCCTTTTTTCTCTAAAAAAATCGCTTCAAAGTGTTGTCTGGTGCAACAGTGATTAGTGCTCAAAAAGTTAACCTCTTTACGACAATAAACCGCTGAATCTTATTAAAGGACACCTCAACTTCACATAAGGGAGTCCCTTGGACCCTCACTTTAAAATCCTGAGGGAAAACCCTGTCTTCTAATGAGTACCCAGAGTATATCATACATGCCATAAGCTCAGTTAGCTGTGGACAAAATCTGTGAGATAAGGCAAGCTTTTAAGGGAGATCTGACAAAATTCTGTAAGATTTTCTTAAACATCACTTTGGAGCTCCCCCATTTAAGTCTTTTTATGTAAAATGCTTGTGAAAACCACAACAGTATGTGATTTATGTTCTTAAAATCTGTTGTAAAATGGTCAGAAAATTTGATCTCACAATCTGAAATATGGAATGTGTGGTATATGTTTCCTGGAGTAATAAATAAGATATCAGTACTTTTTTGGCTGGAAAAAAAAAAAGCACCTTATCTGGAGCTAACTAAATTGAAAAAGAAAAGACATTTATAATACTACATATATATTCCCCTAATGTACAGTGCCTTATGCAATGTCATAAAAAAACTTCAACTCTTATCAAAAAAAAAAAAAAAAAAAAAATCTTGCGTAAATGGTTACATAAACCCACCACAAATCTTATGCAATGTTGAGCTTGTATTTCAGTCCCGGGATTTCAGCTAGCTTGATATAAATTTGTGAATATAAGACAACAAATGATATACATATACATTTCACAAGATAATTAATCATTTTGGAATGCTATTCAAGCAATAAGCATAACTTATCCTCAAAGAGACAGAATGAACATATATTAAAATACATGTATATTGTCATTTTGAGTTACCTCCCTTTGTTTATCAACTGACTGCACATCTGCTCTGGTGCACAAACTGTGCATAGAGAGCAACCTGCAATTTGCCATATATTATAGAAATTTAATGCAAACTGTTGTATCTATGTTTTGTAATGTGCTACAGTTGTAATAAATCAGAAAACGAGCAAAAATACAATGAAGGACAACATAGATTGTGACCCTTGAAATGACCTTGAATATCGAAAGACATGTCGCTCATTTTACCTCATGTATATATGCATTTTGTGTGTTACACAAGGCTGATGGTGAATAAAATGTTCGATATTTTACTTTCAGGTTTCTTCCCATCCAGCAACTGAACTAAATGGCGGGTCTAGGTTTATATAACCAACGCATTCCTCATTTCTCTTTGAAAATGACCTTGCAAAGTGGACGAATAAACAAACAAGAAATTCTGCTAGGATTTGATTTAACCGGGTACATTTATTTTAAAAATCGATGCAAACAAAACTCTGGATAAAGGATACCATCATATCAAAAGGATGAGCTTGGTTTTCATGATATAATAGTAAAAAGTGACAAAAATGCAGACGATTTTTGCAAATATCATCAGCTGATCTGTCAAGATGCAACTCAAAACATTCATTAAAACACTTACCATTCTGACTGACATTTCCTGATTTAATTTCAGAAGAAGCTGTTATTTTCTCAACTTGTTTCTCACAAGTCTTGCCACTATCTTCGGAACTGTCTGTGCTCGGAATCCCAGGCATTTTTCAAGACATCGAAAAACGACTGTGTACACACGTGGTTTTGTCCCGACACGGCCTGGTTGCTATTTTTAGTATTGGTAGTCTCAAACACAAGATAAAAAGGAAATAAATAATATTTGTTGCGCTTATCCTGCGGCAAAATTAATGTTTTTAAGAGCAGACACAAAAATGTAAATAGAAGGGAAAAAGTGTGATCAAAATATGTTTACTTCATAAATTAGATTTTCAACACTTTGCTTTTTAGCTATAAACCTTTGAAGTCAAAGGTCATATCTGATGCAACGCAAGTCTTTGCTTGTGACGTAATTTAGTTTTCATTCACGTTCACTGTCGAATAACAGAACAGCGGTGCAGAAAACAGCATGGTGGTGTCAATACCTCCCCAATACTGCCTGTGTTACCCCAGGGATTTTGTGGAACAAGGGAACATGCCCATTTATTTTCAGGGAAAATTGGCAAATATTTTAAGGGAACAATTCTTATTTTGGGGGACAGGGGAACATTGAAATTTTGAAAAGTGAACATGGTCGATTATTTTTCGGAAATAAGGAAACATGGTACGCGCCTGGCCTGAGCGCCTGGCCCTCAGGGTCTCCTGTGTGTAGAAGTACTGGCAAAGTGTTGATGCTGCAAATTAAAAAAAAAAAACAAAAAAAAAAAACAAAAAAAAAAAAACGTCCATCTCCTAATATCTATACAACTGTGTTTAAGAAGTTCACTTACAAACGTTTTTTCTTTCTTTCAACAATTGGGTAAGTTAAAGATATATTCGGTTAAGTTTTGGGTAACAGGGTTGCCATCTTTTTTGGGGGGAAAGGGCTGACAACTCTGCTTGCCATCTGTTCTTTCTGTGGTTGTTCAAGCATTCGTCTGTCTTTCCCTTTGATGTTGAGACATGTATGGATATGATTGTATCAGTTCCTGAGTTCACTCATTTACTTTGAAATTCAGATAGGCCTACCAACCTTTAGCTAGTGCCGACCAACGATATGATAAAACAACATTTGGATCTCACTCGGTCTGACAAGCCGTTCTTGAGAAATCAAGTTTTTGCACAAGAAAATATAGATGAAAAGATGTTCTCGGTCAGCGATGCTGCATAATTTGCCCCCGAAATACCTCTCTTAATTAGACCCCTAAAGCACCAAACAAAATTAGAACACAACAATAGTTGCCGAGAAAAAATTGGCCCATCACCACCACAATAAATAAATAAAATATTTTACTCCAGCCATTATTTTACTTCCAAAATTTATGAGAAAAAAAAGAGAAAAAAAAAAATGATTCTAAAAAAATATGAAAATGTTTTGAACAAAAAAAAAAAAATCTCAAAAATACAACTCTTTGTAATTAGGAAACGGTGTCGTTGAATAATATATGTTCACGTACTGGTATGTCAGTTTTCAGTAGCCTAGAAACTGTATGTACATGTACTAAAAGTCTGAAATGACGTTTTATAAAACCCCTTTATCATCACGAAAACATGCCTATAGAATTTTGACCCCTTAAACCCCACTTTTATAACGTCAAAACTAGGGTTTACAGGGGTATATATTATTTTTCTTATTTTTTTGCTAAAAAAAACATAGATTGTGGGTACTCGTTAGAACCCCCTCGACGAGGCGGTTCTAACGAGTACCCACAATCTATATATGTTTTGAGCAGAAATATGAAAACTACCAGAGTTTTTTTTTTTTATCTTAAAATTTTCAGTTTTTGGAGGTGAAATGTTCTATATACATGTATTTGAATAGGCGTGTTTTTGTAATGTTATAACTGTTTGCAAAAACTATTCAGCAAGTATTCTGATCAGGACTAGCAGACATAGTCTGTCTCCAGACTTTATCTTTTCTATCGTTTTCTCTTTTCTCTTTTCAAAGGTATACAAATCTGGTATAGCTTATAATTATTTATTCAGTTACGTTCCTTAGTGGAAAAGATAGAACATGTGAATAGATATAAGCAGGAGAAATAGGGATTAAAGAGAGAGAGAAAAAATAATGTTCAGAAAAATAACTAAATAAAATAATAATAATAAAAAAAAACAGAAACGACTGGAGCCAGTCTATAGTAGACATAGCGATAAAAAGGCGCAAAAGCTCTTACTGTTAAGTCTCTGCTTTATATGGGCTGAAGAAAACAAATCGTAATCGATCACGGATGAGGCCCGACCGATGATGCCTAATAATGTTCAGAAAAATAACTAAATAAAATAATAATAATAAAAAAAACAGAAACGACTGGAGCCAGTCTATAGTAGACATAGCGATAAAAAGGCGCAAAAGCTCTTACTGTTAAGTCTCTGCTTTATATGGGCTGAAGAAAACAAATCGTAATCGATCACGGATGAGGCCCGACCGATGATGCCTAATTTGCCGAAACAAGTTAAGATAGCAATATACGATTCAAAGATCTTGTGGCTGTTCTTCGTTTCGACAACTGGGAAAGGCCCTTTTCTGGTCGCCAGGACTTGGTCTGACTTCAGGAGGGATTTTTCCTTATATTTTTAATAGATACCCCGAATGACTGTCAGCACGGACTTAGAGCCAAGAGAATATGTGAGACTCATATTGTCGCTCTATATCATGAACCAGCTGCTTTTCTCGATAAGAAAACCCAGACAGATATTGTCATCCCCTATTTTAGCAAGGCGTTTGATCGCGTTCCCATTCAGCGCCTTCTACAGAAGGTCCACCACTACGGAGTGCGAGGTACTACATACCAGTGGATTTCGTCATTCCTGAGCTCCAGAACACAGCGGATCAGTCATCGGATAAAGCCGCCCCAGTTGAAAGCCATTGTGCCACAGGGACCCGTCCTCTATCCGGTATTATTCCTGATTTTTATCTATGGCCTCCCTGAGGGGCTTAGTTCAAGAGCAAGACTGTATACTCGACAGAGAGATAAGACTGGCACAATTAATCGGATAATCGATTAATCGATCGATAAATACCACAAAAATGATTATCATTACAGATTTGCTGATAATCGATCATTTGATTTCTGTGTCCGTTAATTTACCGTGTTTACCCTTAGTATACAGACACCTCAGCTCCTAACCATACTTTATCCAAAAATTGAACAAGCAGAATTTACTACCCACTTTAGTGTCTTAAATAGCTGGATGAGTGGCAAACAGTGTAGACCCTGATGAGACGCCGCGTTTGCAGTGTCTCATCTGGGTCTACAGTGTTTGCTCACGTCTGTCCTACCAAATGCATACAGTTAAGTATAACATATGGTAAGAGTCATGCTCAATCAGATAGGTAAAATTATTGCCAAATCTTCCGTGATTACTAATCGATTATCAATCACAATAGCAGCACTGATAATCGATTACTTTTTCAGCTCCGATTAGCAAGCCTTACAGAGAGATAGTTCATTTGAATTCGACCAGCAATTGCTTCATCGGGACCTGGACAAACTCGCCTATCAGGAGAAAAAAATGGGGATAGAATTGCACCTTCATAAGTTAAGTGTCCTTCGAATCTCCAGGGCAACATCTCCTAGAACTTTCCTCTGTCACCTCAAAGACGTGACTTTAATGGAAGAGTATTCATCAAAGTAACTGGGTGTGGACCTACAACCCAAACTATCTTTCAAGAACCACATTAGCCGGTCACCAAGAAATCAAACAGCATGCTAGGTTTCCTTCGACGTAACTTGAGACAAGCAACCGAAGAAACCAACACCCAGGTCTGCTTCACCATGGTTCAGTCCAAACTGGATTACTGTTGTACTGTCTGTAATTCATACCAACAGCTGATAGATGCTATACATATTTAGTTTGATTTGATTGTAAGAATTTATTTTTATGTTCAAAACACCTTGTATAGAAAGCTGGCATCTGCAGTCATTCTGAGTAATGATATTTTTTACCGACTGAAAATCTCAGCAGTTGTATGTCAGGCCCACTATTTCTATACTCGTGGTACTGGAGTAACCAATGTCGGAATATATGTGACAACAATGAATGCAATAATTGAGCCAGCGCACGACAAAACCTACAATAAGACCCGTGTGGCAAGTAAAGACTTAGATCAACCTGTACATCCACCCAGTACGCCAAGGGTTCTCGTTTATCCCACTTTGTTGCAGAAGGCACATGCGATCGGCGAAGACTCTGATCAGACTGCGCAGATGCGCAATCTTATCTGAGTCTCCGATGGTCGCACAAGTCTTATTGTAGGTTTTGTCGTGCGCTGACTCAATTAAATGTTTTCTTGGCTGATAAGTTATGTCAGCACGAGCCGTAACGTGAGAAAACGCACCTTTCTTCTGACATTTACGCCCAACGAACATTCAAATCAGCCTGCGGCTTCACACAGTCCGATCACGATCCTCATTATACGCAAGCATCCTTGACTATCCTAAATGCTCCTAGTGAAGATTCTGTTCAGACTGTGCGAATGCGCAGGCTAGTCTGAACTTTGCTGGACGCACATGTCCGAAGCATAATGGAACAACTGTCTTGTGGCACTTGTTTAACATGTGCATGTCTTGATTCGTTTCAGTATATACTCACATGTTCTTGGACAATAAATGGACTACTCGTGATGGTCGACGTTTTCGACTTTTTTTTTTTTTTTTTTTTTTTTTTTGTCTTCCGTATTTACCCTACTAAATATTCTTACAGACATGTCTGAGCTCGGACCTAATAATACCCGGACTTGTCACTAACGGAACTGCCAAAATATGTTGTCTTGGCTTGATTTTAGCGCTATTTTACAGCACTATGGTCATTAAAAATGATTTTGGATAATAACTGAAGTTGTAATAAATTGTGTTTAATAGGTTTTGTTGAAAAATGTTAATTCAAAATTAATAAAAATGAAATTATACATCATTTTGGGTGAATTTCTGAAGATTTTCAGCTAAAAGTGCCGAAAAAAGCTGAAATGGGTACCTAGGTTTCTCGTTGATGTTTACAAAAACTGTTTGCGTTCCTTAAATATAATGCTGCAGTCTTAAAGGTAAAATATTGAACTATTGCTTTTTGAAAACAAATCTCATATATTTTTTGAGAAACAACGGAAATATGAGCAGTTACACTTCATTGTACAAAATTATGAAAACAGCCACGACAACATATTTACACTTAATACAATACCTGTGCCGTAGTTTCTAGTCCAGTGTATATTGGGGGTCCAAGGTCTGAGTAAATACAGAAGACCCAGATCAACTGACCTTAAAAAGCTAAAAAACAAAACAAAACACATGAGCATCTGAACTGTTTTCTATTCAGCCAACATGTTTTATACACAGTAACGAGTAGTCAAACGAACTTGCTGAAGTTTTAGGATATATATGGTAAGAAACAAAGAGCTATTATTCGCATTTCCGTCTGTGTGCTGTGCTATGCGGTGTGGTGCGGGACGATGCGGTTTTTCACAAATTTTTATGTTCGGAACACTTCTCGTGTTTACGCAGTAAACAGACAAAATGGCCGAACTTTTCGCAAATCTTGACAAAATTGGGATAAAAAAGAAAATTATTTATCCTGGGAAGGGCGAAAATCTAGAATATGAAGACGGAACAAAGGTATGATACTGCTAAAAGATTGCCATCAATTGTTTTCTATGTTTGTGGCTATGATTTTCATTTACACGGAATATAAATCCAAACTGCATTAGATTGGGATTTTGTTTTTCGTACAGGACGTAAATTCGTGAAAGATCCATTGAATTTTACTTCACCCGGTGGCTCATCTTTACCCTTGGTTTCTTGGCAAGACAATATGTAGACATGAGTACAAGGCACTGTTTTCATTAATTCCAAATATGGAGGCTGAATGTGCTCGAGCACTCCTCCATTATTTGGGACCCTCAACAAACCAGCGATGGTCACAACCTGGAACAAGTCCAGTGCAGAGCTGCCCACTTCATTCATCATAACTACACCGAATGAACACCAGGATGTGTTACCAACATGGTCCAGAGCCTTAGGTGGGAGTCTCTACAGCATAGACGGGTCACAGATAGACTATGTTGTTCTGTATTCAGAATGGTTTGGTCGGTGTCACTACAGACTACATCCAACCAAACGACACCCGTACAAGAGGTTCTCAATGTCTGTGTCAACTACAGGCAACCAAAGACGTATACAAGTGCTCCTTTTACCCTCGTACTATCAGTGATTGGAATCGGCTTCCTACCTCTGTTACCGATGCCCAGACCCTGCAGGAATTCAGGGAAGGTCTCTCAAGCCAGTCTTCCCTACTCATGTGACTCTACTAGAACAACACCAAAATACACATAGTTTTAATCAGGGATGTGGGGCAATTTATCTGTTTTATCCAGCATCGCAGTTTTATGCAGAGTAACCGACAGTCTTAAGAAGATTTCTACCCTTATTGTGGAAGAATAAGAAGAAGATTCAATGCACATACACTTGCACTTTTTTGAGCCTCAAACCTTGAATAAATAGATTGAATACACCACATGTATATCGAAACATTGAAGAAAATCAATTTACAATGATAGTTTCAGTTTCTTTTGTTTGTGTTGAGGTTTTACCACTCAGTGATGGTGACTCAGTCAACCAAATGGGGTCATGTTGAGCGCAGAGAGTTTACCTAACCACAATTTTACTGGGTAGGCTTAGTCCTCTAAGTTGTTAACCAGTAATGTGCACATTCTTTTGCCAGAAACTCACAATTGCCCTTCTTGAATCAGCGGAAGGGAGAGAATGGCCGTAGAAAATATTCATGATCAATCTCCACGAAAGAATGTTGCTGACCCGGCAGGGGTCAAACTCCCAACCTCCTGATCACTAGTTGAAGGCATATCCAACTGAGCCACAAAGGTCAGCTTACCATTTCTCTAGGTATAAATATGGACATGATCTTGAAATGTAAATGGGGTCATCTCATTCCGACGGATTTTTCCAAACTAAAATTATTTTTCCTTCAATCTGACAGTGCTTACTCAATCTAGGGATATAGGCCATGACTTTGAAAAACTGACCTTTACAGGAGAAAATATGACATTAGTTACTTTTCTGACAAACGCACATCATTCGACATGCTAGACACTTCTTGTACTTTCATTTTCGTGTTTTGTTACTATAATCTGATTGGCCGAACTTTTCTTGCATCATTTTCCTGGTAAGTGTTTGGCCAATCAGATGGCTTGTAACAAAACATGAAAATGTTCACCGTTTGAAAAGAGATACATTTTTCAGAGATGTTAAGCAAAACTAAAAGTGTGACTCCTAATTTTACAAGAAAATGGTCTAGGGACTCCTGTTTTCAAAATCTTAGTGAGGAGCCTGACTGCAGAGTAATTAAAAGGGATAATGACAGACTGAGCTCTAATTTCATTAGAATGAGCTCATTTTGTGTCAGATTGGCAGGCTTTTAAGTGGGTCCTATTTTTCCTACTATTCCTATTTTTCCCTACCTTTTTCTGAAAATGCCCTATCCCTACTTTTTATTCCAAAAATGCTTGAATTGATGGAAAATTGAAATTTCTTTCCTTGCTCGCTTTGCTTGCTCGGAGTTTGTTAAAACCAGATCAACTAAATCTGAGCAGCCAAGGTGCAAAAGTTTATAAAATTTTTTACTTCAGTTGTATCTCCTTTTTTTGAGCATATATTTTGGTATTTTCTTTCCATGGTAATGCAGTGTTGTTGTTCAGAGATTATTATATCTTTTTCTAAGTCTGAAAACACTCAGAACAGCCCTACTATCCCTACTTTTCATTATTGAAATTCCTATTTTTGCACTACTTTTTCAAAATTTTGAGCCCTACTTTATCCCTACTTTTTCTATGGAGGGCACTAGAAAGTCTGGAGTGGTAAACAGAAGGAATTATCGTGAACTCATCAACTGTGCTTAGTTTTTAAACTATGTATGATAGATATAGGGATCAGAAATACCAAACAGGAGATATATATATCTAGATTGATCATGGACATAAATGCCCACCCAAATACACCACAGATATGAATGGAAGTCATTTTTAAATTGTTTTGCTAAAAAGAGATGTAGATGATGTGGACAGGACTTATCTGATTCTACTACACCCAATTTACAAGTAACAAGTAATTATAACTTAAGATTATGATCAACTGTCACTCATTGTCAAGACTATAGTAAGAGTTGCCGGTTGGAGGGAGTGGAGGAGGCAACACCATCACCCCACACCCCCTGAATTTACTCAAAACATTTCAAACACACAAAACCTCTCATATTACATAAGTGACCACAAACCCCTGGTCCTGTGGGTATTATTGCATATGAATGTGAATTTAAGGCAAATATATTAACCCTTAAAGTGCCATGCAAAATTTGTAGCAGATGACATTTTAAAATTTTTATTTTTTATTTTTCAGAGAAAACAAGTCTTGATATTTCATGTTAATCTGCTTGGCAGATGATTCAATTCACATGAACTGTTTAAGACTTGTTTTCTTAAAAAAAAAAAAAAAAAAAAAAAAAATTCAAAATTGTCATCTGCTTTAGTTGTGATTGGCACTTTAAAGGTTTAAAAAAAAGCAAACAACATTTTTTATTTTTCTTTGCTTAAAAGCTAAATAAATACAGCATGTACAGAAACCCTATACATATAATATATACATACATAGCTCTTGATAAGGCGCTTTTTTTTTTAACTATAAGTATCTATATTTTTCTTATTTCTCAATGAAAACATATGTTGTGGGTACTCATTAGAAACACCTCAGTGAGGTGCTTCTGATGAGTACCCACAACATATGTTTTCGTTGAGAAATAAGAAAATTATTTATTTATTTATTTATTATTTATTTACCCACTCTTATCTAGACCTGCACACACACACACACACACACACACACACACACACACACACACACACACACACACACACACACACACACACACACACACACACACACACACACACATATACATACATACATACATACATGATGCTGGGACCCCATTGATTGATCTCATCCATTCATCCCTATTAAAACCATCTAGTTAATGACATCCAGTTAACTGATATACATCCTGCCAGTCAGTCGTCCGCTATCCAACTATCAAGAATTATGCCTCCCTTCCAAGGTTGGGAGATGTATTGTTTTTGCTACTGTCCACCTGTTTGTCAGTCAGAGCAGTGTAATCAAGGTCAGTCAAGTACTTTGTTAAAGAAATGCATTAAAAAGTTAGAAAAAAGTAAGAAATAAAGTGTTGAAATTTTAGGGTGTTTTACAGTAATGTCTCTATGAAAATGTTAATATTTCTGTTCCAGCTGTATTTTCACTATAAGACAACAAAATGTGATGATGAGAGAACAGTGATTGATGACAGCCACAAGTATGACAAGCCAATGGAAATAATACTGGGGAAGAAGTTTAAACTTGAAATATGGGAGCTGTGTTTAAAGACAATGTTACCCACTGAGGTAGCAGAATTCTTAGTAGAAACACCTGTAAGTTTAAATATCTGAACAGAAATCCAGATGAAGTTGACTGGATAAACCTGATAGATTTTCTTTCATGTTTTACAAGAGAATAAATCATCTCCTTTTAAAATAATGTCCTTTTCAGAAGAGGATTGGTAGTGTTGGGAATCAGGTGTTGGGAATTTCATAGTCAATCAGCAGTTTTGTTAAACTGACTGATCATCGATTAATAATTGACTTGTAGAAAATATATTCACTCTTAATTTAGGTATTTATTCATTACTCTAGATCAATATGTAAGGTAGCCAAATAATATTTTTCTTATTTCTCCATGAAAACATATGCTGTGGGTACTCATTAGAAGTGCATCTGTGAGGTGCTTCTAATGAGTACCCACAACATAATGTTTTCCATGGAGAAACAGGGTTCGAAATTAACAGTAGCAAGTAGCAAATTTGCTACCTGAAAAGTCAGTTTGCCACCTGGTCAAACTGTTGGTAGCAAACGTTGCTACCTGGTATAGTGCCCTGAACACTATCAACTTTGTGTTGTGAATGTCTTCAGTGCAAATTAGACTTAACATTTCATGTGAATCATCTGCCAAGCAGACAATTCACATGTAATGCCCAGCCTCATTTTTGCTGAAATAAGAAAAATACTTTGAAAATTGTTTTGTTTGTTTGTTTGATTTGGGCTTAACGTCGCTTTCAACAATCTTTCAGTCATATCATGACGGTGTCTGGATGTGGCATGGAGCTCAATGCTCACTTTTAGAGTGCTGACTCACTGAAATATCAGGCCCCAGACACTTTGACATGATATTCCACCCAGTCACATTATACTGACACTGAGCTGACTAGTTCTAGCTCTACTTTCTTAATGCTGAGCGCCAAGCGAAAGAGCAGCTAGTACCATTTTTAAGGTCTTTGGTTCAATCCCCGGCCGGGGATTGAACCCGCAACCTCCCGGTCACAAAGCAGAAGCTCTACCACTGAGCCACTGTGCCGGTTTACTTTTGCTGTCTGCTAAATATGCTTAGCACTTGAAGGTTTAACCCATGGCACGGGGCAACACCTTTTGCTGCCACGTAGATGCATTTTGCTACCTTCTTTCAGACCAGGTAGCAACTACTTGCTGCTTGCAAAACAAGTTAATTTCTATCACTGAGAAATAAGAAAAATATCAGTTTTTTTGGGTTGACTTTTTGAAGGCTGTTTTATTTTATTTATTTATTTTTTTTTTTTCATTTTATTGACCACAATATTAATATGTCTTTGAGAAGGGGTTCCATGTACTAGGAATTCTGGCTGAATATTTTTTTTTCCTTTTCTTTGCTGATTTGAATTATTGATGTTTCACAACAATACTTCGAACATCCAAAAAAAAAAAAAAAAGGAAAATGACTGAGCAGAATTTGTTGAAATTCTGCCTCCAAGCTACCTACCCTGCAGATTTCTGCATAATTTGCATTCTTTTATCTGTGGGGAAACAAGTGAAAATATTATTTGATTAAATATTTGATTTTTAAAAAAACAAAACAAAAAAACCCCCAAAAAACAATGATGACTAGAATAAAAACTTTTTGTGCACAGGTAGTTATGACAAATAGTTTTGCACTAAGTCATGGCAAACGTTTGCAAATTTACTTCTTATGTGTAAATTGCTAAGCAAAAAAAAACAAAAAAACTACTTCCTGAAAGATGTTGAATGCACAATGCACAGTAACTATTTCTTTGATGTAAGAAGTGCGCTTGGGGAAAATGTACAAGTGACAGTCGCTACAATCACAAGCCACACATGGAAGAAGTGAAATTTTTTCCCCGTTTCCGAACCGTGGATGAACCTTGATAGGTGTAGATCATGGCTCAAAGCCTGCACAAGACCCCATGAACACATGAACGTAGACACCAGTCATATCATTACCTGTGCCCATTGATCCCCATTAGTAATTCATTACAAAGTCTTACTGAAAATAATTAAGCGATTCTTCAGAAACTCTTGTAACTCTTTGACAGACTTTGTATTTAAATTTGCAGAACTGATTTTCTTCTAAATATCATTTATTAGTGAAATAAACTAAGCAAAGTGTATCAAGCTCAGTCTACTTCCATAGAAAATCCATTAGGTTCATATAGCAGCTAGCAGATATTTGTACCCAATCATGCTGTATGTAGTATCTGATACCTGTGTAAGTAGCATTGCCGGATAAGCCCTATTGTAAGACTTTGTTCCTAGGTGTAGTATAAACTCAGGTCTAGATAAAAGTGGGTATCAGGTAAATATTTTTCTTATGGTATTTCTCCATGAAAACCTATGTTGTGGGCACTCATTAGAAGTGACTTAGCAAGTCACTTCTAATGGATACCCACAACATACTTTTGGACTGAAAAAAAAAAGCATCTTATCGAGAGCTATAGATAAGAGTGGGTATCAGGTAAATAGTTTTCTGATTTCTCCATGAAAACATATGTTGTCGGCACTCATTAGAAGTGACTCAGCAAGTCACTTCTAATGGGTACCCACAACATATGTTTTCATGGAGAAATTAGAAAAAGTATCAATACTTTTGGATTGAAAAAAAAAAAAGCATCTTATCTAGAGCTATAGATAAGAGTGGGTATCAGGTAAATAGTTTTCTGATTTCTCCATGAAAACATATGTTGTCGGCACACATTAGAAGTGACTTAGCAAGTCACTTCTAATGGGTACCCACAACATACATTTTCGTGGAGAAATTAGAAAAGTATCAATACTTTTGGACTGAAAAAAAAAAAGCATCTTATCAAGAGCTATAGATAAGAGTGGTATCAGGTAAAAAGTTTTCTTATTTCTCCATGAAACCTATGTTGTGGGCACTCATTAGAAGTGACTTAGCAAGTCACTTCTAATGGGTACCCACAACATAGGTTTTCGTGGAGAATTTAGAAAAGTATCAATACTTTTGGACTGAAAAAAAAAAACCCATCTTATCTTGAGCTATAGATAAGAGTGGGTATCAGGAAAATAGTTTTCTGATTTCTCCATGAAAACCATTTGTTGGTACTTCTTAAAAGTGCCTTGCTGATGTGCTTCTTATGAGTACCCACAACATTTGCTTTCATGGAAAAATAAGAAAAATATCAATCCTTTGAACTGAAAAAAGCAACCTATCAATAGCTATGGTATAAATTAAAAGGAGACAAAACACATTTTTTAATGTTTCAGTTCTTTATCGTTGGTAAAAATGAATATACGCTACAGACTAATATGCAATGTCAAGTCCTTCTGTCTAAATGTTAGATGGTGTTTAGCCAGGGATAACAATTTTTTTACTAGAGTAGTCTCCCTTTGAAAATGGAGTGATACACAGTCTTGTTAGTCAGAGTAATCACCTGTTTATGATTTTGGATGTATCCATTAATCTTGAGACCCTTTTTGGCTAGTTACAATACTCATTTTTTTTTTTTTTTTTTTTTCAGCATTTGGGACAGTACCCTTTAGTAAGCAAAAGTCTGAGAGATATATTTGGCAAAAAGAAGAATCATGAAGAGGAGAAGAGTCACTGTTGTGGGATGATGGGATTGGCAGAGAAAGGGCTTGGATATGAGGACCTTGATGAACTTGTGAAGAAACCTCAGCCATTGATATTTATCTTAGGTATTGTATGTTAACCCTTGTCCTGCTGAATAAATTAAGATGCCACACCCATTTCTAATTTTCAGCCAATCAGATTACCATATTTAATCCAGATTGTTGATATAAATTCACATACTTAATAGCAAACAGTGCAGATCCAGATCAGTTGGCTTCTTCAGAAGCCAACTGATCAGGATCTACACTGTTTGCAAAGTCAGGGAATATCCGGGTTCAGCAGGACAAGGGTTAACTCCTAGCATGCTGGGTAAAATTAGATGCAGATAACATTTTGAAATACTTTTTTCAAACCAGTGGGCATTGACATTTCACGCAAATTATCTCCAGAGGAGACTATTTGCATGAAATATAAAAGCCTATTTTCTTGGAAAAATTAGAAAAAAAAAGATCAATTTTTCATCTGCTGAAATTATCCAGAGAGACATAAATTTTAATGTTTTTAGCGTTTTAACATCCCAGTCAGCAGTGATTAAGATGAAAGGATTTTATTGCCTTTTTATTAAGGGAGAGTCTTTTTTCTTCTTCCATGTACAAAGTGAAAATTTGGAGACAGATACAAATGTACAGTGGTCATAAGATTTCAAAGGGACAAATTTCCAAAAGTTGGGACAAAATGACCATTTTTAGATGCGAAGGAAACCCCTTTGAAGACATGAAGTTGCCTGTCTAGTATTTGAATCCATTCAAAAATGGGGGCCACTTTTAAAGGGAAGAATTTGCTCCCAATCTTTTCAAATTTTAGAGAGCACACACCAAAACTTTCTTATGTATCAGTAACCTTTGACTAGTCAAAATGTTTTTAATTGTATATTCAACCAATTTTTGTTGAAATTACATGTAATCTAGAAAAAAGAATAACCATTTTAAATATGTGTATAAGAAATTTCCATCATCATAATTAAGTATTTTTAACATTAGATTTTTTTTTATTATTCTTTAATCTGGAGTTCTGAAGTTTTGCACTTTTGAATGACAAACAGTGTATCTATAGTGGTTGCTCAGACATGTCTGACCCAATGTTTAAGATATATACGATAGGTCGCTTTTTTCTTTGCTTGACTGGTTTACAGTTTGACAGCTTTTGTTACAGAAATGGTTAAAGTGGAAAGACCAGGAACCTTTGAGAAGGAGATATGGACACTGACAGATGAAGAAAAAATGTCAAAAATGCCTGTGCTGCGGGAAAGTGGAAATGCTTTATTCAAAGAGAAGAAATACAGTGAGGCAGCTGAGAAATACGCTGAGGCCATTGGAATGATGGAACAGTTACTGATGAAGTGAGAAATTTTTGCATACTGGGAACAAGCACTTTTTACTTGTGAACTGCCTATAGATCTACCTGTAGTCTGCTCAAGATAAGAGGAGTGATAGTATCCAAAGAAATATCCAACTTCTTTTGGTTGAAAAAAACCCAAAAAAAAACAACCTCTTATCTGCAGTTAGGGTAAATGTCCTGAAATTTTGAACACTTTATTCCATATTATATTGGCCTAAATTTTGCTTTTTATGCAGTTGTTTCTTAAAATATTTAGTGGAATGGCAAACAGTGTAGACCCTGATCAGACTGCTCCTTCAGGAGCAGTCTGATCTGGGTCTGCATTGTTTGCATATATCATTTTGTCAGAAACTTTGGTGTTTGAAATTTTAGGACATTTACCATATGCATGTATTAAATCAGTGTTCATAAATGGTTATTTTTATGCCCCGCCACAAAAAGTGGCGAGGGTATTATGTTATACCCTCCGAAATTTTGAGTGTCCGTCTTTCAGCGCTTCAATCATTCCTGTCCACTCTATAACTGTGATACTATCCGAGATATTTTCACAAAAACTTCACACAAATGTAAAGCACTATGAGATGACATGTAGAACAAATGAAACATAACTATTTTTGCCTACTTTTGGAGTTATTGCCCTTTGAATATTGAACCCGTGTCCACTCTGCAAGTGGAAAACCATTCGTGATATTATGATGAAATTTCTTACAAATGTAAAGCACCATGACACCTTTTTAGACTCATCAACAGGTAGTAAAATTGACTTCTAAAAATTCAAGGACAAATAGGGTAAGGAGTTCAGAGGTCTCAATATTTAAGGTTAATTCTGTAAGTTAAAGGCTCCATAGTCCTCAAAAATAGACATTTTTTATCCAAGAAAGGTTTAATAAATTGATATATAGTATTAATATGATCATGGTGGCGAATCCAGCAAGCACCTGAGGAAATTCAGGGTGGGAACACTCAATGTGAACACCCTGAGAGGAAGAGTTCGCGAGGTAGTGGAAACACTATCCCGCAGGAAAGTGGATGTCTGCTGCATTCAGGAGACCAGATACCATGGTGGCAGCTGCTGCACAATCAAGGGCAAGGACACCAGGTACAAGCACTACTGGTCAGGAAACGACAAAGGCACTGCTGGTGTAGGAGTGTTTGTGGCAGAAGAGTGGATAGAGAAAGTTTTTGAGGTTCAAAGAGACTCCGACAGAATTATTCTAGTGAAACTCATAGTCGGCCAGCATGTGGTTACCGTCCTGTCTGTGTATGCCCCACAGAGTGGTCTAAGTGATGAGGTTAAGGACCTATTCTTTGATCAGCTGCGTGCTGTGACTGCCAGGATCCCAGCATCAGAATTTCTGATCCCATGTGGAGATTGGAATGGCCATGTTGGCTGGGCAGACACCGGATACAGGGAAGTGCATGGTGGGATGGGGTATGGCAGGCCGAAACCAGATGTTGAGGGTGTGAGAATCCTAGAGTACGCCCTAGCATTTGACCTGCTTCTTGGGAACACATGTTTCAAGAAACGTGACAGCCATCTCATCACATACAAGTCTGGAAACATAGCCTCGCAGATAGACTTCATCCTTTTTTGTAGGACCATGCACAAACTTGTCACAGATGTAAAAGTGATCCCTGGTGAGGAAGTAGTTCTGCAATATCAGCTTCTTGTATGTGACATGAGGATTGATATGCCTCCAAAATCCAAGCGCAAGTTCACCCCTCGCCTCAAAGTTTGGAAGCTTAAAGACCCTCAGACAAGCAGTCATTTCCAGGAGGTCTTCAACTTGCATGTGAGCACATCTGCAGGTGTAGCTGATGGGGCCACTGAGGATATCTGGAACAACATCAAGACTGGACTGCTCAAGACAACTGAGGAGGTATGTGGCACAACTCAGCCACAACGTTGGCGTCGTGAAACCTGGTGGTGGAATGAACACGTGGAAAAGGCTATTGCTGCCAAGTGGACAGCTTTCAAGGCCTGGAAGGCTGGTAAAGGCACTATGGCATCATTTGATGCAGTCAAACGAAATGCCAGACATGCAGTGCACGATGCTCGTCAAGAAGCCGACAAGAAGGTCTACGAGAATATTGACCCCAAGTTTTCAGAAGTCTATTGCCTTGCTAACCAGTTTAGAAGAGAGACACTGATATTGTTGGTGACAAACCTGTGAAGAATGATGCAGGAGAGATGTCAATGAGTGAAGACTCAAAGCAGAAGGCCTGGCTAGAGCACTACCAAAGGCTTCTCAACGTTGAGTTTGACTGGGACCCAGACCATTCTGTCATATCAGCCACCAGTGGAAGGCCCAACTTATCTCAATCACCATTGATATGGTTAAGAAGGCTATCTCACAGATGAAGGCTGGCAAAGCACCGGGCCCATCAGGCATAGTGGTGGAGATGATACGAGCCGCCGGTGACATGGGCGCCTCCATGATCCGTGACCTCACAGTTACAATCATATGTGATGGAAAGGTACCCTCTGACTGGGAGCAGAGTTTCATTGTCTGCCTCTACAAGGGAAAAGGGGACACATTGGAAAGGGGCAACTACCGCGGTCTCAAGCTGACAGAGCAGGTTATGAAAATCCTGGAGAGGATTGTGGACGGCCTCATCAGACAGTTGTTGTCAATCGACGAATCCCAGTTTGGCTTCGTCCCAGGCAGAGGCACTACAGACGCAATCTTTGTTGTCAGGCAGCTGCAAGAGAAGTATCTAGCTGCCAATAAGAGACTCTACATGGCTTTTGTAGACCTGGAGAAGGCGTTTGACCGAGTACCTCGGAAGGTCATCTCGTGGGCGCTGAGAAAACTTGGTGTGGAGGAGTGGATTGTGCGACTGGTGCAGGGGATGTATGCAAATGTATGGAGCCGTGTCCGTGTTGGTGAGGGGTACAGTGAAGAGTTTGAAGTGAAGGTTGGTGTTCACCAAGGATCAGTACGCAGCCCGCTGCTCTTCATCATTGTGCTTGAAGCCTTATCACGAGAGTTCTGCTCTGGGGTCCCCTGGGGAATGTGTCAGGAAGCTCTTGACTTGGAAAGAAGCAATGGAGAAGAAAGGACTGTGAGTAAATGCAGGAAAGACAAAGATCATGATCTGCGGTATGGGACTGGACCTCCTGCAGAGTTCAGGCGAGTTTCCATGCGAGTGGGCAGCAACGGCATCTTCTGCAATGGCTGCAAGCACTGGGTGCACAAGAAATGCAGTGGGCTCAAGCGCTTGAAAAAGGACCCTGACTACAGATGTACACGGTGCCAGGGAACTGCATGCCCCTTGGATGGCAGACCACAGAAGGAAGTCCAGGTCGGACCTGACGAGCTTGAGGTGGTAGCTTCCTTTTGCTACCTAGGAGACATGCTCTCAGCAGCAGGTGGCTGTGAACTTTCAACCACAACAAGTGTGAAAACTGCCTGGAAGAAGTTCAAAGATCTGCTACCAGTCCTTTCTTCACGCCACCTCTCTCTCAAAACACGTGACTGTTTGTAGAGCTCTTGTGTGCGGAGCGCAATGCTCCATGCCAGCGAGACTTGGCCATTGACAAAGCCAAACCTCCAGCGTCTGCAGCGAAATGACAGGGCAATGATCAGACAGATCTGCAATGTTAGGCCGCAAGACATTGTCACCACCAGGTCCAATGAGCTACTTGTGCGGCTTGGCATTAAGGATCTGGACCTCATTCTGAAGGAGAGAAGACTCCGATGGTATGGACATGTGGAACACTCCAATGGTGCAGTCAAGACAGCCTTTGACATACAGGTTGATGGAAAGCATGGGCCGTGGAGGCCCAAATGACATGGAAGCAGCTGACAGAGAGGGATTGCAGAGAGTGGAAGCTCTCGGCTATCAACCCTCATGATAGATGTACCTGATCTAGTGTGAGATCTGCCATGCGTGCAGCAAGCCAGCTATCTGGAAGGGGACCCACTGATGTGGATGTTGCCCCTGTACCTGCACGTGATTATGATATTATGATGATGATGATATAAAATCTGGCATCTAACAGCCTGTAAAATTTCAGTAAGTCTCTCGTTTTAGAACTGGATCAAAAATGAAATGATTTTTTATCGTACATGTATATCTGAATTAATGTTGCCAACATTAATTCAGAGATACGATAAAAAATCATTTCATTTCAAGAACGAGAGACTAACTAAAATTTTACAGGCTGTCAGGTGCAACATTTTATGATTGTATTAATACCATATATCAATTTATTAAACCTTTCTTGGATAATAAAATGTCTGTTTTGGGGGAATATGGAGTCTTAACTCTAGTCCTGCTGAACCCGGATATGTCCTGCCTTTGCAAACAGTGTAGATCCAGATCTTCAGAAGCCAACTGATCTGGATCTGCACTGTTTGTCATTTAGTATGTGAATTTGTATCAACACTCTTGATCAAGCAAACTGATTGGCTGACAGTTAGAAGTGGGCATGTCATCTTAATTTATTTTGCATGACAAGGGTTAAATGATATTCATTGCAGAGAAAAGCCTGGTGACCCGGAGTGGCAGAAGCTGGAAGATATGAAAACACCTTTCCTGTTAAACTTTTCTCAGTGTAAATTATCTCTAGGAGATTACTACCCAGTTATAGAACATACAACCACCGTCCTCAAGAGAGAGCCAGGTACATGAATATTTCTATCATAAAATTTGTTAACCCTTATCCTGCTGTTCACGACAACCCCAATCTTTGTAAACAGTTTAGATCCAGATCAGAGAAGCCATCTGATCAGGATCTACACAGTTTGTCATTCAGTTTGTGAATTTGAACAAAAATATTATATGATGTAATCTGATTGGCTGATAGTCCGAAATGGGTGTGGCTAATCAAATTATGAAGCAGGATAAGGATTAATGACTGTATTGTTCTTAAAAAAAAATATTGTTTCCACTTACATGGTGCAAGCCAAATTGATAGGGTAGATGGGTCAATTCTGTTTTTCTAAGTTGGTCAAATTTTTTCTCTTTCAAAGATGATGATGCTGATGAAATGTTTTTCATGCTTTGAAATGTTTTTACCGAAAAGCAGAGTTTCAAAGTTCATGCATATTGTCTCCGTCTAAGGTGACAATTTTCATGAAATGTCAGAAATTTGACCTTCTAAAAATGGCCTCCTTAGGTAGATATTTAGACATAGTTGAACTGAAAAACATTGGGTTTTTTTTCTCCTTATTTCTTCATGAAAACATACATTATGGGTACTCATGGGGGCACTTCTAATGTGTATATACAGCATATGTTTTTATGGAGAAAAAGAAAAATGAGTTAGTGCACGACAAAACCTACAGTAAGATCTGCGTAACCAGCAAAGACTCAGATCAGTCAGTATGGCAAGGGTTCTGCCTGGAGGCTATAGTGGCACAAGTAATCAGGGAAGACTCTGATCAACCTGCACAGATGTGCAGGCTGATCTGAGTCTTCGCTGGTTGCACAAGTCTTATTGTAGGTTTTGTTGTGTGCAGGCTTAGATATTTATCAGGATACACCTTTTACCTGGGGCTGCATTTAGGGCATTTAACCCTTGAAGCGCCAATCACAACTATTGTCGTCTGCTTTGTCATCTGCTTGTGATTTTAAAAGTCATTTTTACAAACAGTGTGGACCCAGATCAGACTGCTCCTTTAGGAGCAGTCTGATCAGGGTCCACACTGTTTGCCTGTATGCAAAAATAGGTTTGAAAAGTCCGCAAGAATATTCAACAGACAACATAAACAGACGACATTTTCAGATGCAGTTTTTCTTGGCGCTTTAAGGGTTAATATTTACATGTACTTTTACATGTAGGCCTGACATCTCATCTCTTTGAGGTATTGTAGATACAGTTCAGTTTAGTAGCAAACATCAGTAGTAGGATAAATGAATGATTGATAAATGGTAAATTTGTGACTTTTTTATTACTGTGAAAAGGACATGGCCTTCTTCTTTTGGCATACAGGAAATGGATATACTTTCAAATGTGGCAAGTCTGCTGAAATTACTTTGTCTTCCTTCTGAAAAGGAGTCTATTCTAGAAGGAATAAAATTGCTCCCACAGCGTATAAGGATCTCTCATTGGTGTGAGGGATAGATAGAAAAACGAGGCTTGCCGTGTGATGCCAGACTGTGATCCTGAAGGACAGATTTTTCTATCTACTGCTCACACCCATGATAGATTCTTTTCCTTGCACATCTTTCATTTCTGAACGTAGATTTTTTAATAATGCAGTCACTTCAATTGCTGACGTCCGCCAAAATTAGATGACATTTCTGTGGCGTTTAAAGAAGTTATTACATCAGGGGTGAGAATTTTCAGCTGAATTAACTGAATTCAGCTGTTTTGATGATTTTTTATAAAAATAAAAAGTTCTGAACATGACACAAGCTTTTGAAATATGGTATTTTTGTTAGGGGAGGGTAGGGAGTATGGACATACTCAGTGGTTTGTTGAAATATCATTCCAACTCCTGTTACATTCAGTGATGTAAACCTTAACAATGGCATACACAAAGCCAATTACAACTAGTGCATATCAAACATGTGAGAATTCTTGATTTTTATCTTAACCTGGGTAGGATAAGAATTTCTATCCCAAGGTAAAATCCAGCATTTCTTTATCTGGTGTGCAAGAATAAAATTGCTCCCACTTTCTTTCCTGTTGGACTAGACCTTTTCAGAATGGAGACAAAAACTTTTGACAGAGTTGCTTCCCTTGAAAGAGTATCCTTTCACCTGTCAGTTACGAAGTTGAGAATATCTGCACCTGCATTTGTTTTAGAGAGCTGCATCTTTTCATATATTTCAGATAATGTAAAAGCCCTGTACAGAAGAGCAAAGGCCCATGTAGGGGCTTGGAACCCTGAAGAGGCAAAATTAGACTTTGCAAGAGTTATAGAACTTGATTCATCATTGACGGGGTTAGTGAATAAAGAACTGAAATCTTTGGAAGATATGAAGAAAGAAAAAGATCTCAAAGACAAAGAAAAGTTAAAAGGGTTATTTAGTTGATAATAGTCTGATATAGCTAGATATTTCTGAGGTCAATGCATTAGTGGCTGCAGACGATAAGTAGCAGTTGACAAATGAGTTATACTCTTTAAGGTGAATGGACATATCTCCATTGAGATCACTGTACCTTTACCATACCACTCTCTGGGCTAATTCAGCGGATGACAAATTGATGAGATTTATTTTATTTTTCCCAGAAAACAGGATTTGACATTTTATGCAAATTGTCTCCAGTGGAGACAATTTGCATGAAATGTCATTCCTTGTTTTCCAGGAAAAAATTAGAAAAATGTTTCAAAATGTCGTCTGCTGAAAACTTTACCCAGAGTGCTAAGCATTAACCAGACAGTATTTTTTTTTTTTCTGAAATGGTAGCACAGTGAAGAGTTTGCTCCACTTTGAGAAAGGACTAATATGAAGGAAGCAAATACTTCTCTGGTGGAGTGGGCTGCCTTTAATAGAAAAAGGGGACTTAACATTTTAGCTTAGCTGGGTAAAATTACAGCAGAGGTTTTTTTTTCTGTCCAGAAAATAGGGTTTGACATTTCATGCATATTGTCTCATTTGCATGAAATATAAAAGCCTATTTCCTAGGAAAAAATATCAATTTTTTGTCTGATGAATTAGCCCAGAGAGGGTAAAGGTTAACCCTTAAAGTGCCAAGAAAATCGGCATCTGAAAATGTCGTCTGCTTATGTCGTCTGCTGCATCTTCTTGCAAACTTTTCAAACTTACATTTTGCATATAGGCAAACAGTATGGACCCCGATCAGACTGCTCCTTAAGGAGCAGTCTGATCTGGGTCCACACTGTTTGCAACAATGACTTTTAAAGTAACCAGCAGAAGACAAAGCAGACGACAATTGTTGTGATTGGTGCTTTAAGGGTTAAGTATGTTCATTTGCAGAACATTTGAAAGTTGGATCTCAGGAGTATAGTAAATGCTGGCCTCTGTGGCTCAGTTGGATAAGCGTCCGACTGGTGATCAGGAGGTTGTGGGTTCGACCCCTGCTGGGGTTGGCAACATTCTTTCATGGAGATTTGATCATGAAATATTTTCTGTGGTTATTCACTCCCTTCCACAACTTCAAGAAGGGCAGTTGTTAGTTTCTGGCGAAAGAATGTGTACAGTTCTGGTTAACCACTTAGAGGACTACCGTAAGCTTGCCCAGGAAAAGTGTGGTTAGGTAAACTGACCACACTCAACATGACCCCTTTGGGTTGACTGGGCCATAAAACCTCAGCAAACAAACAAACATGATTATAGACCTGTTCTGTGACAACAGGTTGAACCTAACATTCTGTAATACTAAATACTGGTACAAACAGACTTGAGCAAACAGTGTAGATCCAGGTCAGATGCTGCATTCTGCAGCATCTGATCAGGGTCTACACTGTTTGCCACATCCAGCACTATTTTAGACACATCAGCAGGTAGTAAAATAGACTTTTTCAAATTTTACGACAAGTAAAGAGTTAAGGTGTGCCAATACTTAGGGTAAATATGATAGGTATGTAAAAAAAAAACAAGTCTCAGTTGGATGATCTGATATGTAACATGTTGAGCAGCGAAGAACAAAATCAGGCCCCAGGTTATAAAACTTTTTTCGTGCGCAACTCATCTGAGTATGAAATTTTCTCTGCTAATAAATATGAAAATGCCCACAGTAGTTGGCATTTTCATATTTATTAGCAGAGAAAATCTCATGCTCAGCTATTTTTAGCAAAAAAGAATTTGCAGTTGTTAGTTATTTGAGATTTATTAGCATGACAAATTTCATGCGCAGCTGAGTTGAGCATGAAAAACTGTTTAAACCTCGGGGCCAGTATTCCAGGCATATGCCAAAGTCTTACAGAAATTTAAAATGTTATCTGATGAATAGAACAAAAAGCAATATTTGTCTTTTTTTTTTTTTTGTCATTTTTAAAACTGCAAAGCTCTATATGTGGTCATTTTTAGGCAAACGGAGTCGATATATTTCTTATGCTCCTACCATTTTCAATGGGGGGACTTATAGTATCACTGATGTCCATAAGTATGTCCCATCTGTATGCATGAAAAATGGTTTCCTTTCGATATCTTTTGAAAAGATTAGTGTATTTGATTCATATTTTATACATGGTATATAATTATTAAATATAGGTCAAGTTAAATTAGGATAAAATCCGCCAATTATTATGGGAGTTATGGCCCTTTTTCAACTTCATTTTTTGCAAAATGCTTGTTTGCCCTGGATGGTGCATCTGTGTAGTTTAGTTCTGCATGAATATTCATTGTGGGTACTCATTAGAGGCTTGTTTTTTGTGGACAAACAAGAAAAAAAATATTTACCTGAGACCCCCGCTTATCTGAAGCTATGAGAGAGAGTTGTTCATTGAAGAAGTAAAAATGGTTGTCTTATGTCTGACATAGTTTTATATGTCGAACAATTTTATATGTTGTTACATTCTGTTTAGTACTGTGATATTTTAATATTTTCCCGCATTTATTTATTTTTGCATGCTGGGTAACAATTTCAAATACTCAGATCAGATTATAACTACTCAGGTCATTCTGCTAAAACTTATGAGCATTTTTAGTAGTCCATAGCTTGAAATAAGGCCTGTTTTTCAAGCAAAACGCATTGGTATTTTCTTCTTTCTCCACAAAAACTTACATTGTGGGTACTCATTAGAAGTGCCTCACTGCACCTCAGTGATTCACTTCTAATGAGTACTCACAGCATGTTTTCATGGAGATTTAAGGGAATATTTATCTGATACCCCACCTGAAGTTATGTAGTATAAATTCTGGGTATTGTTACTGTCCAGTAAAAAAAATGGAACCTGCATGGACAGCATGAATCACAGGCACTTGAAGTTTGGCCCATCATATACACTTATACAGTTGACTCTCGTTATCTCGAATTCCAAGGGACTCACTGAAACACTTCGAGATATCCGTAACTCGACATATCAGAGTTGAGAGAGTGAGGAAAACAATAAATTGAACAAACACATTTGACAAATGAATATGTAATTTGACTCCTAAAGTTTGAAATATATATATATAAAATAACGTGGAAAAGAGGAGAAACTGCTCCGTAGGAGCAATTCTCCTCTTTTCCACATTATTTTGTTACCTGTTGTCATAGTTTCATGTTAAACCAGGGACCAGATTTTCACTTCGAGATAAGCAGTAATTCGAAATAAGCGAGTTTGAGATAATGAGGTTCGACTGTATCTCCAAAAATGAAAACACTCAGAAGCAATTTACGAAATGGCTTGTTGGCACTCTTGATTATGGGCAATTAGGAATGACATAGAGACTGACCTTCAAGCTCCTGTGTATGAATGTACAAGCTGATTTACACTTGCAGCATTTAAGGTAAATGGATACTCCTGGTGGATTTTCTTCCATTTTTACAGGGGAGACAAATTTTAACACTTCCTGTTTGCTTTTCTGTTCACAAAGCCCCTTCTGTGAAGGGTCCACTCTAAAAGGAGATAATTTACATGAAATGTCAAAACTTTTTAATGGAAAAATAGAAAAAAAAAATTCAAAACTTTATCTGAAATTTTTACCCAGCATGCTAGGTATTAATTCTGAAAGCAGCTGTGTCATGGGCATTATTTTTGTTTTACTGACACAGTATTATTCCAGATAAAAGGCCCTTCTCAATTCCTGTACCATTACTTATAGAGAGATTCTGGTCAAAGGTTTAGTTCAGTGCATTGCAGTCAAGGTTATGGACAGCATAATGCTAAAATGCACAGGATATGCCATTTTTAAAAGGGAGATAACCTTTACGATTTCCTATTTGCACTCCTGTTCACTGAACACCTGAAAATGGGTCAACTCTAAAAGGAAAGAATTTGCTCCAAGGGGTCAACTCTAAAAGGAAAGAATTTGCTCCAAAGGGTCAACTCTAAAAGGAAAGAATTTGCTCCCAGGGGTAGCAAAGTCTTTCCTTTTAAAATTGACCCATTGTCAGTAGGAATGCAAAACAATTTTGAGAGTTAACTACTTTAGCCAGCCTCGGTGGCTTAGTTGGATGTGCGTCCGACTGGTGAGCTTGGGGTTTCGACACCCGCTGTGTAGGCAACATTCTTTTGTAGAGATTATGAAATATTTTCTACAGTCATTCTGTTCCGCTGATTCAAGAAGGGCAGTTGTCAGTTTCTGGCAAAAGAATGTGCACAATACTGGTTAACTGCTTAGAGGACGAAGCCTGGTCAGAAAATGTGTGGTTAGGTTAACCGACTGTTCTCGACATGACACCAATGGGTTGACTAGACCGTAAAACCTAAAGACAAACAAACAAAAGTCCCTTCTTAATTCCTGTACCATTACTTATAAATAGACTTGAGTAGCTATTAGATTCTGGTCTGAGGTTTAGTTCAGTGCATTGCAGTCAAGGTTATGAACTTAACATAATGCATAAGTGAACAGGATACACCATTTTAAAGGCGAGACAACCCTTATGATGTCCTGTTTGCACTCCTGTACACCAAACACCTGAAAATGAATCATCTCTAAAAGGAAAGAATTTGCTCCCAAGGGGAGCAAATTCTTTCCCATAAAGAGTTGACCCATTTTCAGAAGGGAGCTAATTCTTTCCTTTTAGAGTTGACCCCTTTTTCAGAAGGAATGCAAAAGCAATTTTAGAGTTACCTACCTTAAAGATGTATCCACTGTCTTAAAGTTTTACTTTCAAGTTTTTTTAAAGAGATATATCTCCTGAATGCCTACATGGATTTCATTGATACTTGGACTGATGTTCAAATCTGGTCCAAAATTTTTCTTCATTGCAGCTAAACTCCTCTCTTTGACCTTAAGGTCAAGGTCATAGACTTGTTGAAAATGTATGCATCCTGAATGCATGAAAGCCTTTTTTGTTAGTTGGTCTCTACAAAAGTTTTCATTTTATACATACACAGTCCTAGGTTATGCCCCTTGGTGAAGCTTAGCAGAGTTTTGTTGTCATATCACAGCTCGCCTGGATTATAAAGTAGTACATACAAGGGTTGGCAAACTTTAGGGGGAGCAGATTTAAAATTTTGGTATATTTACAATGCCAATTTTTATACCCCACCATATGATAGCTGGCGTGGTATTATGCTATCATTTTGGTTGTCCGTGTTACTGTCCTTCAGTGTGTCTGTCGTCCATCATTCTTTTTGTTCCTGGAGTAAATGTTAATGGATTTTCACCAAACTTTTTATGTGCATTGATATTGTGGAGATCTGGTTTGGGAATGCTGATGGGCAAATTTAGTCTTTTTGATGAAGTTATCTGCCCGAGACATCCATATTTTCGTTTCATTGGATTTTCACCGAACTTGGTAAATACATTGATATTGTGGAGATCTGGTTTGGGATAGCTAATGAACAAATTTCGTCAATTTTTGACAAAGTTAACTGCAAGCGACATGGTAATGGCGAAGTATTATCGCTTTACGTTTTTATTAGCCTAAGTGAACCCATTCCTTTTAGGACCAGTACAGTAAGGAGGGTGTCTGAAATTTAGGGTATACCATTATAACCCTTAGGATTGAGATGGACATGTCTGAGCAAACAGTGTAGACCCAGATGAGAAGCCACACTCTGTGGCATCTGATCAGGGTCTATACTGTTTGCAACTCATCCAGCAGTTTTGTAGTCATGTCGGTGTATAGTAAGATGGACATATTCAATATTTCAGACAAGTATAGTAAGGAGTCAGGGTGCCAATATTGTAGTCATTATAGTATATGGTATACTCGTCTTAGCCTTCATAGGTTGTCATTTGAATGGGCTCAGGTAATGTTGTATTTGTTAAATATTATTTATGAATAAACTTGTTTAGTTTCAATTATTGTGTTAAACATTATTTTTAACCCAAGAAATATTCACCCCAAGACTGATAACAAAGCTGGTTTATTGGGCAAGAATTAGTAAATATCCAGTTCAGACTGTCTGGCAGTAAAATTGCATTATTAGGCAAGAATTAGTAAATAACATGCTTATCCACCACTAGCAAATAAACTGGTTTTTTGGGCAAGGATTAAACCATTGTAGTCTCAAGACCCCTAAAAGAGTAATTGGCAAACAGTGCAGACCCAGATCAGATGCCACAGAATGTGATCAGGGTCTCCACTGTTTGCAAATATGAGGGGAGTTCAATAAGTTCGTAGAACCCAAGAAATATTCACCCCAAGACTGATAACAAAGCTGGTTTATTGGGCAAGAATTAGTAAATATCCAGTTCAGACTGTCTGGCAGTAAAATTGCATTATTAGGCAAGAATTAGTAAATAACATGCTTATCCACCACTAGCAAATAAACTGGTTTTTTGGGCAAGGATTAAACCATTGTAGTCTCAAGACCCCTAAAAGAGTAATTGGCAAACAGTGCAGACCCAGATCAGATGCCACAGAATGTGATCAGGGTCTCCACTGTTTGCAAATATGAGGGGAGTTCAATAAGTTCGTAGAACTCTGTATTTTTCTATACAATTCAAGATTTCTTTTTTCATTTTTGTGCAGTGTAAACCGTTGTCTGTTGAATGATAACAGCCGTTCAGTCAACACGTACATTTTTTGCTCTTACTTTTTGTTTGAAAACCTATATGCACCCATAGGCAAAAATGGAAAGTCAGAATATTGACTTCAGAGCAGTCATAAAGTTCTTCACTTAGGAGGGTGCAAAGGCCAAAGAAATCCATTGGCCCATGGCTGATGTGTATGGTGATAGTAGCCCAAAGTATTCCACAGTGGCAAAGTGGTCAGCAGAATTTAAATGTGAGCGAGACTCCTTAGATGACCCAAGGCCAGGTTGCCCTGCTGTCATCAGCCAGGAGATGATTGATCGTGTTGAGAGACTTGTGCTAAACAATCGCCAAATCAAAGTTGCTGAATTTGCTTCAGAATGTGATATTTCTAATGGAAGTGTTTACACTATAATACATGAACATTTAGGCATGTCAAAAGTATCTGCCAGGTGGGTACCCAGAAACCTGAACATGCAAGATCGTCAGCAAAGGGTGGAGTCAAGTCAAGAACTTCTGGAAGTGTACAATGCCAATCCAGAAGACTTTCATAACAGATGAAACTTGGCTTCACCACTGGGACCCAGATACTAAAAAAGAGTCCATGCAATGGTAGCACCCTGGCTCACCCCCACCTAAGAAATTTCGTACCCAACCATCAGCCAGCAAGGTAATGGCCACGGTGTTTTGGGACTCCAAAGGGATTATATTGATAGATTACAAGCCTGCTGGTACTTCAATTACAGGAGAATACTATGCCAATGTCATTAAACAATTAAGGGTTGCTATTAAAGAAAAACGAAGGGGAAAGCTAGCTGCTGGTGTCCTTTTGCATGATAATGCCCCTGTGCAAAAGTCCAGAGTTGCACAAGCGGCTATTCCTGAGTGCAAGTTCGAGCAGTTAAATCACATGCCATACAGTCCAGACCTGGCCCCAAGTGATTATCATCTGTTTCAAAATTTGATGTCCCACTTGCATGGAATGAGATTTCTGGACGATGATGAGCTCAATGCTGCTACAGAGGCTTGGTTTGAGGACTAAATAGATGACTTATTTCAAAGGCATAGACTGCTTTAAAAGAAAAGTAGGCCGAATGCATTGAAGTAAAGGGGGATTATACTGAGAAATAATGTTGAAACCATCTTCCAATCTGTGAGTTAAACCCCGAGTTCTACGAACTTATTGAATGCCCCTTGTAGTTCAACCATTTTTCTGTAGGAATATCTAAATCACATAGCCTGACATTCCTAAATCGAAATTATAATCTTCCAATATACAATGTATAGTGTATGGAATTTCATTCAGTCTACAATGGGTTAATGAATATCCAATACCTCACTGACATCATAACTAGTTAATCAGGCAAGGGTTGGTATATATACTGGCCAAGACAGAGAATAGGACTGTCAAGGGTTAGTGAATATCCAACCTTTCATTGAAAGTAAAATGTGTTTATTAGCCAAGGATTAGTAAGTACCTGTAGCAGCAAGACAAAGGTTTTGTAGTTATGGGCCCAATTGTTCAAAGCTAACGATGTCGTTAGTTAATGATTCGTTAAAATTTACATAAAGTGATATGCAAATATGCTGAAATTTTTTTGCTGAAAAAATGTGAGTGGCTTTAGCAGTGCAAAAGCTACTCACATTTTTTCAGCAAGAAATATCAGAATATTGTATATTGAATCTGCTAAAACAGTTAATAAAATGACCCTTAACAAGCTCGTTAAGCTAACGTTGCTTTGAACAACCGGGCCATGAATGCAAGCAGTAAATGCACAATGGTTTTATACTAAAAGCATTACACACAAGCAAAGTTTTCAGATTCCCAAGGCAGTCCGTGTGTTAAAGCAAAGTTTTCAGAATACGAAGACATTCCAAGTGTAACCAGATCTATCAGACCTATTTATTGACTCTACAAACATTTAGTTGAAGGTGAAGAGTTCATTCAAATATGACAGAACAATGAATGATGTTAAAAACGGATTTCTGTTGTTCATTGCAATGGTTGTGTGCAACATAATATTATGAAAAACTGGAGACTTTTGCAAGTGAGTCACTGTTCATGATCAGCAAATTTGAGAGTGATTTGACCCCTGGATCAGCAGTAAGACACACTAATGACTGTGCTACGAAATCCAGCACAAATTGTCCCATTTATCCAGAGTGGATTCTTCTACCTGAACTCTTTGGACAGGTCTATTACCTATATAAGGTGTGTTTGGTTTTTATTATAATTGTGTTTTATAGCAATTTCTGCTTAATGCAAACAATGTAGACCCTGATCAGATGCTGCATTCTGTGGCATCTGTACTGGGTCTACACTTTGCCAATAACCCTTTTATGGGACACTAGGCATAAATTGGTTAAAGACACAACTACTAGAATGTTGCAAGTTCCCATATTGACACTTATGCCACAACAGAATCACATAAATATCATAGGCAAGATCACATTACGAAAACATGCCTATTCAAATATATAGAAAATTTCACTTCCAAAAAACTGAAAATTTTCAGATAAAAATCTCGGATATTTTTCATATTTCTATTCAAAACATAGATTGTGGTACTCATTAGAACTGCCTCACCGAGGCGGTTCTAATGAGTACCCATAATCTATGTTTTTGAGCAGAAATAAGAAAACGTATACCCCCGTAAACCCCAGTTTTACTATATAAAAGAGGGGTTTAAGGGGGTCAACATTATACAGGTATGTTTTCGTGATGAAATTTACTTTTGTGTACGCTTCTATGGGGATATTGTTGGACAGCTGTTTCCTCAAAATGTATTAAAAGGCTACTGGAAGAAACTTGTGTGACCGAAGTAGAAATACTCTTCATTTACGGTCCAAACTTCACACTGATCATTGGTACATACAATAAATAACAACCACTGCTCTGTCCAAAATTTATTATTCCTATTTATGTCACAGACAGACTTTCTAACATGCATATGATATATGAATTTATATTTACCATATCATAAAAGGGATATTTTGGCATATGCAAAGAACAAAGTCCCAGATTAGCTATACAGAAATGCTATCCTACCAGCGTCATTACTATATGCAAACATATGGTAAATGTTTGAAAAATCTGAACAGTAAAATCTTCATTTGAAAAAAGAATTCATTGTGGAAATTAACTTAGCAGAGCAAGGCAACTAAATTGTCTCTCTTTGCAAATCTGGTTACTTCCCTTTGTTGCTTTGGCAGGACTCATTACTATAATAACTCTATCTCTCTGGAACAACAGGAACAGTCTGATCATGGTCTATACTGCCCCTCAACCAGTAATTTAAGACACCACTCAGTCATTTTGTGATGACACACTTGGTGAAATCAGCATGATTTCAAATTTAGAATTACAGTCGACTCTTGTTATCACAAAGTCCTACGATTCTCTGAAATACATGTACTTTGAGATATCCTTACCTCGACATTTCATATTTGCAGAATTGAGAAAAAATATACCAAACAATCACTTTTAACAAATGAATATGTAATTTTGACTCCTGAAGATAGAGGTACATTGAAAATATTGTGGAAAAGAGGAGAAATTGAATATTTTGTTACCTGTTGTTTTAGATTTCCATGTTGAAAACAGAGACCAGACTTTTCATTTTGAGATAAGTGGTTATTCGAGATAAGCCAGGTCGAGATAAAGAGAGTCGACTGTATTACGGTATTTTTTCTGTTCAAATTTTTAGACCATTTTCTGTATTCAAAGATACCTGTCCACCCTGAATATGAACAATGATTATAGATGATAGGACTGTGCAAGTGAACACACGATCTGGGCATTAGCTGTCTGCATATACTATAACAGCCCTTTTGTAATGCAATGGCTGATTTTTTTTGTACAATTTATACAATGATTTAATCACCGATAATTACATATTTACACCATAAGTTACATTCATGTGTACGCTATAGTATGGAAAATTCATACATATGAAGAGTAACATGTAAAAAGGGCTCTTTTCTCATAGGTGTATGGCAAAGACTGAGATCAGCCTGTGCAAATATGCAGTGATCAGACTGCTGTTTATAGAAGGCAAAAGGGCCCTTTTTCACGTGTGAAAATCAGTTACATTAATGTGCCCACTATGGTATGGTCAATTTATATAATATGTGCAATGCACGAAAAGGGCCCTTATGTAATTTGCGGACAACGAAGGCCCGTATCAGCCTGCGCATATGCGAAGGCTGATCTGGGCATTCGTTGTCTGCTTGCAGAATAAATTGATATTGTAGTATATGTCGACGAAAAGCGAATGTCCAGATCAGGCTGCACGGGTGTGCACTCTCATCTGGACATTTGCTGTTTGCATATGGCATTAGGGCATTTTTCCACACATTGTGCATTATTATTATGTGGTTAGTATATTAACCCTTAAAGTACAAAGTCAAATTGCAGCACATAACATTCTAATATTTTTAAATTATTTTTCCAAGAAAATAAGGCTAGGCATTTTATGTGAATCATCTAGCAGATGATTCACATGGAATGTCAAGCCTTTTTTTCTCTGAAAAATGCAAAAATAAAAAACAACAACAAAATGTTGTCTGCTGTAGTCGTGATTTGTGCCGTAAAAGTTAACAGTTAAATACAGTACTATGCCATTAGTAAGTATCTGAAATGAAAATTTGTCTTCAAGATTTGGATGTGTCCCCACACTCTTAACGGGGTCTTCTGTCTTCTGCTGCTACATTCTACATAGCCAATGATTTTGTAAGTAGACAGCAATCGCCTTGATCAGATTTTATAGATGTACTGGCTGATCGTGGACTTCACTGTCCCCATATGCCTCAGAGACATGTTCTCCTATTGTGGCTCATAATAAAAACACATTACTACAGTAATGTGATAACATTACTACAGTAATGTGACTTGATATTTAGTAAATGTTACAAGATGACAGGATCACACAAGTCTTAAGCATATCCCAATGATGTATCCCTGCAATTTTGATGAAAATCAGCAAATGAATTCAAGAGATGTGCACACATGAAATTATCATTTTGCATTATGGTAAATGTCCTAAAATTTTGAACACTTGGCTTAAATTTTGCTTTTTATACATTTATCTCTTAAAACACTTAGTGGAATGGCAAACAGTGAAGACCCTGATCAGACTGCTCCTTGAGAAGCAGTCTGATCTGGATCTGCACTGTTTGCATATGGAACTTTGTCAGAAACTTTGGTGTTCGAAATTTTAGGACATTTACCGTATGACATATCTTGTGGCCACTGATGAAATTCCAAGGAGTATCCACAAGGTGCTGGTATGTTTTGGCGCAAAAAAAAAAAAAAAAAAAAAATCTTCGAAATTATCCTAAATTATCACCCCAAATTGACCTTATCTTGAGCTAGGCTGTTTCCCAAAATAAATTCTGGATCCTACCTCAAGATGTCATAACTCCAGATAAGAGTGGTATCCAGATAAATTTCTTCTTCCTCGACAAGAACATATATTGTGAGTACTCATGGAAACTCCTTGGTAAGAGCTTCCAATGAGTACATCACAACGTTTTCATGGAGAAATAAAAGAAAATAGAGCCAGCGCACAACAAAACCTACACTAGGACCTGTGTGACCAGCAAAGACTCAGAGCAGTCTGTACATCCACCCATTCATCCCTCTTTGAATAGCACAGAGGCTATAGAAGACACATGAGAGCAGCAAAGACTCTGATCAGACTGTGTAGATGCGCAGGCTGATCTGTCTTTGCTGGTCGCATAAGTCTTATTGTAAGTTTTGTTGTGCGCTGGCTCAATATCAAAACTTTTGTTAAAAAAAAAAGCCCCTTACCAAGTGCTATTGGACATGAAAACCCACTTCATTGTGTTTAAATAAATAAACTTTCTGAGACTTCTTTTTGCCAGGCACACCCCACACAATGTTTAAAAGTACCACTTGATGACATCAGCTATTTTAGTTTTTTTCAAGCCTTTAAGCACCATTCACAACTGCAGCAGACAACATTTTGAAATATATATATTTTTTATTTTTCATAGCAAATAAGTCTTGTTGACATTTCATGTGAATCATCTGCCAAACAGATGAATCACTTGAAATGTCAACTTATTTTCTATGAAAAAAAAAAAAAAAAAATTAAAAAATATACATATATAGAATGTCGTCTGCTTCAAAGTTTGCTTGGCACTTTAAGAGTCAACACAGACAACTGAAAAGCGCTTATGAGCTGGAAAACAACCAATATTGCAATTTGTCGTAATTTCTAGCCCAAAATATGGTGGGTAGTAATAAGCTGCAAACACAATAACAGAAATATAACAAATTAAACCTGAAGCACTCTCTGGGCAAATTCAGCAGACAACAAAGTGGTAATTTTTTTTCATTATTTTTACCAGAAAATAGGGTTTGATATTACATGCAAATTGTCTCCTGAGGAGACAATTTGCATGAAATGTCTAACCCTATTTTGTAGAAAAGAAAATCAAAATGTCTGCTGAGTTTAACCCAACATGCTTAGTTTAAACATAATAAACAACCATTACATGAGACGTTATAACTATATGTATAAATATATCCTTGTCCAGTGACCTTTGACTTCTGGTTTCAATTTTCAATTTGATGTAATACAGCTAGGAACCAGAAACCTCAGGTAACCAGACAAGGTTATAATTTCATCTATACTTCACTGGAATGTTCAACAAAATAACAGTTGCAATTAGGGTGAATGGATACACACTCAAAGGAAGATCACTCTGACCAGAAAATATTTGCTTCCCTTTTCAAGGGAATTACTTTGGGAGCAAATTCTTTCCTGTAAGAGTAGTTCCCTCCGAGAAAGGATTCATACACCAGGGAAGCAAATTCTACTCCACTTGAGTGGTCTCCCTGTGAAAAGAGAGGCAAAGTTTAGAGTGCTCTCTCTTTGAAATGTATTCATTTACCTTAACCCATTGTAGTCTGGAGACCATTAAAAGGGTAACTGGCAAACAGTGCAGACCCAGATCAGAATGCGGCATCTGATCAGGGTCTCCACTGTTTGCAAATAGTTTAACTACTTTTCTCTAAGAATATCAAAATCACATAGCCTGACATACCTCAAATCAATATCAGAAGCTTCCAATATACAGTGTGGGAGAGTTCATTCAGTCTACAATGGGTTAAATAGTTTCCTTATTTCTCCATTAAGATTCAATTACATTGCCATACTACAAAATGAACCACTTCCATTTTCATAGAACCACACCAGCGACTATTGTTACGCAAAAATGAATTTTACAAAGTAAGAAAAAATACCATTAAGTTTTAATAAAAGAAAAGAAAAAAAATCATATATGATCCAACTGATCTGGATATACAGTTAGCAAATGCAGGACGTAACCAAGTTCAGCAGGACTATGGGTAATTAAATTCCTGGTAGTGTAAACTGAGATCTAACTGCTCTCTGAATTGGGTCTGCACTGTTTTTCATTCCTAAATTTTAACTGCACCAGCAAATGTCTCATGGGCTAGTTCAAATTTCTGTACAATAATGTATGTGTTTATTTAGGGTAATAATGGCAGCAAATGACAGTGTGTGAAAACTTTTCCAGTCAAACATCGACGCAATATTATATAAGTCCTAAAATTTCGAGCACTTAATTCCATACTCTTTTTGGCCTAAATTTTGCTTTTTATGCAGTTGTTTCTTAAAATACTCAGCTGAATAGTAATCAGTGTATACCCTGATCAGACTGCTCCTTCAGGAGCAGTCTGATTTGGGTCTGCATGGTTTGCACATGCAATTTTGTCAGAAACTTGTGTACCAAATTTTAGTACATTTACCGTAACTCAACACATGCAAACAGCAAAGAAATATTGATCAGACTGAAAAGCAGACCACTACTAGAGCTATGACCTTGACACAGGAGCAAAATCTGCCTGTATCCTTATGATCTACTTGTTTGTTTGTGTTGAGCTTTTACGGCCCAGTCAACCAAATGGGGTCATGTCGAGCATGGTTTGATCTACTTGTATCTTTATGAACATTTAAGGGGAACTTATATGCTTTCAGCTTTCAGGGGTGGGGGTCGGGGGGAGGGGGGGCAATTTTAATCAAAATTGTTTTTACTTCTCTTCCTAAAAAGGGTCTACCCTAAAAGAAAAGAATTTGCCCCCCCCCCCCCCCTCCCCCCACACACACCCTTGGGAGTAGACTCCCTTTTCAGAAGGGCATTTGCTAGTGTAAGCTTTATAACACACAGACATTGGATAATATATATCAAATAATAAAGGCCCTGCTTGATCAGAATCTGAGCACTTCACATGTTCCAAGACACTCTTTCACTTGATTAAGCTCTTCTAAGGTGTGCCAATGATGAAATCCCTGAATATAAAATGAGGTGTGCAGGCTGTATGCATTTTGGCGATAATCATGTGAAAATGTGTCTTATCAGAACCTGTTATTTCCAGGGCATGAGATAAGGTAAGGTGCCTTTTCTACCAAAAAGTATTTTTTCTTATTTCTCCATGAAAACATATGTTATGGGCAGTCATTAGAAGTGCCTCACTGAGGCACTTCTAATGAATACCCAAAACATGTTTTCCCACACTGCTCAAGTTTGTTGGGAAATGTGCTTTTAAATGCTCGAGATATATTTTTTGCTTGGCACAGCTATGTGATAAAGTAAAAGTAGAATACCATGACAGGGTTATACACATTTTATTGCATTAATCATTCATGCAGAATTCATAATTAACTCTTCATTGCTCTTTATTTTTGGAATCAGTTTCCATTATTTTTATCTAATAAATATTTTGTTTCGGAATGTTCACTTATATGTTATAAATATTTATTTAGTAACAGATAGGTCTCTTTTCATTTTTAAGTCTCTTTTCATTTTTTTTCTTTTCATTTTTTTTTTTTTTTTTTGTTACTTAAAATGTTATCACATCATTTTATCATTATTGTCAATATTTCAACATATCTGCCTCTAAAATCCTTCACAAATTACTGTTTTCCCCAAAAAATGTTTAGTTTACTGCTAACAATGAAATCCACATAGGTAAACATCAAGAACAATAATAACAAAAGAAAAAGAACACAGCATAAACAAATGTGTTTACTTAAGACACCATATTGATCACCAGTATCATATGGACACAACTGAGACAAAAACCAATCACGGTCCAGTTGTTCAAAGCATCGTTAGCTTAACAAGCTCGTTAAAGGTCAACATTTTAATTGTTCTAGTAAGTACAATATCTAATTCACAGGTATTTTTGCTGAATAAATGTGAGTAGCTTTTGCAAATGCAAAAGCTACTCACATTTTTTCAGCAAAAATATAAGCATATATGCCATATTTAATGATCAGAGTTTTAACGATACATTAACTAATGACATCATTAGTTTTGAACAAATGGACCCAGACTTTTAATAGAGAAGGCCCTACATAGACTGCACACCTGCACAGTCTGGTCAGGGTCATTGTTCTTCTAACTTAACTAACTTAAACCTCTAGTTTTAACACAGTACCATACTTATTCAAGTATTCTGACAGCTGGGCCTGGGTAGACACTACTAGACAGAGTAGATCCTGATCAGATGCCACATAATGTGACATCTGATCAGGATCTACAGTTTGCCACTCACCCAGCAATTCTTAGACACCTCAACAGACAGTCAAAGGGACTTGTCCAAGTTTTAGGACATGGATTACAAGGACTTAACCCTTAAAATGCCAAGAAAACCTGCATCTGAAAATGTCATCTGTTTATGTCGTCTGCTGAATATTCTTGCAAACTTTTCAAACCTATTTTTCCATACAGGCAGTGTGGACCCTGAGCAGACTGCTCCTAGCAGTCTGATCTGGGTCCACACTTTTTGCAAAAATGACTTTTAAAATCTCAAGCAGATGACAAAGCAGATGACAATTGTTGTGAATGGCAGTTTAAGGGTTAAGGTGTTATAATACTTAGGGTAAACTGTCGTAAAGTTTTACTTCCAAAGAGCATATGCATGCGAAAATGTAGAACTTGGCATGGGCAACAACAAATATCCTTTACAGCCGCTACATCTATGCAGATTGGCCAAAGCCTAAATGCTTTCTATATACATGCTCTACATGTATATAGATGTGTAGAAGCTGAACGCAAGCAGTAAAATTACAGATCAGACAGATGTTCGAGTTGGTCTGGATCTTTGCTGCTCACCTTAACCAAATTGTGCCCTTCTGCATGTACACATTTCATATTATCATGGCATTAAGTACAGAAGGGCATGTAAACATGTCATATTATCATACCATTAAGTACAGAAGCGATGTGCTATTTTGTTCCAGTCACATAGATATATCGAGGGTTGAGCACAAGACTAGCGTAAGTCAGATGGTTGTTTTTCCCCAAACCTAATCTCCTCACCATGAAGGTGTTATGAAGATTACATTTCTTTCTGTAAACAATGAAAATTTAGGTGCCATTGCTCGTATGAGCAATGGCACCTAAATTTGCATTGTTTACAAAGGGGTCCAAGTTGCCCCTAAACAAGGGTTTCAAAAATATGTTTGAGTTACCATAGTCTTGCGCTCAACCCTCGATATTAGGTTCAAATTAGAAATACGTCCAAAGGACACTGATGCTTCCAAATGAAAAACTTAAACCCAAAGTGCTAATGCCTGAAAAACATAAATGCAAACTGCTGACACCATCTCGAACACAAACAGAGACAAGGGTAATGCTATATGCCCTTTCCACCTTTCTTCGAATGGTGGGGGCATAAGAAAAGGTAATTTTCATTATCTGTTTTACTAGTTTTAGTAAAGTGTTCACCCTAAGTATTCAGACAGACAGGCCTGAGCAAACAAGGTAGACCCAGACCAGATGCCACAGAACATAGCATCTGATCTGGGTGTACATTGTTTGCCATTCATCCAGCAGTTTTCTAAATAAATCAAGTGGACGTTCAAATTTTGGGTTGAGTATGGTAAGGACACAAGGTGTCCCAATATTATGGGTAAATAATGTAATAGGAAAGTAAAGATACTTTGTCATAGTTACTATGACCTAGCAGAATGTTTATCAACACAAACTAAGAAAGCAAATAACCTCTACACTACAACCTCTTTATAACACTACTAATGTGATCAAAAGTAAAAACTGTGTTAGCTAAAAAACCATTTTGTATTCAAACAAAAATACATAGATTGTATAGAAAAATGACCATAAATGGTCATTTTTCTATATAATCTATACATTAATGTTAAGATACAACAATTCTGAGGCAGGTTCCATCTTGAAACTGTGCAATATCCAAAACTGTGCTATAGAGAATCATTTTATAAAGAGGTGAGTGTATAAACATGATTTCATAGAGTATTTTCTATACAACTTATAAATTGTTATATGGTAAAAAAATAAAAACTGTTTTTGTTTTATTATTTTTACAAGGACTTTTCTGAAAAGAAAGGGGGATCTGACATTTTCCATGAATAAATGTCTAAGAAACACAAAATATACATACAGATACATATTTGTCAATGAAATAACAAGTACACAACAAAAGACAAACTTAACATGCATGCAGACAAGATCAGACAAGCCTACAAGCCATCACATACACATTATATATATAACTGCACCAAACTATTGGTAACACATTTTAATTCATAGCTCAAGATAAGGGCCCAGTTGTTTAAAACTAACAATGTTGTTAGTTAATGTATCATTAAAATATACAGTAATATTTTTGCTGAAAAATGTGAGTAGCTTGCAAAAGCTACTCACATTTTTTCAGCAAAAATACATGTGAATTAGATATTGTACTTACTAGAACAGTTAACAGTTTAACCACTAACGAGCTTGTAAAGCTAACGATGCTTTGAACAACTGGGCCAAGGTAATTTTTTTCCAACCAGGAAGTATGATTTTGTTGTTGTTTTTTTTTTCACCAAAACCTAAGATGTTGGTAATTTGGTATTCATTAGAAATGCCTCAATGCAATTCTAATGAATACCAAAACTGTCTCACAGAGGCAATTCTCACGAGTTACCACATTATTTGTTTACCTCAAGCAACATTTATCTGCCTACCTAAAGCTATGAATTATGATAATGCTTATTAACAATTAACAGGCTGAATTTAGAAATAACTGACAACATTTTAAAAGTATCCCCATGAAATAAGACACTGACATTTCACACAAACATGTCACAAAAAATATGGATAACCTGAATGATATGCCAATCATCATAAATGCTTGAAGGCTGATCAAAACTATTATGAGATTACATTTTGAAAATATTTTTTTCTTATCTTTGCCAGATAATAGAATTTGATACCTCATGCAAAGCATCTCTTAAGCTCCATTTTCTACAAAAAGAGGGCTGACATTCTCCTAAGGAGTTGATCTGTGTGACATGTCAAATCCTTATTTCTAAGGGATGGCGGAGGTTGGGGGGGGGGGGGGGATCACTTATTTGTTATCTGCTTTATTTCATCTTTAGCAACAATCACAAAAAAAAAAACAATGTCAAGGCAAAAAAACAATGTCAAGGCAAGTAACTCTAACATGACAACACATACCTTCCTTCTTATTATGGGTTACCCTTTTAGGAGAGACTTTGCTAATAACTTTAACAGTAGTCATCTTTTTTTTTTTTTTTTAGGATTCAAGTACTAGGGAACTTCACTCCTGTTTGCAAAAGTTGTCTCCCTTTGAAATGGTAGCAGAAATCTTCAGATGTGTCTATGGCCCTTAAAGTTAAAGTGAAAAGGGAAATGATGAGGGATAGGTCTAGATAAGAAAGGGTCTGGGAAAATATTTTTCTTATTGCTCCAAGAAAATGTGTTGTGGGTACTCATAAGAAGCCCCTTGCCGAAGTACTTCTAATGAGTACCAACAACATGTTTTCTTGGCGAAATCAGAAAAAATATCAATATTTTAGATTGAAAAAAGCATCTTATCAAGCCCTATGATGAGCTATTCTTTCTTGACAACAAAGTGACTTCAAGCAAAATGTGGACAGAAATTGTAATGTTGAGAAAACATGCATATGTAATGAGAAAACCACCCAAGCAAGTTCTACAAGCTAACCAAAGAACAATATGGAGGAAGATCCCCATCATTGCCAAGCATGAACACTATTACACTACAAACCTTCTAAATATCACTGCTTACTTTTATTCTACAGTTTGCTAACATTTTCAGTTTTGAAAAAGTCTCAAAGGGGCTGCGTCAAAAGAAAAAGTGCCTTCAAACACGTGCAAAATGAAAGATTCAGATTTTGTTTGTGTAGAGTTTTTATGGCTCAGTCAACCCATTAGGGTTATGCTGAGCGTGGTCAGTTTATGTTGAGGTTTTACAGCCCAGTCAACCCATTTGGGCCATGTCCAGCACAGTCAGTTTACCTAACCATACTTTTTCAAGGGCAGACTTAAGCCTCTAAATGGTTAACCAGGGCCCAGTTGTTCAAAGCTAATGACATCGTTAGTTAACGACTCGTTAAAATTTACATCAAGTGATATGCAAATATGCTGAAATTTTTTGCTGAAAAAATGTGAGTAGCTTTTGCACTCACATTTTTTCAGCAAAAAATATCAGAATATTGTGTATTGAATCCGCTAAAACAGTAAACGAAATGACCCTTAATGAGTTTGTTAAGCTAACGACGCTTTGAACAACTGGGCCCAGTACTTTTGCACATTCATTCTTTCACCAGAATCAGCAGAAGAGAGAGAATGACTAGAAACTATTTCATGATCAATCTCCATGAGAGAATGTTGCCAGATTCAGTGGGTATCGAACCAGCAACCTGATCACCTGTCGGACAGGCATCCAACTCGCACGTCCGACTGAGTCACAGAGGCCAGCACAAGATTCAGATCATCCTGCTCTTGCGCAAAATTTCATCCAGGCCTTTGCTCTTCATTCATACATTCTGTATTATCCAAAGATTCTGTTAGTGGACAGTGAAGACGTTGGTCAGACTGCTGACGTGCAGGCTGATCTGGGCCTTCATTTTCCGCAAACACCCGAAGACATGTTTTCGCATGACACAGCCCAAATGATGCTTGAAGATGTCGTGATGTTCCAAACCTAGCTGATAAGTTTAGCAAAGCTCCAGATATGGGGCTTTTTCAACCAAAAAGTACATTTACAGTGAACCCTCGTTACAATTTTCCCAAAGACATTGCCATTAACCCATTGTATACTGAATAGACTCTCCCACACTATATATTGGAAGAGTCCAATTTCAATTTTAGGTACACCCGGCTATGAGATTTGCATATTCTTAGAGAAAAATGGCTAAACTATTTGCAAACAGTGGAGACCCTGATCAGACGCCGCATTCTGCGGCATCTGATCTGGGTCTGCACTGTTTGCCAATTACCCTTTTACGGGTCTCCCAACTATAAATGGTTACAATGAATTTGCTGTTGTAGAATACTTAATGAGCAGATTGGTACCGGTATGTCTTGTTTTGTTCTTATTTCCTCACAGAACATGTTTTGGATATTTGTTAGAATTGCCTCACTGAGGCAATTCTAACAAATATCCAAAACATAAGTTCTTTAAAGTATTGAATACAATATTCTTGCATAATTTGTGACTAATTGTTACCTCTTAAGTGAAGGTTTCGTGACAGTCAAATTGTCATTATAACGAATTTTGTTGTTGCATCGAGTGTCAGTTTAAAGAGGGTTGTCTGTACTGATATTTATCTTATTTCTCAAAAAAAAAAAACAACAAACAAATAACATGTTGTAGGTACCTGTCTGACAAGCTCTATAATTACTCTATAGGCAAACAAAATGCTCCAAAATCTTGGAGCACAGAAACCCAAAATCATGTCATTCAAATGGCAATGGTCCAGACCAGAATACTGTATTTAGTCTAAGCATTTGGCCAGACAGGCCTGAGCAAACAGTATAGACCCAGATCAGATGCCACTGAATGCTACTGTTTGTCTTCAGCTGATATTTTTATACATGTCTAGATAAGACTGGGTATCAGGTTAATAGTTTTCTTATTTTTCCACAAAAACATATGTTGTGGGTACTCATTAGAAGTGCCTCAGTGAGGCACTTCTAATGAGTACCCACAACATATGTTTTCTTGGAGCAATAAGAAAAAATATCAATACTTTTGGACTGAAAAAAAAACAAAAAACGCCCAAACTAGAACTAAGCAAATCACCAGGTATTGAAATGGAATTAGTTGTATTTTAAGAAAAGTAAGGTTAGGAGTTAATGTGCATAAATATTTAGGGCAAATACAGTAACTATGTTTGTCATTTCTACAAATACTACGGTAAATGTCCTAAAATTTCATACACCAAAGTTTCTGAAAAAAAAAAAGTGGCATATGCAAACAAAGCAGACTCAGATCAGACTGCTCCTCAAGGAGCAGTCCGATCGGGGTCTGCATTGTCCACCATTCCACTAAGTATTTTAAGAGGCAACTGAATAAAGAACAAAATTTAGGCATAAAATTATGGAATAAAGTCTTCAAAATTTTACAACTTTTATCGTAGATTAAAGAATTGCAGAGTTCAAGTTAGCTTCAGTAATACTCATGTAAGCATTCACTTCCATGGGAAAGTATTTAAGTTAAAGAAAAATCAGTGAGGTCACTACAACAAATAGGCTTTAAGAATTTTCTTCCATACAAATTTGCCTTGAAACACAAGGTGATCTATTATGTAACATAATTCATAATGTAAGATATTTCTAGAACTATTAAATGAGTAATTAACAAATAAATAATGACAGCATGTATATAGCACAAATGTATAAGAACAAAAGGAGCCTGGATAGACAAAAAGGTACCTTACTATACCAAAACTCCAGGTAAGAGGAAGTAGCCACATATTTTTCTTATTTCTCTATGAAAACATACTTTGTGGTGCTCATTAAAAGTGCCTCATTTTTTTCTTATTTCTCCATGAAAACATACTTTGTGGGTACTCATTAGAAGCACCTCAATGAGGCGCTTCTAATGAGCACCATAAAATTTGTTTTCACGGAGAAATAAGAAAAAATATCGTAATTTTCTGGTTGAAAAAAGTGCCTTATCTGGAGCTATGTATATCTAACAATGCTCTATATAAAGTTTTGTTGTTTTTTTTTTGTTTTTTTTTTCAATCTGAAAGTATTGATAATTTTCTTATATCCATGAAAAAATATGCTTTGGGTACTCATTAGAAGGGCCTCTTGGAGCATTGTGGTGCAGTGGTAAAGTATCAGACTCGAAACTGAGAGGTAGCAGGTTCAACCCCAGTGAGCACCAAGTGTTGTGTTCTTGAGCAAGACACTTTATCTGCATTGCTTAGTACTGGTTTCTCCCCAGGAGAACCTGTCTAGAATGCCTGCAAAGGTGTATGGCAGTATATATGTATATAGAAAAATAGAATGGGTCTTGTGGAGAAATAAGAAAAATATTTATCTGGATATTATTCTTATCTGAAGCTATGTATTTTGTGCAAATTTAGCATTATTACATCCTTTGCATAGCTTTAGATATTAACACTTTGCATGCTGGGTAAAAATTTTAGCAGACAACATGTTGAAATATTTTTCTTATTTTTCCTAGAAAATAGGATGTGACACTTCATGCAAATTGTCTCCTAAGGAGACAATTTGCATGAAATGTCACATACTACTTTCTAGGAAAAATAAGAAAAATATCTGACTGTTGTCTGCTGAATCTGCCCATAGCATTACGTGTTAAAAATGCTCCGTAGGCCAAACAGAACTAATATTTTTCTTACTTCACACACACACACACACACACACACACACACACACACACACACACACACACACACACACACACACACACACACACACACACACACACACAAAGAAATGAATAACTGAGACGATTTGCTGGAGTACCCTTAACATATTTGTTTGTGGAGAAATACATCTACAATCAATGCCAAAGTGTATACATACTGTAAGTTTATGTGGGTCGCGCCATGAATGTGCCTTCAGGTATATGCAGACAGCAAAGGTCCAGATCAGCCTGAACATCTGTGCAGTTTGATCAGGGTCTTGGCTGTCTGCTCAAAGAATCATTGAACACTATAGAATGTATCAATGGGGAGCAAATGCCAAACGAAACTTTGAGCATGCATGGGATGAATCTGAATTTGTGCATTTTGCGCATGTTCGAAGACAGATTTTCACTTGGCACAGCCCATGTGAAGAAATAAGAATAATACTTTTTTCTTGCTATTATACAGAGTATCTATACAGGTTTATCATGTTTTGTACACATAACATAAAGATTTGCAGAGCAAACAACTCAATCTGCTATCATCCAGGTAAATAGTTTTCTTATTTCTCCATGATAATGCTCACTGTTCATACTCATTAGAAGTGCATTTTGAGGAGAAAAAGAAAATAAGGAAAATTATCGATACATCTGAGGTAAGATCTATACTGCACATGTACAATGTTATAGCTGCTGACAAGAAAAATATTCAGAAAATAGTATTCCGGGCCCAGTTGTTCCAAGCGTTGTTAGCTTAACGAGCTCGTTAAGGGTCATTTGGTTAACTGTTTTAGCGGATTCAATACACAACATTCCGATATTTTTTGCTGAAAAAATGTGAGTAGCTTTTGCATTGCAAAAGCTACTCACATTTTTTCAGCAAAAAATTTCAGCATATTTGCGTATCACTCGATGTAAATTTTAACGAATTGTTAACTAACGATGTCGTTAGCTTTGAACAATTGGGCCCAGATGATGATGTTCTAATTTTTGCACCTTTAGATGATGATTTTTACATCAAACCATATCTTGTGGATAGTCAGTGGAATTGCCTAACCAAGGCAATTCCAATGAGTAATGACAAATATATATTCTGTTAAAAAACAAGAAAAATGCCTAACAGCATTATGGATGGGTCTTTCAAAAAAGGTTAACCAAAAGGTAAACCTCGGACGTCAGGGGATAAGTACATCACAAAGAAAGTGAGAGTTGTCCCTCTTGCACGTGACATGCCTACTGGTCCTCCTTTTCATCCCTACCAAATATGAAAGCAATTCACTGAAGAATAAAGGTTACGTATAACTTCGAAAAAAAGGTTAACTAAAGGTAAACCTGGGACAATGCCCGACACCCACCCGCTCCTATATCGCTATTTTAAAGGACAGATTTGAAAAACCTGTCCAAAAATCACATAAAATATCCTGATTTACCACTCATCTGGAGCTATGACAGTCCTACAGTATCTTGCATATAAGGTTCCTTTTTGCTAGTCATGGCACCAACAAATTAACCTTTATCCTGCTATGTCTATATACATGTAGTAAGAAGTAACAGTTTCTAAAATGAGCCAGAGCATGACAAAACCTACAATAAGACCTGTGTAAACAGCAAAGACTCAGATCAGCCTGTACATGCACCCAGTATGGCAAGGGTTTTTGTTCATTTCTCTTTGGATAGCCTGGAGGCTGTAGAGGGCAGGTGATCAGCGTAGACTGATCAGACTGTGTGGCTGTAGGTTTTGTTGTGTGCTTGCTCATATACTATTTTGTATTTTTTTCACTCAGACACTAATACTTGGTAAGGGAGACAATTGGACCACAAATGCCAAACTTATTCTCAGCAGAAAAAGAAATATTGTTTCTCTTGCTATTTTCAACTACAGCAGGACAAAGGTTAAACAATGTACTTGGACATGTATTGTATGTACAATAATAACCTTCAGTACTGGGACAGATAGGCCTTTGTCAACTGTGTAGATCCAGATCAGATGCCTTAGAATGTGGCATCTACACTGTTTGCCATACATACAGCAATATTTCAGACAATTAACGGGTAGTAGAATGGACTATTTTAAATTTCAGGACAAATATGGTAGGTAGCTAAGGTGTCCCAATATTTATGGTAAATAGGGTATGCTTAATAAGTGTATTGTATTTACACTAAATATTGGAACACCTGAACTCATTCCATGCTTGTCCTAAAATTTGAACAGGTCCATTTTACTACCCACTGATGTGTCTTAAAGTTCATGGATGAGTGGCAAAAAGTGTTGACTCTAATCAGATGCTGTGTCTTAGATAGTTGGATCTGAGTCTACAATGTTTTCTCAGGCCCATCTGTTCCAAATAGTGTAAAGCAATCTACTAAAGAGAAAAAAAAACTAAAGATTTTATGTTTAGATCTGTTAAGTTGTATACAAACAAAACACCCTACTGCAGACATGAATTGTCAGCCTTTTCTTCTTGAAAAACGAAAAAAATGAAAGAAAAAAAAAAAAAAAAAAAAAAAAAAAAAAAAAACCACAAAAAAACAAACAAACACCAGAATGTCATCTATCATAATAACCAGAAGAACTGGGACAGACAGGCCTTAGCAAATAGTGCAGACCCAGATCAGATGCCACAAAGTATTGGGACAGCTAGGTCTGAGCAAACAGTGAAGCAAAAAAAAAATAAATAAATAAAAACAAAACACAAAAAACAACAACAGAATGTCATCTAGAGTAAAAGCCTGAAGTACTGGGCCAGGAAGGCCTTAGCAAATAGTGCTGACCCAGATCAGATGCCGCAGGATGCGGCGTCTGATCAGGGTCTTCACTATTTGTAACTCATTTCAGTAGTTTTTTAGACACAATGGACTTTTTTTTTTGTGTTGAGGTTTTACGGCCCAGTCAACCCAATGGGGTCATGTCGAGCACGGTCAGTTTACCTAACCACACGTTTACTGGGCAGGCTTAGTCCTCTAAGCGGTTAACCAGTATTGTGCACATTCTTTCGCCAGAAACTGACAACTGCCCTTCTTGAATCAGCGGGAGAGAATGACCGTAGAAAATATTTCATGATCAATCGCCATGAAAGAATGTTGCCGACCTCGGTGGGGGTTGAACCCGCAACCTCCTGGTCTCCAGTCGGACGGCGCATCCAACTGAGCCACCGAGGCCGGCAACACAATGGACTTGTTCAAAGTTTAGGGCAAGTACGGTACTGAGTCAAGGTGTCCCAATATTTAGGATTAATACAATAACCTAATTTTGAATGGTGTTTTCAGGGTTAGTATGTCCTAATGTCCCAAACACACATTGCAGCATTTTTTTCTGCGACAAAATTTGGAACTCATTACAGATTTATCAGCCAATGGAAGTGAAGGGAAGAAAATGTGTGTGTATGTGTGTAGAGGAGGGGGGGGGGGGGGGGTGGGGGGGGGGGGTAGTCTGGGAAGGGTTAAGTGAGAAACAGCATTTTGTACTTTCAGAAGAAAAAGCAATAAAAAATTATCAGAAACAAGGCTCCAATTTGAATGATCCCCAAAATATAGTTATGTTGAAAAATAAAAAAAATAAAAAAAAAGAAGAGAGGAAGAAAAAAGAAAGAAAAATCACACAAATACAAACTTTGAAATTATGGGCTCATACATGGTGGTATTGACATTTTACAGCCCCTTCAACAAAGTTTCAGCTGTATCAGGCTTGCATTGTGTATGTTAGCATGGATTTGCACAGCCATCTCTCAGTGGACCTACCATGCTTACGCAGAGCTGCTATTCACCTCTTCATGCCATGCTGTCTGCTCTATATTCAGTCCAGGGCATGCCTAGTACAGTCTCATTACGCTAATGGTCCATAAATTTCCTGGTTGGAGCAGGTATCTAAACCTGCAATGCCTGGGTTCCAAGTCAGGCACTCCAACAATTTAGAGTTAGGTCACAAGAATGCTTGGCACTCTTATGCCAGGCATAAATAAAATCACCAATCTATAGTTTAATTAAAACACGAAACGATAATACCCTGCCACTATAAGACGGGCAGCTAACTATCAAAATTATTCAAATTTGCTCATTAACAACCCAAAACCGGATGTCCACAATATCAATGCACATACCTAATTTGGTGAAAATCCATTGATATTTACTCAAGTTACTGTCTGGAAATGAAAATATGGCAGGCAGATAACTCTGTCAAAAATTGACAAAATTTGCCCATTAGCAATTCCAAACCAGATCTCTATATTAATGCATATACCAGTTGGTATGTGCAAGGTAGATAACTGTCAAAAACTGAAGAAATTTGCCCATTTACAATCCCAAATTAGATCACCACAATATCAATGCACATACCAAGTTTGGTGAAAATCCATTGATATTTACTTGTTATTGTCTGCAAACGAAATACAGATGGATGGCAGACAGATTAACAGACACACAGACATCCAATGAGAAATTATAATGCTCAGCCACTATCGTGTGGCAGGGTAAAAAAAGCGGAAGCATAACATCTTGAAGAGCAGTATATGCCTATAGCATAGCTCTAGGTGAGTTTTTTTTTTTTTCTTATTTTTCCATGAAAACACAGAAACACATCTTATGGTTACCCACAACATATGTTATGGTAGAAAAATCATAAAAATGTCACTATCTTCTGACTGAAAAAGTATCTTATCTAAAACTATGGACATGTGCTTTCTAACCCATTTTAGTAACTGGCAAACAATGCAGACCCAGATTAGATGCACCAGGCCCCGAGGTTATAAAACTTTTTTCATGTTCAACTAAGCTGAGCATTAAATTTTCTCCGCTAATAAATATGAAAATTCCAACAATAGTTGGCATTTTCATATTTATTAGCAGAGAAATTTTCATGCTGGGCTATGTTTAGCATGAAATAATCTGTTAGTTATTTGAGAGAAGCATGAAAAATTTCATACTCAGCTGAGTTGAGCATGAAAAAAGTTTTATAACCTCGGGGCCTGAATGTGGCATCTGATCAGATTCTACACTATTTGCATTAAACACAGAAATTTCTATAAAATATGGTAAAAATAAAAACTAACTAGGCAGTGTAGACACCTTGCTATTGGTAATGGACCAGTCCAAAGAGTTGAGGTGGAAGAGTTCACCTGACATAAATGGGTTAACAAAAAGTATTGAAATTTTCTTATTTTTCCTTGAAGACATATATATGCTGTAGAAACTCATTTGAAGTTTTCTTACTCAGACATTTCAAATGAGTATGACATTTATTTTTACTGTCACTTATTTTCACTTGTCTGAAGTTTTTGACTTTCCCTTATTCTCATTGGCCTAGAGCCCTTCCATATTCAAATCATACTGTACAGTCTGATAAAAGCCAATGTGTCTGGAATGTTTTGGACTGTGAAATGCCAACTCTGATTGCACAAAAGACTAGTACAATCTGATTCTTCAATAATGAACAAGTCATCAATATGCCAAAACTTGGCAGAGTTCATGACAACATTTGTGGACAGCATACCTGAATAGTTAACAATAAAGATGCATACATTTACACAGATCACTATACTCCAGATAAGCTGGTATTCTGAAGGTAAAATTATTTAACATATTGCAGTCACCCTAGAAATTTGGATATCTGCACCCTTTCACCCCTGACTTTCTGGAAAGGACTCTCCCATCTTTGAGTTTGGACATGTCCGTTATTGCAAACAGGGGTGTCAGTCAAAAATCTAAATGACAGTATAGATGGCTCGTTATGAGCCTTATCATCTGGATGTACAGTGTTTGCAAAGGTACATGTTTTGGCCTATAGGGATGAAAGCATTAACCCTTAAAATGCCAAGAAAACCTACATCTGAAAATGTTGTCTGTTTGTCGTCTACTGAATATTCTTGAAAACTTTTCAAATCTATTTTTGCATACAGGCAAACAGCTTGGACCCTGATCTGACTGCTCCTAGTCTCATCTTTCTGTTTGCAAAAATGAATTTTAAAATTACTAGCAGATGACAAAGAAGACGATAATTGTTGTGGCTGGCAGTTTAAGGGTTAACATAGCTTTAGATAAAACACCCTTTTTCTAAACAAAAAAGTATTTTCTATGAGTACCAGTGCTCCAGCTAGGATTTCAGGGCAAAGGTGTGCCAAATAGGACACTTTTTGCACCGTCATACAAGAATGAGGGCACCATGTGTCATGTGATGTGCTTAGTATCAACGCTGGGTAAAATTTTCTGAAATATTTTTCTTGTTTTCCCCAGAAAAATAAGAAAATTATCATCAATTTGTCATCTGCTGAATTAGCCCGGAGAGTGGGAAAGGTTAAATATTGATAACTTTTTCAATTTTGGTCCGATTTTAATGAAATTTTCACCATAATGTAGGGTTTGATGTCTGGAGTTGAAATAAGCCAGTAGGCAGCAGAAATGGGCAAGAGGGCAGCCTGCCTCTCTGTATAGGGCTAGCTGGAGCACTGAATTATACCCACACCATAGGTTTTTGTGGAGAGAGAAGAAAAATGTTATCCTGTTTTATCTTGAGCTATGACACAACATATGATTAGATAAGATATAAGAAAATTATTACTTTACATATCTTATCATATGAAAAGAATAACTGTCATGATTTCATAAAGAAATAAACACTTATGATAATGACCATCTCAACACCCACTTATCTGGAGCCCTGTATATAATATTTGACAGTCAACACACACAGAATAACACAGACCAGTACAAAGTTTAAAACAAATCCTGGATCAGCAGCATTTGCCTCCCTTGGGCTTTTTACTTTTGCCACTCCCTCTATCTAACCGTATTTTGTCCGAAGGTTGTTCTGCTGCTCGCTTCTGTTGATCTTTTTTCGTTGATAAAACCAATTTTGTTATTGCAACAAACATCTGAAACAAAAAAAAAAAAAAAAAAAAATCAATTAAAGTGAACTGCATCACTTTCAAGGACAACTCTGTCAAAATTGTTTTGCCAATCTTCTGATGAAGTTATTTCCTACAGAAGGAGCTTGAAGGACAAGACAGCAAAGAGGAAGTTGTCTCCCTTGCAGAAAATGATGTAAATCTAGCAGTTGAATGCACTTTTAATTTCATCTCAGCAGGAATGTTCTAAAAACTGTTTGTTCAAAAGCAAACAGTGTAGAGCCTAAATTGGATCCACTTGTCTGCCCTGTCTAAATTTTATGACAAATCAAGGAATTCACAAATTCCTTGGGAAATAAATAGTGCAACACAAATGGGAATAAACAGAATCTAAACCCTTGTCATGCTGAAGAAATTAAGTTGCCACGCCTATTTCTAACTATCAGCCAATCAGATTACTTGATCGAGACTGTTGATATAAATTGACAAACAGTGCAGATCTAGATCAGTTGGCTTCTCCAGAAGCCAACTGATCTGGATCTACACTGTTTGCAAAAACAGGGTATATCAGGGTTCAGCAGGACAAGGTTTAATCAACTGAGGACAGAAAATATAGCAACAAAACCAAGAATGTATAATTCTGCATTTTATAGTGTAGATCCTGATCAGATGCTACAGAATGGGGTTCTGATCTAGGTCTACACTGTTTACACAGGTCTGTCTGTGTGAGTAATTATGTAGCTTAACAGCCCAGTCAACATTATCAAGGTGGAGTTTAACAGCCCAGTCAACATTATCAAGGTGGAGTTTAACAGCCCAGTCAACATTATCAAGGTGGAGTTTAACAGCCCAGTTAACATTATCAAGGTGGAGTTTAACAGCCCTGTCAACATTATCACGGTGGAGTTTAACAGCCCAGTCAACATTATCAAGGTGGAGTTTAACAACCCAGTCAACATTATCAAGGTGGAGTTCAACAGCCCAGTCAACATTATCAAGGTGGAGTTTAACAGCCCAGTCAACATTATCAAGGTGAATTAAACAGCCCTGTCAACATTATCAAGGTGGAGTTTAACAGCTCAGTCAACATTATCAAGGTGGAGTTTAACAGCCCAGTCAACATTATCAAGGTGGAGTTTAACAGCCCTGTCAACATTATCAAGGTGGAGTTTAACAGCCCTGTCAACATTATCAAGGTGGATTTTAACAGCCCAGTCAACATTATCAAGGTGGAGTTTAACAGCCCAGTCAACATTATCAAGGTGAATTTTAACAGCCCAGTCAACATTATCAAGGTGGAGTTTAACAGCCCAGTCAACATTATCAAGGTGGATTTTAACAGCCCAGTCAACATTATCAAGGTGGAGTTTAACAGCCCTGTCAACATTATCAAGGTGGATTTTAACAGCCCAGTCAACATTATCAAGGTGGAGTTTAACAGCCCAGTCAACATTATCAAGGTGGAGTTAACAGCCCAGTCAACATTATCAAGGTGGAGTTTAACAGCCCTGTCAACATTATCAAGGTGGAGTTTAACAGCCCAGTCAACATTATCAAGGTGGAGTTTAACAGCCCAGTCAACATTATCAAGGTGGAGTTTAACAGCCCAGTCAACATTATCAAGGTGGAGTTTAACAGCCCAGTCAACATTATCAAGGTGGAGTTTAACAGCCCAGTCAACATTATCAAGGTGGAGTTTAACAGCCCTGTCAATATTATCAAGGTGGAGTTTAACAGCCCAGTCAACATTATCACGGTGGAGTTTAACAGCCCAGTCAACATTATCAAGGTGGAGTTTAACAGCCCTGTCAACATTATCAAGGTGGAGTTTAACAGCCCTGTCAACATTATCAAGGTGAAGTTTAACAGCCCAGTCAACATTATTCAGGTGGAGTTTAACAGCCCAGTCAACATTATCAAGGTGGAGTTTAACAGCCCAGTCAACATTATCAAGGTGGAGTTTAACAGCCCAGTCAACATTATCAAGGTGGAGTTTAACAGCCCAGTCAATATTATCAAGGTGGAGTTTAACAGCCCAGTCAACATTATCAAGGTGGAGTTTAACAGCCCAGTCAACATTATCAAGGTGGAGTTTAACAGCCCAGTCAACATTATCAAGGTGGAGTTTAACAGCCCAGTCAACATTATCAAGGTCATGTCAGGCATGTTTACCTAACCACACATTTCCTGGGTAGACTTAGTTCTCTAAGCAGTTAACCAGTATTTGTGCATATTCTTTTGCCAGAAACTGACAACTGTCCTTCTTGAAACAGCATAAGGGAGAGAATGACAGTAGAAAATATTTCATGATCAATCTCCTTGAAATAATGGTGCCAGACCCAGCAGAAACTGAACTCGCGACTTCTTGATCACACGTCAGACGTACATCCGACTGAGCCACTGAGGCAGGCTGTCCGAGTAAATACTGAATAGAATTTCTCCATGAAAGAGTATATTGTCAATACTTGTTGGAATTGTTATGCAATAATATATTTTCATGGAAAAATAATACAAATATCCATAGTTTTAGGTTGCAAAGATAGTAATTATTGTTACTTACTTCTTCTACATTTTTGTTTTCTTTGGCACTAGTTTCATACAACTGTATACCCATCTGTTCAGCAAATCTCTGTGCATCACTTGTTAGGACTACTTTTCTGTCTGCATCATCATCTTTATTTCCAACTGAAACAAACAGTGAAACTGTTAAAGTAGTCACTATTCCCTCATACCTTGAAATGTTGAATAAATTAAGATGCCACGCCCATTACTAATTTCCAGCCAATCAGATTACTTGACCCAGAATGTTGATACAACTTCACATACTTAATGCCAAACAGTGCAGATCCAGATCAGTTGGCTTCTGAAGAAGCCAAATGAGCTGGATCTACACTGTTTGCAAAGGCAGGGCATATCCGAGTTCAGCAGGTCTAGGGTTAAACAACAATCAGTCCTAATTGATTTGAGAATACAAATTCCTTTATACATGCAAATGCCCAAAATATTCAGACATCTTAACTTTTTCAGCCAAGCAGATCAAAAAGAGATACCTGTGTGTAGATCCAGATGAGATGGCTCTCAACAAGCTGTCTCATCTGGATCTACATCGCTTATCATTCTGTTATTGATTTCTGACTGAACTCCTATTTGCAACGATGGATGTGCCCAATTTCAGACAAGGTAAAGTCCACTACAGAAACTCAGGGGTGAAAGGGATACTTTAAAACACTCAAATTTGGCGGCAGCAAATTTTGGTGGTTTCATGAGCGGACCTTTCTGCAGATTTATATTTTGGGAGGTTTTTTATTTGACTGGCTGATAGTCAGATATGGGTGTGGCTAATTAAATTATTCAGCAGAATAAGGGTTAAGAGTATCAGTAGACACCTTTTCAGAAAGGAGGCAAAACAATTTGGACAGAATGGACTTCCCTGAAAGTGTATTCATTCCCCTTAAAGTAAATATTGTTTTTTGATTGAGTAGGGTCATGTCGAGCCAGTCGGTTTACCTAAACACACTTTTCTTGGGCAGGCTGTCCTCTAAGTTGTTAACCAGTATTGGTGCACATTCTTTCACTAGAAATTGACATCTGCCCTTAAAGTAGATATGGAAAGCGTATAACATACCTAAAATTCTATTGACAACATCACAGTTTTGATCTATTTCGTGTAACCATCTCTTCACGTTGGCAAACGACTCTCCACTACATACATCATATACTACCACCACACCATGGGTTCCCCTGTAATATCTGTGGAAAAAATTGACTGTGTTAGGGTGTAACGACACAACCCTTTTGGATCATTTTGTGTCATCTCCTAAAGAAAGGGAGAAAAGAGACAGAAGAAATAGTAGAGGAGATAAAAGAGAGGGACAGGGAAGAACTAGGAACAGTAATAATAGTGAAGATACAGAAGAAATAAAAACATCCCCTCTCTACCCTTACCTACTACAAGGACAGAAGGCCTTGCCCAACTGTAAGCCAATATCAATTGGACTGTGGAAACAAAGGAGGTTTTATGCATACCACTGAGAATTATATTCAGACTCCAAAGTCTAGTTATGAGAACCAGAGCTCCAGATAAGTATCTGTAAGGGTTTGTCTCTGACCCCTCACTCAGAGGTTATCTTTTTTTTTTTTTTTTTTTTTCTAATTTTCTGCAAAATCTTTGTCACTCCTAATTTTGAAAAACTGGGGAGTTTTTCTGTCAAAAATATGCCCAGAATCAATGAGGGCAGACACTTCTGGATAGTTTTAATTTGACAAGAACTGCTAAACTTCTCTTATCTGGAGTTCTGGACATCACAGTTATGATATTTCTCATGTAATCATCTCTTCACATTGGAAAATTCTACATGTACTACATCCCACCACACTATGAATGACCTTGCAATATGTACAAAATAACTTTTTTAGAGGTTAATGTCATTATCAACAATCTCTCACTCATGTCCTTAAGGTGTCTTAATGTGACGGTGGGAAATGATGCCTTTTTATAGAGCCTTCTAACTGCAGTATACCACAACCTCTTTATAAAACTATTGTTGGGCTCCATAGCATAAACCGTGTTAGTTATACCCAAACAAAAATGTATAGATTATATTGAAAAAATGACCATTTATGGTCATTTTTCAATATCATCTATACATTTTTGGGATCCATCTTTGAACTGTGTTATATCCAAAACCGTGTTATACCAAACTGTGTTATAAAGAGGTTATAGTGTATCATGCCTGAGACAAATTGGCATAGCACTACTTCCATACAAAGTGAAACGTCTGAAAAGGCTACAGTTTTGTCTGGTGCCCCACAAGGGACTATTCTTTGTCCATTATTGCTCTCTCTGTACATTAATGATATTTCCATATCATCGAGCACACAGACATTGACTCAGAAATAAGAATTTCTGCAGATGACTGTGTTTGCTATCCTGAAATTAGAGATGTACTGGACTGACTGAAACTTCAGAAGGATATACAGACAGATTAGGATGTTGGGCAAGAAAATGGAAAATGAGCTTTCAGCCTCTTAACTCTTTTGGTGCCACATTTCAGAAAACATTTGTCGTCTGCTTTGTCTTTTTGAGAAACTATCAATTTGAAATAAGTTTATATGTAAAATTGAAAAACTGAATGTCAAACAGCATAGATCCTGATGAGATGGCTCATAATGAGCTATCTCATCTGGATCTATGCTGTTTGCAAAAGCCTAATATCATCGCTGATGGCAGCGAAAGAGTTAAATGCAATATAATGCAGATATATATGAAGACAAGAAATAAAATTGAGGCTTCTTACACTTCAGAGGGAGCGGTCCACGAAAAATGTGGATTCTATTAAATACCTAGGAGTGACTGAACAACCACACAAGACCTGAGATGGAATACACATATTAGCAACATGCGCAATAAGGCAAATTAAACACTTGGTTTCCCCCAAGACGAAATCTTTATCAATGTCCTCTGGATGTGAAAGAGGCAGCATATGAAGAATGTTGAAGAGGCAGCATATAAAGGGCTTGTTTGCCCGGTTTTGGAATATGGCAGTTGTGTTTGGTAGTTAGTACCAGTTTCAGGAAGTCATAGGTATGACTGTAAGGCAGTTCTAATGAGTATCCACAGCATACTTGAAGTAACAAATACCGTATTTGACCTAATTACCACACTGTGCGCTTAGGTTTTTCAAAAGCACTGGGAAACTTTTTAGTAAATATCCACCTAATAAGGGCCCATTTTAAAGAAAGTTCAACAGAGGACTGCTGGCTTGGGTGGCTCAGTTGGATGCGCCATCTGGAGACCAGGAGGTCACGGGTTCAATCCCTGGCGAGGTCGGCAACATTCTTTCGTGGAGATTGATCATGAAATATTTCTACGGTCATTCTCTCCCTTCCACTGATTCAAGAAGGGCAGTTGTCAGTTTCTGGCAAAAGAATGTGCACAATACTGGTTAACAGCTTAGAGGACTAAGCCTGTCCAGTAAACATGTGGTTAGGTAAAGTGACCACACTTGACATGGCCCCATTGGGTTGACTGGGCCGTAAAACCTCAACACAAACAAATCAACAGAGGACTTCATGAGGAGCATATTTAATGATACTTATGTGATTAATCTTTTAGATTCCTAAATTGCTTGACTGTGCGCTTATAGGAGCATGTGTGGTAATTAGGTCGAATATGGTCTATTTATCATGATACCCCTCTTTTTTCAATTTTTTTTTTTTTGGTGGTGAAATGGAAACTATCAATATTTCTAGCTGAAAAAGTCATGTCTAAGCCTCAGTGTTTGCATATGGGATTATGATATGTGCCGGCCTTCCCAAAACAGGCCTCTACTATTGTCCACACAGATCCAGATAAGGTATTTATATATATATATATATATATATATATATATATATTTTTTTTTTTTTTTGCTTTTCTCCTCGCTCAGACACTTCCAAGTTCTTTGCATTATACTTACGTAGAGGTGATTGTTCTAAATCGTTCTTGTCCTGCAGTATCCCAGATCTGTAATTTTACTTTCTCTCCATTCACATCTATTGTTCGGATCTTGAAATCCACACCAATTGTTGTTATATAGGTACCTTAAAAATAATGGCATCAATGCAGGGATAATTCTGGATCAGATTTTCATGAGAAAAGAAATTTCATTTGGCCTAGTCACGAGAATTTTTTGCAGTCTCAATAAGAGATTTAAGTACAATTCATTACTAAACTACATTTTTGCCCAAGAAATTTCCACCCTCCCCTCACTCCCATTTGACAAATTTGGGGGAGATTTTTAGCAAAAAATAGAGGAAATCTTTCAAAATCTCAGTATCTTATATTCCAGATCATAATCTTAAGTATTACTCAAAAAGCTAGTTCTATTCAAAGAATAGTGAAGTAACTGTAAGTAACTTGACATCCAGGCCTGGCACAACAATATTAGTTCAACAGTAAGAGCATGAAACACAATGGATCTATCAATTCCAAATCCTGATTTACGGAAAATGTGCTAAAAATTAGAACACTTTATTCCATACTTTTTTGGTCTAAATTGTGCTTGTTTTCGCAGTTGTTCCTTAAAATACTCAGTGGAATGGTTAACAGTGTTGACCCAGATCAGACTGCTCTTTCTGTGCTGTCTGCCTATGCCATTTTATTAGACACTTTGGTGTTTGAAATTTTAGGACATTTACTGTAGGGATCTATCATTTTGGTCAAATTTATACATCCTACAGTCATTTCCCAACATCTATTCAAAGTCTATTCAGAAAGCAGACAAATGGTACATATACTGGAATTAATATCTACTTCACAAAAATACAATGAATGATGATGAAGCCACAGAGACAGTGCACACACTTCCTTTTAGTGAGGAAAAGTCATTTTTACAAAACTATATCCATGCAATATATTCAACTTCCATTTCAGAAAACAAGTAATGTTCTATTTGGGTATTAAAAAACTCTTATAAGAGCAATTGTCACAACAGCAGCAGATGGCAGTCTAAAATACTACAGTATTTACCCAAAATATAAGGACATATCAATTTGACTGATTGTGTTGGGGTTTATTGACATGTCAACCCTTGTGGGTCATTTTGTGTCGTCTCCCAGAGAAAGGGAGAAAAGAGATAAAAGAGATAGTAGAAGAGATGAAAGAGAGGGACAGGGAAGGAAGAGGAACAGGAATGAAAGTGAAGAAACAGAAGAAATAAAAACATTCCCCTTCTACCCTTACCTGCTACAAGGATAGCAGGCCTTGCCCAACTGTAAGCCAATATCAGTTGGATGCCCCAGTGCAGGGTTCGCACTAGTATTTTTTTTTCTTTCGCCAATTTGATTTTTTTTTGTGCCATTTTCTATAACTTTGAGCCAGATTTTGAGCTAAATTTTTGCCATTTTTCGCCAAAGGATTATCTTGTCAGAAAAAAGGTGTTCATTTACTGATTCCTTTAATTGCAGCAAAGATTCAAGAATCAGTATATATTTTTTTTTTTTTTTTACTGGGCATGCTTAGTCCTCTAAGCGGTTAACCAGTAGGTTTGTTTTTTCTTCCACCTCCGGCATTGCTGCCTCCGGTGGAGGTGTGTTTATCCGTCCACCTCCATCATTGCTGCCTCCGGTGAAGGATAGAACACTGATTTTCAAAACTTCTGCTGTAATTAATTAATTACAATGTCATGAATTAATAATAAGTCTTTGTTTTGCATATCGAATGTTGAAGACACAAAAATAGAACACTTTACATGGAAACGAAAGTTCTGAAAAGTGTTGTATAAGCCAATAAATATAATGTTATTAATGTATTATACTGTAAGAGAATAACGTAACAATATTCATTTGTACCCTGATAAAGTTTCTAACACAGCAGGTTTTACTGTTTTAAGGGAGCTAACTGCAACTGACTTAAAAGGAAGTTTACTGCAATTGAGTCCTCCGTGAAATCACCTGACCAGTAAATGACACCAAAATCTGACCAACCAAAATAGCTTACCAGTTAATGTATTGCTTAGACAAACAATATTACCTATGTACTTACAAATGCAGTTTTCATTGACAAATACAGGTATCACGATATTGTTTGTCTAAGTACTTACGCATGGGCGTAAGTTATAGCCTTCTGACGGAGGAGTTAATTGCTTTACGAGTCGGGTCTATTCGAAATGGGGAACAGCATTTTTTTTTATGAATCGCGCCAATAAAAAAGAGGGGGCATGCTTATACAATAAGCGGTTAACCAGTACATTGAACACCCTTCCGCAAGAAACTTGTAACTGCCAATCTTGAAGCAGTGGAAGGAGCGAATGACCGTAGCAAATACAGGTGTTTCATGATAAATCGCTACAATCTGTGGGGATTGAATGCGCGATCCGGGCCTAATGCGTCCGCCTCCGAGGCATTATTCATGTTGTTTTTTTTTTCGGGACGACGTTCGTTGATCGCCAAATAAAATTCAGGCTCGTAAGAATGTACCGAAACATGCTTAATTAAAGTCGGCACTGTCAAAGTGTACTTACCACTTTAATAAGCCGAACCGATTAATGACAATAATTATTTCTCGTGTAATCAATTTGTTTTCCATCTTTGTGTTTGACATAGGGTTCCACGTGATTAAATTCGGGGTAAATTTCCGTGACGTAGGCGATGCGACTCCGACATTAATTCCTGATTGGTAGTTTCGGCAGAGCGTCATGAATATTGAGGACGAAAGGCGTGGAAAGTGGGCGGTGCTACTGTCAAACTGCGCATCACGGCACGTGACCTTATATCGCTTTCATCAAATTCAGGTTAATTTGATCAGCTACATGTACCGTTTTCTGATCGATAATTGAGTTGTTAATTGGCGAATTATACAGTCAAGGAAGGTGCGATAGACACGCGCGACAATTATATGGCTCAGTAGCGGGTAATTCAGGCGATATTTTTTTTGCCACTTGTTTTCGCCAATTTATGATTTTTTGTGCCAAATTTTATTTTTCTGCGCAAATGGCGACAATGGCGATCGGTAACGCGAACCCTGCCCAGTGGCGTAAGATACACAACACCTTCACACCACCTCTGAATGAGGGAGAAAGTAAGACTAAATATTTAACATGAATCATCTGCTTTTAAAGTTAGCTCAAAGACAATTCAAATCAAATATAAAAATGTAAGTGAAGATACCCAGGAAATGCCACAATCACGTACATGTAGCACAGCTCTCCTGAGGATCAAGTCTTAATTGCTCTAATATTAAATAAAGAAACAAAATATTGCAGAATGTCATCTGCTATGATTTTGAATTGTGCTTTAAGAGGGTTAAAACAGATACAGTAGCATAATAACCCTAAGTATTGGGACAGATAGCCCTTTGCAAACAGTGTAGACCCAGATCAGATGCCATGAGTGCCATACATAAGCAATATTTTCGACAAATCAAAAGGTGGTAGAATGGACTATTTCAAATTTTAGAAGTACAGTAAGTAGCCAAGGTGTCCCAATACTCAGAGTAAATACAGTAAGCAAAACTGTAGACAATAGGATTTATCAAAGTTTGTCACTTAAATCCTTCTTAACTAGAGCTATGGGTAAAACTCTGCACTTACCAGAAAATGTGTTGTCAGAAAACCTCAGTAGTAAGCTACTCTTACCAACACCTGAAAATAAACAAAAAATACCTAGACCTTGCCCCGAGGTTATAAAACTTTTTTCATGCTCAACTCAGCTGAGCATGAAATTTGTTTTGTTTATAAATCTTAAAATACTGACAAAATTTTGAAAGTTCTTTCATGCTCAACTCAGCTGAGCAAGCTCAGCTGAGTTATGAAAATTGTTTTAAATTTTTGGTATTTCTATTTTTATGACCAAGTGAAATTTCATGCTCAGCTGAGTTGAACATGAAAAAGTTTTATAACCTCCGGACTTTGTCATCTACATTTGTATCTACAGCTCAAGAGAAGAGGGGACATCAGTAATTTTTTTCTTATTTCTCCAAGAAAACATCTATTGTGGGCACTCATTAGAAGTGCCTCAGTGAGACATGTCTAATGACTATCCTTAACTTATATTTTAATAAAGAAATAAGAACAAATATAAATTTGGTTAAAAAAGCATCATATGTGGAACTGAGCATCCATCTCTCCAAGACTAATGTGTTTGAAACTGCAAATGCTGTTATGCTGTCCCATCCAAGGAAATCAGCAAACATAAGCCAGACACTACTTCACCTGAATCAGTGGGTGCATTTTGTCAAAAGAATATTTCGTTTAACGGACATTTCACCTAATAGTCACGTCATCGAGTATGACAATTGGTCTAAAAATTTACCCTGGTATGACACTTCATCTAAAAAATAAATAAAGATTTTTAGACAAATTGTCACACTTTTTTTTTTCAATCATTTTTGCTTCCTAATTGCCTCAATTTTCATAATATTTAGATGTATTGAAGAAAAAAAAACAACAAAAAAAAAACACCTTTCTTCCATTGTCTTAATCTCCTAGGAGGACCCACAGATAGTGAACTTTGTATACCTTGGGTTGCAGATGAAGACCTATAAGTAATCATCTTGAATTACCATAAGGTTCTCTAACCTGCACAGGGTGTGATTTTCCCTGCACAGGGGGCCTCCAGTTAACATCCGCAAACCTGTTTACATTGACTTTACAGTAAGTGTAGTAAGGAAGGTTGTCATGTGTAGTTTTGAGCAGTTATGTGTAGTCCATGTGTGGACCTCTCTTCTGGGCTAAAAACTAAGCTAAAAAGATAGAATAGCAGTATTTACATAATTTAATACAAATTATACAATAAAATAATTCTTGTGAGCACTCTCAAAGATATAAAGTACTACAGTGGCAAAATAATTCATTACTAAAAGAAATACATGTAACATTACTGCTAAAAATCCATACACAGTGCAGTGTTTAAGTCATCCCTGCAAATGACACTAAGGAACAATAACAAAAGAATCGCATTTCCTATCTGTCACCATACAAACCATGCTCAAGAAAATAGCATATTGTATTCGACTGGCAAATAAATATATTTTTGGTTATTAAACTTTAAAAACATAATAACTGATTCAGAGTTCTCGGAAACGCCGAATCCGGCGTATTTTTACGCCTATTTTTGCTTTTGTACGCGTAAAATTTCCTTCCGAGGATTCTCATTTACGCTTTATTGCCACCGGACGTCCAAACTGAACTTCAAAGCCGTACCGCGGACTTCCGAAATTTCTTTTGTCCGTCGAAATCGATACCCGAGATGTCCAAAAAATTGTCAAAAAGCCCGCCCACTTTTAACGAGTTGTATGATGTTTGCCCCGCCTACTTATTGGAAATTCGCTACCTGTGTTGACTGAGCTTTAAGGACGTCCCATTCTCCGCTTGCGGGAGTTTTATTGACATCTGTGTCAAGCGTCGTGGCACCCTTTTGATGGCTGCGTAATCACTGTGTGTATTTGTCACGCATGCTGAGTTGATTAATTGATGTTTGTATAATTAAACTTTCTTCTGCGACACCCGAAAATATTCGGTGAAATTATATGGTCATTATTATTTTTAAATATTCACGTCTTAAAATCTTAAATTATTATTTTGCTAAGAACGTGTGTCGTCTGAAAACACCTCAACACTTCCGGGAGTTACCGAGTGAAATTAAATAAATAAATAACAATTATGCACAGAACGCAAATTTAAATCTATTCGAATTTAGAAGCATACGTTTGTCATGACAACAAAAGCAATTTCTCAAATGTGAAGAAAACATATTTTTCGTCAAAATTTTCGGAAAACCCGTTTCTAAATTCGTAGCCTTGTTCCGGCTGCGCTGTTTACCAGCGCGGAAAAGACGCAAAGTAAGTCTATATATAGGAGAATTGCGATGGTTTTGCTTGCTAATCTCCGCGAACGAACGTATTGCTGTTGGTAACTCATCGAGAGCTGCCTTTTATTTGTTTGTTGTTGCACGAGTCGGCGCCGTTTTCCCGCAATTTTTGTGAAGTAAGCAACTCGCTCGCTCGTGTTGATCAGCTTCAATCCGAGCAAATATTTCATTAAATACATATCTGCAAAATAATTTCAGCATAGTTTGTTTTTAAGAAAACATGTTTTGGGTGTTTTCTCTCATGTATTTTCTTTTCTTTTTTTCTTTCTCTGGGCTTTGAAACGAACGCGAAGTTGGACCAATGTTGATGCTTTCTCTAAGGTCCGACATACAAGTACAGGCATTCCAAAAAGATGCGATCGAATTTTAATAAGCGATAAGGATATGTTTAAAACACATCTAAGAGAAGTGTATATCATGATGATTCTGTGTGACACTGAATTAAGAACCTCTGTTCTACTAAAGAAAGGGCAGACTACCGCAGCAGAGAAAAAAGTGGGACTTCCTAGATTTTCCTGTGGGACTTCAAAATTTGAGGGGTAGGAAGTCTGGGACTTCCTGAGTCTGGAAGTTAATGGAAGTCCTGTCACTAATTCCTAAGCCCCAAAAGCTTTTGGATCCTTACCAGACAATCAGTGGTTAAGGTTAACTATGTTGAAAAATGAAGTTGTCCAGACAATGTCCTTAAATATTAAGTTTTCATATTTAGCCGAAAACTCCAAGTTTTCTAGGTCAAACTCCTATTTTTCAATTTTAACTCCAACTTTTCTCAGAGATGGATTCTTAAACTCCTGTTTTCAAAATCCTAGTGAGAACTCTGCTGATTAATTCTGGTGTAAATTTAATCAGAACTGCAAGTTAGAATTTAAAAAATCAATCTGAAATTAGCGAATTTGCTTGCTAGCGCGCCACCATAACAGTTGGTTTTGACTGAACTTCAGAGGGTGCCCTTATTTGCATACTCATTGAAAATCAACCAGTCAAACTAGTGCCATTATTTATTATGGAAATGAAAGAGGATAAATATAGAAATGAGGTCATTATAGAATTTTGGATATGCACACCAGGTCACATGATCAGAATTGCCCTTGCAGATTGGTCAACTCTGGCTTAGTATTTTTCTGTAAATGATGATTAGCACCAAAACATACAAACAACAGCATGTTTTCCAGGGCTTTCCCAACATATGCAATGTAAATTTAGTAACACATAAGTTAGCGCATTTATCAGTGCTTGCATTAAGGGAAGTCTGGGAGTCAGAGACTCCCAAAAATTGCCCTGGGACTTCCAAAAATCAATGCCAGGAAGTCTGGGACTCCCAACTTTTAAAGCTACAATTTACCGGTAGTCATTCATAACAAAAATTTAGAATGAATTTATGTGTCATTTAGCTTAAAAATGGTGGTTTTACTCCATAAATGAGATTTTAAGAATACTGAGGTTGAATTTCTGAAAGTGAGTGAAAAAATTTGATCACCAGGACTTCCAGATATTGGAGTTAGGAAGTCCTGGGACTTCCTGATTTTGACAGTTAATGCAAGCACTGATTTATGCGCAACAGCTATAATAATGGTACTGTTACGTGTTGAATACACAGCAAGTATAGGAAAAAATGGCGGACAAGCGAGACTGTGTATTGACCCAAATATACTTGCAGGTGGTCGGGTATAAAAGCCAAGTCCGATCCGATCCGCTGATCTTTTTTCTGCCGATCATAAATTTTATTTTTGTCAATATATCTAAGCTATGATCCAAATGTCCAGTATATGAGTTTAATATGATCATATTATATAATTGTAATTTACAGCAATGATATTATTAAAATCATTGTTCTAGTTTTTGACTGAGAGTGATTTTTTCTCGTTTCAGGGGTATAAAAGCCAAGCTCGAAGAAAAATAGCCGAGAGCGATTTCTTGATTTTTTGTCTCTATTTTGTCTTTTTATAGAACAGACCTAACTATAAATGCTGAAATTTTAGTTCATGTGCATTATGATTCAACAAGCATATGCATATGTTTCAATAAAATCAGTTTTTTTTCCGTTTGTTTACCAAATTATACGCATCTATAAACAGACCTGTAAACAATGACATTACTTACAACAACGTCCTGAAATGAGACGAAATGAATGGGGGAATTTTGTGATCACGGAAGATAGTGTTTTAAGAATATCTAATAGATATTAATATCTGTATAAATGTTATTTCTCCTTTTTCGTCTTCTTCCCTGTCCTTTTTTTTGTACAGTGGTAGTTGGGTCATTTTGTATCTTTCATATTCGTTGCAGTCTGGTGTTTCTATTTTTAGAACAGTATGCGTGCAAAGCAAAGATGGAGAGAAAAAAAGGCTAAAATAGCTTATATATGACATAATTTTCATATGCAAGACATTAATTATGTTCAAGTGACCATTTGTTCTCTGAGACAGAACTGATCTCTGTATATATTAGCTTCACTTCTGAGAAACTATGATTTGTTTTTATATTTACTGGACTTGGCTTTTATACCCCTAGAAGACAGAAAACTGCTTAAAAATCAAATCCAAAAGCATTGAAAAAAGTTATATCTTTTGTCGAATATTAATTAAGCAATATATGATAATATAAAACTGATATACTGGATATTTGAATCATCGGTATGTACAAACACCGGATTGGACCGGATCAGGCTCAATTACCGGATCCGACCCTATTTTGACTATTATTTTGATTTTTTTTTTTTTTTGTTTGATTTTTTTCTTTCTAGTTGTTATTTTTAATACCGTATTAGTTTTTTAATCATGTATGTGATGCTATTTCATTAGCGGATTCAATACTATCCCTCCGTCGCCACTTTGCCTCACTCGCAGCATCATTTACATATACCAGTCAATCACTATATTAATTTATCACTCGCAGCATCATTTCCATATATCAGTCAATCACTAATTTTAATCCCCAGCATTAATTAGAAGAAGAAAAAATAGCTCATCATACCATTCAGTTAGAAGTGATATGTGTTTTGGATGACACTTGACAGATTGATTGATAAGCTTTTTCAACTTTGTGTTTGATTACTGGTAAAAAAAAAAAAAAAAATAGATAAAAATTCTGATATTTTTCATATTTCTAGAATCGGGGAACTTGTGAGAACTGCCTCAGCAAGGCAAGCCTAACGAGTACCAACAGTCTATGTTTGTGAACAAAAATAAAAAAACGGTCCGGTGTTGGCCGACGGCGATACGACGTAACAACGTATCGCTGTCGGTCCGACGTTGTCCCGCTGTTTGGTGCTGGCTTGTCATCCGAAATTAATGCAAATGCAACAGACTCCTAGCATAGCCTACATTAGCCGTTTGGCTATATATATATGGGTGGAGTTGTGTTTGGTCCGTTTTTTTTTTTTTTTATATTGGAATGAAGGTGTGAGGTTAAAATAGTTTTGTATTCTGTAAACCTCTTCCAACTGTGCATAAAGAATAAAATATCGAAGAAAAAATGAACATAGCACAGAAAACCGGGTCCGATCCGGTCCGATTTGGTAATTGAGCCTGATCCAGTGTTTGTACGTACCCTTGAATTATAGTTTAGATATAATGACAAAAATAAAATTTATGAGCAGCAGAAAAATTATCGGTGGATCAGATTAGCTTTTTATACCCAACTCTTGCAGGTAGATCAGCTGATCGTTTTGTCAGAAAAAATATGGTGACCACTAATTTTAAAATAGGCATAACTTTTTTATTTGAAAATCAATTTTAATAATTCAAGCACTATTTTCTTTCTCTTGAATTTTACTTTTTGGCCCAGTTTTTTTTTAAAATGAAATTTCAAATATTTCAAAAAAGGTTGTTATCGTTAACTTTAGGAAAGTTAGTTCGGACACCAAAATTACTTTGCCTATGCCTGGGATGAGTCACCTTACCGCCAGCTCTAGAGGCTGGTGCACTAAACACAGAGCTACCGCTAAACTTGCTTCTGTGGGGCAAGAAACTTCCTGCCAAAAAATCAGTAATGAAAGAATTTAGAATGTCATCCGACAATACAGAATATTCAACTACTGAAAGGTTCACTGAAAAGTTTAGAAGATCAGATAATACTAAATCCAACTCTGAACGGCTTACCGCTGTCGCCTATAATTAAAAGTTTAAATAAGTGGTCATATTCTCTTGCCATTGCTTTGGAAAAGCTTGAAAACTGTCCGTTTTTCAAGATAGGAAGTTCTTTCCAAAACAGGAAACAGAGGCGGCTAACATAAATGCGCATGCGTAAAAGTTGAAAGCGACCCAATTGTAAAGAATCAAACCAGAATAAAAGCCGAAAACGGGAATACTAAATACCGGAAAGGACCAAAAACACACAAAAAGACACAAAATGACGCAAAAATATAGCATAAAGACCTATTTTATGAGTTGTCTAAGAAAATATGTTATAACATATAATTATATCTTATATTCGCGTTCTATGCCCATAAAATAAATACAGGTATTTTATATAAATGATGCTGTCCGGCCTTCTTGCGCACCTAAGCAATGATTTCTTATAAAATAATGATCGGAAGGATGCAGACCCAGGGATGCAGAACTATTTTTTCTTTTTTGTCTGTAAACGAAGATCTATCAATTATATAATGACATATCTTTGTTTTGAAAATGGTTCAATAAAACAATAAACAGCAAATTTTGAATATGTAAACACTCACCGCCATGTAAATTTCCCAGCATGCATTGTCCGGTGTTCTTGCGCACGTGAAAGCATTGACGTCACAGCAGAGGATTTTTTGGGTATGATGGCTCGTACAAACAATCAGCTTAAACTAAAAAAAAAAACTTTCCAATTCAGAAAAAAAGTAAGTTGCAACACACAAAAGTTTTCTAAAAATGTAACATTAACGTTTATGCATCAATGGGGTGGGGTGGGGGAGGGGGCATAATCTACTGCTCATTACAACATCTTGGGCACTTAAAGTCATCACTGTCACTCAATTTTTGAACATCACAGCAAAAAATCAGGCGTACCAATTTACCACAAGAATTACAGAACCCCCTCCGCCCCCCCCCCCCCCCCCGCTCCCCCCAGTCAACAAACCAGATTGCATAATTTAGATTTAATGCATCTGGCTGAAATTTACCACATACTAGGCAGCATTCTGTATCCTGCACTTCAATCCGAGACACTGTATTTGATGTAATTTTCACTGCTTTCTTTTGTTTTGATGGACCCTTTCCTCTTGTTGAATGGATAACGGACATTTTCCTTTTTTTTTTTTTTTCATTTCATTTCATTCGCATTTCTCTCCTTGATCGTGCTGTCTTCTTTCAGTTTTTTTTTCATTTCTTTTCAACAGTTTTGTTCCTGACTTCTTCTTAATATTTGGCTTGCAACAAAGAATGCGCTTTTTCACTTCTGATGTATACTATAATCACAATTTATGGTCGTGTCAAAACGTTTGTGATGACCTTGTTTATCTTTTGGATAATATTTTTTATTAGATTCGGAACTAAACTTTATAGGCAAACTATTTATATTCCGGTGGGAACTAACTGTGCTCCTCTTGTTGTTGATTTGTTTCTTTTTTGTTATGAGAGAGATTTCATGAAGTCTCTCTCACGTGAAAATCAGGCTGACATTATTGAGGCTTTCAATTCAACTTCAAGATACCTTGATGATTTATTAAATATTGACAATATTTACTTTGACCAAATGATGGACCGGATATACCCTACAGAACTCCAATTAAATAAAGCAAATTCTTCCAATACCGAGGTAACTTTTTTGGATTTGAATCTATGTATATCTAATGGTACAGTTTACACCAAAATTTATGATAAACGGGACGATTTTGATTTTGATATAGTCAATTTCCCTTTTCTGGATGGCGATATCCCCCGGCGTACCTCATATGGGGTACACATATCTCAACTTATTAGATTCGCCAGAGCTTCTTCAAAAAAGGTAAGAGAAAAGTCCAGGGAGTGCCACAATCACAAACCGCAGCCCTTCCCAGACCCCAAGAGGAAGAGGAAACCGACAAATCTAAACAAGCAGAAACCGAACAAACGTACGAAAAGCACTAAGATTAGCTCTCTCTTCCCCAAGCGAGGTAATCGCAATACTAAAAGGACTGAAAAACACAAGAACAAAATAACACACGGAAAGACATACAACAAATCGCCTAGTAGAATAAACCACAAAGCAACAAGGAGTAAGACTAACAAAAATCTTAGTGGCTTTAACTGCCGTAATAAAGCCCTTACTGCCAAACTTCTAAGGCAGGGTTATCGTTATTTTAAACTTCGTAAGGCGTTTTCGAAATTTTATCTCAGACACAGTGCTTTGATAGAAAAATATAGTGTCAGTCTGAAAACACTTCTGCAAAAAGGTATATCGGAACCAGAATTTTACAGTGACTTAGTGTACAGATTTAGAAAAAAATATAATAAAATCTAACTTTCGGAGCAATTCAGAAAACTTATTAACCGTTATAAAAGAATTGGCTACAGCCTGGATATTATGTGGCAGACTGCATGCCTAGTTGTCAACCCAATCATTGTTGATGGCTATACTTCACTCTTTAATTGCACGACGGTGGTTCGGGCCTCAGACTCAATGATGGCCTCTTCGTAAAACTTTAACCAGTGGGTTGGGGCTTGATGATATGTCTTTGACTTGGCCCGCCGTGGTTCATCTATTGGTTTTCATTTACTCTGGCATACAGTAGAATTAGCCATGAGTACTCGTCTTTGTTTAGTATAGTGATTAATTGATTTTTATGTTTTCGTCTTGATGCATTGACTGAGTTGGGAGCCTTTATGCGAACCGAAGTTTTATATATTTCTGTATTAAGAGTAGCATCGGGACCCAGGGTGAAGTTGGCTAGCTGTAAAAGTGCTTTACCCCACCCCACCCAACCCCCCCCCCCCCACACACACCACCATCACCCCCCAACGATAGTTTATTCTACTGACCGTTCTAAGGCGGTGGTGCCGGTGTTGGTCTTACTCTTTGTTGCTTAGTGGTTTATTCTACGAGGCGATTTGCTTTATGTCTTAACTTGCGTTATTTTGTTCTTGTGTTTTTCAGTCCTTTTAGCATTGCGATTACCTCGCTTGGGGAAGAGAGAGCAAACCTTAGTGCTTTTCGTACGTTTGTTCGATTTGTACTTGTTTGGTTTTGTCGGTTTTGTCGGTTTCCTCTTCCTCTTGGTGTCTGGGAAGGGCTGCGGTTTGTGAATGTGACACTCCCTGGACTTTTCTCTTACCTTTTTTTTGTTTAATCATTTCATACTTTTCTAAAGTTTTTTCCTGATTCTTCAAAGTAATCATGTAACAGCTCTTGATTAACTACATCGTCCCTAGCTTTTTCTCTCTTTTTTGGCTTAGTCATCTTCAAATCTGGAAATCGACTCACAAAATCGTAAAACCAAGTATGGTCAATGTCCTTTCCGATTGCTGCACACATATTAATTGCCATATCAATGATTTGCCATCTGCTGAATCCAAATCCAAGGTGAGCCATCGAAACACAATGCTCTATCAACAGCTCTCCTTGTGCTCTCGTAAAAAAATTTTGGATACCCACGCTTCACATCTTCAGATTTATTTGCTAAACGCCAACGAAGAGTGGACTCAGGTAGATCATGTTGTCTAGCACCTCTCCTGATTGCCATGCCCTTCTGTTTAACATCTTGGTAGGCTTCTTGCAACATGAGGTATCCATAGTTGGATCTTTTTTGGTGTTGTCTTATTGTTTTACTGTAAAGAAATGGGCAACAAAAAGTGATTTTTTTTTCAAAACCTCGGTTTTACAACTGTTTAAAAACAACATTCCTTTTAAAAACGTTCCTTTCGCTATACAGCTATACCCCATTCCACCAACATTTCTAAGAAAGTCTGTCGATTTTACATTAGTTTTATAAGAATCGTTTTAAGAGTTTAGCTGTTAAAATATTACAAAAAATTAGCACGTTACTTAGTGTATAAATTCAGAAAAAATATATGCTTGCAAATGACTTCAACTATTGGTTTTCATTTACTCTGGCATACAGTAGAATTAGCCATGAGTACTCGTCTTTGTTTATTATAGTGATTAATTTGATTTTTGTGTTTTCGCTTTGATGCAATGACTGAGTTGGAAGCCTTTGCGAACCGATTTTTTATGTGTTTCTGTATTAAGAGTAGCATCGGGACCCAGGGTGAAGTTAGCTAGCTGTAAAAGTGCTTTAAACCCCCCGGTGGTTTACTCTACTGACCGTTCTAAGGCGGTGGTCCCGGCGTTAGTCTTACTCTTTGTTGCTTTGTGGTTTATTCTACGAGGCGATTTGTTGTATGTCTTTCCATGTGTCATTTTGTTCTTGTGTTTTTTAGTCCTTTTAGTATTGCGATAACCTCGCTTGGGGAAGAGAGAGCTAATCTTAGTGCTTTTCGTACGTTTGTTCGATTTGTGCTTGTTTGGATTTGTTGGTTTCCTCTTCCTCTTGGAGTCTGGGAAGGGTTGCGGTTTGTGATTGTGGCACTCCCTGGACTTTTCTCTTACCTTTTTCTGTACCCAGTTTCGTACAATTATTCTTCGATATAAAAAGATTGGGTACAACATAAATGTTATACGACAGACTGCATGCATGGTTGTCAACCCAATCACGGTTAATAACTTTGCTTCCCTCTTTAATTGCACGCCGGCGGGTTAGGCCTCAGATTCTATGATGGTTCTCGCGTAAAGGCTTATTTGAAATTTAATTTTGGGTAATGTTGGTTGGTACTTGATGCTCTATCTTTGGTCGGGCCCACCGAAGTCTAACTGTTGGTTTTCTTTTGCTCTAGCATTTCAGTTGTTTCGTGCTGTTGAGTCCTCATCGTTGTTTCATCTCTGTAATTAGTTGATTTTTTGTGTTCTCGGAGATGTAGCACTGATGAGTTAGGAAGCCTTCATGCGGACTGAACAAATTATGTGTCTAAACCGCGGCAGAAGTAAGGACGAGGATTGTAGCCATGTAAAATCGATTTAAGACCCCCCCACCCCGCGGCCCGTCTCCTCCCCCCCCCCCACCCCCACCCCCAGTGAAATAATTTTAACAGATCGTTCCAAGGCGGTTCTTCAGCCATGGTTTATTTTTGTTATAGTTCGTCTTTGAATGTGTGTGTCGCTTACATCTTTTTGTTTTGTCTAGCCATTTGGCCACTTTGTGGGAATGTAACTGTCCGTTTGGCTTTCTGCTAGTGATGTTTCCATTAGGGTCTAGTTATTTCGGGTTTGTGTTTCTTTCCCTTTGATGTCTCTGATGGGAGGTGTGGGTTAATTGTATCGATTCTTGATCATTGCCTTCCCTTCTATTTTTAAAAGAGTATTGCTATCAGGAAACCGGCATGCTATACACATGAAAAAAGACGCAATAAATGTCGAACAAAAAGGGTGCAAAAAGACGCTAAAATATAGCAGAAAGACCAAATTTATGATTTGGCAGTCAATTAAAATTATGTTATAACATACAATTATATCTTATATTAGAGTTCTCTGCCTGTACAATAAATAGTTGTTTTTAAAATATATTACAATTATTTTCAGCTGGCGCCGACCCCCTACATTTCAAAAATAGTCTGCCTGTTATACACAAGTATTAACGTTTCTTAATATGATTTTAGCTGTTAAAAGATTACAAAAATGATTATTATTATTACGTTACATTAAAAGGTATTGCTATCAGGAATACCGCATGTTATACACACACAATAAATGCCGAGCAAAAAGGATGCAAAAAGATGGCAAAAAGGACGATATGATACGACAAAAAGACAAACTGTATCAGATTGATAAGACTGCAAAAAAAAAAAAGACAAAATATAACAGGAAACAGCCATAGAAGATTTTCTTAACTTTCCAATATAGTTTTGTGTCTGTAAAATAATAACCCTTAGCATGCAGGCACAGACGTGTAAAAACAAAACTTTTACGTTCTTGGTGCAGGGTAAACATTTCAGCAGACGTCACTTTAAAATATTTTCTTCATTTTTTTTTTTTTTTTTTTTTTTAGAAAATAGGTGACAATTTGTATGAATTATTAAAGCTTATTTTCTCTGTGTGTGTGTGTGTGAGGGCGGGAGGGGGGGGGGGGGGGGGGCGGGGGAAGGAAAAGAAAACAAATATCACCAGTTTGTCGCTTGCTGAATTAGCCCAGAGAGTGGTAACGATTAAAAACAGGGTAAGAGAGAAGTCGACAAATAATTAACAAAGACGAGTACGCATTGCTAATTCTACTGTATGCCAGAGTAAATGAAAACCAATAGTTGAACCACGGCGGGCCAAGCCAAAGACATATCGTCAAGCCCCATCCCAGTGGTTAAAGTTTTACGAAGAGGCCGTCATTGAGTCTGAAGCCCGAACCACCGTCGTGCAATTAAAGACTGAAGCATAGCCATTATCAACGATTGGGTTGACAACTAGGCATACAGTCTGCCGTATAATATCCAGGCTATAGCTTATAAGCAACGATAATATCCCTCCTCATGAAATTTTCGCATTAACTAGGCCGATTTCCACAACTGGGCCAATTTCATTCAATACAGTCCCTCAAGTAGGCCGAATTTGACCTAAGGGTGTCAATGACGAGATTCACAATTACATCGTCCATAGTTAAACGAATCTTCAATTAATTGTTCATGCCTTATCATAATTCATAAATAATAACAATTAAAACAGTAAATTAAACATAAATCAGCAGAAACTAAGCTCCGTCTCGGCATTTGCATCGTCTGTTTAGAGTTTTCGCTGGACATTGTGAATACACTGAAAAAAACAACAACAACAAAACAATATTTCATTGGGTGGCAGCAAAGTCTCTGATCTGTCAGTTGCGTAGGCTCGTCACTTGAAGCACATCATGGATATACACCGGACGTACATTATGAGATATACACTGGGTGCACATCATGAGATATACACTTGACACACATCATCAGATTAAACTGGACGCACATTATGAGATATAACTAGAGGCACATCATGAGATATACACTGGACGCACATCATATCATGAGATATACACTGGACGCACATCATAAAGTATACACTGGACGCACATCATGAGATATACTCTGGACGCACATCATGAGATATACACTGGACGCACATCATAATGTATACACTGGACTCACATCATGAGATATACACTGGACGCACATCATAATGTATACACTGGACGCACATCATGAGATATACACTTGACACACATCATATACATGTACACTGGACGCACATCATGACATATACACTCGGCGCACATCATGAGGTATACACTGGACGCACATAATGTGAAGTCTTTCCCAGGTGGTGTACAGTCCCCGAGGTTCCTTCGATGAATCCAACTGTTCTGTTTCCTTTGCTTTCAGTACTCTGTATGCGCTTGTCCCATACAGTCTTCTGTATGTGTCACCCCAAGGTATTTGCTGGCATCTACCACTTCAAGAATATGACCATGAAGCTGGTAGTGTGTCTGGTGAGCTGTCTTCTTCTTGTTTTAGATTCTCAGCACCACACAGTTTGTTGGGTTGAAACTCATCTGCCAAGCTTCTTCCCAGAGTTCCAATGCTGAATGGTCTCTTTGTAGCAGCTCTCTCTCTTTGTCGTTTTCGATGACTTTGAAGATTAGTCTATCATTGGCAAATAGCTTGGTGCCAGAGGACAGTATCGACTCTGGTAGGTCGTTGTTGAAGTAAAGTAACAGAAGTGGCCCAAAAATGTTCTCTGCAGAACGCCTGAAGAGATCTTCGCTGTGTTTGACTTTACTCCGTCCAGGATAACTTGCTGAGTTCTGTGGCTGAGAAAGGACTTTATCCAATGTTTTTTTTATTTTATCTCTCACTCCATAGCGTTCCAGCTTGAAGAGGAGTCTTGACTGCGCAACCTTGTCAAAAGCTTTCTCGAAGCCAAGCAGGATGATGTCGTTTTCCTTTGGCTGATAGCGTGGCTATCTCTTGGACAGTTGACACGAAATGGGTTTCGCGAGAGCGAGTCTTCCTAAACCAGTATTGGTTGTCACATAAGATGTTGTGCTGGTCAAATAGCCCTCATCGACAATATATATATATATATATATATATATATATATATATATATATATATATATATATATATATATATATATATATATATAATGGCTATAAATAGATTAATAACATAAACAGTAGGACAAACAAACCTTTACACAGTAGCAATCACATGATTGCTGGTGAATGAATTACTCACCTGTAACAGTAATGGTCAATGAAAAAACATGAAAAAGAAAGAATTAATAGTGACCATATATGGAAATGGTTTTGTTTGTCCTACTCTGTGATGTCAGTGCTGTGGCTTCATGATGCTGCTTATGTATTCTAGCAGTTTAATTGCACGTGATGGAGGTGACGGAAACTGATCTATAATCAAATGGTTGGGTATAATCTGCAGACCAAACCATGCAGACAAGTGGACCATGGACTGGTCTGCAGTGGACCAAAAGGGGACATTTTGCAGACCAAGTACCTTGCAGACCAGACTTTGTGCAGACTATATAGTGAATAATTTTTATAATTTTTCCCATGCTCTTTATCATTATATTTTCATAAATAGAAAAATTATTTTCATGAGAGGCATTTCATGAATTTAATACAAAAAAAAAAAAAAAAAAAAAAAAAAAAAAATTCAGAATTTTCCATTTGTTAATTAGCAAAAATGATTTTGTGTCATTTTTCCCATGCTCTGTATCGGTTTTTATTATATTTACAGAAAGGAAATATTTTTATGGCAAGCATTCTATTGATACCAAATAATCAGAGTTTTTCCTGTTAATTTGCAAAATTAATTTTTGCAGACCAAGTACCTCGCAGACCAGACTTTGTGCAGACTATAAAGTGAATAATTTTGTGTATTTTTTTTCCATGCTCTTTATCAATTATCATTATATTTTCATAAATAGATGAATTATTTTTGAGAAAAATTTCATGAATACAAAAAAAAAAAAAAAAAAAATCAGAATTTTCCCTCTGTTAATTAGCAAAAAATGATTTTGTGTCATTTTTCCCATGCCCTGTATCAGTTTTCATTATATTTACAGAAAGGAATTATTTTTATGATAAGCATTATATTAATACCAAATAATCAGATTTTTCATGTTAATTTGCAACGTTAATTTTGTGTCTTTTTTTCCATGCTCTGATTAAACTTTTATTATATTTACATAGATAAATTATTTGTATGACAAGCATTTCATGAATACCAAATAATCAGAATTTTTTTTCTGTTATTTAGCAAAAATTAACTTGAAATAAAGGAAACAACGGAGACTTCAGCCTCCTCCTCATACTTGGATTGTTATCTCTACATCGACAATGGAAAGCTTACTACTAGGCTTTACGACAAACGGGATGACTTTAATTTTCCCATCGTTAACTTTCCTTTCCTGAGCAGTAATATCCCTTCTGCACCAGCATACGGCGTTTACGTTTCACAGTTAATCCGTTATGCCAGAACCTGTTCAAATTATCAGGACTTCATGGAGCGTGGAAAAGTGCTCACTCAAAAGTTGTTGAGCCAGGGGTATCAAAAAACCAAACTGGTAGCAACACTTAAGAAGTTCTATGGGAGACATCATGATCTAGTCAATCCCTACAATGTGGCAGTTTCCAGAATTGTTTCTGATGTTTTTGCCAGTGACGCGCCATAAGTAGACTTCCCAAATCCCGGACAAACGCTTCTACCGATATTTCCTTCGTTCAGGCCCATGGGCATGGTGGGCGAAGCTTGCTTACCAAGTAATGCTTACTATCCGCGGACGCCTGATTACACCCTTTTGTTCTGGGGTCCATGTCTGTTGGTCTGAACATTCTGATTCGTCATTCGTTTATGGATTTATGATTTTGGATTACGGCTTTGGTACCATGACCGCAACTACTTTGTGCCATTTTCCACATGTTCTGTATTAGTTTTCATTATATTTACATTTTATAAATAAATGAATTATTTTTTATGAGAAGCATTTCATTAATGCCGAATAATGAGATTTTTTTTCAGTTTATTAGCAAAATTAACTTTTGTGTCATTTTCCCCATGCTCTGTTTCAGTCTTCGTTATATTTACATAAATAAATGAACTATTTTCATGACAAGCATTTCATTAGTACTATTTGGTGTGTTAGAAAAAAAAAACAACAACAAAAAAAAACAACAACAAAAAAACAAAAAAAAAACAAAAAAAAACAAAAAAAAACAAAAAAAAAAAAACACTTATTAATATTTGTAGTGGATTTGTTTTTTATGTGAAATGTATCTGATATGACCTGTCAGTCACACTTGGATATCAGAATATGCTAAAACTATTGACCAATGAAATCGCGTAGCTGAAAAGCTTTGCCCTCCTTTGGTTATAACAAGAGCAAAGCCTAATTAGTATTCCATGTCTCAACTTAACCTTCGAAGACGATGGAAAATATTTTAGTTCCAGAAGTTTGCGCGCTGGCGATAGGCAGGTTGCCTATCGTCGGCAGACCTATCTGGCGGCTGACGGAGGGGAAGCACATTGTCAAGTTAGAGATAACTTGTCAGCTTCCCCGAACATCACCTCAGAGGAAACCAACCAACAAGATATCTGCTACAAAACAGGACGACGCTCGTGTCAAGATGGCGGGACCTAAGATGGCGGCGCCCACGCCACCGAGATTGGCCGCCTCCTTCAACGACGCGGTGTGCTTGACACCGTCGCCGACGATGGAGGCAAGGAGGGCGCCACAAGACGAGAGACCTAGTACTCCGACTTCCGCCGCCGACCTAGAGACTACAACTGACCGCTCTCCTCCGGGGGAGTGGAAGGAAGTAGTCTCAAAGAAGAAGAAGAAGATTCTACGAGCGTCCACCCCGAAAGAAGAACCACCTGCACCACCGAGGAGAAGAACTCCCCCTATGGAGCAGCCACGGAAGATACAGAGGACGATGGCGCCAAGAACCCCTTCACCACCTGCTCCAGCTCCGGTTCCTGTTCCAGCCTCCACGCCGTTGCCAAAGTCACAAGAGAAAGCCAAGTGTTTTCTCTCAGGCTGTGGCAGGTCATACCCTATCCATGAAAAGTACGACCTGGACGAAGTGAGGACACTTCGTATGGCAAACGGCCGACAAGGAACCATTATTAGGGCGTACCGGCTCCCAGACGAAGATGGAAGATCCACCGAAGAGGTTCCTGTGTTCTTCACAGCCATCGAAAGTCAGCCCTACTGGTACTTTTTGAAGGGCCCCTCTTCGAAGTACTATTCGAAGAGATTCAACGATGACATCCAGGAGAAGTTCGCAGGGGCCACTCCCGTCGGCAACAACATGATCTGGTACGACGACCTAGAAAGATGCTGTGCCGGTACAGACCACCCTAAGAGGTTAGCGAGGCTGGGACTCTAACTCCAGGTATTTTCCGGCTCTTTTCAGAGCCCCTGACATGTAGGGCGAGTGTAGTATTACATTGTGCATAAGTAATACACACGTATTAAAGCCCTTTTTCTTCTGACCGAAATTCTAAATTATGCAACTTACAGACCTTGATCTTTATGCATAACATCCGATATCGTCCGATCAGGCGAGGTAGTACACGCATGAATTATGCGTGCACACCGTTTCAAGCCAAGGTCAGGGTAAAACTAATCCAGATTTTTCTGGCGCTGCCTCTATGTGCCTCAGGTGCCTGGTAGCGTTAAAAATCTGAAGAAAAAAAAATAGTATTCCAAATCAAGATTTTAAAAAAAATATTTTATTCGGTTTTGAAACGTTCACTGTAATAATAATAATAATAATAATAATAATAATAATAATAATAATAAACTGGAAGTAACAAGGGTTTACAAAAGTAACAAAAATATATTAAAATATTTGTGAAATATAATAAACAATACAAACATTATTTTTTATTATCAGACAAGTAAAATGCAACTATACACAAATACTGTCACAGGCAGAGATTGAGGGCAAAAATCAAAATTACATAATTAAGACAAATAAACTAATTAAATAAATAAATAAATTCACAGAAACAAACAAAAATTGAAAGCTCGAAAAAAAAATTTAATTGTGACATATAAACAATTCACAGAAACAAACAAAAAAAGAAAAAGAAAAAAAAACAAAAAAAAAAAAAAAAAAAAAAAAAAACAAACAGATTTAATTATAATTACCACATTTAAACAATTACACAATAAAATTATATTAATAAATGAATAAATAAATTCATTGAAAGAAAAAACAACCTTATTTACACAATAGGAGATAAAAACAATTTTGATATTTGGACCAGTTCAATAAATATAATAAGACAAGTTCAATGAATCTAATATTTCCTTCATGAAGTACCAAATCATCTCAATGTAAATTGTTTTATAATAAGTAAATAAATAAATAAATATGTATTGTAGGTATACATAACTTCGTTGTAAAAGTATGGTCCAACAGGTATGTTTGGCAAACAGTGTAGACCCTAATCAGACATCAGATTCTGAGGCATCTGATCTGGGTCTACACTGATCGCAAAGGCCTATCTGTTATTATAGTAACAGATTATTATATTCTAAATTTTGTTTTCATGCATATATTAATTATGAATCATTCGGAAAAATTAGTCAATATAAATTCAAATGACCAGAGGGAGTGCATATTTATGTTGTTTAATTTCTACTTTAAATTATAATTTTGTTTTCATGTAAATATGTGCTAATATATCATTATGCTTTTCGTATGTTATATGTAAGCTACAGTACATTTACAAATAAACATGATACCAAAAAATTGCATCACCCACCCTGACGATTGCATTATTTTTTTTATGTCGTCTTACGTTTCTCGTTAAATATTAATTCATGTCAGATACTGATTTTGTTTGCGTATCTTAATGTTAACATAATGATATTTAAGAATAGTTGACACTGAATCTCTGATTATCCATGTATTATTTTATTGTTAGTATTGTAAAATACTGGTGAAAATATTAAATACTTTTCTTTTGCCTTTCTATTCCATTATTTGTTCTAAGGATGCCCATTTTTTATCCTATTATTTGCTTTAAGATTCTTCCAAAGACTGAACTGAACAGGAAGAGAAAATTATATTTATATTTTCATACTATTTTAAGAATAGGAAAATTCAGTTATTCTGCTCTTCTATTTTCCAAAGTGATAGGAGGAAGCAATAAAAAAAATAAATAAATAAATATAACATTTTCAATTAAGGCATGTCATATAAATAATGAAGTTTAAACAAAATTATTCACTATATAGTCTGCACAAAGTCTGGTCTGCAAGATACTTGGTCTGCAAAATGTCCCCTTTTGGTCCACTGCAGACTGGTCCATGGTCCACTGGTCTGCATAGTTTGGTCTGCAGATTATACCCAACCTAATCAAATCAATATGGGGCTTTAGAAAACAGTTGATTATGTTGCGAGAATAAAATGCCTAACTCCATTAAGGTGAGGCTTGATTGATTTATTGATCAATATACCAATCAATCAATTCCATATCATTTGTGTTCATTACATTTGTCCCATTTCGGTTTCTCCTTTTTTTTTTTTTTTTTACATTTCTTTCCATAAGGTGTGGTGCGGTGCAGTGAGCTTAGACTATTTCTACTTCCGGAACAAGCAGACAGCTATTAATAAGTATTGATATTTGATCATTTGCAGCTATACATAATAATTAAAAATAAGCATCCATTCATGAAAGAAATTCAGGTTTTGTACCGATCAAAACGGGTAAGCCTTTTAACTTGTGAAAATGTATTTTTAACGAACAAAGTAACATTGTAATATCTTTTCGTGACCTGATGAAATGCGGTGCTTGTGTCATTCGCATACATGCCATATCTCACACAACAGATGTTATGAAGAAATAAAAATAAATCATACACTGTTGTGGATTTCGCAAGCTTCTTACATAAAAAAAAAAAAAAAAAAAAAAAAAAACAAAAAAAAACTTAAGACTATACTGGGGGAACTCCAAAGTAATGCTTAAGAAAATCTCAAGGAATTTTGTCAAATCCCCCTTAAAATTTTGCCTTGCCTCACAGCTCGGACCTAATAATACCCGGACTAACCACTAACAGAACTGCCAAAATATGTTATCTTGACTTGATTTAAACGCTATTTTACAGCATTTTGGTTGTTAAAAATGATTTTGGATAATTACTGTTGTAATAAATTGTTTTTAATAGGTTTGGTTGAAAAGTGTTAAGTCACAATTAATCAAATTGAAGTTATACCATCATTTTGAGTGGATTTCTGATGATTTTCTGCTAAAAGTGCCGAAAATAGTAAAAATGGCTACCTAGGTTTCTTGTTGATGTTTACAAAAATTGTTTGATTTTCCTTAAATATAATGCTGCAGTCTTGAAGGTAATATATTGAACTATTGCTTTTTGAAAACAATCTCAGATATTTGGAGAAGTAAATGAAACATGAGCATTTAAACTTCATAGTACAAAATTATGAAAACTCAGCCACGACAACATATTTCCAATAAATGCAATACCTGTACCATAGTTACTAGTCCAGTGTATATTGGGTCCAAGCTCACAGATTTTAGTCTCCAGCTTATGGCATGTATGCATTTGACAACTTTATTTTCAGAACGAATCATGTAACTTTAAACCAAAATGGGATTATTACAAGGATAAAGAAGAATGGCGAGTGTGACTAAAATATGTGATAGTGAGAGGAAAAAAAAATAGATGCATCTGACTTGCAAGCAGGGTGTTGTGGTTCTAGTCATGAATCTTTTTCAGTCTTCCTTGTCTTTTCTGCATTATGTCATGTATACTAGTAAAGATTCTCAACCACAGTAAGTGACCTATTTCCTGGAACACTTTTTTTGTAAAACAAATGTCTGATTATCATGATAGCACTATATTGCCGCTTATTGTCACATATATATCCAGAAAGTACTACTCTTTTCCCAGCAGTGTAACAAACACAGACTGTTGAGAAAAGAGTAGTATTTTTAGGACACATAGATATCGTCACACTTGGTACTTTTCTTATTCTTCTGTGTACTTCTCACTTGCTCTTAAAGTAAAGTGCTGAAACCTTAGATTCAGTCGTACAGTAAAACCTGTCATAGTGGCCACTTATATTAACCCTTGCCATGCTGAATAAGCAAGGTTGCAAAAATGCCGGCAAATATGCATATTTTCCATGCCACTGGCATTTATGGCAAATATGGCAAATTCAATTGACGGTTATCAAATATGTTCCAAAAATTACTTGTATAAGTAGTTTGAACAACACACCTTAAGTATTTTAAAATCAATATTATTAAGCTGATTTAGATTTAGCATTGGTTTATTTTTCTTTCTATTTTTAACGCTGCCAGGCAACTGAGTCACATAGAGGCAGCGCCCATTTGTGTAGCACTGGTTTTAGTTATTTATTTGATAATTAAATAAATAAAAAAGCGCTTGAAGCCATACAATTACTCAATTCACACCTAGACACCTCTTTTCAATTCCACCCAGACTAATTGTCTAAGTTATATAAACAAAGAACTAAATTATGACATCTTCTTGTTTTCATCTTTGCCTCTGGCTATGCTCTACCTACTTAAATAAACATTTTCTTAAATTTGTTGTTTTAGTAATTTTGTACCATAAAGTCAAGTCAATTAATGTAAAACTCCTTGTAACTTAGGATACTGTAAAACTTTAAAAGGCCTGTCTAGTGTCTTTCCAAAAATTAAGGATCATTATATCAAGTGTCACTGGCACAGCTAAATAAACATGTTCTTAATTTTGTTGTAAAATCATGTCAATTTATGTAAAACTCCTTGCAACTTTGGATAGTGTAAAACTGCTATAACTTTCCTAAAATTTGAACATAATTGGGTGTTTAAAGCATGTTGTTGAGAAAGTAAACAGACAAATCAGTCAAGGACCTGATCAGACTGCTCTGATCTTAACATTCTTTAAGAGGCCTGTGTACTGTCTATCCAAAAACTTAGGATCAAAATATGAAGTGTTAATGGCACAGCCAAATGTATACCTGTGATTTTACTTTATTACTTGAGTTGTTCAATTTTCCAATTTTAGTCAACTTAGTGAGATTTCAACAATATTTTAATACCAAAATCATATTTGCCATATTTGCCACTTTGGGCATATTTTCCAGGCCGTATGATATTTCCTATAACTTTCCTAAAAGTTGAACATAATTGTGTGTTTAAAACATGTCGTTGGGAAAATAAACAGACAAATCAGTCAAGGACCTGATCAGACTGCTCTGATCTTAACATTCTTTAAGAGGCCTGTCTAGTGTCTGTCCAAAAACTTAGGATCAATATATTTAGTGTCAATGGCACAGCTAAATGCATACCTGTGATTTTATTTTTACCTGTTGAATATTTCAATTTCTGGTTGACTTGGCAGAGATTTCTACAATGCTTTAAAGCCGGCCTCGGTGGCTCAGTTAGATGCGCCGTCCGATTGGAGACCAGGAGGTCGCGGGTTCAACCCCAACCGAAGTCAGCAACATTCTTTCGTGGAGATTGATCATGAAATATTTTCTACGGTCATTCTCTCCCTTCCGCTGATTCAAGAAGGGCAGTTGTCAGTTTCTGGCGAAAGAATGTGCACAATACTGGTTAACCACTTAGAGGACTAAGCCTGCCCAGTAAACGTGTGGTTAGGTAAACTGACCACGCTTGACATGACCCCATTGGGTTGACTGGGCCATAAAACCTCAACACAAACAAATACAATACTTTAAGACCAAAATCTTATTTGCCATATTTGCCACTTTGGGCATATTTTCCAGGCTGGAAAATTCCGGCAAATTCCACTGGAAAATACCGGGGGGTGGAATTTGCCACTCAACCTTGTGAATAAGTTAACATGCCACACCCACTTCTAATTTTCAGCCAATCAGATTGCTTGATCCAGATTGTTGATATAAATTCACATACTTAATGGCAAGCAGTGCAGATCCAGATCAGTTGGCTTCTTCAGAAGCCAACTAATCTGGATCTACACTGTTTGCAAAGGCAGGGCATATCCAGGCTCAGCAGGACTAGGGTTAAGCAAGCAACATTTATTAAGCAAGCATGACCAGTTTCCCAAAAAGACATCCATTAAAATTCGCCTGTATTAAGCAAGTATCTGTCTTAAGCAAGCACATTGGACTATCCCTTGGGTGCTTGCTTAATACAGGTTGGACTGTTCTTTGACCTGGAAACTGGAAATGGCCTCTTTACCAGAACTTGAGGCATGTGAACCATGCAATGTTTTTTGCAATGACACCTGGTACTGAAGTACAAAGTTCAAAGAGGCCCCTTTATCATTAAGGACCATATTAAAATTCACCCACACACACAACTAGAGAATAAAAAGAAAGAAAACCATTGCAACATCTGTAAAGGAATAGATAAGCGTGAAGACTACTTTTCAAAGGGAGCCCCTTTCATTTTTATTTATCACAAATGTGAAAAATGACTTCTGCATATTTGATTCAAAAATAACAAATATTATCCTAAAAGCTAGAAAAAAAAAAAAAAAAAAAAAAAAAAAAAACATTATGAAAACATGCCTATTCAGATATATAGAAAATTTCGCCTCAAAAAACTAAAAATTTTCAGATAAAAAACTCTGATTTTTTTCATATTTCAAAACATAGATCAAGGGTTCTCATTAGAACTGCCTCGGCAAGGTGGTTCTAATGAAAACCCACAGTCTATGTTTTTGAGCAAAAATAAGAAAAATAATGTATACCCCTGCAGGGTTTTCCCTCAGGGTTTTAAAGTGAGGGTCCCAGGAACTCCCTTATGTGGATTTGAGGAGTCCTTTAATAAGATTTAGGGGTTTATTGTTTTAAAGAAGTTAACCCTTGAAGCACTTATTGCAACTGCAGCAGATGATACTTAGAAAAACTTTGTTTCATAGAAAATAAGGCTTGAAATTTTATGTGAATTGTCTGCCTAGCAGACATTTCACATGAAATGTCAAGTCTTATTTTCTATGAAAAATAAAGTCAATTATAGAATGTTGTCTGCTTCAATTTGCTTAGTGCTTTATGGGTGAACCATTGCCCAAATATTGATAATTCTTAGCCTTTCGACCAAAATAGATAAAAATACAAAGCCACAGATAAATAAATGATTTGATTATGGATGCATCACTCAGGACTCTTACCCCTATTTTTTGAGGGTCCTGAACAAGGTTTTGAGGGTAAAAACTGCCAAAATCGAATCGGGGAAATCCCTGCCCCTGTAAACCCCAGTTTTTCTATATAAAAGTGGGGTTTAAGGGGGTCAAAATTATATCTATAGGCATGTTTTCATGATGATAGGTCCTGCCCTGAGGAAAAAGATCTCGGGAGCATATGCAGACAGTGAAGGCCCTTATCAGCTGTATACTTACAGAATTATTGGATACTGTAGAGCATATGGGTTTATCAGATTGTGCAGCCTCACTGGCTAATCTAGATCTTTCCTATGTCTGTTTGCATAAACCACCTTTTCCTATGGCACTGCTTATATAATTATTATTTGTAAATTGGGAAATTGCAGTGCCTTGGGAAGTGTGCAAAGAGGTGACTGCAGGACCAGAGGACTTATTTAGAAGGAGTATTTGATAATAATTCTGAGATAATTCTCTACTGAGGCACTTATAATGAGTACCCTAAGCATATGTGTTGAGGAAATAAGAAAATTTGTCCCAGAATTATAACCAAATGTACTCCTCTTAACAACAACTCCTGGAGAGCTGAGGACTTGTTTTGTTAACAGGAATTTGAGATATAAGCATGAGAGGACTGAAAGTACTTTCTGGACAGCTCCAACGGAAATTCTTCCACTGTTCAGCCTGTAGACTTCTACGAAAAGTTCCAGGAAAACAGCCCAGTGACAGGTATGTGCATTACCTTTACAGAAGACAAAGCTTTCGATGAATGGAGGATCTTATATGAGTGGTCATTTAATATGAAATTTATGAAATGAGTTTGGGTAATTTCAGTATTTTGCGAGTGTTGGCGAGCAGAATACCGAAATTACCCAACAAGTTTCATAAATTTCGTATTAAATGACCACTCATGTAAGATTCTGTTTATCACATGGCCCTTCCGATGACAAAAAATGCACAAAATATATTATGGTAACGGCTTTCCATAGCTAAGCAGAACAGCTCACTACCAAGGATTCAATTGTACTACGCAACAAAAATAGTTTGCATATTATTTGATAAGTACCGCAAATAACTAGAAACAAGATAAATATGCCATTTATTACTTCGTTAAACTGTAGGAAATAATAATGAATTTTATTTGAGCTAATAAATGCTTCATTTGAACAAATCAGTTAAAAACTAAATATTCCATTGAACAACGTCATTTAGCGAGTCAATACATCACTGAGAATCAGTAGGGAAATTCACGCCCCCCCCCCCCCCCCCCCCAGTCAGCTGTCATATTTAAAGGTCATTGACCTTGATCAATACAGTTTATACGGTGGTTGACACACTCAAGTAAATGACAGATTTTCAAGGATATAAAACGTTATAACTGTAGCTTGGATTTTTAATTTGACACATTTATTGACTGCCAGAGTCATGTTATCCTCCAATGCTTTTTTGGAGGAGGTGAAAATTTTTCATTGAGTCTTTAACAACATTGAAAGTGCCTCCAAATACCGGTATTTTGCCAGAAAAGGTCGAATTTAAACCATCATGAGAATATTTCTGGTAGCTGTATTATTCACGCTGTGATTGTGTTGTGTCTTCCATTTCCATCAATCTGAACTTTATCGTTCATCTCAAAACTGAAGGCAGGATCTGTTTCAAAAGTGAAAGTTGTACAATCTGCGAATGCTGACATGGCGTCAGCATTCGCAGATTGTACAGCTTTCTTGGTTGCTATCAACAAGCGGAGTAATATGAATATTAATGAGCGTAATTAGGCTAACCAATGGGAAGCCTGTGTTATTACATGTGTGGTCATAGGATTTTTATGACTTGGATTATTTCAGTGAATAACTTGATGGTCATGTGATAAGGACCTTTCTTTTTTAAATTGTTGGTCAAACAGTAGATTTGATGAGGTGCTTCAAATGAGTACCCACAGCGTTATTATTACATATTAGTGTAATGAACTTGCTTAGTCAGCTTTGATAGTTTATTTCATACATAAAGTATTAAATTTGTCAGTATAATCAGTCATAACCAAAAATTGATTGTTTGGAGTTTGACGTAGACATAGAAGTGGAACAATGTAAAAAGCTTTTTTTTTACTGCAAAGCTATTTATATTATTACATAAAAGATGTCAATGTATTTAAATTTTTTATACTTTAACATTTAAAGTCACACACATTAATGAGCTTGTTAAGCTATTAGTGGTTTGAACAGCTGGGCCTTGGTTAATGACTGTTAATGGTATAAGAGTACAGATTAATACTGTATTTATCCTAAATATAGGAACACCATAATTCCATACCATACTATTCCAACAATTTGATCTTATACAAAAATTTTGGCAAATTCTATTGTTGATATACATGTATCTGAAAAGTTGCTGGATAATTAGCAAACAGTGTAGACCTTGATCAGATTCATTGGCATCTGGTTTGAGTCTACATTGTGAGCGCAGGGCATAGCAACAGATAAGGCACTTTTTTCATCCAAAAAATGCTGATATCTTTCTTATTTCTCAACAAAAACATATGTTGTGGGTACTCATTAGAAGCACCTTGGCGAGGTGCTTCTAATGAGTACCCACAATATATGTTTTCATCGAGAAATAAGGAAATTATTATGTGGATACTCCCTCTTATCTGTAGCTATGGCAGGGCTGTCTGTCCCAATAGTTCAGTAAGTATGGTATGTTTTTGCAGAGCTACTGTGAATCTCGCCTATGCTACATACCAGCAACAGATAGGTGAGGATTTAGAAATGGTCTATCCACTTATCATACAACATGGCATGATGGGATCAAGGGCAAACTGGCATACTTTGGCAAGGATGTTTACACGAACAGGCAGGAAGGTAATATTTGAGCCAGCACATGACAAAATCTGTAATAAGACCTGTGCGACCAGCGAAGACTCAGATCAGCTGCACATTTCAGTTGTTAGTTTCTGGCGAAGGAATGTGCACAATACTGGTTAACCGCTTGGACGACTAAGCGTGCCCAGTAAACGTGTGGCTAGGTAAACTGACCGTGCTCGACATGACCCCATTGGGTTGACTGGGCCGTTAAACCTCAACACAAACAAAAGCTACACATCCACCAAGGCTGGCTAATCAGAGCTGAAAAATATTTGATTATCAGTGCTGCCTTTGTGATTGATAATCGATTAGTAATCACTGAAGATTTGGTAATTATTTACCTATCTGATTGAGCATGACTCTTACCATATCTTATACTTTACTAAATGCATTTGGTCAGACAAGCATGAGCAAACAGTGTAGACCCAGATGAGACGCCGCAAATGCGGTGTCCCATCAGGGCCTACACTGTTTGCCACTCATCCAGCTATCTAAGACACATAAGTGGGTAGTAAATTGTACTTGTTCAAATTTTGGATAAAGTATGGTTAGGAGTTGAGGTGTCTGAATACTAAGGGTAAATACGGTAAAAGAACAGACACAGAAATCAAATGATCGATTATTAGCAAATCTGTAATGATAATCATTTTTGTGGTATTTATCGATCAATTAATCAATTATCCGATTAATTGTGCCAGCCCTAACATCCACACATTCGTATCAGTCTTTGCTGATGATCACAATCACTTGCCTTCTACAGCCTCCAGGCTATCCAGTGAGGGATGAAGGAGATTTTTTCTGTACTGGGTGGTTGTACAGGCTCCTCTGAGTAAATAATCAACCCAAAAATAGTTTGAAAGGGAGCACATTCTTTTCTTTGACCGTTACCACTCTCTGGGCTATTTATGCAGACAACAAACAGGCTTTAACATTCCATGCAAAATAAGGAAAATACTTTAAAATTTTGTATGCTGACATTTTTGCTCGGCATGTTAAGCATTAAGATAAACCCTATTTTTGAAAGGCTTCAAGTATTAGGAGACTTAATTTCGGTCTGCAGAAGTTGTCCCTCTTCAAGAAATGGCAGCAAAATCTTCAGATGCAGACTTTTCTCAGACTCACAATCAAGTTCAACACACACACTCACACACACACACACACACACACACATGTCAAAGGTAAAGGCTGCAGTACACACACACATTAAAAGGAAAGGCTGTAGATACATTTTGTACCTGAAAATTTCATCAAAGTAGTTAAGCCTTATAGCGCCAAGAAAAACTGCATCTGAAAATGTCGTCTGTTTATGTCGTCTGCTGAATATTCTTGCAAACTTTATCAAACCTATTTTTGCATACAGGCAAACAGTGTGGACCCAGATCAGACTGCTCCTTCAGGAGCAGTCTGATCTGGGTCCACACTGTTTGCAGAAATGACTTTTAAAACCATAAGCAGATGACAAAGCAGACGACAATTATTGTGACTGGCGCTTTAAGGGTTAAGAAATATATTGTTATTAAGTTCTTATAACTGTCAGAGCATGGGCACAACGATTTTGAAAATTAAATTAAATTAAGTGTATACATTGTGGCTCAACTGATGTACAGTCAGCTCACCATTAGCAGATCATAACCAATAGCAGATCACTCGTATTTTGGAGATTTGTAACTCACTCATTAAGCTACAATTCAAAATTAAAATTGTTGCAGTCAATTGCAGCCTACATTACCCTAAAATGATTATAAAATCAGCTAGCAAAAAGTGACATTATTAATCTTAATCGATGGAAAGCAAGTAGAACATATTTTAACTTAGATTTTGTTTGCCTCCTTCGGAAGTGAAAGTTGAAAGACTCCTGCGAAGAAGACATTGCTGGAGAAGTTTTACGTAAAAGTCTTTTATTGCTTGAAGGGTAATAATATTAACTTTTATTCAGCAGATTTACTTTCCAGTTTGTTTAGCATCTTAAAAGAAATATGAAATTGAATATTCCATGACCTAAATTAAATTAACTGGTAGCAGATCATGTGGTTTTTGCAGGTGAGGGAAAATCTCAAAAGTATGTTTTGGGTCCACTGAAACACCCCCAAACAATTCCAACACACACCAAACCTCCTCAAACCCCAAACCACCAAAAAGCATACACGTAGTTGTCATGGCTCAGCAGTATTATTGTGTTGACAATGTGTGGACTATTTTGTGTCAGCAATGATAGGAAGTTACAAAATCTCAGTTAAGAATTCACATATCATTATGGACCATTAAAAAAAAAAACGCAGTTTACTTCATAGTTGTCTATGCATATATTTATGTAATAAAACATAATTTGACAGCTTGACAGGTAAAACACATTTTGAGAAAGCCCCCCACCCCCAACCCCCACAAGAAGTCGATTGTCACGTGACCCCATATTGGTAAACATGATCCGGTATTGGCAGAAGTACATGTAGACGAAAACTATACAACATATTAGCATATAAACAGGACAAAGTCGAAAGTTTATGCACATTGAGAAGGGTAATGAAAATGCTACTTAACGACATATGTTTCAGGCTGCAAGAGTTTGTTTTTTTTCCTACTTGATACTTGGATAGTGATCCGCTAATGGCGAGTTGAATGTATACATGTATAAAATCATGTATTGATCTTCAAACGTCTTCTTCTCTGAAACCTTTTGACCAATTTTCACCAGATTTCACATGGGGCCTTCTGTCGAAGGGATATCGACAATTTGTTTAAATGGTTCCACACCATTGAACAAGATGGCCGCCATGCCCACATATGGTTAAAAAAAAAAAAACAAAAAAAAAATAAAATTAAAAATCTTCTTCTCCAGAACCAAATTAGTTTTGAGGCTAAATCTGGGACGTGGGTATAGAGCATTTTGGACTCTAGGTCTACTTAGTTTGTTGGAATGATGATCCCATGATGAACTTTGACCTTTTTTACAGCACTGCCTAATTTGTGTCCCAATACATTTCATATTTGGAAAATGTTGAAAATTCATTATTTTCAATCTGTATTAAACACTTATGGTTGAAACTTACAATGTATGACCAGAATAGTAAAAGCTTTTAGTTACTATAAAAAAAAATTACCAGGGCTTCTCTGCCCTTGCCTTTGGGCTATATACATGTATAAAATTGTGTAGTCTGTAAACGTCTTCTCTGAAACCGCTTGTCCAATTTTCACCAGATTTCACATGGGGCCTTCTGACAGAGAGGTGTTGACAATTTATAAAGATGGCAGCCTGCACCTTTGATCAACATGGCCGCCATTCCCATACATGGTAAAAACACTTAAAAATCTTCTCCAGAACCAAGAAAGCTTTGGGGCTGAATCTTGGTATATATTGCATCAGGGACTCAAGATCTACCAAGTTTGTTCAAATGATGACCCTGGGATGAACTTTGACCTTTTTACACCATGGTCAGATTTGTGTCATAGTTGCTGTTGCAATACTGGAAGAATCTTGCTTGGCCTCTGCAGATATGCAATGGCTGTTTTACTCAGGTGAGCGAATTGCTCATGGGCCTCTTCTTTTAACTCTTGGCCTGCTGAACCCAAATATGTCCTGCTTTTGAAAACAGTGTAGATCCAGATCAGTTGACTTCTTCAGATCTGCACTGTTTACCATTAAGTATATGAGTTTCTATCAACAATCAAGATCAAGTTATCTGACTGGCTGAAAATTACAAGTGGGCGTGGCATCTTAATTTATTCAGCAGGACAATGGTTAAGCAATGAAATGTTGTTGCAGATATGATTCATTTGGAGTTTTGTTTATTCAAAGGTGCTTTAAGTTTTGTCCTTGAAACCTCTTAAATGCCCTTTTAGGAAAACTCAGTAGCAGTATTTCATAATGACATGCTGATTCTTCATTTTCAGGATAGAAGAGTGACGGATGGGCAAAACTTCAAGCTCCTGTGGTTTATTCACTTAGGTGGTTACAACATCACTTGCTCACAAAAATGACAGCTTCCACAACAGCATTTGCTTAGATTCTAAAGCTTCAAAGCTGGAGAACTGTCTTGCTTCTTGATCAGTTTTGATAAAAAAATCACCAAAATGCTCAGATTGAAATTTAAGAGGACCGGATGCACCAGATAGTTTTTATGTGCCCGTTTGAAAAACGAGATTATGTTAGCAGTAATGCCCCTTTGAAAATTTCACTGGCTAACACCTTCTATAGATTACATTAGATCACACTGAAACATTGTAAATAGTTACACCATTGTGGAGCAGCACATACCATTTCGCGGTCACAATCAACCAAATGTTTCCTCCTACATTTTACATCCCATCAAGCTGAAAGGTGGTTTATAGTTAGATCATGGTGTGAAACAGCACATTTTGTTTTGAGGTTACAGTCCACCAACTATTAATAGACATATCAATCTATCCGTCTGTATAAACATTTCTTTTTGGGCTTACATGTACCTCTCCTACTCTTTGTTAGTATACGTGCTACATCTGATTACTTGCCAGGAGCGTATGATGCCCCGCTTGCAGAGCTCTTGTTCTACAAGGGAGAGAACTTTTGTGACTTCCTGTTTACTTTCCTGTACACAAAGCACCTTCAAAAATGGTTGGCTCTAAAAGGGAACAGAATCTTTCTTTTTACAGTAGACCCAATTTTAGAGGGCCGGCAAAGCAATTTTAACGGCCAGGCCTCCCCTGAACTTGTAGCCATTCCCCTTAAGCTACGATGCACAGGCTTATGTATGCTCTTGCTGTTCTTATATAGACTGCGACTAGGCTTTGAGGCTATAAAACTTTTTTCATGCTCAACTCAGCTGAGCATAAAATTTGTCCTGCTAATGAACCTCGGATTACTAACACTTGCTGACATACATGTAGCTGAGGATGGAAATTTCTCTGCTAATAAATATGAAAATGCCAACTATTGTTGGCATTTTCATATTTATTTGCAGAGAAAATTTCATGCTCACGTGTTAGAGTTGAGCATGAAAAAAGTTTTATTACTTCGGTGCCAGTTTACATAGCCTGGCTTATGTATATGTTTCAGGTTGTAACAGTAGATGCTAGAAATCATGGAGAGAGCCCACACACTGAGAGCATGACCTATTACAACATGAGGGATGATCTGCTACGTGTGATGGACCATCTAAACATAGAAAAGGCAGTGCTTCTGGGACACAGTATGGGTGGAAAGGCTTCCATGACCACAGCACTCACTTATGTTTGTACCATTATCATTTAACCTTTAAAGGGCCAAGCAAATGGGGTATATACTGTAGTTTTCATCCTGCCATTCATTCATTCATTCATTCATTCAAATGTTCATTTTCTGTTTTTTTTTATCTGCTTGTTAACACTTTGTTTAAAGTTTTGCATCAAAGTTTCTAAATAGAGATTATATCTCCTCAACCCTTTAAAAGGTTTAGTTCATGCATTTTATACTTGCAATGATGTTACAAAGATGTAGATGCACATCCGAGCCTCCCTTAGTGCCTTGAGTGCAAGGTCGTGGACTTGAAAGAAATTTTTCATTAATTTTCACGGTGACCATTGGTCACTTTTTTTTTGCTTGAATTGCTTATATTCCAACCACTTTTTTTTTGTCCATCAGGAGTCAGTGTAGTATTAAACTGATGAATAAAAATTTGTTAAATTATAACAAATGTATACAGAAACCAGAAATATTTCTGTATAATCTATAATTTTGTTTGGATATAAAACAGTTGTTTAGCTGGCACTGTTTTGCGTTGGATCTCAAGAGTAGTGTTTAATTTAAAGTGGTTGTGGTGTAAATTGTTCTTAATTTTGCAGTGTATGATAAAATTTAATCTTATCAAAACCCTATAGTTTTGCCGTTATATTTTGCATAGTATATATGATATTTTCCAGCCTGACAGAGTATCTGGCCTGATAGTCGAAGATGTGGCACCTACTGACAGCCCCTCTGCTGGAAGTCCTCCTGCCTTTCTTCAGTCTATGTTGAAAATCAGCCTGACTGTACGAGACACTGGTGATGATGTTTCACTGTCCACAGCTAGACAGTTTGCAAAAGAAACTTTAAAAGAATCAATAGAGGTATGATGAAAGTTCAAAAAGGAACCTTTTCAAATAAAAAATCTTCAGGTACCAGGGTTTTTTCTGACTCTCATTTTGGCAGTTTTTACCACCGAAACCTTGTTATGAACCCTCAAAAGTTAGGAGCAAGGGTCCTGAGTGTTGCATATAGGATCAGTCTGAAATTAATTTTATATCTATTTGTTGTTTCATAGCAACAGATAAGGCATTTTTTTCATCCGAAAAATGCTGATATCTTTCTTATTTCTGCACGAAAACATATGTTATGGTACTCATTAGAAGCACCTCGCTGAGAGGTGCTTCTAATGAGTACCCACAACATATGTTTTGCTGAAGAAATAAGAAAGATATTATGTGGATACCCCCTCTTATCTGTAGCTATGTTGTCTAAAGGGCAAGAATTATCATTATTTGGGTAATAGATAACCATGAAAACACTAAGCATATTGTAGCAGACAACATTCTAAAATTTATTTTATTTTTCAGAGAAAATGAAGACAACATTTCTTGTGAATTGTCTGCCTTGCAGACAGTTCACATAAAATGTCAGGTTTTATTTTCTCTGACAAAAACTACAGAAACAATACTTCAAAATGTCTGCTGCTGTAGTTATTCTGAAGGAGAGAAGGCTCCACTGGTATGGACATGTGGAACGCTCCAATGGTGCAGTCAAGACAGCCTTTGACCTACAGGATGAGGGAAAGCATGGGCCTTGGAGGCCCAAGATGACATGGAAGCAGCTGACAGAGAGGGATTGCAGAATGTGGAAGCTCTCAGCTATCAACCCTCATGATGGACATACCTGGAGATCTGGTGTGAGATCTGCCATGTGTGGAGCAAGCCAGCTACCTGGAAGGGGGCCCACTGATGTGGATGTTGCCCCTGTTAATCAAAAATCTGATGATGATGATGATATTAATACCATATATCAATTTATTAATCCATTCTTGGAGAATAAAATGTCTATTTTTGAGAAATATGGAGCCTTTAAGAAGTCTGTAAATGCTGAAATGTTTAAATTATAGTTGTTTTAATATACCTCTGGCATTTATGCCAAGGGTATATAGTTTTTGTCTTTCTGTCCATCTGTAAGTCTGTTGATATGTTTGTTTGTGCATCAGTTTGTTATTCTGTCACATTTGTAGAAATCTGTGTCAAAGTTTTGAAGAGCTCATAACTCCCACATCTTATCATGGATTAAGTTCATATTTGGTATGATGATAGATATTGATCCAAAATGTTATGCAGTACCAAAATGTTATGCAGTTATGCAGGTCAAGGTCATGGAATTTTTATGTTTAAGTTTTGTGTTAAAGTTTTTAGGACTCCATTATTTCCTAACCATTGGATGGATTTTGTTCCTATGTGGTACATGTATTAGGATTGATATTGGTCCAAAATTTTACACAATAGTATACCCATCCCCTATATGACCTCAAAGTCAAGGTCATGGACTTAGAATTTTTATGTTAATGTTTTGTGTATTTCTTAAACATTCAATGTTCATGTATGGATGATGATACGAGGGCAAGTCAATAAGTAACCAGCCTATCCCATTTCCAATTGACCGAGACACCCAAGATTTTCATGCCTTCTTTCAATACATGTTTTAGGGCTGAGGGCAAAATTGCACCCTTATCGTGTCATTCACTCATAAGATATTGAATGTCAAACATGGCTAGCGATGCAAAAGTAAGCTTTTCGTCAAAAGTTGAGTACCGTGCTGTAATTCGGTACTTGTATTTGAAAGGTAAACAGGTCAGGAAATACATTGTGAGTTGACCAATGTTTATGGGTCTTCTTCACCATGGTATGCACAAGTTAAACTCTGGGTTGGGGAATTCAAACGCAGTAGAACGTCTTTCGAAGACGAAACCAGGTCTGGATGCCCATCAGATGCCACCGATGAAGAAATGTGTAACAAAGTACGGGATCTGGTGTACTCTGATAGGCGAATTAAGGTGGAAGAAATAGCAAATGCATTACACATTTCACATGGTAGCGTTTCAACAACTTTACATGATCGCTTTAGTATGCAAAAGCTAACAGCCCGTTGGGTCCCAAAATCCCTTAGTGACGAGCAGATGGCAACCAGAGCATCAGTATACAGCGCATTGTTGAAACGGTTTAGCTCAAAGGAAGATGATTTCCTTTCACGTATGGTGACTGTAGATGAGACCTGGGTCCATTATTATGTGCCAGAGAATAAAGCTCAGTCGCCAGAGTGTAGGGCCGGGGTCTCCGAGGCCAAAGAAGTTCAAAACGCAACCCGCGGCTGGCAAGGTGATGGCAACTGTATTTTGGGATGCACAGGGCGTTATTATGTTGGACTTTCTAACAAAGAAAAGTGCAATAACAAGTGCGTATTATGCAAATTTGCTTGACTAATTGAGAATTGTGATCCGTGAAAAATGCCGAGGTAAACTCTCCAAAGGGATTCTGCTCCAGCAGGACAATGCGAGAGTCCACACTTGCAAAATTGCAATGGATGTTGTTGAGCAGAATGGGTACAAGCTAATACCGCATCCCGCCTATTCTCCAGACTTAGCTCCTAGTGACTATTTCCTATTCCCAAACTTGAAAAAGGATATCCGTGGACGTCATTTCCGGTCCAACGAAGAAGTCGTTGTGGCAGTTGAGGAGTGGGTCAGAGACAAGGACCCTGGCTTCTTCAGTTCTGGGCTGATGGCACTGGAACACCGTTGGTCCAAGTGCATCATTCTAGAGGGCAATGACATCGAAAAAGAAGAGATCGATCTCATCCAGAAATAAGTTAGGCTGGTTTTTTATTGACTCGCCCTCGTAGATATTAGTCCAAAGTTTTATGCAGTACCATCCCCACCCCAGTATGTGACCTCAAGGTCAAGACCATGGACTTAGAATTTTTATGTTAAAGTTTTGCATTAAATTTTTTAGAACCTCTTTATTTCCAAACCCTTTGATGGATTTGGATAATGTATGGTTAATGTAATAAGATATAGATTAATCAAACTATTTACATAGTGCCATTCCTACCCCGAACATGATCTCGTGGTTAGGGTCATAGACTTAGGATTTTTATGTTAAAGTTTTACATTTAAGTTTTTAAATCTTCAGTATTTACAAACCTTGTGATGGATTTGGTTTATACCTAGTATGAAGACATAATATGTATTGGTCCAAAATTATATGCATTACCATCCCCACCCCCTACATGACCTCAGGACTTGGATTTTTATCAAAGTTTTAAGTTCAAGTTTTTAAGAACCACATTATTTACAAACCCTGTGATGAACATAGTTTATATATTGTTGTGTTGCCTGCGTAGCATGGCAGACACATAGGATCATGTTGTCCATTGGCGTCAGCGTTGGCATCGTCGTCAAATGTTTGTTTTCCGCTCAGTAACTTTTGAGGGGATCCGTTGATTTCATTCAAAGTTTACAGAAGTTTATATCATTGTTAAATTTAGGACAAGTTCGATATTGGTAATCATACGCCAAATTTGGGCAGAGTTATAGCCCTTTGATGACTTAGTTTTTATTGTTGGGTTAAGATGTTGGTTTCCATTCAATAAGTTCTGAAGGAATGCATTTATTTTATCAGAAGTTTGCAGAAGGGTATATCATTGTAAAATGCAGGTCAAGTTTGTTATTGGTTATCTGCAAACTTTTGGCCGAGTTATGGCCCTTTTTTGACTTAGTTTTTGTTGTTGGGCTACCTATGAACACGCATTATTGTGTGCTTAATAACTTTGATGCCCTTTGAGGTATTTTGATACTATGTGGTAGGGATGAAGAAGAGGACCAGTAGGCATGTCACATGCAAGAAAGACAACTCTCATTTCTTCATTATATATGTATCTCCCCTGAAGCAGAAGTCTTGTATGGGCCATAACTCCCATATTGTTTGAGATAATTTGATATTATTTGGCAGGGATATATGTCAGGTAAAATAGGAGTTTCACATGCAAGAAGGGCAAATCTCATGCAAGAAGGGCAAATCTTGCTTTGTTCTTTTTCTGTTTATCTCCCCTGAACGAATTTCTTAGCTAAAGTCTTGTGCACTCCATAACCTCTTAATGGTTTGAAACATTTTGATAATATTTGCTAGAAGAAAAGATAAGGATGGTAGGCATATCACTTGCAAGACGGACAACTCTAACTTTTCTTCATTATGTACTTATGTCCCCTGAAGCCAAAATCTTCTGCAGGCTATAACTCCCATATTGTTTGAGATAATTTGATAATAATTGGTAGGAACATATATCAGGTCACGTAGGAGGTTTCACATGCAGGAAGGACAACTTTTGCTTTTGTCTTCTTCTGGTTATCTCCCTTGAAAGAATTTCTAAGCCAAATTCTTGTGCGCACCATAACTTATTAAAGGCTCCATACCCCTCAAAAACAGACATTTTATTGTGCAAGAAAGATTTAATAAATTGATACATGATATTAATACAATCATAAAATATGACACCTGACAGCCTGTAAAATTTCAGTCAGTCTCTCGTATTTGAAATGAAATGATTTTTTATCATATCTCTGAATTAATGTTGCCAACATTAATTCAGAGATATGATAAAAAATCATTTCATTTTTGATTCAGTTCAAAAATGAGAGACTAACTGAAATTTTACAGGCTGTCAGATGCCACATTTTATGATCGTATTGATACTATATGTCAGTTTATGAAATCTTTCTTGGATAAAAAATGTCTATTTTTGAGGGATATGGAGCCTTTAATGATTTGAAATATTTTGATAATATTTGGTAGAGACATAGATAGGTGAGTTGGGTGGCCTAGTGGTTAGAGCACTTGACTTTCAAGCGGGATGTCGCGAGTTTGAATGCCGCTTGGGTCGAGACAATTTTCAGACCATTAGTATGCCTAGGTCATACTCAACGTGACCGGGGTTGAGTATAAAGTGGACAGGGCAGCACTTGGTGACAGACAGTGACACCAAGTGTTCATGGGTGATCCATGAAAGCAAGGCTGTACAAATACTTATACATAACAATTGCCATTAACTCTATGTGCCTCAGGTACCCGGTAGCGTTAAAAATCAGGGCCCACTTGTTCAAAGCGTCGTTAGCTTAATGAGCTCGTTAAGGGTCATTTCGTTAACTGTTTTAGCGGATTCAATATACAATATTCTGATATTTTTTGCTGAAAAAATGTGAGTAGCTTTTGCACTGCAAAAGCTACTCATATTTTTTCAGCAAAAATTTCAGCATATTTGCGTATCACTCGATGTAAATTTTAACGAATCGTTAACTAACGACGTCGTTAGCTTTGAACAACTGGGCCCTGCACAACAACAACATAGGTAAATACCTGTGGGTATGTCACATGCAAGAGTGACAACTCTCACTTTCTTTGATATGTCCCCTGAAGCCGAAATCTTGTGCAGGCCATAACTCCCATACTGTTTGAAATAATTTGAAAATGTTGGGTAAGGACATATATCAGGTCATGTAGAAGTGTCACATGCAAGAAGGACAACTCTTGCTTTGTTCTTTTTCTAGTGTTGATATTAGTTTCTGCTCAATAACTTCTGCAGATGCATTGATTTCATTGGAATATATATATCATTGTAAAATAATGGTCAAGGGATAGCAGGCGACACATTCGATTCTCGGAATTCTAGTTTTGTATATGGTATCTTTAGGACACAGTCACAGACATAGAATTTTTAGAGTTTTTTTGTACCCTGCCACAGGTTAGTGGCGGGGTATTATAGTATCACTTTGACTGTCTGTGTGTGTGTGTGTGTGTGTGTGTGTGTGTGTGTGTGTGTGTGTGTGTGTGTGTGTCTGTTGTCTGTTGTACATCTGTCCTTCCATATTTTGTTTCTGTACAATAACTTGAGTAAACATCAATGGATTTTCACCAAACTTGGTAAGTGCATTGATATTGTGGAGGTCTGGTTTTGGATTGCTAATAGGCAAATTTTGTCAATTTTTGACAGTTATCTGCCCAAGACACGCCCATATTTTTGTTTCCGGGTGATAACTTGAGTAAATATCTGTGGATTTTCACCAAATTTGGTATATGCGTTGATATTGTAGAGATCTGGTTTTTGATGGCTAATGGGCAAATTTCGTCAGTTTTTGACATAGTTTTCTGCCGGCGACACAATAATGGCAGCTATTATTGTTTTACGCTTTTATTGTTTTATTTGTAATGCTTTTGATTGATTTGTTTCATTTTTGGCATAGGATTAAAAATGCTTCAGAATAGACAAGTGTGATTTCAGGCGAGCTACTCTGTCCGGCAACAGGTCTTATTAATCATACAATTGATTTAGTCAATATTTGAAATGATGGTTAATACTGGTCTATAGTTTTCATCAGCACTATCCTCAGCCATGCCTGTGACATGAGGTCAAGGTCCTGCCGTTCGACTGGAGACCAGGAGGTCGCGGGTTCAACCCCCGCCGAGGTCGGCAACATTCTTTCGTGGAGATTGATCATGAAATATTTTCTACGGTCATTCTCTCCCTTCCGCTGATTCAAGAAGGGCAGTTGTCAGTTTCTGGCAAAGAATGTGCACAATACTGGTTAACCGCTTAGAGGACTAAGCCTGCCCAGTAAACGTGTGGTTAGGTAAACTGACCGCGCTCGACATGACCCAATTGGGTTGACAGGGCCGTAAAACCTCAACACAAACAAACACTGACCTGGAATTTTTATTTTTAAGTTTTAGGTCGAAAGTTATCAAGAGCTTATTTCTTTCTGACCTTCTAATGAATTTGTTCATAATTTTTATTGGCACCATCCTCAGCCAAGTCAATTTTCTCCTATACCTAACAATGGTGTCGGCATCCACACCAATGTTAAAGTTTTTGCATTTTAAGTTTTTAGACCTCATATCTTCCTTACGAAAGATTTATATTAAACTTGGTATGATTATGGATATTGATCCAAAGTTTTTGTCAGCACCATCCAGACCATTGCCTGTGGCCTTGAGGTCAAGATTATGGACTAAAAATTTCTATGTTAAAGTTTTATGTTTAAGTTTTTTTTAAGAGTTCATACCCTACGATAGATTTAGTTCATATTTAGTATGATGATAGATACTTACTCTTATTTTACATCAGCACCATTCTCACTCATGCCTATTCCCTATAAGTCAGGATCACTTACTTAGAATTTTCAAATAAAGTTTTTGCGTTAAAGGTGTGTTAAGCTTATCCTTTTTAAGCAGAGGCAGTGGCACTGGCTGGGAATGAACACTGTCTAGTTTTGCTCAGAGAGTGCAGAAGATGTTTTTTTGTTTTTTTTCAGGAGGAGCTTGTAAGGGACTTTCTGGCTGCCAATTTAGTAACGTGTGAAAACGGTTATGGTTGGAGAATAAATCTAGATGCAGTGATTAACAATTTTGAATATCTTTCCCGTTTCCCAGATTTTATAGATGAACAGTATGATGGTCCTACATTATTTGTTGGAGGAGAGAAATCTAAATATTTAAGGTAAGTTCAGGGGATGCATTTGAGTTTACCAACCGGATTGGTTTTAAGTGCATTTGCACATTGTGGGGATGTAGGGTTAATGAATACACTTTCTGAAGAGCTAACCTTCAAACAGAGTTTGCCTTCCTTCTAAGAAATGGTCTATTCTAAAAGGAAAGAATTTACTCCCAGGAATTTGCTCCCCCTGGAAGCAAATTCTGACCTTTAAGAATAGACCCCCTTTTCAGAAAGTGTTTGGTGTGCAGGGAAGCTGGAAAGCAAACAAGAAGTCACTGCTGCCTGCCTTTAAAGGCTCCATATTCCTCAAAAATAGATGTTTTATTATCCAAGAAAGGTTTAAAAAAACATTAATACAATCATAAAATGTGGCACCTGACAGCCTGTAAAATTTCAGTTAGTCTCTCATTGCCAACATTAATTCAGAGATCCGATAAAAAATCATTTCATTTTTGATCCAGTTCAAAAACACAAGACTAACTGAAATTTTACAGGCTGTCAGATGCCACATTTTATGGTCGTATTAATACCATATATCAATTTATTTAACCTTTTTTCTTTTTTTTTTTTTTTTGATAAAAATATGTCTATTTTTAGCTCACCTGATTCAGATTGAACCAAAACTCGGTGGCATTTGGGTGACATGGAGATTCAGAATTCCTAAAATCATTCCCTTCTGATATCAAAGATGGCTGCCATAGTGGCAGTCTTGAAATTCTTCAAACCGCATCTCCTGCCAAACAGATGGGGTAAGTCAGTTTGAGCTGAAACTTGGTTGGAGGCATCAAGGGACATGGAGATTTAGAACTGCTAAAATCAATTCTTTGGATATCCAACTTCAAATGACACCTGCTCCCAAACAGTATGTCAGATTTAGCAGAAGGTTGGTTGGAGGCACGGGGAGACATGAAGATTCAGAATTGCTAAAATCATTCCATTCTGATATCCAAGATGGCCACCACAGGGGCCATCTTGAAATTCTACAAACAACCCCTTTTAAACTGTAAATTAGATGTAGCTGCAACTTGAGGGGAGGCATCTGAGCAGCATGAAGATTCAGAATTGCTAAAATGGTTCTGTTCCGACATCCAAGATGGCCACCTTGAAAATCTTCAAACCACATCTGCTCCCGAATGGTAAGTTGGAATGAGCCAAAACTTGGTTGGAGGCACTGGGGCTACATGGAGATTCAGAATTTTGTTATGGTATCTGAAATGGCAACCACTGCGGCCATTTTAAAAATCTTCAATTGTTATCTGCTCTTCAACAGTAAGTCGGATTGAGCTGAAACTTGATAGAAGGCATCGGGGCAAGATGGAGATTAAGAATTGCTAAAATAGCTTCATCTTAATATCCAAGATGGCCACCATGACAGCCATCTTGAAAATCTTCAAATCACAGCTTCTCTGGAACGGTAAGTGGGATTGAGCTTAAACATGAAGGGAGGTATTGGGTTGTTATGGAGATGAGAATTACTAAAAAGGTTCCATTCCAATATCCAAGATGGCCACCATGGCGGTCGTCTTGAAATTCTTCAAACAACATCTGGTCCCAAACCATAAATCAGACAGAGCCAAAACTTGATGGGGGGCATCGGGGTGACATGGAGATTCAGAATTGCTAAAATCATTCAGTCCTATATCTAAGATGGCGGCCATGGCGGCAATCTTGAAACTCTTCAAATAACATCAGATTCTGAATTGTTAAAGACAATCTGATCTGACAGCCAAGATGGCCATCATGGCACAATGCAACAAATGATCAGCCTAATGTGGGATTTCTGGCCCGCTTGGCCCTCTAGTTAACACTCTAAAGGTCGCAAATTTGACAAATGTTCATGAAGCTTGCTCAGAATGTGTGCCCCAATAAAATCTAGATCAAGTTTGAAACTCGGTCCCTGGGGGTCAAGCTAGAATACCAGGTCAGATCAAAAGAAAATCTTGGTAACAAACTAGAGGTCACATTTTTTGAAGTAATCATCTTGACACTTGCTCAAAATGTTTGTCTTGATGATTTCTAGGGCAGATTCGAAACTGGGTCACTTGGGTTAAAAAAACTAGGTACCAGGCCGAATCAAAGGAAAAGCTTGTTGACACTGTAGAGGTCACATTTTTGAAGTAATCATCATGAATATTGCTCAATGCTTTTTCATGATGACTTGGGGTCAAAAACTAAGTCTCCAGGTCAAAAACTAGTTCCAGGTTCAAATCAAAGGAAAGCCATGTTAACACTCTAGGGGTCACATTTTTGAAGTGATCATCATGAATCTTGCTCAAAATATTTGTCTTGATGGTTCTAGGTCAAGTTCGAAATTAGGTCACTTGGGATCAATAACTAGGTCACCAAGCTAAATCAAAGGAAAACATTGTTAACAATTATAGAGGTCACTTTTTTGAAGTGATCATCATGAACCTTACTCAAAATGTTTATCTTGATTTCTAGGTCAGCTTTGAAACTGGGTCACTTAATGATCTATATTCCATTGTCCAATGACTTTCTGTAGTACTCATGTGTAGGTCAGATTCTCAATAACTATTGGTTCTACAGCAGTGATACTTGGCACTTGCATACATCTTAGCATGACCTCTTGAAGCTAATCGTCCATATTTGACCTTAGCCTATTTTTCATGGTCCTCTGACTTTGTTCAGTTTCTACATTTAGGTCAGTTTCTCAGTAACTGTTAGTCCTACAGCCAGTGGTAGGTGGCCCGTGACTACATCTTAACATCACTTCTTGATTGCAGTCATTCATATTAAACCTTGGCCTATATTTCACGGCCCATTAAGCATGCTACAATGTCTTACTTGTTGATATAATCATCATGAATCTTGGTCAGAATGTTTGCCTTGATGATTTCTAGGGCTAGGTCTTTAACTGCTATGATACTCAGGTGAGCAATACAGGGCCATCATGGCCCTCTTGTTTTGTACAGTTGGTACATTTTGGTTTTTTAATACATGTATACCTTGGGTCCATCTTTAAACCATGTTGTCTGAAACCATGCTTTAATGAACCCTTTTATATTTCTTAATGTAGACTTTATACAAAATATTCTTGTTTTTGTTTTCAGAGAAGAAATGTTCCCAGAAATACTGAGATTGTTTCCTACTGCTGAAGTAGAGATTATACAAGATGCTGGACATTGGGTCCACTTTGATCAGCCTATACTATTCTCTGACTGTGTTAACAAATTCTTGACAAACATGAATTTATGATGACAGTAAGATTAGGATTGTTTTAATTTTAGATTATCTTTATTTCGGAAAAAAACTGCCTTACATTATCAGGAAACTCAGGGTCCCACCAGGCCCCAAGATTATCAAACTTTTTTCATGCTCAGCTGAGCTTAGCATGAAATTTGTACTGCTAATAAATCTCAAATTAGTAAGAATTGCAAATTCGTTTTTACTTAATATACCCGGTAGCTGAGCATGAAAATTTATCTGCTAATAAATATGAAAATGCCAACTATTGTTGGCATTTTCATATTTATTAGCAGAGAAAATTTCATGCTCGGCTGAGTTGAGCATGAAAAAAGTTTTATAATCTTGGGACCATCTTGCATCCATCATAGTTCCAGATAAGGTGCTTTTTTCAACTAAAAGATATTGATATTGTTCTTACTTCTCCTTAGAAAACAAATGTTGTTGGTACTAATTAGTACATCCTGTGAGTACCCACAAATGCCACAATACATAACTTCATGGAGAAATAAGAAAAAAAAAACGACCAGATACTCAACTGGAATTATGCCTTCGGATTCGACTTTTTTTTTCCAACCAAACAGTATGGATATTTTTCTTATATCTGCATGGAAACGTATGTTGTGGGAACTCATTGCTGAAACGCTGCTTATGAGTAACCATAACATATTTACCTGATTCCGACTCATATCTGGAACTGTGTGGAAATATGATCTAATATATGTTTCTTCTATTATACATTTTAACCTTTAGCACTTTGTGGAGTAAATCAGCAGGTGATAAATTACTGGTATTTTTCTTATTTTTCTCAGACAAAATAAGGGCCTAAAGTTCATTCAGATTGTTTCCTATGAAGATAGTTTTGAATGAAAGTCAAGCCTTAACATCAAATAAAATCTATGAAAACATACTTTTTAAAATATATTAAGAATTTTACCACTAACAAATGAAAACTTTCAGATGGAAAATTCTGGTAGTTTTCATATTTCTGCTCAAAACATAAATTGTGGGTACTTGTTAGAACCGCCTCAGCAAAGCAGTTCTAACAAGTACTCACAATCTATGTTTTTGAGCAGAAATAAGAAAATTAATGTATACCCCTGTAAACCCCAGCTTTACTGTATAAAAGTGGGATTTAAGGGGGTCAAAATTATACAGGTTTGTTTTCGTGATGTTTGCCTTTGAAAACACCTAATGTATAAAAAAATGAATACCAGAGACTTAGTTTCATAGAGACTCTTCATCTGGCAGCAATGTAGCCTTATTGTCTATGAGAAATAGGAAAAATGAGTTTTAAAATGCTGTTATCAATTGTCATGTGGATCTCCACTGTTGCAAAGGGATCTATATGCATTCGTATACTGGGCTGGAAGGGTTTAGATTTTTTCCAAGGTGCTAAAAATCAAGTGGAATAGCACATTTTATTATTGGGGCTTCAGGAATGGATTTTTTAACATGTCTTTGGGAAAGCATAGGTAGTGCTGCTGTACATTGCCAAGTTATGTGCAAAAGAAATTATCCACAAATGCTTACCCTTAAAGGTCCAAGTAAAATTTGTAGTAGACATCATTCTATTTTTTTTTTTTTTTTCAGAGAAAATAAGTCTTGATATTTCATGATTCTCAGGAAATATCAAGACTTATTTTCTTTGAAAAAAATAAAATAAACAACAACAACAAAATCAAAATGTTGTCTGCTGTAGTTGTGATCGGTGCAGTAATGGTTAATGTTTTGCATTTAAGTTATCCAAAACATTTGGTGAATTTAGCAAATATTTAGAATGATGGTGAATATGTTTCAAATTTTATACAATATCAACTTAACCTTTGCCAGAAATGTAGAGATCATGACCACAGACTGTGTATTTCTCATGTTAGAATTTTAAAGAAGTCCAATTATCCAACCCATTGATGGTTTTAGTTCTTATTCAGTGTTCAATTACCAAAGACACACCTATGTCTGTGATATGTAGTGGTCAAGCTCATGAACTTAGAATTCTCATATATTAAAGTGTTAGGTTAAAATTTTCAAAGATTTATACCTCCTGATATTGAGAATTGTATAAAATACTGGTCCAAAATTTCATAGACGGCAATGCCAACCCCTCTTAGCATTCTTAGTAAGTAAGTTAGTAAGTAAATAATTTATTTAATGAGGGTGACAACATTTACCATATTTGACCTTATTACCGCACATGCTATAAGCGCACAGTCAACCAATTTAGTAATCTATAAGATTGCAACCAGTGTACTTTTATCTACTTCTTTATAAAAACATACATTGTGGGTACTCATTTGAATTGCCTCAACAAGTTGAGGCAATTCAAACTAGTGCCCACAACATATGCTTCTATAAAGAAAACAGAAAATAATATCGCATAAGCATCATTAAATATGCTCCTCATGAAGTCCTCTGTTGATCTTTCTTTAAAGTGTGCCCTTATCAGGTGGCTATTTAATTACAAGTTTTCCCAGTGCTTTTGAAAAACCAAAGCACACAGTTTGGTAATTAGGTCAAATTAGAAAGCTAATCTTCCATGAGGCCCTCAGGCTTGAGGTGAAGGTCATATGCAAATGAACCTGTTCAAATTAAGTATAATAAACATGACTTGTCAGTAGGACAGAGCAGCTCACCAACCTTGCTAGTGCAAGAGTGCAAGTTTAGGTGAGCTGCCCTGTCCTGTTGACAGGTCATGTTTACTATACTTAAGTATTCAGACGTCTTTACTCTGTACCATTCTTGTAAAATTTGAACAGGTTCATTTTATTACCTTTTTATATGTCCACAATCTGTTGGCTGAGTGGCAAATATTGTAGACTCTGATCAAATGCCATGTCCACATTCTGTGGCATCTGATCTGGGTCTGCACTGTTTGCTAAAGCCTATCTGTCCAAATACAGTCAAACCTCAGTAACTAGAACACCTTTTGGACCATGGAAATTTGTTCAAGATATGAGGGTTAATCATGATGCAAGGTCAGGAAGCAAATGGCGATAATTTAGGACATAGTTTGAGCCACTGAGGATTAATCATGATTCAAGGTCAGGAAGCAAATGGCAATGATATAGGGAATCTTCTAGACAATAATGGTATGTTGAGTGTACTCATTGGAATTGCCTCAATGAGGTGATTCTAATGCGAGCACACAATATACAGTTTCATGATAAAATAAACTTTCCTTCAATATTTGTTTTCTCGAACTATTCAAAAACAAGTCCAAATTAGCGTGGTAAATGACTCATCAGTGTTCAAATTATTGAGGTTTGATTTTACTTCGGGTTAATATGATAATGGGTTCCATGAAGTAAAAAGGAAGCGTGTTATGTGGCAGGAGAAGTCTAGTGTGCAATAAAATAGATGCCTTCTGTGTTTGTCAAACAGAGTCTTGCCAGGTGTGATACTGTTTACTTACGTGTAATATTGTTATAAATGTGGATTTATAATCTGTTAATATATTCAAACATAGTCTAGCCAGGGTTGAAACAGTTCACTTAGTATTTTTAACAGATTTGGATTAAAAATCTTTTAATTTACTCAGACATACATTAGCCAAGGTTGATACTGTAACATTTTAGCAAATGTGTAGAAATCCAAACTGAATACACCACAACCTCTTTATAACACTATTGTTGGGGTCCATAGCATAAACCATGCTAGTTAAACAACCGTGTTATATCCAAACAAAAATGTATAGATTATATTGAAAAATGACCAATATAATCTATACATTTTTGGGATCCATCTTTGAACTGTATATATCCAAAACCGTGTTATAACGAACCGTGTTATAAAGAGGTTGAAGTGTATTTGTATGTACTCCTATTTGGGTTGTGTGATGTAACGATAGTAACTTGAATACAAAAGAAAATGTACAGCCTGTACTCTGCCCCACTCTCTAGTTGGCTAGGCTATAATGAGAAATTCTGTAGCTGACAGAAAGACCCAATCAGTCTGAGCTAATGCACAAGCAGATATGGGTTTTCACCAAGGTATTTCAAGGCAATATTTTTTGTTGCAGTTTATCTTAATTTTGTTGATTTTGTTTTCATGTGTGAATTGTTCGGTGATGTTGTTTCATATCATTTTACCCCTAGACGTGCTGAACCTGGTTATACCCTGTCTTTGCAAACAGTGAAGATCCAGATCAGTTGGCTTCTGAGCTGGATCTGCACTTTTTGAAAAAACGGGATGTATTATGTTACGGGGTCTGGCATCCGTCTGTCCGTAAACTTTTTCATTTCTGGCTAACTCCTCCTACAATTTACATCCAACTGAAACTTGGTTTATAGTTAGACCATGATGTGGAGCAGCGCATATTGCTTCGAGGTTACAGTCCACCAAATGTTAGCAGAGTTATGCCCCTTTGAAAATTTCTGTAAACTTTTTGTTTCTGGCTAAATCCTCCTACAGTTTACAATTGATCAAGCTAAAACTTGATTTATAGTTAGACCATGATGTGGAGCAGTGCATATTGTTTCGAGGTTACAGTCCACCAAATATTAGCAGAGTTATGTCCCTTTGAAAATTTTGGTAAACTTTTCGTTTCCGGCTAACTCCTTCTACAGTTTACATCCAATCAAGCTGAAACTTGATTTGTAGTTAGACCATGATGTGGAGCAGCACATATTGTTTCGAGGTTACAGTCCACCAAATATTAGCAGAGTTATGTCCCTTTTGAAAATTTCGGTAAACTTTTCATTTCCAGCTAACTCCTTCTACAGTTTACATCAGATCAAGCTGAAACTTGATTTATAGTTAGACCATGATGTGGAGCAGCACATATTTTGAGGTTACAGTCCACCAAATATTAGCAGAGTTATGTCCCTTTTGGAAATTTTGGTAAACTTTTTGTTTCAGGCTAACTTTTCCCACAGTTTATATCCGATCAAGCTGAAACTTGAATTATAGTTAGACCATGATGTGGAGCAGTGCATATTTGTTCCAGACCACAGTCCACCAAATATTAGCAGAGTTATGTCCCTTTGAATATTTCTGTAAATTTTTTGTTTCTGGCAGACTCCTTTTACAGATTACATTTGATCAAGCTGAAACTTGATTTATAGTTAAACCATGATTTGGAACAGTGCATATTGTTTCAAGGTTACAGTCCACCATATATTAGCAGAGCTATGCCTCTTTGAAAATTCTGTAAACTTTTCGTTTCTGGCTAACTCCTCCTATAGTTTACATCCAATCAAGCTAGAACTTTGTAAATAGTTAGACCATGATGTGGATCAGCACATATCATTTCAAGGTTACAGTCAACCAAATATTAGCAGCGTTATACCCATTGAAAATTTTGGTAATTTTTTGGTTTCTAACTAACTCCACTTACAATTTACATCTGGAGAACTGAATTGTGCTACATCTTATTACTTGCCATGGGCATATGATGCCTCCGCTTGCGGAGCTCTTGTTTTCAATTAGTATGTGAATTTGTATCAACAATTGATCAAGTAATCTGGTTGGCTGAAAATTGGAAGTGGGCTTGGTATGTTAGTTTATTCAGGATGACAAGGGTTAAGCTTTTTAGGTGCCTTTGGAGGACTGTGTTTTGTGATTGTAGCCTTCCCTGGATATCTGCATATTCATTTTATTTCATTGTGCACACATGCTCCTCAATGCATGTTGATCACTTGCATGGAGATTTAAGAATCTACCAGTTTATTTATTTTGATAGCAAAATTCTTAATGGGGCGGGGGGTTGGGGGGGGGGGGGGGGGGAGGTGGAAGCTGAAGATCACATGCATTGAGATTTTATTTAAAAAAAAATACCAGTTTGTTTTGATAGCAAAATTCTTACCCAAGGAGAGTTGTAGGGATGGGTGGGTGTGTGCGTTGAGGGTGGGGGAGGGGGGGGGGTTGGGTTGGGAAGGAGGGGGGCTCTAACTTGATTGGGGTTTTTTTGTTGTGTTTTTTTTTTTCAGAGGAGGACAATGTACATGTGTCAGCTGTCAGAGTGCAGATTGTAAACAGCTGACTAGTAGGGATAAGACCTGCCCAAAATCTGGTGGTCAGATATACTTATCCATGCACGGTCATGTTTTATTACTCGGCACAGTTGTTTTTCTGTAAACTCTTTACTTTTTTTTCCCTCAAAAAAGCAAACTCTTCATTAAGGAGACTGGATAAACTTGGTAGTTTTTCCATCATTTTTTACAAGTGAGACAACTTAACCCATTGTAGGCAGAATAGACTCCTCCACACTATATACTAGAGGAGTCCAATATCAATTTTAGATACGTCCGGTGATGAGATTTAGATATTCCTAGAGAAAAATGGTTAAACTATTTGCAAACACTGGAGACCCTGATCAGATGCCGCATTCTACAGCTTCTGATCTGAGTATGCACTGTTTGCCAATTACCCTTTAAGGGGTCTCCAGACTACAAGGAGTTAAATGACTTCCTGTTTGCTTTCCAACACACCCATCCCCTTCTCCCTCGCCCCCCTCCCCAACCCCAAGTCAGCAATATTCTTTGGTGTGGAGATTGATCATGACATATTTTCTAGGGTCATACTCTCCCTTCTGCTGATTCAAGAAGGGCAGTTGTCAGTTTCTGGTGAAAGAATGTGCACAATACTGGTTAACCGCTTAACCACTTAGAGGACTAAGCCTGCCCAGTAAAAGTGTGGTTAGGTAAACTGACCACACTCAACATCACCCCATTCTTATCACTTCTTATAATGGACCTATTCTGAAAAGACAAAACTTGCTTCCTGTGGAAGCTAATTCTGTCCTTTTAGAGTAGACCTCTTTTCAGATGCTTTGACTGTTACCTCCCTACAAAGCATGTCCATTTCCTTTAAATGAATTTCACATAAGCCACAACACAAGAATATAGTACCTTTGGAAATATGCATCAAACAAACAATCAGAGCAGCTGGTACATCTGCACAGTCTGATCAGTCTTTACTATTTGCCTGAAGAATCCTTAGATCTTCCAGTGCAAAAAGGGCATCATTCAAAGACGCTGGTCTGACTGTATTGATACTGAGGCTGATTTTGCTGTGAGCAAGGTACATCTTACAGGCTTCTTTTCATTCCAGCATAGGATATCTTAAAGGTGAAAGGCTGGGCCTAGTTGTTCAAAACTAACAAAGTTAACATGTCATTAAAACTTTGATCATTAAATACATGTATGGCATATATGCTAATATTTTTGCTGGAAAAATGTGAGTAGCTTTTGCATTTGCAAAAGCTACTCACATTTTTCAGCAAAAATACCTTTGAATTAGATATTGTACTTACTAGAACAATTAACATTTTGACCACTAATGAGCTTGTTAAGCTAACGATGCTTTGATCAACTGGGTCATGGTTGAAAAAATAAAAGACACAACAGAAGCTGGCACTGTTTTATTTTGTAACAGCAAAAAAGGTCACACTAGGAAAGAAGGGTCTTTCAAAACCAGTTCAAACTCACAGACCAAAATAAAAAGCAGATCCAGATGAGATGTCTCGTAGTAGGCCATCTCATCATTATCTCTATTGTTTGTCATAGATCCAGATAAAGAGCTTTCTTTTTCAACCAAAAATTATTGGCATTTTTCGTATTTCTTCACTCCATGAAAACATGTTGTGGGTACTCGAGTACCCATGACATATGTCTTCATGGAGACCAAAGAACATATTTATCTGGATACTTCTCTTATCTGGAACTACCGTTATGTTTATTTTTTTGTTTATATCCAACTTTTGAAAATAATACACATGCCCAAATTTAGTGATGAAAGTGTCCTTAAAGATACCGAGAATTTTAACTATATGTATGTATAACCAAAATCTAGTGACTATTTTATGAAGAAGCGGATCAGCTGGTACATCCTGTCTGGTCAGATTCTTTGCTGGGCGCCGAATAGTCAAGGATTGAAGATGTAGTGTTTTATCTTTACCTTTAACATTTTCTGGGCAAATTAAGCTGATGACAAACTAATGATATTTTTCTTGTTTTACCCAGAAAACAGGCTTTGAAAATTCATGCAATTTGCATAAAATATCAAAGCCTATTTTCTGATATAAGTAGGAAAATATTTCGAAATGTTGTCTACTGAAAGTTTTACTCAGCATGCTAAGCTTTAAGACCCTTGTTTCCTTGTTGACAGAATGCTGTAACAGATCCATTGCTGACAAAATAACATGACGCGAGTAAAACATAATTATGCAGTTTGGAAAATGTAATAATGGTTGGTGATGTACTGTGTTTTGGAATGTTTAAAGATGGCTCTTGTATCAATAACCAATAGTAATTTTTATTGTCATTATCAATTTACAGAAGTATTGCAAATATTGGAAATAGTCCATATAGCTTTAAGCTTTTTGCTCTCATCCAAATGTTAAATTTAATCCTAATAACACCTCTCAGTGTTGAAAAACACATTTTAAAATATATTTTCTTTTTCAGGAGTCACAGGAAAATAGTCTTATCATCACGAAAACATGCCTATATAATTTTGACCCCTTAAACCCCACTTTTATACAGTAAAACTGGGGTTTACAGGGGTATACATTATTTTTCTTATTTCTGCTCAAAAACGTAGATTGTGGGTACTCATTAGAACTGTCTCATCGAGGCAGTTCTAATGAGTACCCACAATCTATGTTTTGAGCAGAAATTTGAAAAATATCTGGATTTTTTATCTGAAAAGTTTCGGATTTTTTGGTGGTAAAATTTTCAGTATATTTGAATAGGCATGTTTTCGGAATGTTTAGTTGGAAAAAAGTATTCTAGAATGTCCTCTGCTATAATTTTGAAAGTCACTGCTACAATTTTGAATGTCCCTGTTTTAATTTTAATTGGCACTTTAAAGGTTAATTTAGTTCTTTATTCTGCATACTTTTCTGGTCATTGAATTATTCATAAGTACTGCAATAACCCTAAGTAATCTAAGACAGAAATGTATGAGCAAACAGTGTGGACCCAGATTAGATGTTGTAGATTGCAGCATCTGATCAGATTCTATACTTTTACCACTCATCCAACAGTTTTGAGACATATCAACAACTAGTAGAATGGACCTGTTCAAATTCTAGGACATGTCTTGTAAATAAGTTAAGGTGTCCCGATACTTTGAGTAAATATGGTAACTAAACGTCTGGTAGTATGAAACAAGCCCCTGGCAAACTGTGCTTGTAGGGGTCTATACTGTTTTTACGTTGTCTGTCAGTCTGTTGCATTTGTTCCTTATTGGTGGGGGAGGGGGGAGAGAATCTAATAAGTACTGCTTATTGACCGTTTTTATTTGTTTGTTTGTTTTTTTGTTTTTTTTTGTTTGTTTTTTTTTGTTTCATCATTGCATTTTCCTGAAAGAAAAATATTTGCACACAGATGTCAGGACTCCACATATGTTTTATGTTTGCTGAAATATTTGTATTTTTTTTTCATAACTTTCAAGTAAACCTATCACTTTAGTAACATCCTAAGAAAATGATACAAATCTTCTGTTTTTCATTACGAAAACATGCCTATTCAAATAGATAGAAAATTTCACCGCCAAAAACTGAAAAAATTCTGATAAAAAATTCTGATATTTTTCATATTTCTGTGCAGAAATAAGAAAATTAATGTATACCCCAGTAAACCCCAGTTTTACTAAATAAAAGTGGGGTTTAAGGGGGTCAATATTATATAGGCATGTTTTTTGATGATTATTTTATTTCATCCATGGGCTTTAATGCAGAATGCATTATTTATACAGAATGGATATGCAGAGATTGCTTCCCTTTGCATACAGGTTTTAGTGTTTTTTGATAATTTTAGGTGCTTGGGGAATGTTGGTAGATGAGGAAAGCAGCTTGAAATTATTCATTATGAGTTTAACATTTTAGATATCAGTTCCCCTGCTATAATGAAATTCTGGCTATATTAGCTTCAACATTAAAAAAATTCTGAAAGCTAATAAGGGCTTTTCATGGCCACTTAGTGACTCACTGGATATTGTAGGCAGAACCGATTGTTCATTGGGCATATGTTGTAAGTACTTTTTTACATTGAATCTGTTATATAAAAACTGGATGATAGACAAATAGTGTAGACCTTGATCAGATGCCAGTTTCTTTGGCATCGAATTGGGGTCTGATCAGATCTGTATGTCCCAAAACATCTGGTAAATTGACTCGTGTACACTTTCTCTTGTTGTGACTCTGGTGATATGTTTAGACAGGCAAGACTGAAGCACTTTTAAACAAAAGGGACAATATGAACTGAAAAAGTAATTTACCACTCGACATAATAACCCTTATTATTGGGACAGACAGCAAAGACAGAGCAGATGGATAGAGCAAACAGTGTATACCCAGATCAGGCACTGCAGAATGTAGCATCTGATCAGGTCAACAATGTTTGCTCTCATCTAGCAGTTTTTAGATAGGGCTTAATCAAAGTATTGTAAGCAGTAAAGGTGTCCCAATCTTTAGGGTTAATATTGAGGTTCATAAAATACAGTCAATCAAAATATATTTGCTGTGCAACAAGTAAAAGGCCAATATTCCATATATCCTGGCGGAAAAAGAAGGCCAAGATCTGCTTGCATTCTTGTTCAGTCTGATCAGGATCTTTGGTTGTCATATTTCAGAATTATCCTAGATCAAACTGCAAATACAAAGGCTGTTTTGGCCTTTGGTTTTCCCATCTGGGCCCAGTTGTTCAAAGCGTCGTTAGCTTAACGAGCTTGTTAAGGGTCATTTCGTTAACTGTTTTAGCGGATTCAATATACAATATTTTGAAATTTTTTGCTGAAAAAATGTGAGTAGCTTTTGCACTGCAAAAGCTACTCACATTTTTTCAGCAAAAAATTTCAGCATATTTGCGTATCATTCAATTTAAATTTTAACGAATCGTTAACTAACGATGTCGTTAGCTTTGAACAACTGGGCCCTGGTATAGAGACCCTTTTCACACTGATATAAAGGCAGCCCTAAATTTGTGGCACAGATAATAATAATACATGTAGTTTCTCTTGTAATAAGAGTGTTGTGTCTTTATAGACTAATTAACCATTAACCTGATGGACTTAACTAGCAACAGACAATATTTTGTATATTTGTATACAGTTTTTCTGTTTTCTCCAGAAAAATAGCGTTTGACAGTTCAGGAAATCATATCCTTGGGCTCCGTGGTCCCAGAGGACCAGAAAATACAAAGTACACACTGGGCCTATTTTCTGGGGCAAGAAGAAAACACCAGCAAATTCTAGTTAGCTGAATATGCACAAAGAGTACAAAAGTTGATTAATCTATAATAGTACACAAGTACCAGTTAATAACTTTAGGAGTTGTCAGAGTGTAAAAAGCAACAGCTGGTGAAGTAACAAAACAACTTGTATAGATACTTTTATCATGTAGAGATACTTTTATCAGTTTAATCTGACTCCACTCACCACCTAGTTATTCTGCTTTATTGGAAAAATTGATGTCCTGTGGAAATGCATTCAGCTCTTGTTTAACCCCTAAAGTGCCAATCACAGCTGCAGCAGACGACATTTTATTTATTTATTTTTCATTTGTCAGAGAAGATGAGGCTTAATTTTTCATGTGAATCATCTGCCAGGCAGATCCTAGAAGACAATTCACATGAAATGTCAAGCCTGATATTTTCTGAAAAATAATAATAATAAAACAGAATGACGTCTAGCTATTACAACTTTGCTTGGCACTGAGGGTTAATGTTTTGAATTTATATCGGAAATCCACTGTTCCTGTTTTGTTCCTTGTTATGCAAGTAAATCTCTTTTCTATATGTAAAGAAATCTATATCAGGATACTTGGCAGGAAAGCGTTTTTGTTTACCATAATTATCCTGCATATTCAGAAGCAACCCCTTAAGATTTGAACAAGTTAGACTATGGCTCTATATAACCTGTTTTTTGTGTCAGTCAAAAATTATTGACATTTTTGTTGTATCTCGGCAGAAACACAATGCACAGACTTATCACGAAAACATGCCTATATAATTTTTACCCCCTTAACCCCACTATTATACAGTAAAACTGGGGTTTACAGGGGTATACTTTATTTTTCTTATTTCTGCTCAAAAACATAGAGTGTGGGTACTTGTTGTAACCGCCTGGCTGAGGCGGTTCTAACAAGTACCTACAATCTATGTTTTGAGCAAAAAAATTGAAAAATATCATAATTTTTATCTAAAAAATTTCATTTTTTGGTGGTGAAATTTTTCAATATATATTTGAATAGGCGTGATTTGGTAATGTGCTGCTCTGTGGCAGTCAATTTGCTGAGTCAGCTGTTTCCAAATATTCAAGGTAAATATGGTAATACAAGTATATGTGGTCAAAAACCAGCACTTAACAGTAACTGTCTTCCATCAGCATGAGAACTAATTTCTCACCCACCCCTTTCCCGTAATCTGGTCAAAATGTAAGTAAATGATCTCTGATTTTATATTAAAAATTAATCCCAGTCTTTGCCCATATCTCATTTATCAGGATATGATTGTGGAAACGAAAATGGGATTATCGAAAGTTAGAGACAGTCACTTTGTGTGATAGTTTTTCCACATTGTTGACATATGCTCTACAGTATGAGGAAAATGGCCCTTCTCACGACCGTGAGTGATTCAGGTCAGCTGCCATTACGAAAACATGCCTATTCAAATATATCGAAATTTTACAACCAAAGATAAAGAAAATTTTCAGATAAAAAATTCTGATAATTTTCATATTTCTGCTCAAAACAGAGATTGTGGGTACTCATTAGAACCTCCTCGCCGAGGCGGTTCTAATGAGTACCCACAATCTATGTTTTTTTTTCTGCAAAATAAGAAAAATAATGTATACCCCTGTAAACCCGTTTTATTATATAAAAGTGGGGTTTAAGGGGGTCAAAATTATATAGGCGTGTTTTCGTGATGATATTTGCATTCACGAGTCTGATTATGGGCTTTATTGACACAATCTGAAAAGGGCCTTTCATATACACTGACATATTCTACCACATTTTGTGAACCTGTAAGCAGACAGAATAGTTCCTGATCAAACTGTGAATATGCACATGCTGATCTGGAGCTTGTCTGTCTGTAATGCCCCGAAGACATCACTTCCAAGGACACACAAATTAAATGACAAATTGTAGGCTAGTCCAGGTTATATCCATCTTTTTTGTTGCCTACAATGACCTACATTCCGGTAGTATATATGCATATTGTGAAGAAAATGACCAACAGAAACTTCTGCAGTCTGGTCAAGATCTTCAGCAGACAGACATATATTGTATATTCTGTATGGTGGCAATATTGTGTAGACTAGTCAGAGTATGTATATGATGAGCAGATGTCTGACTAGTTTAGGTCTTTGCTGGGATATTTTTGCCTTAATCTCATCACAGATTGCACACTATTTGAGCATATGCATGCAGAAAGAAACAGCTAGCTTGGCTTAATGAGCAGCAAAGATGACTCAGCCTGCACGCCTCTGCAATCAGTTCAGGATCTTTGTTTCTACTTATCTTGTAGAGCTTTTATAATAACCATTTTAATCTTCATCCAGTCAGCAGATACAGATGCTGTAAAGGATAGTTGTTAGATGCCTTTGCTAAATAGACACTGTTTTGCTAATTGTAAATCCATCACGAAAACATGCCTATGTAACTTTGACCCCCTTAAACCCCACTTTTATATAGTAAAACTGGGATTTACAGGGGTATACATTATTTTCTTATTTCTGCTCAAAAACATAGATTGTGGGTACTTGTTAGAACCGCCTCGTCAAGGCAGTTCTAACGAGTATCCACAATCTATGTTTTGACAGAAATATGAAAAATATCAGAATTATTTATCTAAAAATTTTCATTTTTTCGTGATAAAATTTTCAATAGATTTGAATAGGCATGTTTTCGTAATGATACTACATTTGCATGCATATGCTCATTTATTGATATGTATGTCAATAGCTCTTGTTTTCACATTGTCCTTGTCACTTTGATAGTGATCATTTTCTTTTCACATTGTAGAACTCACAGCTAGATGCCGATTCAGATTTTTGATGATCTTGAGATCCGAGTCCTTCAGTTTTTGTTGCCATTTTCTCATCACCAGCAATGTCTCTGTGGATATGTTTACTGATTTCTTGTTCCATATATTGCTCTATACCCATCTGCAATCAAAATAAAACGAAAATAATTTAAAATCGAACAGTCCTAGATAGGTACTTATAAACTGTTATTATACAGTGAATTTTACCTAATCTCAGGAATATCTATTACGGTTCAGTCCAATTCCATTACATTTCTAATTTGTTTGTTTGTTTATGTTGAGGTTTTACGGCCCAGTCAACCCATTGGGGTCATGTCGAGTGCAGTCAGTTTACCTAACCTCACATTTACTGGGCAGGCTTAGTCCTCTAAGCGGTTAACCAGTATTGTGCACATTCTTTCGCCAGAAACTGACAACTGCCCTTCTTGAGTCAGCGGAAGGGAGAGAATGGCCGTAGAAAATATTTCACGATCAATCTCCACGAAAGAATGTTGCCGACCTCGGCGGGGGTTGAACCCGTGACCTCATGGTCTCCAGTCGGACGGTGCATCCAGATGAGCCACCGAGGCTGGCTTACATTTGCAATACATTCAGCCTTTATATTTCAGGTAACTTTTTAATCTGAAACAAATTTCTAGTCAAGAGGTGTTCAGGCTAGTCAGATTGTATGGTATCACGAGAAAATAGAAAAGTTATCAGTACCGACAGGTATATTTCTTAGCTTGTCATAGCCGGTTGTGAAATCCATGTCTTACTTGTAACTGTGTTAGTTGTGCCCACCCAGTTGTGAGAGTTTTTCAAATGCATTTAAAAAACAGTATAAGGTATCTGGATATTTCTGTTTACTTATTAAAATATATTTTGTTTAAGGAAATGAGCCATTTCACAGAAACGAGATGAATGAAGACTGTGTTGGAGATCCTACAGAAATGTGAAAAATAAATATGGAGATAACCCAGGACAGAAAGGTGGCGGTGTCATCATACTTGTAAATTCAAAACTCCACTCTGAAGAAAGACCCGAATATAAGACAGACTGTAAAAGTCTTTGGGTGGAGAGCTTAACTGGCTCGAAGCCTGTTCTCGCAGGCCCCATTACATGCCTCACAAACCTGACCAATTAGCTTTGAAGAGTTTAACAAATCATTAAACCTGGTCAAAAACTCAACCAACCCAACTATCTTGCTCTTGGGAGACTTAAACCTCCCCAAAATCGACTGGGAGCATCGGACACCTAAACCTGATTGCAAACCCCACTTTCTACTCTGAATGTCGGGAAGCCTTCGGTGACTGACAAACCCGAGGTCATAATATGCTCGATCTGTTCTTTACAACCAACCCCACTCTCATAGACAATGTTTCTGTACAGCCAGATCAGTCTGACCATGATGTCGTACTAGCTAAATTCAGAGCTTAACCTGAATTCATAAAGCAGTCCCTCGTGAGATCCCCTGTATAAGAAAGCTTATTGGGACCAGATAAAGCAGTCTATATCTTTCCTTGGAGCAGTCTGACCCTGCTCCCAGATATTCAAGAGCTGTGGGACACCTTTGCTGGGTGACTCCAACTAGGAAGGCAGGTACCAGGGACATGTTCAGACCCTAGGCTTCATCAAAAGAAATATCTGGGTCAATAACAAGGACCTAAAATCCAATGCTTACAAAACACTAATGCGCCCACAGTTGATGTATACTTAGCTGTGTCTTCCCATACAGCTTGATGTTCCTAGATGGGCTCCCACGACTATTCTGTACTCTTCTGTGCAACTGTCATGCTAAAAATATCTAAATTGGCGCCCCTCAGACCTGTGGCGCATTAACACCATCCAGCCTGACTATTTTGCTGGTCCTTATGGGCCTGGGCCATGAATGTCAGTAGAACATACCTGCCATTGGTCAAACTGTTTTGCTATTTTTATCCTTTCATGAATCGCTTCCATCAGTTGTCTGTTGAGCGAAATAACTTCAAGTCTTGCTTTGTGCAGTTCGTCTTCTAAATGGAATCTCCTGGGGAAAATAATTTTATCATCATATTTCTCAGTCACAGAATGAAAAAAAAACGCACATTATTTTAGAATAGTATACAGTCGACTCTCGTTATCTCGAATTCCAAGGGACTCTCTGAAATACTTCGAGATATCCGTAGTTCAACATATCAGGTTTGCAGAATTGAGGAAAAAAATAATTTGATTAACCACATTTAACAAACTGATAGGTAATTGGACTTTTGAAGTTAGAGATATATTGAAAATATTGTGGAAAAGAGGAGGAGCAATTTCTCCTCTTTTCTACAATATTTTTCCATCTGTTGTTAGGTTTTCATGTATAGGCAGGGACCAGATTTTCACTTCGAGATAAGCGGTTATTCGAGATAAGCGAGGTCGAGATAACGAGAGTCAACTGTAGATGCCCGCAAAGACAAGAGCCATAATCACAGAATATAGCCTACCCATGACATAAAGAGGAAGAGCAAACAAACCATGACGGGCAGTATGCATTCACAAAGCAAAGCAACCGCCCCCTCTTCTATCAGGTTATCACAATGCCTGGGCCAACATCCACCAAACACAACAATAAGCTAAGGAACGGGACAAAACACGAAAAAAAAGCCCGCATAGTGAGCAGTCACACAAAGAACTAATAACACCAGAACCACCGCCTTAGAATGGTCAGTAGCAAAAACTGCTGGAGGGGGTGGGGTTAAATCAGTTTCACTGGTAGCAAAAAGCTAAAGGCCTTGGTGTTGAATCGAAACTCTGGTGTTGTCAAAATTTCAGGACAAGCAGCCCAAAGGTAACAATTGCTCACGATGACTACTGATAACTACATATTTTAAACTGCAATGCTTCTTGAAAAATGCATTTTTTTTTACTTTTTTCATTCGAAAGTCCAAGAGACCATATTTACTGTAAAATGATTCAAAGTCAACGTAAGGTCATCAATAGAATCAACGAATAGACCCTGTGGTTTCTAAGGAGAAGATATTTGAAATTTTGAAAGAAATTCAATCCTAGTGACCTTGAGCCAAGGTTACTGAACCACCGTGACCTTTGACATTCATATGGGTATGACCTACTTTCATTTCATAAACTACAACTGTTTTGGATAAATGCACTGTTTTACATTTTTCCCATTCAAACGCATTGGGGACCAAATTTGACCTTGTAAATAGGTCAAGGTCAACCCAGGGTCATAATTTATATAACTTCTGTAGGGTTCAAGTCCTGTTTGCTTTCTTCCAAGATTCAATGTCATCTGACTTACGGTTCTGGGGAAGATTTTTAAAGTTTTTTTTTATTTATTTTTTTTTTTTTATCATATATGGGCATGCTGGCCATCTTGGTCATGTGACCAGGACCGATTATATCAAGTTTTGTTCCCATGAGGCATAGATAATATGTATAAATTCTGACTCGAATTGGTCCTGTGGTTTCTGAGGAGAAGAGGTTTGAAATATCTTGACCTTTGACATTTATACTACTTTCATAGTAATATAACTTTCATTTCATGAAATAGAATTGTTTTGGCTAAATACACTGTTTTATCTTTTTCCTACTCAAATGCCTTAAGGACCGAATTTGACCTTGTCTTAAAATAAGTCCAGGTTAACCAAGGGTCATCATTTATATGACTTTTGTAGGGCTCAAGTCCCTTTTGCTGCCTGCCAAGTTTCAAGGTGATTTGACTTACGGTTCTGGAGATTTTTAAAGGGTTTTTACCACATATGGGCAGGGCGGCCGTCTTGGTCATGTGACCAGAACCAATTATATTAACTTTTGTTCCCGTGAGGCACAGATGTACCACATTAAATCTGACTTCAATTGGTCGAGGGATTTCTGAGGAGAAGATGTTTAAAAGTGTAGACGGACGACGGACAACTGATCATTGGTATACTATAAGCTTACCTTGTGAGCCTGCAGCTCAGGTGAGTCAAAAAAAAAAAAAAAAAAAAAAAAAACTATGAAAATTAATACCAACAGTTTGATATTGATACTATGCCAGCCTTTTTTATGCAGAGTCCTACTTGGAAACGGAACAAAGACCAGATTATCTTCAGCTGCCTTCGCCCAGATGTAACTTTTTATACAAACATAAAGACCGTAATACTTAAGCTAACCCAGGTGATCTAAACTCAGTTTGTACATAAAATTAGCAAATCTGTGCAGCATGAAAAGCAAGTCGGGTCATGAAGTGATGATGCGTTTCATCTGCTTTTTAAAGATGCTACTGGTACAAATCTCGAGAGCGTAGGCCTTATGTTTATCTATAAACTGACCTAAACGTACAAGGTATACATAAAGTTCAAGACATGAAAAGATCAATGCCAGTAGAGTAAAAGTGACCTTCATTTGCTCTCAGGTGCAAGTGTGGTGCTAATATGACAGTAGGCCAAAAGCTTACCAAGAAACTGACCTATACGTATACAGTGACAGTGTGAGAGGTGTAGCGGAAGGTGAACATCAGTTCATGACTAAAACCTACTTTTCATGATTCATTGTTTTTTGCGAAATTTACAAAAAAAAAAACCTTGTGGGTCACGGTCAATTTCTCTGTATTCGGGGCGCGGGGCAGCGGGGTTGGGGTGCATAAACTAAGCAAAGGCAATAAAGCGTGAAGATAAGATCACAGCTATTATACAAGACGGATTGCATCTGTTCTCGTCCAGGTGCAACTGTAGTGCAAGCATAAGACAGAAAACCTTATGCTTACCGAGAAACTGACCTAAAAGACACCGTTTCATAAACTTAGTAGAGAATGAAAAGTAGGTTAAAGTCAGTCGGTGACACTGCAACCGTGGTACAAATACGAGGACTGTGACATACACTACCAAGAAACAAGCGCAGACGCATGAGGTTCATATAAATAAGCAATGAAACATGAAAAGCGAATCAATGTCATAAAACTGCTGACCCCGCCTACACACACACACATACACACAGTCATTTCAGCATGACAATCAGCTATAGGTCATTAAGACGCTATGAGTTGCAGCTTGTCTTTCCCAGATGCATTTCGTTCTGCATAGTGGTCCTCGACCGCACCAATGAAACATCATAATCACAAACACTTTGATGAAACAAAACAAATCTGAAGCCAGACCACAAGAAACCACAAACGGTCCAGTGATCATTCTACATAAATCTATAGCGGGCCGTTATCGGCCCGTGAAGGTAGCTGACGGGCTGATAACGGCCTGCTGTAGATTTATATAGAATGCTACTAGCTGGGGGGGGGAGGGGGGGGGGGGGTGGGGAGGGGGAGGTGTTGCCACAGAGAGAATATCCATATTATAACCATTCATTCTGTAGCGCCTGAATAGCGTTTTAATTGTGTTGAAAAATTACTTTTGTTAACAATATCTGAATTTATAGACTTAGTCACCGTAAAATTTAGATTAGGAAAGATCTTGTAGAAGTTTTTTCAAACCATCATTATATGACATCAATATTTGGACACTCTTCCTATGGAAGCAGCATTACGAAAACACGCCTATTCAAATATACTGAAAATTTTACCACCAAAAAACTGAAAGTTTTCAGATAAAAATTCTTATATTTTTCACATTTCTGCTCAAAACATAGATTGTGGGTACTCGTTAGAACCGCCTCACCGAGGCGGTTCTAACGAGTGCCCACAGTATATGCTTTTGAGCAGAAATAAGGAAAATAATGTATACCCCTGTAAACCCCAGTTTTACTATATAAAAGTGGGGTTTAAGGGGGTTAGAATTATATAGGTATGTTTTCGTGATGGAAACTGTGATAAAACACAGAAACATATAGATGATTAAAAAAACTCTCTTTCACCAGCTTCTAAATTCGCACAGGAAAAATAAGTTCAGGTTTTTTCGATGGTTGTTAACATATTTATAAATACATACTCCGAATTGATTGATAATCTCAATACAGTTACCCTTAATGCTCCAGTTACAATAGCAACTGGCGCATTTCTATTTTATTTAAACAAGCAGGCTTAAACTTTTAAGTAAACCGTCTGCTAGGCAGTTAAAAATGTCAAGTATGTTTTCGGAACAGTACAAATACTTCAGAAGTTTGTTTGCTAAAGTTTTTGAGTGGCTCTATAAAGGCTGTATTCAGTTACTAGGTGATGATATGTCTTTCAAATGATGTGTTAACCAGCTTTTAAGTTATTTATTTTTATTTTACAATATCGGATTACAATGAAATAGTTTGATCTGTTGCATTTTTATTTAATCAAACATTTATTTTAATATGGTTTTATGCTCTGCAGGTCGGGTTTAAAATTTCAGCAGACGACATTTTGAAACTTTTTTCTTATGGTTTAAAAAAAATATACGTTTGTCGTCTGCTGAAATTGCCCAGAGTGGTAAAAGTCTATACCTTGTAAAAGAATCGTCACGTTCCGATCTGGCCTCTCGAAGGACGTGTTGCACGCAGAGATCACCTAGTAACATATCTTGTAATTTATCACGTGCTGATGAGAGTTGCCGCACTTCATCCTCTCTTAGACAGATCTGGAAAACAGAGTTACGGGGACTTGGTAAATTCAGAGTTGGTAAATTCTCCGCTATTTTGACAAACTGTCAACTTCTGTGACTTGTTTGCTTTCCTGCAGACAAAGGCCCTTCCAAAAAAGGACTACTCTAAAAGGAAAGATTTTTTGTTGCATTTCGGAAATTGATTTTATTTTTAGGGTAGACCCCTTTTCAGAAGGAATGCCACCCCTTAAAGTGTATTCATTCGCCATATGTTCAATTTAAAATTATAAGATATCAGTCACCCTGTATGTCCCTCACGTTAATGTGATTTATGTAGAAAAATAAACAACAAAACGTGCACAAGCCCAATTATTTGAAGACTAAAATGAAATACCTCCTTGACGAGAGACCTGAATGTCTTCAAAGAACAAAAACGCTTCACAGTTAGGTAGCAAACAGCCATAGAAAGACTGTTAATGACTGACGAGAATGCAGTTACACAGAATGCTTGTGTCGCCTATGGTGCATATCGGTCACACTGAACTTAAGAGGACTGGAATAAGTGGCAGATTCTCCGCCAATGTTTACAAGTGATAACTCCCGCGACGTTCTGTTTGCCTTCCTGCATACCAGTCCTCTACTTTTCTGTCAGAGTAAATCCTTTTCAGAAGTAAAGCAATATTTCTGCAGAAACTGCCTTCCTTGAAATGTATTTCTTCCCACTAATCAACGTTGCAGTTTTCCATAATTCCTCATGAAGAAATACATTACCGAGTCTGCTATTTTCTTCGTTTATTTTGTTCTATACATGTATTTCCAAAGGACCCCATTTCAGATCATTTAGTCCAACTCGCACCCTAAAATTATTGCACAGAAACTAACTTTTCTCTAGGGTGATAAGAACCGCTGTTTAAATTGGAACCGGTGTTAAGTCACGCCTGAGCCACCGTATCAGTTGTGTTTAATTCATCACGAAAACACGCCTATATAATGTTGACCCCCTTAAACCCCACTTTTATATAGTAAAGCTGGGGTTTACAGGGGTATACATTATTTTTCATATTTCTGCTCAAAACATAGATTGTGGGTACTCGTTAGAACCGCCTCGACGAGGCGGTTCTAACGAGTACCCACAATCTATGTTTTTGAGCAGACATAAGAAAAATATTAGATTATTTTATCTGAAAATTTTCATATTTTGCTGGTAAATTTTCCAATATATTTAAATAGGCTTGTTTTCGTAATGTGGATAAAAGGACGTCAAGCGATAAACACGGAATCCACTTGTTGCCATTTATCAGGGCCATAACTTATGTTAGAATCGGCAATAAAATGCAGTTTTGAACTTCACCTGCTTTAATGAAGTTCGTTTAAATCGATGAAAGCAAGAGCTTACTGCACAGAAGCCATTGTTTAATGTCTACCATGGCCCATAACTCATGTCATTAGCCATATTCGTTTGAAGAAGCTAGTATACCGTTTCTGACTTCGATCATATCAGACGAAAATGTCATTATTGCAAGAACTCCAATTATGTCATTTATCAGGGGATACTAACAACGTTCTTGCCGCTTTCATAGAGAAATCTGTTAATGGGCACTAAGCCATATATAAATTGCTTTAATCGGATAGAAGACAACTAATTACACTGAAATCAATGTTAACATTGACCAGGGACCGTAACTCTTGTCAGAACTAGAAAATATATACAGGTTTTGAAATGAACTTGTGTAGTGGCAACTGAATGTCTATCGTTTGAATCTGAAGAAAATAAAATATGAGTGAAGATACCGAGGAGAAAGTTATTGCACGATTATCATTTTTTTTAATGTTTAGCTTGTGTCGGAATGGAAACACAAAACCAAATTCATTAGAGATCATTCCCTCAATAAGTCTCGTCTAAATGCGTAGTCTGAGGAGAGTGATTACAATTTCATACAAGTGAATGAACAGAAACGAACCGTGACGCCGCCATCGGCGACGGCGGCGACGACGCTAGCGCAGAAGGACATAGTTTTCTTGCACACCAGATAAGGCAATCCTGGATTCAACCCTGGGATAAAAATTCTTATCCTATACAGGTTAGCCTACCCAGGGTAAGATAAAAATCGAGAATTCTCACGTGTTTGATATGCACTAAATAGACGTACATCAAGCACGCCATCATTGTTTACATCTACGAACCTAACGACGTCATTAAACGCCTCAGTTATATCATCACAATATGTCGGACGACAGCAATCGAAGTGACTGCATTATGAAAAACTAAAAATCTCGTGATGCCAGCCTGTGATCCTCGGGACAGGTTTTTCTATCTACCCCCCATAACAATGACAGATCCTTACAAATTTAAAATGTTTGCCATGCTACCTACGAGTGCCGCTTAAACTAGATATCAATAACAAGTATGTGCTGGCTTATATTGCCAGTCTCAGTATTGGACCTATCCTTGTTTATGACAATCAGCCATCATCAGAGGTGGCTATCATCTCACCGAATGGAGAGTCAGAAAAGATATAAAGGTTGTAAACAAAAGTGATGGAATATATGTCCCTCTTATAGTACAAGTGCTGATGAAGTCTAAATACCACTAGGCTAAAGGGTTTGATAATGGCCCCAGTGCCTTAGGCCACTGTGCCACTGGCAGAAACCCCAGCAATGTGTTTAAATATACCACTGAAATCACCTATAATTTAATACAAATGAGCGTTTTTTAAAGAAAAGATTCGTCTGATAAGTTAAGACATAGTCAACTCTATCTCAAACTTCTCATATCTCAAACTTAAAGGGAGCAGAATTATTGGTTTGAGAGAACAGTAGTTTGAGATAAAAGAGTTTAAATTTTAAGTCAAACTCAGTTAACAGCAATACTGGTTTGGTTTGCTATACGTACGTATAGCAAACCAAACCAGTATTGCTGTTAACTGAGTTTGACTTAAAACATAGACTTATAAAACGTATTTTTTTTGTACGTCTGCTTAAAACAGTTGTTAGAGATATCAGCTTAGGACGATGAGTGTCAGCTATATTCAATGTTTGATATGTGAATGTCACATAGAAGACGATAAATACAAATATAGACAACGGCTAAAATACAACAAATAGTTTTAAACAAGTAAGTATTCAAAAGTAGAACTATGCACAACCTACACGAGTGCTTTTTATTTTAGAATAAATCTTAAACTTGTAATGGAAGGCATTGCCATGTATGCAGACTATGAAATGAATAGCGTGCTCTCTGTCTGTCTGTATGTGTGTCTCTCTCTGCGTGTTTGTGTGAGTGTGTTCGAGTGGGTGGGGTGCTTGGTGTTGCTACCTGTTTAGACAGTTCTGTCATTTTACTTGAGCTTTCTTGGAGTAGAGTATCCTTGTAATAGAGGTCTTCCTGTAATTTTCGGAAGCTCTCCTGACAATTCCGCAGTTCGATTTCCAGTTCTTCGACACGTTGTTGTAAGGAGCACACTTCTGATAGATGACTGGACCGAGCCTAAATAAACAGATAAAAGAAAACGCATTATATGATTAATAATATAAATTGCCACCCTGAACATGAACATCCATGATAATACATGTGTTAGCAGTATTACTGCCGAATGCAAATGTGCATACAGTAAGCAGTCTTATAACGATGTAACGAAGTAAAGTGACTCCCAAAGAATAACGAACCATGGTCATTTTTCTATAGAAAAAGTGACACCTTTTCTATAAAACTGACTCCCGTTAAATATAATGACTCAAAGGATGATATTATGAATGGGGAGTCTTAAAATTATGACCTAGGGTCACTTTTCTTTATAGAATAATGACCGTGGGGGTGGGGGGTCGTTATTCTATGGGGATCACTTTACTCCGTTACACCGGCTCCGTGAGGGCACCAAACAACTACAATGAGCCTCAAGGGAACGAGAAAAACTTCCACAATATTTATCGGGGAGACAACATTTGGACTTTTGTGTTAGCTTTATTTCACACAAAACCCCATATGAAAAAGGGCCTACTCTAAAAGAAAAGCATTAAGACTAGTTTTACACGAAACAAAAAATACACGGCCGTTTTTTGTGGATCTCACTGCAACAGAGGATATAAGAGGATACACTGCCATAAAACAAAGTGAAAACCTCGAACTGTAGTGGATGTAAGTATGGAACAAGAAATTAACACTACAAGTAAAGTAAAATGAAAAACCAGGAGATGTAATGGACGAAACAGAGCAAAACCATTTTACAAAAAATGAAAATGAACTGTCATAGATGTAGCATACCAAGTACAAAGCTACATTACTAGTAAAAATAAAAACCTTGCACTCTCGCACAGCTGTAACAAAGCATGTACAAAGAATCACCTCTATTTAAACAACATCTAGATGTAAGAGGACACGAGTAAAGATAAACTACTGTCAAAACTAAATAAAAAAAAAATACATATAAATGAAGTCACCAAGGAAAGTCGATGTTCAAGGAGCGCAGCATTGCCAAGGCACTGAAAGAAGAAGAGGAACAAACAAGGACATGGCACAACAAGAGGCCAAGAACTGCAATAGAGGAACTGTCTTGGAATCGAATCGTCAGCAAAAAAAAAAAAAAATAAAAAAATAAAAAAAAAATAAAAAAAAAACTACTACGGGGCTTAAATTAGTTTTACTTGATAAAATATTTAAACACCTTCTGAAGCAGCAACTTCCAGACCAGATTAATTGAGAATGTACGAAGATACACTTCTATTAACACTCCCTTTGAACTGCCACGAATTTTACAGAGCAAGTACAAATTGGCCGGAAAAGGGACCTCAGAACATATGCGAACAGCAAAGATCCAGACCAGCCTGCATATCCGCGCGGTCTAGTCAGGATCTTCGCTCTTCCCCTACATAATATATATAGAGGGACCTTGTTGAAGATAAAGGACTAATAGCGATGATATTGACCCAACGCGTGGCTGCACATTCGTCATTCCTATATGCCCGCACTTTCTTTTCGACATCGTTTGGAAAGACGTTTTTCCTCTGTTAAAATGAAAATAAAACGAAAAACTCTTAAGACTCCTACCGGGTTTACATCTATTCCTTTTGTCGTTTTAGAATTCCTCCGTAACTTGTTATAGTGTCCTACAGGAATCTTAAAATTTGTATAAATATATTTTCGCAATGCAAACAATAAGCATGTGCCTCTGGCCGCAGGGTTTCCGTGACGTAATTCGGGAGCATACTATTTAGAACGTGGGGTGTTCTACTAAAGTTGTTTGCATTTTGTTTTGTTTGTTTTACGAGAATAAAGATCACGGATGAGGTTAAGACTTTGGTAAAGTGATTATATTTGGTATTATTAGCTATAACAAAATAAGCATAATTTAGCAAGAAAAACGATATTTTAAGTAAACAGAAGCGGTATCATCCCTTGGGGAAATGTACTATTCCGGTAATGACGTCGCGGAGCAACGATTCCATCTTGAATGAGCGATGAAAACCGCGTAAAAAGCCTGACCTCGGGGTCAAAAATAGGAGTAACCGATTTGTCTAGTTAAACCAGAGATCTAAATGCGTTTTACAAGGATGGCAGATGGTTTCAAATATGTAAGGCTATATTGTATTACCTAAGACCACTTTAATGAAAAAATCTCACATGAAAACCTGTTGCGAAAAGATGTCTAAATGCCGGCGAACCAAATATGCACAAAAAAAAGCCCAAAAACAAACAAACAAAATTGAGTGCCATAGGCATAACAGAATATGTACGAAGACGCACTGTTATTGAAATAATATAAAATCTTCCCCTGCCCTAGATGTAACTGAGCATGTGCGAAGGTTCACTTGTTTTAAAACCAAATAAATCATCATGTTCTGTCATAAATGGAAAATGGGCAAATGCGAAGATTCACTAGTATTAAATAGATTCCAAAACGAATAATACTTGAGGGAACTGAACACACAAATGAAAACGAAGTATCGGAGGTTTTCTGGGCAGGATTAAATAGCCTAGTCCAACTAAAGAACCCTAAAAAGCATAGTCTAACAGATAATGTACAAAAATACACTAGTATTTAAACAAAATATAAACCTTGAAATGACATAGATTTAACAGAGCCAGTAAAGTTGTCCTACTATTAAAACTACACTAACTATCCAGATTAAGCAAACCAGGATAAAGATAAACCACACAATCTTGAACTGTTGCAGAATTACTCATATAGCTGGAGAATTACCCCACCTGATTGTTTTTATCCATTGTCTCCCGAACAAGGTCTCTTAGTTCAATGACCACTTCCTCCAGGCTGCCAGACTGTTCGGAGACCGGTTCTGAGCATAAATCATCGTCCAAATAATCTCCTATATGTGTCTTTATGTCTTTACAAATCTGTTTTAAATGGCGATATGCGTGTACAATCTCTTCCTCCATCTGCAAAGGCAAGAAAAAAAAACGGACTTCACTTAGCTATAACAAATTACTGAGGTGACATACAGAAAACTATCACCATCTAAATTTAATCTCTAATAAGCGATTAATGAAAACCTGCAGGGCTGCGTTCAGACAAAGAGATTGTTTAATGTGTTTCTAAACATTTCAGTTGGGAAATAAAACCTGATTTCTGACCGAAACCTGTGTAGGTTTCAAAACCGAACATGTAGAGGCTACATGTACACAAATATGAAGGCAAATATTGTTGTACAAATTAAATATTTAGCCTTTTGGCTACTTAAGTACGATTTTATGAAGTCATAAGGTATCATTAAATTTTTGAAAATTGTGAACCCATAAAAGCGATTATAAAACAACTTTCTGACTTATTATCCGAGTTTGATCAAATTTGTATAAAATTGCAAGGGTAATCGTAGTCCTGTTTATACAGTCGACTCTCGTTATCTCGAACTCCAAGGGACTCACTGAAACACTTCGAGATATCCGTACCTCGACATATCAGAGTTGAGAGAGTGAGGAAAACAATAAATTGAACAACCATATTTAACAAATGGATATGTAATTTGACTCCTGATGTTAGAAATGTATATATAAAATAATGTGGAAAGGAGGAGAAATTGCTCCTTAGGAGCAATTTCTCCTCTTTTCCACATTATTTTGTTACCTGTTGTCATAGTTTCAAGTTAAAACAGGGACCAGATTTTCACTTCGAGATAAGCGGTAATTCGAAATAAGCGAGTTCGAGACAACGAGGTTCGACTATAGTTTTCTTTTGTTCTGGCTCCAGATCGCTACTGAGCCCTTTGCTTTGTTTCATCACAATGCTTTTGATTATATGTGTTTCACTGTGATGTTTCATAGATCGGGCTCATCGTGGTCCTATTTGTGATTGTTTTGTGTTTTGGCTTCCGATCGCCATTGAGCTCTTTGCTTTGTTTCACCTCAGTGTTTTTTTTATTATATGTGTTTTACTGTGATCTTTCAAAGACGAGGCAGAGGACCATACGCGGACCGAACATATATTTGTAATTTGGAACTGCATCAAAATTAAGGGCGAGACTTTGCGCGAGTAACACTAGTTTAAGTCCCCACACTCACGCCCTCTAGTTTTCCTACCGACTGTTTGAAGGCGGTTCCTTTGTTGCAGTTCTTTCTTTGTTAAGTAAATTTTAGATGCAGTCTAACATTAGAGCCTAATTCACATCATTGTTGAAGTATTCTTCACATCTATGTAGTGAAACTCTGAGCTGTTAAATTGTCTTTATGTCATGCCACATCCAGAACCGAAATAACTGCCATGCAGTACTAGAGATTGTCAAGATAAATATGGAGACACACGGAAAAATCAATGACGGACCACAGTTCCGCAAGGGAACGAATAAGTGTTTAGTTACAAGAAATGACATCAAAATAAATTATGAAAGGAGGGTTGACCAGCTTCTGTATTATTTTTCTTTTGTAATAAATAAATAAATAAATTAGCAGACTAGGTTTTAATGAGTGTTTTAATGAATTAAGAAGCCACCTCCACTTCTATGTTTCAGCTAATCAGATTGTTTGATCCAGGTTGTTGAATCAAATTAACACACTTGATGACAAACAGTGCAGATCCAGGTCAGCTGCCTTCTTTAGAAGTCAACTGATCTGAATCTACACTGTTTGCAATGGCAGGACATATTCGGTTAAAAGATGAAAAAAGTATAAAAAAAAAAACCGGCGTTACCCTGTCGGTTTCTTGTACCCTTGGTTGTTCAACCATAAGATTAGATGGTGCCGTTAGCATAAGATAGTCGTCGTCGTAATCACACTCGATCTCATCTTCCTCACCAAACATACTTGGTGGGTACTAAAATGAAGAACATGCAGTGAAATCATTAACATATGAGCCGGGACACAGCATTTCCTGTAATGCGCCCAGCGATGCCTCAGATCAGCCTGCACACCCGTGCAGTCTGATCAGAGTCTGTGCAGTGCATTCTTAGTAGCCAAGAATCCAAAGCGTCTTCAGGCGGACACTGGAGACAGCTCAGACTGTGCGGATGTTTTCCGATTTGGTGGCCTTACTAATCAAGAAGGGGGTATAAAAGGAGGTAGAGGCTTTACGATACATAAGATGGAGGGAAATTAATTTATCATATGACTCGAAGTTATTCAGTGGATAACGTCATGTCATAAAAATCGCATGACCACACGTTACAGAACATTTTGGCGGGAACAAGTAACGTCATGACGACGTCCATGTCAACCATGCATTTTCTGTTGAACAATTAGCAACTTTAAAGGCGATAATATAAAATTTAAAATGGTCATATGATAAAAAGAATCTTACACGAGTGATTTTATATGAAATTTATGAAACTCGCCGAAGGCTCGTTTCATAAATTTCATATGAAATGACCACTCGTGTAAGATCCTCTATAAACGTACTTACACTATTTCTAATATGTCCTACAAAATAGATTCATAATCCGTTAGTGAGTACAACAAACTTGGAAAAAAGGAGATAATGTGGGATTTTTGTCCCTTTGTCAAAGGTTTATCATCCATACCTGACTCGATGACATGTTAAATAATAATTTATCCGGGGCGCAGCATTTCCTTCTAGATTGCTTGTGCGCTCAGCGAAGGCATGTCAGCCTGCAAATCCACATCTTGAATGTTCTAAGCAGAACATCTGCCGTCCGTCTAAACAAAGGTTGTTGTTTGGCTACATACAGAGCGCAAAGCAATGACGGATAAGCCTGCGCATGCGATCTTGTAGGAAATGTTGTACCCCGGCTTAAATTTATTATTCATTTTATTTTCTCATTCTTTCTGTATGACCCAAATTGTCAATTGTCTTACCTGTGTTTGCGGTGAGTCCAAAAGCATACTAAACTCATTGCTGGCATCCAACTGAGAAAGTTCATTAAACAAGGTCATCGAGCGACCGCTGCTGTTGGAAGCTTTCTCTGTGAGGTGGTCTATCTGTGACTGAAGGTGTGAGATCGTCTGCTTTAACTCACGTACTTCGAGATTCTTGCTATGTATCTGAAAAAAAAAGAATTTTCGATTCTGATTAAAAAAAAAACACTCCTATTAAGAAAGGCTTTAACCTTTACCACTCTCTGGGCATTTTCAGCAGACGACAGATTGATGATATTTTTCTTATTTTTCTCAGAAAACAGGATATGACATTTCATGCAAATTGTCTCCTAAGGAGACAATTTGCATGAAATGTCATATCCTGTTTTCTGGGAAAAATAAGAAAAATATTTCAAAATGTCGTCTGCTGAAAATTTTACCCAGAGTGCTAAGCGTTAATATTAGAAACTCTGAACTGGTTTTATAAGGAAGGAGAGACCTGGTTTCAAGCATGTTTTATTATTGTTATCTTGCAACACTGGCTGCTCTACTATATTTTGTATATACGATAATACCTTAGTTTGTCTACTTCAAATGAGCTGTCAGGATTACAAAATAAACACGTCGGTATATAAATAATGAGTGGTTTGCTTTGTTTGGAAAATGTCTCCTTAATTTGAGTTTCTTTACATGCGTTCCCTTTCAATGCTTATACTAACGATGCTAGTTACACAGAACTTAGACATTCTCAAATATTGTTATGAAAGAGCAATAATAATTAGTGGAGAAAACAGAGAAAATTTGCTTCGAGAAGCATTCCGAGGTGAGTCATTTTATTATAGCTACAAGTCAGACAAATATGTGATCAGGGCTTGAATTTGAAATACAAATTAACAATAACGATAACAACACATTTAAAAGCAATCCACAGAGATAGAAAAGACCAGAAATTCTTACGAGGTTTTGCCAATCGCTCTTGCAATGTTTCGTTCAGAATAAAATGTCAAGCTAATCAGGATTTCTGAGTAATCGTGAGGATAGCAGGAGACATTTGAGCCAGCGCACGACAAAACCTACATAACGACATATCCGCCCAGTCTGATCAGTCTTCGCTGTCCGCATGAAGACAGCCTGGGTCCTTAGCTACCTAACTACCCACTGAGCGAAATCGAAAACTGATCTGAGTTTTCGCTGGGTGCACATGCCATTTTGTTGGTTTTGTCATGCGCTGGCTCATTTTTTTTTCTTTTACATTTTAAACTTTTTAAATTCTTGGCGTGTTTTATAGTCATACAGTTCCTGTTTTCTAATACAGTTCTACCAAACGTAGGTCTTAATTGAAAGACATAGGATCTGCATTAAGCAACATTTTAACTATAAAGTATATATAATTTGATTACTAGTCAAACGCAATTACGACTTTGTGATTTCTAAATGCTTTAGTTTTAAATATTCAGACGTTAATTTATATAGGTTGGGTTTACTATTTGTAGTGAAAAAAAGTTATGCAAAGGTTTAAGAGATTATGCGTGTGTTCAACGAAAACAGTTCAATTTGTGTTACACGAATACACTAGTCTGAATAGCGTGGCATTACGAAAACACGCCTATTCAAATATATTGAAAATTTCACCACCAAAAACTGAAAGCTTTCAGATAAAAAAAATCTGATATTGTTCACATGTCTGCTCAAAACATAGATTGTAGATTGTAGGTACTCGTTAGAACCGCCTCGCCGAGGCGGTTCTAACGAGTACCCACAATCTATGTTTTGAGCAGAAATAAAAACAAAATGTATACCCCTGTAAACCCCAGTTTTACTATATAAAAGTGGGGTTTAAGGGGGTCAAAATTGTATAGGTATGTTTTCGTGATGGGAAGAAACATAAATGAAATCGCATACTTCATCATCTTGCTCTGTCTTCTGTTTTTCAAGTATCTTCATTTTGTCAATCGCTTCATCTAAATTGCACACGACTGTGTCTCTTTCTTCCGTTACTATGACAACCTGTCTTTCTAGCTCACCAAGTCTAGACGTTAATGTAGAGATCTAGATAAGAGAAGTACAAAGGAAATAGGTAATGATGCTATATATGCTTGGTAACAACAACTTGGTTCAGTTTTTAAATTCTCTAGGTAGATAACTCTAAAAGGAATGGCTCTTCAAAACATTCATTGCTTTGAAAGGTCATTCCTTTTAAAGTTCATCTATTTACATTTTTGTTTAATTTTGTTTGGAACTGCAAAAGCGCACGTCATGGGTCAAGTAACATTCAAATACAAATCGAATTACTTTGGAATAATTCAATCAAATTGAATTTACAGGAAATATGACAATATCAATAACAACAACAATAATGCGCGTGAAATTGAAATAACTAGCCATATATTAAATACCATGTCTTTGTACTAAGGCGCTGAATGAAAATGCCAGCAGGCGACAGTTTGATATATCTTTCGTGTTTTCCCTGACAAAAAGGCTTGGCAGTTCATATAAAATGTCTCTGTCTCGTAACGAGCAAAAGGTATCACTGATTTATCGTCTGCTGACGTTAACTCCATCTACAATTGGATTCGGGAAGAATTGTTTCTGAGGAAGATGAATAGATATACATTTAAGGATAGCTCTGAGCTACAGTACTCTCTAACTGAAAGGCTCTGTTTACTTGTGTGCGAATCCTTTTGTAAAAAGGAGTGTGTGTAAACAAACAGTACAGGGCTGCAAACTCAAGTCAAACTCCTTTTCTTTACTACCCTATGCGCAACTTCAGTAGACAACACATTGGTGAATTGTATCTTATTTTTCACAAGAAACGGGTTTTAACATCTCATGCAAATTGTCTCCCGGACAAGCAGGCGATTCAGTCAATGAAATGTCAACATTTACTTTCTTTGAAAATAAAAAAAAATATCCAAATGTCTTTTGCATTTGTAATTGGCGCTTTGTGGATTAATATCCCCGTTTATATTTGATACTGACGAACTTTCAAATGTTTGTTAACTTTTACACATGGTAATGATAGGTTAAATGTGTATATGTAAGGGATCATATATATTTAATGTTCCATAATTTCTGTTTCAAGCAACCAACTCTTAATAATATCACTACAGAATCAAGAAACAGGATACTACCTTTATAAAATCCACTCAAAGTGATTTAATATAAAAAAAAAGCAGAAATCTGCAGACATATTGATTTATTAAATGGATTTGCAGGCTTTAACCTTTACCACCTCAGGGGAAATTCAGCAGACGACAATGAAGATATTTTTCTTAGTTTTCCCAGAAAACAGGATTCGACATTTCATACAATTTGCATGAACTGTCAAATCCTTTTTCCTGAAAAAAAAAAAAAAAAATAAGAAAAACATTTTAAAATGTCGTCTGCTGTCATTTTTATCTGTAATGCCAAGCGTTAATTATCTACTATTGTGCAATACGTCGATATGAAATTCTACAACGCAATTAGACAAAATGATTCGACTACTCTTAGTGTAATGCAGCAGACGACAAACTGATAGTATTTCTCTTAGTTCCCGAGAAAACGGGATTTGGCATTTCAAGCAAATTGTCCCTGTTAGACAATTTGGATGAAATGTTAAATCCTACTTTTTCTGAGGATACCGTTTGTATGAAATGTCAGCCACTATTTTTCTGGGCAAAAAGAAGTTATTTTCAAAATATTGTTTTTTGTCCACCCGTTAAGGATACAGTCTGGGCTGCTGGCATCTACATCTACATTTATGTGTATTTTTCACTAACTTGTTATCAAAAAATATAACACTTTTATATATCATATTAAAGCTAAGGTAAGATGCTTTTAGTATCTTTAATTTCTTTCGGTAAGGATGTAAACAGAGTACTGACAAATGAAACAAATATGCAAGTTTGGACACTCACAATCTTTCCTTATTCAGTTTTTTATCAATGCTCGCTGCCACCTCTCCCCTCGCCCAGACCAAACCCCATTTACCTCTCCGCCACCCCCCTGATGAGCTTTAAGGATATGGATTTACGGATGTTTACATAACCGTATCAAAAATTAATGGAAGCAAAACAAATCACTAACTCAGTGTCATCTGATAATTAGGCCTATAGAGTACCAAATCTTAAAATGTACAGTCGAACTTCAATGGCCCGAAAACATCTTCGGGACCATAGAAATTTGTTCGAGATATGCGTTGATCGAGCTACCGAGGTTTAATCATAGCGCCAGGTCAGGAAGCAGATAGCGATAAGTTTGGAAAATCTTCTCGATTTTCTACACAACAACTGTATGATGAGTGTACTCATTAGAATCGCCTCTAAGAGGCGATTCTAATGAGTACACACAACACACAATTTCTTGATAAAATAAGAAAATTTTCCTAAATATTTGTTTCCTAGAGCTATCGGAAGAATTTTGTAGGTACTCAAAAAAGAGTTCAAGTTAACCATGGTAAACGAGCCATCGGTGTTCGAGCTATTGAGGTTCAACTGTATGTGGGACTGAACACATATTGAACAACTTAGACTTGTATATTTTAAGGGTGGTATGCGCTATCGCCTATCCTTATGGGTAAATCCTTTCACACATGCAGACCAAAATAGATAGATAACTGCAAACAGTGTGGATTCTGATGCAGACCAAAACAGATGACTACAAAAAGTGTGGATTCTGAGTCAGACCAAAACAGATAGCTGCAAACAGTGCGGATTCTGATGCAGATCAAAACAGGGTGAGTTCTGATTCAGACTAAAACAGATTACTGCAAACAGTGTTGATTCTGATGCAGACCAAAGCAGATAACTGTGCACACTGTGAGGATTCTGAAGCAGACCAAAGCAGATAACTGCAAACAGAGTAGATTCTGATGCAGACCAAAACAGATAACTGCAAACAGTGTGGATTCTGATGCAGACCAAAACAGATAACTGCAAACAGTGTGGATTCTGATGCAGACCAAAACAGATAACTGCAAACAGTGTGGATTCTGATGCAGACCAAAGCAGATAACTGCAAACAGTGTGGATTCTGATGCAGACCAAAACAGATAACTGCAAACAGTGTGGATTCTGATGCAGACCAAAACAGATAACTGTGCACACTGTGAGGATTCTGAAGCAGACCAAAGCAGATAACTGCAAACAGAGTAGATTCTGATGCAGACCAAAGCAGACAACTGCAAACAGTGCGGATTCTGATGCAGACCAAAGCAGATAACTGCAAACAGTGTGGATTCTGATGCAGACCAAACCAGATAACTGCAAACAGCGCGGATTCTGATGCAGACCAAAACAGGGTGAATTCTGATGCATACTAAAACACATTTCTGCAAATAGTGTGGATTCTGATGCAGACCAAAGCAGATAACTGCAAACAGTGTGGATTCTGATGCAGACCAAAATAGATAACTGCGCAAACAGTGTGGATTCTGATGTAGACCAAGACAGATAACTGCAAACAGTGTGGATTCTGATGCAGACCCAAGCTGACAACTGCAAACAGTGTTGATTCTGATGCACACCAAAGCAGATAACTGCAAACAGTGTGAATTCTGATGCAGATCAAAACAGATAACTCCCTCTGGGAACAAATTCTTTCCTTTAACTTCAGCCCCAAATTTGAAAGTTTTAAATACTAGGGGATTAAAGTTTCTGTCTGCAAAATTGTTTCCCTTTGAAAAAATACAGCAAAATGTATCACCTTAAAATCTTAAACTGTTATTCACAAATGAAATAATTTCTTCATCTGAATACACAGAAACCATATATTAAAACTGCCTTGGTCTTTATACAGTCTTGCGTGCTTACCAATTTCAGCTTAGTTTCTCTGGTTTGATCTCCCATCGGACGTTTACTGGCTGTTTAACGTGGTATTTAACACGTTTTAAGGGGCTTAGAGACCAGCTCAATTAGCTAATGGACGTACCCTGCACAATGTTACTGAAGAGAAAGTCTATATTAGTTCACTAACAGCTTCAGATGAAGGCGTATTGGCCCGCATCAGGTATAAAGGTCTTACTACAAATGTGACCTGTAATATCCAGGTCAGCACACATGCGCAGTCTGTCCAAGTCTACATAACACAGCAGGCCAGTTTAAAGCCTGAAAAAGACTCCATTAGCGAGCAGCGTAAGTCTTGATCAGATTGTACAGTCTGATCCGTGTCTCAGTCGGTCACATATCAATAACTCTTATTTTACTTTGAATGGTCATAATTAACCATTTCTAATTGACTTGTTGAATGTGTCATGTGTTTCAATTTCAATGGCGTCTGGAATAGGTCTTAACCCTTAACCTGCCGCATTTACTTCTGATCTGGGTCAACGGATGGGGTGCCCTTACCTGAGCAAAAAAACTATTTGATTGGAAAGGGTGACACACACACACACACACACACACACACACACACACACACACACACAAACAAACAAAAAAAAAAAACAAAAAAAAAAAAAACAAGAACAACTGAACATTAGAAAACGGACATCACGAAAACATACCTATATAATTTCGACCCCCTTAAACCCCACTTTTATATAGTAAAACTGGGGTTTACAGGGGTATACATTATTTTTCTTATTTCTGCTCAAAAACATAGATTGTGGGTTTTCGACAGAACCGCCTCGGCGAGGCGGTTCTAACGAGTACCCACAATCTATGTTTTGAGCAGAACTGTGAAAAATATTACAATTTTTATCTGAAAACTTGCAGTTTTTGGTGGTGAAATTTTCAATATATTTGAATAGGTGTGTTTTCGTAATGGAGATATCTGATTGTGATTTTGAAGACTCATTTCTACATTTTGCATTGATAGGTAGGATAGACAGTCATTACGAAAACACGCCTATTCAAATATATAGAATTTTCAGATAAAAAACTCCGATATTTTTCATATTTCTGCTCAAAACATAGATTGTAGATACTCGTTAGAACCGCCTCGTCGAGGCGGTTCTAACGAGTACCACAATCTAGGTTTTGAGCAGAAATAAGAAAAATAATGTATACCTCTGTAAACCCCAGTTTTACTATATAAAAGTGGGGTTTAAGGGGGTCAAACTTATATAGGTATGTTTTCGTGATGTAAGTTAAATAAACACCACTGTGTTCGGAGATCAGTCACTATATAACATCTAGTTTTGTGTCAAGAGGTGACAGTCGACGTAGATCATGGTACAGTGATTTGCCTTACACGGACAGATAGACAGACGACAGTGTCATATATAAACAAAAGATCTCCTACATGGGATGACATAACACATCAACCTACTCTAATGGAACCTTGTCTACATTTCGCGCCTTCCCGAGACCCTATAAATAATGACAAGACACAACGACACGGTTGCAATAACCGACACAGAAACAAAGAACTGCAACAGAACCGCACTGGAACGGTCAGCAAAACAACAACAACAACAACAACAACAAAAACAACAACAAAAAACTGATGTGTGCGTGTGTTTAGGGGAGTGGGTGGAACTTAAATTTGATCGATCGAAACCTCACTCTTAATTCTGATGCAAGTTCAATTACAAATACAGTAAAACCTCAATGATTCGAACACCGATAGCTTGTTTACCATGGCTAATTCGAATTCGTTTCTGAGTTCTAGGAATTTCTCTTCATAGCTCAAGAAAGCAAATATTTACGGATATCTTAGAGTAATTTTTTATTTTATCATGAAACGTATGTTGTGTGTACTCAATTAGAATCGCATCGCTGAGGCGACTCTAATGAGCACACTTAACTACCATTATTATGTATATAGAAGATCGAAAAGACATCCCTAAAATATATCCATTTTCCTCCTATTCTGACCTGGCGTTAAGATTAACCCTCAACGGTTCGAACTACCGATGTTTAGAACACGATAACATGGCCCCAAAAATGTTCCAGTTACTGAGGTTTGACTGTATGTTTGAGGTCCGAAAAGAGTGAAACATCGTAGTACAACACAAATAATAACTAAATTGTGAGGAAACAAAAGATAGATTGCTCAATGGCGATCTCAAGCCTAAGCAAAGGAAACATAGAAGTTGCATCACGAAAACATGCCTATATAAAGTTGACCCCATTAAACCCCACTTTTATATGGTAAAACTGGGGTTTACAGGGGTATACATTATTTTTCTTACTTCTGCTAAAAAATAGATTGTGGGTACTCGTTAGAACCGCCTCTCCGAGGCGGTTCTAACGAGTACCTACAATCTATGTTTTGAGCAGAAATGTGAAAAATATCAAAATTTTTATCTGAAAATTTTCATTGTTTTTGGTGGTAAAATTTTCAGTATATTTGAATAGGCGTGTTTTCGTAATGGGATCGCATGGGTGCGATCACAGACAGTAGCCTTCTGGAAAAAAAAAATATATAAAATAAAATAAAAACAGTTTTCTGAAACAGATTGAGTGGGGAGCCATCATTTAGTCTAAGACTCGACTGGCCGTCGTACAATTAAGTGGGAAGTAAAGTTATCAACCATTCTGTTACCATGCTTGCAGTTTGCCGCATATCATTCATGTTGTATCTTTTTGCAATGATTGGAAATCTTTCTGAATTATTACCACAAATCATACTGTCAACAATCCTTCTGAATTAATAGACTAAATCGCCATAAAATTCGGATTCCTGTACAATTTCTTAGTTAGACCATGGCAACACAATCAAGTACAATAACCTTAGCTGGTTATGATTGATAATAATTTTTACCTCTTTCTGAGCAAATTCAGCGGAGGGCAAAATGATGCTTTTTTATTTTTTTCTTATTTTTCCCTAGAAAATAGGCTTCGATATTTTATGCTAATAGTCTCCTAGAAGTCAAAACCTATTTTCTGCGTAAAAATAAGAAATATATTTCAAAATGTTATCTACCGAAAATTTTAACCAGCATACTTTAGCAAATGCTAAAGCGTTCGTCGGATAATAAGATCACTTTTTGTTTTTCTGTATTATACAGACCCACCAAATTCCCTTGGCTCAATGATCTGGTAGATTTGTTATGGTTTTCGCTTAATTATCTTCTAATGAGAGATGGCAGTAGTATTTCAATTATCTCTCTTGACAGGTAACGTCCAAGGTAGATCATATACTAACCAGATCCTTGAAATTGGAATCCTCTGCTTTTATCAAAGGTCATCAGTGGAATTTAACAGATTCTTAACTTTAAATTTCTTCATATCCACATGGAAGACTTATTAATAATTATATATTTCATTGCACAGAAAATGTCTCTTTTTAATATTTTGGAAGCTGTATTGGCATATGACCTTGTTAAAATCAGACTTATCATGGAAAAGGAAGTGATACTTAATGGAAACACTAATGATAAAAGCAGAGGAATATAATTAATTGGCCCTGGTTATTTACAGAAAGTACTCAAGGGAGTTAACTGATTGCTTTCTCCCATAGCATAAGAATACCAAACAACTCAACCCTGCGAACACTGATGACAAAATAATCTGACTGTTATTTTTTTCATATATATATATATATATATATATATATATATATATATATATATATATATATATATATATATATATATATATATATATATATATATATATATATTGTGCGTGTGTGTGTGTGTGTGTGTGTGTGTGTGTGTGTGTGTGTGTGTGTGTGTTTTCTTTTTTGTCAGAAAATAGTAATTGGCATTTTATTCGCGTGAAATGTCGTCTTTTTTCTCCATAAATAATAATAAAAAAAAATAATTAGACGTGCGATGAGCGAAGACTCAGAGCAGACTGCGCATGCGCGCAGTCTGATCAGAGTTCGCTGATTACATATGCCTTCTCTATCCATTGCGAAAACACGCCTATTCAAATATATTGTAAATTTTAATACCAAAAACTGAAAGTTTTCTGATAAAAATTCTGATATTTTTCATATTTCTGCTCAAAACATAGATTGTGGTACTCGTTAGAACCGCCTCGGCGAGGCGGTTCTTACTAGTACCCACAATCTATGTTTTTTTTTGCAGAAATAAGAAAAATAATGTATACCCCTGTAAATCCCAGTTTTACTATATAAAAGTGGGGTTTAATGGGGTCAAAATTATATAGGTATGTTTTCGTGATGTTGCCACACTGGGTGATTGTACGGCTGATCTTTGCTGGTCACACAGGTCTTATTACAGATTTTGTCGTGCGCTGGCTTAAATGGGGTTTCTGCATATATTCAAATTTAGTGTATAGGGGTTAAACGCGAAGAAAGCATTTCACTTCAAAAGCTTGCCTATTGCAAATCAGTAGAACCTTACACAATCTTACAATATATCAATGATATCAACCATCCTTGAACAAATAAATATATCAATGATATCAACCATCCTTGAACAAATAAATATATCAATGACATCAACCATCCTTGTACAAATAAATATATCAATGATATCAACCATCCTTGAACAAATAAATATATCAATGATATCAACCATCCTTGTACAAATAAATATATCAATGATATCAACCATCCTTGTACAAATAAATATATCAATGATATCAACCATCCTTTTACAAATAAATATATCAATGATATCAACCATCCTTGAACAAATAAATATATCAACGATATCAACCATCCTTGAACAAATAAATATATCAGTGATATCAACCATCCTTGAACAAATAAATATATCAGTGATATCAACCATCCTTGAACAAATAAATATATCAGTGATATCAACCATCCTTGTACAAATAAATATATCAATGATATCAACCATCCTTGTACAAATAAATATATCAATGATATCAACCATCCTTGTACAAATAAATATATCAATGATATAACCATCCTTGTACAAATAAATATATCAGTGATATCAACCATCCTTGTACAAATAAATATATCAGTGATATCAACCATCCTTGTACAAATAAATATATCAATGATATAACCATCCTTGTACAAATAAATATATCAATGATATCAACCATCCTTGTACAATAAAGCATTTTCTGCCAAATTTTAACAAGAATTGGAATCTGGTGCCTGTAATAAGTAATTTGGTGCGCAACAGACTTCGTGGAACTTTAAGGAAAAGAGATCGGGCAATCTCTACGCGGAGAAGAGACTGGAAAATCTCTCAAAAAGCGCGCAAATACACTTCGACCAAGAATTCAGTATTAATATGAGCCTTAACCATTTAAAGAATCATTTATTACTGAAAATAATTTTGTCAAAGTCCAAAGGGCTGATAGGAGAGAGAGAGAGAGAGAGAGAGAGAGAGAGAGAGAGAGAGAGAGAGAGAGAGAGAGAGAGAGAGAGAGAGAGAGTATGTGTGTGTATGTATGTGTGTGTGTGTGTGTGTGTGTGTGTGTGTGTGTGTGTGTGTGTGTGTGTGTGTGTGTGTGTGTGTGTGTGTGTGTGTGTGTGTGTGTGTGTGTGTGTGTTCGCTGCTGCATATGTTATGAGAGCGTTTTTCATAGGGCGCAGCGGAAATTTAATCTGCCAGTTCTTACTTCGTCTTGAAGTACTTCTATTTGGCTCTGCTGTTTCGCCGTCAACTTGTTGGAATAACTGTCTTTCAGATACCTCAGTTCTTCCGCTAAACGTTCCTCGCGTAATTTCTCTTGCTGTAAATCTTCTGATAAGCGCTCGTTCTGTATAAAATATAGAGATGGAATTGAACCCTTTTAGCTTTTAAGATTAAAACAGTTGCCTTGCCAAACAATGTAGATCTAGATGAAACGGCTCGTAGCGAGCCGTCTCATCAAGATCTACACTACTTGCCATTATGATAACGAGCAACTCCATTTCTTACCTCCATAAAGTCAGGTAACATACTTATTTCTAAATACAGTCGAACCTCAATAGCTCGAACATTGACGGCTCGTTTACCATGGCTAATTCGAACTCGTTTTTTAGTCCCTAAGAAATTCTTCCAATAGCTCAAGAAAACTAATATTAAGGGTAATTTTCTTATTTTATAATGAAACTGTATATTGTGTCTATTTCTATTGCCTCGATGAGGTGATTCTAATGAGTAAACACAAGATACAATTATTTTGTAGAAAATCGAGAAGATTTCCCTAAATTATCGCTATCTGCTTCCTGGCCCGGCGCCTTGATTAACCCTCAGTGGCTCGAACTACCTATATCTCGGAACAAATTCCCATGGTCCAAAAGATGTTGGAGCCATTGGTTCGACTGTATTAGAAAAAAACGGCATGCACAAACAGTGTAGATTAAGACCCGACTGCTCTTCAACTGATACTAGAAAAAAAACAACAACAAAACGATAATACCTCCCCTGGAATATCGATTCTCCAAAAATGTCCAAATTTTGCCACAGCATTTGCGGTATTTTCTAACAGTAAGCAAGTATCTGTTGCCATTAATCTTATATTTTCAGTAGCATCTTTTTATCATTGTAAAGTGGTGCAAAATTCTTATCTATTAGAGTAGACCCCTTTTCAGAAGTCAAAACAATTTTGACAGAGCCCCTGAATGTACATCGATTCCCCTAAATTGTCCGAAGTTCGCTAGAGTATTTGCGGTATTTTCTAAGTTCATATATGCTAATAGCATTAAATGTCTATATTTAGTAGCTTTTCTGTCACTTGCACCGAGAGCAAATTCTACCTTCACCCTTTTAGAAGAGACGCAAAACAATTTTGAAAGTTATCTCCCCTGAACGTGTATCAACTCCCCTTAATTGTCCGAACTTACCTTGAATACTTGCGGTATTCTCTAAGTTACTGTATGCCATTAATCGCTAATTTTCAGGGCCAAGACGTTCAAAGCAACGTTAGCTTGACGAGCTCGTTAGTGGACAAAAATATTAACTGTTCTATTTAGTATAAAATATTTAATTCACAGGTATTTTTACTGAAAAATGTGAGCAACTTTTGCATTTGCTAACTCACATTTTTTCAGCAAACATATTAGCATATATGCCAAATTTAATGATCAAGGTTTTAACGATACGTTAACTAACGACATCGTTAGTTTTGAACAACTGGGCCCAATAATTTTTTGTTGTTGTAAATGACAAGGGAGAGGGAGCAAATTCTTGCATTTTAGAGCAGACCTTTGCAGAAGGGAGACAAAAAAAATGACAGCGTCACTTCCCCAGGAAGTATATAAATTCTATTAAAGACAGGGCTGCACTATATAAAGGGAATTAGCTTATTATAATCAGTTTGGCGCTGCATCTATGTGACTCAGTTGCCTGGTAGCGTTAAAAATCTAGATACATATATATAATCAGTTTGTCACTGGACCAGACAGGTCACATCACGTATCAGCCAATAATTGGAGAATATGTCTAACTGCAATGTATGATTGGCTAATACTGTCTACTGAAACAAGAATTCCGCGGAAGGCGTCATCGCACCTGCTGGCGCAAAAGTCACAGGAGCCTCAATCAGAATGTGGTTATTAAATAAGTTTATTTCATTCTTAGCAGTGCTTACTTGGAAAACTGGGTTGAAAAAAATGTAGACAAAGTGCCTAGTGGGACACATATATTCCAGGCCAGTCCCATTCCCTCTAATGGCTATATCTTCAGCACTGACTTTTCGTATCATACAGCCCAATGATAATGGAACGTTGACGTAAAATGTGTAAAAGTCACTGGAGCATGAAATATAGGTCAAGGTCACGGGTCAAGGTACCTGCTAATTCAGTACATCAAGGAGAAGCACAATGCAAGGTATGGTGGTTGTAGGCCTTATAGTTGAGGAGTTATAAAACATCAACGTAAAATGTGTCAAATATAGGTCAAGGTCACTGGGTCAAGGTACCTGCCAAGCCAGGGCAATGAGGTGAAGCACTATGCAAGGTTTAGTGGTTGTAGGTCTTATATTTGAGGAGACACCGAACATCAATATAAAATGTGTCAAAGTCACTGGAGTGCACAATATAGGTCAAGGTCACCAGGTCAAGGTACCTGTCGAGTCAGTACATCGAGAAGAAGTGCTATATAAGGTTTGGTGGTTGAAGGCCTTACAGTTGAGGACATATGGAAGGGTGACCTAAAAGGTGTAAAAGTCAATGGAGCGTGAAATATAGGTCAAGGTCACCCAGTCAAGGTACCTGCAGAGTCCGTACATTGAGGAGAAGCACTATGCAAGGTTTGATGGTTGTAGGCCTTATAGTTGAGGAGATATTGAACGTTGACGTAAAATGTGTAAAAGGCACTGGAGCTCAAAATATAGGTCAAGGTCACCGGGTCAAGATACCTGCCAAGTCAGTACAGATAGGAGAAGCACTATGCAAGGTTTGGTGGCTAGAGGTCTTACACTTGAGGAGATCTGGAATGTTGATGTAAATTATGTCAAAGTCACTGCAGCCAAAATATAGGTCAAGGTCACCAGGTCAAGGTATCTGCTAAGTCAGTACATTGAGGAGAAGCACTTTGCAAGGTTTGATGGTTGTAGGCCTTATAGTTGAGGAGATATCGAACGTCGACGCAAAATATGTCAAAGTCACTGGAGCGCAAAATATAGGTCAATGTCACCGGGTCAAGGTACCTGCCAAGTCTGTACATCTAGAAGAAGCACTATGCAAGGTTTGGTAGTTGTATGCCTTATAGTTGAGAAGATCTGGACTGTCAACGTAAATTGTGTCAAAGTCAATGGAGCGCAAAATATAGGTCAAGGTCACTGGGTCAACATATCTGCCAAGTCAGGAGGTCAGGGAGATGTGTCATGCAAGGAATGATGGTTGTTGTAGAATTGTAGTTGATTAGAATACTAACTTTGACGTAAATGTCGAACTTCGACATAACAGAACTGTTAAGAGACAGACGGACGGACGAACGGACAGACGAATGGAAAAGCGGGCACCTATGTCACAAAGTCAGGAGGTCAGGGAGATATTTCATACAAGGTTTGATGGTTGTTTAGTCTTGTAGTTGATTAGAATACTAACTTTGACATAAATGTCGAACTTCGACATAACAGAACTGTTAAGAGACGGACAGACGGACAGACGAACAGACAGACGAATGGAAAAGTGGGCACCTGTGTCGCAAAGTCGGGAGGTCAGGGAGATGTTTCATGCAAGGTTTGATGGTTGTTTAGTCTTGTAGTTGATTAAAATACTAACTTTGACATAAATGTCGAACTTCGACATAAATGTTGACAGACGGACGGACGAAAGGACAGACATACGGAAAAGCGGATGCCTAAGTTGCAAAGTCAGGAGGTCAGGGAGATGTTTCATGCAAGGTTGATGGTTGTTTAGTCTTGTAGTTGATTAGAATACTAACTTTGACATAAATGTCGAACGTCGACATAAATGTTGACAGACGGACGGACGGACTGACGGACGGACGGACGGACAGAAAATCGGACGCCTATATCGCACCCTGCTACAAGCAGGTGCGATAAAAATCAATTATCAGTTACCTTGATTTTACCTGTATTTTGACCCCCACCGCCTCCTCCCCACCCTACCCCACCCCCGGCACAGGAATCCTGTCTTTAACTATCCGAATTTTACTTTACAGTATTTGTGGTATTTAGTTACTGTATGTACCTGTTGCGTTAAATCTCTAATTTTCAGAAGCTTTTCTTTGTCACTGGCATTATTTTGATTCGTTTTTGATTCCAGCTCCCGTCTAAGTTGGTTGATATCATATTGTAATTCTTTTATAGTGTTGTCGTACTCAATCTCAAAATTCTCCAGCTTCAGATGTAGACCGTACTTTTCTTGCTCCGCCTCCTGTAATGATAGGAGTTTTAGAAGTCACACAGCGAGAACAACGTGAGAACGTTAGAACATGTAATGCAAAGTGAAATGATATACATTACAAAAACACGCCTATTCAAATATATTGAAAATTTCACCACTAAAAACTGAAAGTTTTCAGATAAAAATTCTGATATCTTTCATATTTCTGCTCAAAACATAGATTGTGAGTACCCGTTAGAACCGCCTCGCCGAGGCGGTTTTAACGAGTACCGACAATCTATGTTTTGAGCAGAATTAAGAAAAATAATGTATACCCCTATAAAGCCCAGTTTTACTATATAAAAGTGGGGTTTAATGGGGTCAAAATTATATAGGTATGTTTTCGTGATGAGGATGGGGACACAGGTCTTCATTCATTGTTTTGTCTCCCTCTGAAAGGGGATCTACCCTAAAAGGACATAATTTGCTCCCCGTGGAGTATATGCCTTTTTAGAAAGGAGACGATGTGCAGGAACGTAAATGGGAATCATAAAGTTATCTCCTTTTGAATCCAAACACTGAAAGCACTGGTGGGTCGACTGTCTTTTAGTGTAGGCTGGGAAAATGTCCTGAACGGGGAGTTATTTATTTCATCTAATCCTTAAAATAACGTCTTGTAATTTAATTAAGCAAATAGTGCAGACTCTGATAAGACGCCGTATTCTGCGACGTTTGATTTGGGTCTGCACTGTTTGCCAATGTCAAACATGTCCCAGTCCAGGTTTTACAGATAACCCTCTATCACCAGCACTATGACGTATTAGCGACAACAACAGCGCGGATATAAAAAAAAACAGGGACGAGTTGCATAAGGCGAGCGTTACAGAGCGCTTTGTGGCGCTTCGCAATGCAACGGTACGTTACCAAAAAGCGCTTCGTAGCGCTTTGTAACTATGTTTGGAGCTGACTCGCTATCTGAAACAGACTGTTGCATAGCAACGAGACAAAACAAAATGGCGGCGCCCGACGTAGTCAGTGTCCGTTTTAAGAGATGAAATGTTTCTTATTTATTTTATTGTCCTTAGACGGCGTGCATTGTGCAGAAATGACCATAGAACACAAAACCAATCGTTGAAGCAAGTTTTTTTTTACGAGAAATTCCTAGTTTGAAAATCGTGTCATTTTGGCAGACATTTTAAAAAGCGCTCCAAACAAACAAACCGTTGCACAGCACGGAAAAATCGCTACAGAGCGCTACATGAAAGCGCTTTCCTTATGCAACTCACCCCTGGATTTCATCTAATGCACGGTTTGATTACATTGGTCAATGATAATCACGTGGCCAACAACCTTAAAGAAATGTTGACTATTGTTTTTTATGGCTAGATTGTAAACAATCGACCCAAATATGGCGGAAAATATACTAGGTGTATCACGTCTCTGCAATCAGTGTACTCTTCAAAGTTTTAAAAAAAATCCTGCAGTAAAACTATGAATATTACGGTCATGATTTCTTGAGCGACAGACAGCAAATTAATTGTACAACTAGACAAAGTGCCCAGTGGGGCACGTATACCCCCGACCAGCGCTACCGCCAGTTTTTAAAGAGCACAAAGTATGTAGCTTTGACTCTGGAGATGGCAGTTATTTGCTTTATGTGATAACATTGAAAAACTTCAATCACACATAATATGAAGCCCTTGACCTCAAAGATCAGACACAGGTGCAGGGATTGAGCTTAATAAAACTTTAGCCCTATAACTATCACCATATACTAGTGAAATCAATCAGTGTTTATAATATAAGCAAAAATGACATTTGTATGAAAAGTCTGTGACCTTGACGTAAAAGCCATGCCCCAGCTTGGGGATGGTGCCGAGAAAAACTTTAGACTATATATACCATCATGCTTAATATTAATGAAACCAACAAAAGGGTCTTCATAATATAGCTATATAAATTTTAATGAAAATTTTAAGGTCACCTGCCTACTCAATGCCCTCTACATATCGGTAAAGTATCAAAAAATATCTTGAAGAATTTTTAGAGTTATTGCCCGCACAAGATTTAAATAACCAAGGGAGAAAACTGCAGAATGGAGTCAGAAAGCCATTCTTGAATGTGATATGCCTACTCAATGTCCTATACATACTGGTGAAGTATCATGAAAATATCTTAACATGTTTTAAAGTTATGATTTGCACAAAATTTTTACAATTCTGGAGACAAGGGGAGATAACTCATGGACCAAGTCAGTTAGAGTTGTCTTTCTTGTACCTGACACCGTACCAAATGCCCTCTACAACCTGACAGTTTCCTGAAAATAGCTCAAAGGGTAGTTAGGAGTTATGGGGTACACAATAATGCATTTATGGACAAACAGATGGATGGATGGATGAATGGATGAATTCCATCCTGATAGCTATATCTCCTAAACCTCTCAGTAGGAGGATAACGAAATTCAACAAAAGGTCTTGATGGTATAGCTATATAAACTTAGATGCAAATATTTTTACTTTTATATGAAATTTCCAAGTCTGTGGCCTTGACCTCAAGGTCATACCCCGGGATGGGAATGATGCTGAGTAAAACTCTAGACCTATATCTACCAACATGTCAAATATAGATGAAATTCCTCAAAGGGTCTTGATGGTATAGCTATATAAACTTAAACACAAAAAACTTTGACTTTTTTATAAAAATTCTAAGTCTGTGACCTTGACCCAAAAGTCACCCCAGAGGTGGGGATGGTGCTGATAAAAACTTTAGACCTATATCTACCATCATGCCAAATATGAATGAAATCCATCAAAGGGTCTTCAAAATATGAGGTCTTAAAAACTTTAACGCAAAAACTTTGACCCAAAGACAAAAATAAAGAATGAACAAATAATGCTTCAAAGGATGGACGGACAGACAAACAGATTTCTTGCTGATAACTATATCTCCTATACCGTTCAGTTAGGGGATAATGAAATTTAATAAAAGGTCTTGATGATATGGCTATCTAAACTTAAACGTAAAAATTTTACTTTTATATGAAAATTCTAAGTTCGTGACCTTGACCTCGGTCACACCCGTGTGGGGATCATGCGGAGTAAGACGCTAGGCCAATATCTACCAACATGTCAAATATAAATGAAATTCCTCAAGGGTCTTGATGGTATGGCTATATAAACTTAAACACAAAAAACTTTGACTTTTTTATGAAAATTCTAAGTCCGTGACCTTGACCCCAAGGTCACCCCCGGGGTGGGGATGGTGCTGATAAAAACTTAAGACCTATATCTACCATCATGCCAAATATGAATGAAATCCATCAAAGGGTCTTCAAAATATGAGGTCTTATAAACTTTAACGCAAAAACTTTGACCCTAAGACAAAAATAAAGTATAAACGAATAATACTTCAACGGACTGACGGACAGACAAACACATTCCTTGCTGATAGCTATATCTGCTCAACCTTTCAGTTAGGAGATAATGAAATTTAACAAAAGATCTTGATGATATGGCTATCTAAACTTAAACGCAAAATTTTTACTTTTTATGAAAATTCTAAGTTCGTGACCTTGACCTCGGTCACCTCCAGGGTAGGGATCATGCCGAGTAAAAAGCTAGGCCGATATCTACCAACATGTCAAATATAAATGAAATTCCTCAAGGGTCTTGATGATATAGCTATATAAACTTAAACACAAAAAACTTTGACTTTTTTCACGAAAATTCTAAGTCCGTGACCTTGACCCCAAGGTCACCCGGGGTGGGGATGGTGCCGATAAAAACTTTAGACCTATATCTACCATCATGCCATATATGAACGAAATCCATCAAAGGGTCTTCAAAATATGAGGTCTTATAAACTTTAACACAAAAACTTTGACCCTGTGACTTTTTTTATGAAAATTCTAAGTCCTTGACCCCAAGGTCACCCCCGGGGTGGGGATGGTGCTGATAAAAACTTTAGACCTATATCTACCATCATGCCAAATATGAACGAAACCCATCAAAGGATCTTCAAAATATGAGGTCTTATAAACTTTAACGCAAAAACTTTGACCCTGTGACGGAAAGACGAACGAACGAACGGAACGAACGAACGTACGAACGAACGAACGAACGAACGTACGTACGAACGAACGAACGGACGAAAGGAAAAGCGAAAACTATATACCCCCACATACTTCGTATGTCGGGGGTATAATAAACCGTATTTCAGTTAAATTTATATCTAGAATTTATTACGTCGTTAAAAGTGACGTAAACGAAATTAGATTCATTTTGATCATATCATCAGCGGTTATGATACAAAAATCATCATAAGAGACTGTCAGGTGCTGTTTTCGATTGTCTAAAACCTCATATCAGTTCTATAATCTTGCTGTCAACAAATGTTCCTCAAAGCATTTTACAGAAATTATTGAAATGCACAGAATCAAACGGCGATGTCATTAAATACAGATTACTCCTTCTTATTTGCCATCTGTTCATCATACATTATGGCATGTGAGAGTCCAGCGAAAACTTAGATCACACTGCCTCTGCAAGATATTCTTGGCTATCCACAGAACTTTTGTTGTGCTAACGTTACTCATAAGGACTTATAAGGCCAAATAAAAAAATAAAATGTGTGTTTAGGGTAACATTTTAGAAAAAAATAAGCAGGGCAGGTAGGAACTTTTTTTTTAACTTTTATTATATAGAATTATACCATAATTATCTGGGTCCAAGTGTTCAAAGCTAACGACATCGTTAGTTAACGATTCGTTAAAATTTACATCGAGTGATACGCAAATATGCTGATTTTTTTTGTTGAAAAAATGTGAATAGCTTTTGCAGTGCAGGAGCAGTTTGATCAAGGTCTACACTGTTTGCTCAGCCTTCCTTGTCCGAATATTTAGCATAAATATATTATCCCAGTAACACCTATTTTTTTATTTTGTTATTTATTTATTTTATTTTATTTTATCAGAAAACATGAAAAAGTTGCTAGATTTCACGAGGAAAATTAGGTAGGGTAGGGTTACCCTAAACACACATATTTTTTTTTTTATTTGGCCTGATGTAAGTGAAAGGCAATTATCGTTTCTGTAAAGGAAATATATCTGAGAAGTAGTCATCGTGCGTGAATGCTCAGGCTGGTAGGCGTACATGTCACAAGTTCTGTAAAAGCATCACGAAAACACGCCTATATAATTTGACCCCTTAAACCCCACTTTTATATTGTAAAACTGGGGTTTACAGGGGTATACATTTTTTCTCATTTCTGCTAGAAAACATAGATTGTGGGTACTAGATAGTACCGCCTTGTCGAGGCGGTTCTAACGAGTACCCACAATCTATGTTTTGAGCAGAAATATGAAAAAATCAATGTTTTTGTTTTATCTGAAAGGGGTTGAAATTTTCTATATAATTATATTTGAATAGGGAGTTTTCGTAATGGGGATTCTTTGACAACAAGGAGCGCATCAAAGAAATGATAACATTCGATTTTGTTTTACTTAGACTTTCTTTGCCAGGCGTATATGTGAACTTATCACAAGTACTGTAAAAAGATCTTTAGAAACAAGGAACACATTAAAGAAATGAAAACAGCAGAGTCGGTAGTAGTTATTCTGTTCAAATGTACTAATGTATTATGCGACGCTGACAGCTTATACGCTTTCTCATTATGCGACTAAAATGCCCGTTTGTGGCAGGTAACACACGACGTTTTTTGTTGCTGGGTACGTCTACACACGTCTAAAGATTTCACAAATATCTGAAGAATACTAAAGAATATAGTATCAGTTTAACCTTTCAACTTTGGAACCTATCTAATGTACTTGCACAAAGCTTAGCCCGCCCCTTTTCAGTGAGCGGTTTGACAAATAAAAATGTTTCCTAAAGTTTTAAATACAACCATAAGAAAAATGGTACATTTATTCAGAATTCAGCCAAAGCACTTTATACAATAAAAAAGGCAAAAGTACTTTCAGTGAGATGACCAGTCTATAGTCAGCATTAAAAGTAGTTTCACTGCTTGCGAAGTCTATAGTCAATAGTCAGCATTAAAAGTAGTTTCATTGTTTGCACAGTTTGTAGTATACAGTCAGCATTAAAAGTAAGTTCATTGCTTACGCAGTCTCCAGTTAATAGGCAGGATTAAAAGTAGTTTAATTGCTTGCGCAGTCTATAGTCAACAGTCAGCATTAAAAGTAGTTTAATTGCTTGCGCAGTCTTTTGTTAACAGTAAGCATAAAAAGTAGTTTCATTGCTTGCGCAGTCTGTAGACAATGGTCAGCTTTAAAAGTAATTTCACTGCTTGCGCAGTCTATAGTCAACTGTCAGCATTAAAAATAGTTAAATCGCTTGCGCAGTCTATAGTCAACAGTAAGCATTAAAAGTAGTTTCATTGCTTGCGCAGTCTACAGACAATTGTCAGCATTAAAAGTAGTTTCATTGCTGACGCAGTCTTTAGTCAATAGGCAGCATAAAAACTGTTTCATTGCTTGCGCAGTCTACAGACAATGGTCGGCATTAAAAGTAGTTTTATTGCTGACGCAGTCTTTAGTCAATAGGCAGCATAAAAACTGTTTCATTGCTTGCGCAGTCTACAGACAATGGTCGGCATTAAAAGTAGTTTTATTGCTGACGCAGTCTTTAGTCAATAGGCAGCATAAAAACTGTTTCATTGATTGTGCAGTCTTAAGTCAACAGTCAGCATTAAAAGTAGTTTCATTATTTGCGCAGTTGATTCTTTAAATCACGAAACGGACTTCTGGTGCGTTTTTCTCCCTTTTAAAGGTACTTTGCAAAGAGTATAGTAGGGCTTTAAATTTTGGACTATATCCATGTAAATATTTATTGTTATTACTGAATCACAGAATGAAGTCCTTGGAAGCGGGGTTTTAACAGGGATTCGACGGAAATATTGTTCCCGCAATGCAGGGCATATATCAGGGCTATGTAAATTGAAAAATCATTATGCTTGACATTTGCCGGACCGTCATTACAAATGACTGGTGAATGAAGATATAAATGTATAAGTGATGGAAGCAACATAATTACAATTTATCCCATTTATGCCTAACGTCCCTTAAAAGGGACACTGGCAAACAGTGTAGACCCAGATCAGACGCCGCAGAATGCGGCGTCTGATCAGGGTCTACACTGTTTGCATTAAGTACAGAAATTCCTATAAAACATGTTAATAAGAAAACCTAATCAGTCAGTCCCTATATGTCCGAAGAGTTAAGGTAGAAGAATCCAATCGGTATAAATGGGTTAAGGCCACCCTAACATGTCATATCTTACCTCAAGTTTTTGGTTGTATTCTTCTGCTGATTGCTCAAGCCTCCTTTCTAATTCAGCGTTTTGTTCAAGGAGTGCTTTACCTAATTCTGCCGCAAGTCTTAGATCCTTGTCCTTCTGTTCTAATACAGCGGCAAAGTTTGTCTCGTCCATGTCGTACTCTAGTTCATCACCTGGTTCCGAGGTTTCATCATAATTTCCTTTATTATCAGCATCAACAGTATCATAGTTACCATAAAGGTTTGTTTCAACATCGTCGTCTTGTTCCAGGCTAGCCATCTTATTTTTACTACATTTCTCACTTCACTGTTTTGTTTGTTATTTTTTTTAAGGAATGGATGAGGGCTAAACCAAGCTTTTTGTTTTTAGTTTTCTGTTATTTTTGTGCTATAATTTGAGTATTATTACCTTCTACACCTGCGAAAGATTAATTTTGATTCTTTAATTCTTTACTATAATGAATCAACTACAAATCAGATTTTCCTACAAATAAATATGAATTATATTTTTCCAATGATTATAACTGGAATCAAGTTGTGATTGTCAGTGAAGATATATACAAATATCGACAGAATGAAATAAAAAAAGTGATTATTCCAATATCAAGAAACCAGCTGTTACATCAGGTAAGGAAAGAAACTGCCGATAACTGACTCTGATCTATAACACGCTGTTCACGTGTGGAGATTAAAAAAAAAGGAAATGGACTACACTTTTTGAATTTTACACTATATACACAACTTTTATTTTAGTGAATCTCTACATCATCCTCACTATTATATCTATATCCTATATTTACAAATTGTTCTACAGTAGAATTTGCTACATGACGCAACGTCTGTATAAATAATGTTAATTCATATGTTCATAATATATCCATTTCTAACAATTGGTCATAGCAGACCGTTCTGTGAACCACGTGTCTCGAAGGACTCATGATATTTTCCTGCATCTTTCAATTATCCAATAGCACTACCCTGTTCGGTCAATATCACTCGTCCGTATTCCTTTCACTAAATATGGCTGTCTTATCCCGCGTTTCCTTTCCTTCTGGTCCGTCTTATATGTATTCCTTTCTTTCAATGTCGATGTCTTATCTTTTCTGTCTTATCAGATAACAAAAACAACATGAACTAAATGCTCAACGCATTACAGTTAAGTGCACAGCACTACTTTACAGTTAACACCATGAATACTGATTAAATTTTAATCAAGCAATGTTCTGCCGTAATAAAATCAATACGTACATATAAAGCAGTTTGTATTGTTTTTCCGATGAAATCACTCCATAGGTTCACTTTTCTTTATGACTCATATTATAAAACAGACGGAATATAAATACAAAATCACAACGAGGGGAATCTACTCAATCCACTATGTACTCATAAGGAAAAAAAAATCACAATGTTCAGTTTTTACTCAGCTTCACTGTGTTTAGTAAGATTCGACTTATCACCTTTCCCAGTCAAGTCCGACTTCGGTTCCCACACTAGATACAACCTGTGCGTCGAACTGTTCAACTCACTACCGTATTTATTCAAAGTATTCGGATACGATAACTCCTTTTCAAACTTGTCCTAAAATTTTAACATGTCACTTTTTCTACTGCCTGATGATGTCTTAAAATTGCTTGATGAATGCCAGGCAAACTGTGTAGGCCCAGATCAGACGCCGCGTTCTGCGGCGTCTGATGTGGGTCTACACTGTGTGCTAAGGTCTGTCCGTCCAAAAACTTAGGGTAAATACGGTATGCTAAAATAAAATATCGGCAAACAATATTTACAATATATATATATATATTTTTTTTTTTTTTTTTTTTTTTTTTTTTTATTTTTCCTTGAAAATACCCAGAAAGCATTTTACATAAATCTATAGCGGGCCATTATCGGCCCGTCAGGGTAGCTGACGGGCCGATAACGGCCCGCTATAGATTTAAAAAGCATGCTAGCTGGGTAAGGACTGACGTTGCACGCGAATCGTCTCCAGATTCGTGTGAAATGTCAAGTTGAATTTTCTAGAGAATACGAAAATGCCATACATTTGTCGTCTGCCGATTCTTCACCCGCTTACCGAGGGTTAAGTATTCCTCTTTTGTGTTAATTCAGTAATATCAAATCAACACTAAAAGATATTGTTTGATAATAAATTAATCCATATTTGCTGTACTATATGACACATAACACAGTTTACCTCTCAAGTCAATCGGAAATTATGACGATTTTATAGCGATATGAAACACAATTAAAATTATCGTAAAACTGGCTGACAATGACACTTTACTGACTGTTACAAATCTATTAGTTCAGCCTCCTAACAGCATCCGTGATTCAAAATGGCACCTTGTTTGTTTTGTTACGTTTCACCTTGCCTTTCCCATATAAGCAGATCAATAATCCGTTCTTTCATCCAGACAGGTAATAATCAGATAGATTTAAAGCCACAATGGCAATGTCGTGCTTTAAAGCTGTACTAGCTGTTTCTGTTTATGGAACAGAAGTACTGTGCTGTGTTTATCCCGAGAAATTAGCTGTTTAAAACGATTGACACAAGGTTGCTAGATATCCAATCTTGGGTCTGGATCAAGGACATAGCCACCTTGACATTAATTACTATGCCTTTATTATACTGGCGCTGTATTTGATGCGATCCATAACATGGCTTTCCATCAGGGATTTATTTGATAGTTTCTACCGGTTAGTACAGGCTTTAGGAACATAGTGGTATTACTATATGGAAGACACTATTTACTTTTCCTGTTTTGCTTTCTCCAGTATGTTTTGATCGAATTTTACACAATAAAAAAGAACGAAAATCGGAGACTCGGTTTTATTAAGTCTCTTCATATTCAGCATGTAAGTTTTGGTGCTGTATACGCCCTCTAGCACCGGCTTATGCGGGTTTCCTTTATCCATATATTATTCCCTCTGTCTCCTAACCTGGCACTGTGATTATCACTCAGTGGTTCAAACTACTCGTCACGAAAACACGCCTATATAATTTTGACCCCCTTAAACCCCACTTTTGTATAGTAAAACTGGGGTTTACAGGGATATACATTATTTTTCTTATTTCTGCTCAAAAACATAGATTGTGGGTACTCGTTAGAACCGCCTCACCGAGGCGGTTCTAACGAGTACCACATCTTATGTTTTGAGCAGAAATGTGAAAAATATCAGGGTTCTTTTTTTTTTTTTTTTTCAGAAAATGTTCAATTTTGGAGGTGAATTTTTCTATATATTTGAATAGGTATGTTTTCGTAATGCCACATCTCGAACAAATTTTCATGGTCATGATCCCAAAGATGTTCGAGCCATTTAGGGTTCGAATGTATTAAGGAAGAAAATCAGGAAGCGCCACAATCACAGATCGCAGTCTACTTTCGAGAGGAAGAGCGAACGAACAGGAAATTCCTCAACCAGAACACTTTTTTTTTTTTTTTTTTTTTTTTTTTGTATTTGCTTGCCTTTTTCCATTTAGTGTTGGGGACTGATTGTATAAGATTGTATCAATTCCTGAGTTCGCTTATTTAATTTTCTAGTATTTTCTAGTATTGTTGTTTTTTTGTGGAGTCTTGTGGCTGCTCATTGCGTCCCCATCCCCAGCCCTCCCCTTCCCGTGATAGGTCATGTTCGTTGTCTTATCTCTCTGTCTGAAGGGTCTTTTCTGGCATTTTTTTCACCTTGTTGATTAAGATGGAGCTGCCTGCTTTGCTTTTCGTTGCATTACGAAAACACGCCTATTCAAATATACTGAAAATTTTACCATCAAAAATGAAAATTTTCAGATAAAAAATTTTGATATTTTTTGCATTTCTGCCCAAAACATAGATTGTGTGTACTCGTTAGAACCGCCTAAACGAGACAGTTCTAACGAGTACCCACAATCTATGGTTTTGAGCAGAAATAAGAAAAATAATGTATACCCCTGTAAACCCAAGTTTTACTGTACAAAAGTGGATTTTAAGGGGATCAAAATTATATAGCCATGTTTTCGTGATGGTTTAGAAACGTATGTGCTGCCCGTCGTAGTTTGTGTACTCTTCCTCATGGTGTCAATGGTAGGCTATGTTCTGTGAGTGTGACTCTTTCATAACATCTTCTAAACTGCTAAGTGCACTCTGTTAGAACGCATGTCTGTGGTCATTACAATGGAACTTTGTGGTCCAACTTATGGATTTCTTTTGCTCTGACATCAGATCGCCATTAAACGGCCTCGGAGGCTCAGCTGGATGCGCGTCTGACTGGTGATCATGAGGTCGCGGGTTCGACCGCCCGCCGGGTCGGCAACATTCTTTCGTGGAGATTGATCATGAAATACTTTCTACGGTCATTCTCTCCCTTCCGCTGATTCAAGAAGGGAGGTTGTCAGTTTCTGGCGAACGAATGTGCACAATACTGGTTAAGCGCTTAGAGGACAAAGCCTGCCCAGTAAAAGTGTGGCTGGGTAAACTGACCGCCCACGACATGACTCCTTAGGGTTGACTGGGACATAAAATCTCAATACAAGGAAACAAAAAAAGCATCATTAATCATTATCATAATTCCTGCTGTCAGTCTCTGTCTTCCGCTGATTCAAGAAGGGCAGTTGTCACTTTCTGGCGAAAGAATGTGCACAAGTAATGGTTAACCGCTTAGATGACTAGGAATGCCCAGGAAACTGACCGCGCTCGATATGACCCTAATGGGTCGACTGGGCCGAAACCTCAACACGACAAAACAAACAAAAACATTACTGTTTATGAACAGGTTCAACAGAAGCGAGTCTGTGGTTTTCATTTACCTGGTGTGTGTATTTGCTTCCAAAGCACCCCTCTTTCAAAATTATTGATATCCATCACGAAAACATGCATATATAATGTTGACCCCATTAAACCCCACTTTCATATAGTAAAACTGGGGTTTACAAGGTATACATTATTTTTCTTATTTCTGCTAAAACATAGATTGTGGGTACTCGTTAGAACCGCCTCGGCGAGGCCGACGAGTACCGACAATCTATGTTTTTGAGCAGAAACATGAAAAATATCAGAGGTTTTATCTGAAAATTTTCATTTTTGGGTGGTAAAACTTTCAGTATATTTGAATAGGCTTGTTTTCGTAATGATAGCGAGAAAAGGGCATTCTTAATAAGAAATGAAAGAAAAATAGAATAGTTTCTATGCACTTGAGAGTACCTATTTACCATATGTATTCGGACAGACATGCCTGAGCAAAGAGTGTAGACCAAGACGAGACGCTGAAGAACGCGGCGTCTCATCAGGGTTTACATTGTTTGCCACTCATCCAGCAATTTTAGGCTTTTGTGTGTTATTTTTATTTTACTCTACTGTAGCTGGTGTTGTGCCGTGTGGCGACCGTAAACAGTCTCCCTGTACATCATCATAGTGCATGTTATATTTTATTTATTTCCTTTTGGATCATTGAGCCCATCCTGGTTATTTTGAAAATCGAATACCGCTTAAGTCGTCGCTGGGTTGGGGTGGGGGTTGGGGAGGGAAGGGTAGGGGGGGAGGGGGGCGGAAGGGACGCAGCCTCACAAACTACAGTGTTGCATATAAAGAGACTCAATCAAACCGAGTCTCCGATTTTCGTGATTCTGTATGTTCTTTGTTACCAAAGGCAATCCTTTTTGATAATTGTTAAACTGTTAGAACAAGTATGGTAAGGAAATACGGTGTCAGAACACTGAGGGTAAATAATGCGGTACACGGTTGATTTATAGTAATAATATAGTCTGAACATGAACCGTATAGTGTTAGCTCAGAAAATGTTAGCATAAATATACATAATATAAGATATATCATTTTGCTAACACGCCTATGCGAAAGATATTCTAATCGATGGCCGTTCCTCTCTAAAATATGGATACAGTGACGAATATGTGGTCATTGACACCAAATAAATAGACGTTTGAACGGCAAACTACTGATCGAAAGCACAAACTAAAGTAAATAAACGTCCAAACCATGAAGTACAGTCGAATCTCAATAACTTGAACATCTTTTTGGCCATGTAAATTTATTCTAGACATGGGTAGTTTGAGCCACGTAGGGTTAATCATAACGCCAGGTCAGGAGGCAAATGAATGTGTAATTTATAAGATGAGGTGATTCTAGTGAGTACACACAACATATATTTCATGATAAAATAAGAAAAAATCCCTAAAATATCCATAAATATTTGCTTTCTTGGGCTATCGAGAGAATTTCCTAGGGACTCAAAAAACGAGTTCAAATGTTAATGAGCCATCGGTGTTTGAGTTATTGAGGTTTTACTGCGCAGACCTCCATATACACCTGGTTCAACTATATTAGACCTCCAGATGCCCCTATTTCAACTATATAAGACTATAATATACCCCTGTTTCAACTGTATTAGACCTTCATATACCCCTTTTTCAACTATATTAGACCTCCATATACCCCTTTTTCAACTATATTAGACCTCCATATACCCCTTTTTCAATTATATTAGACCTCCATATACACCTGTTCAACTATATTAGACCTCCATATACCCCTGTTGTATCTATATTAGACCTCTATATACCCATGTTTCAACTATATTAGACCTCCATATACCCCTTTTCAACTATATTAGACCTCCATGTACCCCTGTTTCAACTATATTAAACCTGCATATACCCCTGTTTTAACTATATTAGACCTCCATAACCCCTGTTTGAACTATATTGAACCTGCATATACCCCTTTTTCAACTATATTAGACCTCCATATGCCCATGTTTCAACTATATTGAACCTCCATATACGCCTGTTTCAACTATATTAGACCTGCATTTACCCCCTTTTTTTAACTATATTAGATCTCCATACACCCCTATTTCAACTACATTAGACATCCATGAACCTCTTTTTTCAACTACAGTTGACTCTCGTTATCTCGACCTCGCTTATCTCGAATAACCGCTTATCTCGAAGTGAAAATCTGGTCCCTGCCTATACATGAAAACCTAACAACCGATGGAAAATATTGTAGAAAAGAGGAGAAATTGCTCCTAAGGAGCAATTTCTCCTCTTTTCCACAATATTTTCAATATATCTCTAACTTCAAAAGTCCAATTACCTATCAGTTTGTTAAATGTGGTTAATCAAATTATTTTTTCCTGAATTCTGCAAACCTGATATGTCGAACTACGGATATCTCGAAGTATTTCAGAGAGTCCCTTGGAATTCGAGATAACGAGAGTCGACTGTATATTAGGGATCGTGAGTATAGTCATCACATAGATTTTTATAACGTAATATACAGTGTTTATCTAATAGCGAAAGATACTTGGGAAACCCAAGATCTTGAAAATGGTTTTACCGGGCCAGTAAGTCATTGTCACAAGTGTACCGTGTTTTGAGAAAAGCGTCTTATGGCACAACTATGTGGACAGTGAACAGCCATGGAGACTTCGCATCCGCGAATTCTTGTCTGGGACTTAACTGTCTGCAAGATTGATTCAGTATAATATCTAATCTCATTTTGTCGAAAAAGTAAAAAAAAAAAAAAAAAAAAAAAAAATTAGAATGTCGCCGGCTACAGTCTTGTTTAGCGCCGCATGGTTTATATCCCAAAGGTGCGTTTTCTTATGGTGATGCTCATTAGCGCTTGTTTCACATCTTCAGATAAGGAAAAACAACTTAAGAACTTAAGATCCAATTTGTAGCGTTTAATGAAAGGAGGGGAAATTGACGAATTGCACACTTAATAAAATATCAGCAGAGCAGACGACAGTATGTAATTAGTTTTGTATTTACTTTCCCCAGAAAATAGGTCTTGCGTAATATCTCTAATGAAGACAATTCATATGGCAAGCGCTGTTTTCTGGGAAAATAAGACAAAAAATCTCGCCTGATTTTGCGCGGACAGTGCTAAAGATTGTGTAAGAAACCTATTTTGTTGTTAACTGAGCCGATTTATTGCAAAAACATGTCTTGGCACAAACGTAGATTGCACATGCTCTGTCAGACTGCGAATCGCCTGCTCAAAGCGACATTGCGGATTAAAAAAAAAAAAAAAAAAAAAAAGACGAATGCGCATGTCATGACCAGATTGCATAATATTCAAAATCTGTTGTTATACGTCTGAGTACAGATAATGGTCTATTAACGTTAACGCTTAGCACTCTGGGTAAAATTTTCAGCAGACGACATTTTGAAATATTTTTCTTATTTTTCCCAGAAAACAGGATTTGACATTTCATGCAAATTGTCTCCTTCCCAGAAAACAGGATTTGACTTTTCATGCAAATTGTCTCCTAAGGAGACAATTTGCATGAAATGTCAAATCCTGTTTTCTGGGAAAAATAAGAAAAATATCATCAATCTGTCGTCTGCTGAAAATGCCCAGAGAGTGGTAAAGGTTAATATGATCTAACTATGACCTTGTTAATAGTGTACTAAGACACTTATGACAAGTTTATTCATGTCTTTTGTTAATCTATTGTATTCTGGAAAACGTGTTTAGCAGACGACTGTTATGTCACGAACTAAGGGACTCAACATTGCATGTGAATTGTTTCTTAAGGAAATAAACATTCATTGTTGAGCCCCACACTTTGGTAACTAGTCAATAAGCATGGGGCTCAACATGTTGAAGCCTAGCTAATAAGTACGGGGCTCAACATTGCATGTGAATTGTTTTCTTAGCAAGCAATGCATGTGAATTGTTTCCTTAAGAAACAGTTCAAATGCAGTATTGAGCCCAATAAGTTTTGACTAATTTTTGAGACAGCACACATGCAACACTGAGCCCTATACAGTCGAACATCAATAGGTCAAACACCAATGGCTCGTTCACCATGGCTAATTCGAACTTGTTGTTTCGGTCCCCACGAAATATTTCCTCATCGCGGCGATTCTAATGAGTACATACAACATACCATTATTGTATAGAAGTTCGAAAAGACTTCCCTATATTATCGCCATTTGCTTCATTACCTGGCACAAGTGTTAATCCTCAGTGGCTCGAACTACCCAGGTCTTGAGCAATTTTCCATGGTCCCAAAGATGTTCTAGCCATTGAAGTTCGACTATTCTTTTTCGCAAAAAAGTATTAAAGATGTGTAGGTATAGCCACAATCCGAAAAATCCACAACATTTGAAGAACGTTCCATATGCCATGTTAAGCCCTCACTATGTCACAAAACGTGGCGAACAGTCCATACGCAATGTTGAGGTCTACACTTTGTCACAAAATTCGGAGAAACAGTCCTTATGCATTGCTGAGCCCTTACCTTTGTCACATATTCGGAAAACATTCCATATGCCATGTTGAGCCCTACACTATATCACAAAAATATTCGGAGAAACAGTCCATACGCAATGCTGAGCCCTAAGCTTTGTCACAAAACCCGGAGAACAGTCCTTGCAATGTTGAACCCTACACTATATCACAAAATTCGGAGACGAGTCCATATGCAATGTAGAGCCCTACACTATATCACAAATGTTCGGAGATCAGTCCATATGCAATGCTGACCCTACACTGTGTCACAAAATTCGGAGAACAGTCCATATGCAATGTTGAGCCCTACACTGTGTCACAAAATTCAGAGAATAGTCCATATGCTATGTAGAGCCCTACATGGTGTCACAAAATTCAGAGAACAGTCCACATGCAATGTTGAGTATACATATTGTCTCGAAATTCGGAGAAAGTCCATATGCAATGTTGAGCCCTACACGTTGTCACAAAATTCAGAGAACAGTCCACATGCAATGTTGAACCCTACACTATGTCACAAAATTCAGAGAACAGTCCATATGCAACGTTGAGTCCTACACTATGTCACAAATATTCGGAGAACAGTCCATATTCAATATTGAGCTTACATCTTGTCACAAAATTCCGAGAAAGTCCATATGCAATGTTGAACCCTACACTATGACACAAAATGCGGAGAACAGTCTACATGCAATGTTAAGCCATACACTAAGCCACAAAATTCAGAGAATAGTCCATATGTAATGTTGATCTCTACACTATGGCACAAATATTCGGAGAACAGTCCATATGCAATGCTGAGTATACACGTTGTCACAAAATTCGGAGAACAGTCCATATGCAGTGTTGAGCCCTACACTAATCCATAAAATTCTGAGAAACAGTCCATACGCAATGGTGAGTGCAACACGTTGTCATGAAATTCAGAGAACAGTCTATATACAATGTTCAGCCCTACACGTTGTAAAAGAATTTTGAGAAACAGTCCATATGCAATTTTGAGCCCTACTCTATACCAAAAAAAATATTGATATCAGTCCATATGCAATGTTGAGCCCTACACTAAGTTACAAAGAAAAGAAAACAGTCCATATGTACTGGTAAGCCCCACTATGTAATTAAATTTGGAGAACAGTCCATATGCAATGTTGAGCCCTACACTAATCCATAAAATTCTGAGAAACAGTCCATACGCAATGGTGAGCGCAACACGTTGTCACGAAATTCAGAGAACAGTCTGTATACAATGTTCAGCCCTACACGTTGTAAAAGAATTTTGAGAAACAGTTCATATGCAATTTTGAGCCCTACTCTATACCAAAAAAATATTGATATCAGTCCATATGCAATGTTGAGCCCTACACTAAGTTACAAAGAAAGGAAAACAGTCCATATGTACTGGTAAGCCCTAAACTATGTCACAAACTTCGAAGAACGGGCTGTTCATATGCAATGTTGAGCCCTACACTTTTTTACAAACTTTGAAGCAGTCCATATGCAATGATGTGCCCTACGCTATGACATGAGAAACAGTTCATATGCAATGTTGAATCCTACACTTTGTCACAAAATTCGGAGAACAGTCCATATGTAATGTTGGGACCTATATTACGTCGCAAAAGTTGGAGAACAGTCTATATGCAATGTCGAACCTACAGTATGTCACAAAATTAGGATAAATTTCATATGCAATGTTGAGCTCTTCTCTATGTCACAAAATTTAGAAAAGAATCCATATGCAGTGTTCAATTTAGTACAAAATTTGGAGAACAGTCCATATGCAATGATGAGCCCTAGACATTCACAAAATCTGGAGAATAGTCCATATGCAATTTTGAGCCCTACACTTTGTCACAAAATTCGGAGAACAGTCCATATGTAATGTTAAGTCCTACACGTTGTCACTAAATTTGGGGAACAGTCTATATGCAATGATGAGCCCTAAACATTCACAAAATTTGGAGCCCTACACTTTGTCACAAAGCTTGGAGAATAGTCCATACGAAATGTTGAGCCTTATACTTTGTCACAAAATTTGGAGAATAGTCCATATGTAATGTTGAGCACTATACAATATCACAAAGTCCGAAGAACAGTCCATATGTAATAGTGAGCCCTACACTATGTCACAAAATTCAGAGAACAGTCCATATGCAACGTTGAGTCCTACACTATGCCACAAATATTCGGAGAACAGTCCATATTCAATATTGAGCTTACATCTTGTCACAAAATTCCAGAGAACAGTCCATATGCAGTATTGAGCTCTACATTATGTAATTAAATTCGGAGAACAGTCCATATGCAATGTTGAGCCCTACACTAATCTATAAAGTTCTGAGAAACAGTCCATACGCAATGGTGAGCGCAACACGTTGTCACGAAATTCAGAGAACAGTCTATATACAATGTTCAGCCCTACACGTTGTAAAAGAATTTTGAGAAACAGTCCATACGCAATTTTGAGCCATACTCTATACCAAAAAAAATTGAGAACAGTCCATATTCAATGTTGAGCCCTACACTAAGGTACAAAGAAAGGAGAACAGTCCATATGCAGTGGTGAGCCCTAAACTATGTCACAAACTTCGAAGAACGGGCTGTTTATATGCAATGCTGAGCCCTACACTTTTTTACAAAATTTGAAGCAGTCCATATGTAATGATGCGCCCTACGCTATGACACGAGAAACAGTTCATATGCAATAATGAATCCTACACTTTGTCACAAAATTCGGAGAACAGTCCATATGTAATGTTGAGGCCTATATTACTTCGCAAAAATTGGAGAACAGTCTATATGTAATGTCGAGCCTACAGTATGTCACAAAATTAGGATAAAATTCATATGCAATGTTGAGCTCTTCTCTATGTCTCAAAATTTAGAAAAGAATCCATATGCAGTATTCAGACCTACAATTTGTCACAAAATTTGGAGAACAGTCCATATGCAATGATGAGCCCTAGACATTCACAAAATCCGGAGAACAGTCCGTATGCAATGTTGAGCCCTACACTTTGTCACAAAATTCGGAGAACAGTCCATATGTAATGTTAAGTCCTACACGTTGTCACTAAATTTGGAGAACAGTCTATATGCAATGATGAGCCCTAAACATTCACGAAATTTGGAGAACAGTCCATATGTAATATTGAGCCCTACACTTTGTCACAAAGCTTGGAGAATAGTCCATACGAAATGTTGAGCCTTATACTTTGTCACAAAATTCGGAGAATAGTCCATATGTAATGTTGAGCACTATACAATGTCACAACGTCCGAAGAACAGTCCATATGTAATGGTGAGCCCTGTACAATGTCACAAAATTCGAACAGTTCGTTTGTAATGTTGAGGCCTGTACAATGTCCTAAAATAAGAGAACAGCTTATATGTAATATTGAGACTATAAAATGTCACAATATTTGGTTGGTTGGGTTGGAGTTTAACGGCCCAGTCAACACTATTAAGTTCATGTCGAGCCGGTCTGTTCATCTAATGACTCTTTTCTTGGACAGGCTGAGTCTTCAAAGCGTTTAACCAGTACTTGTGCACATTCTTTTGCCAAAAACTGACAAATGCTTTTCTTGAATCAACGGACGAGAGAGAACTGTAGAAAATATTTCATGATCATTCTCCAATATTTGGAGAACGTTTTAAATGTAATGTTGAGCCATATACTATGAACCAAAGTTCGATACAATTCATATGCAATGTTGAGCAATCTACTTTTGTTACACAATTTTATAGAACATACTGTATCCGATGTCGATCCCTACATTTGTAATGTTTAGCCCTCTGAATGTGAAATTACTTGGACAACACTCCATATACGATGTCCAATCCTCTGCTTTGTGATAAACGTTTGAGACAACTCACATACAATATTGAGCCCTATATTTTGTTACTGCATTTATAGAACAATCCATATGCAGTTGAGTCCTATCCTTCATACTTTGGTACAAAATTTAGATAACACTCAATATGCGATGTCGAGCTCTACATTTTGTGATAAAAATATGAGACAACACAAGTGCATTGTTGTGCTCTTCTTTTTCTTTCTTTTTTTTTTCTTTACAAAACTTGGAGATCACATGCAATGTTGAGCCCTATATGTTGTGAACATTTAAAGACAATTCACATGCAATGTCGATATTCTGTTTGTGATAAATCTTGAAGACAATCCACATGCAGTGTTGATCTCTATATTTTGTGGCATAGTTTACTGTAAATATTGAGCTTTATACTTCGAGACAAAATTTATTATCAATTTATCGTGTTCTGGAAGGTGTACTTGCCAGAAGACAGCTATAGTTTTCATTTTTTTGTCACATAATATAGAGCTCAACATTACCTAAACACCTTGCCAAAATTGAGCCCTACACTTCGAGACAAAATTTATTATTTCATCGTGTTCTAGAAGGTGCACGTTGCAGAAGACAGCTATAGTTTTCATAGTTTTGTCACATAATGTAGAGCTCAACATTATCTAGCCAATATTTAGCCCTATACTTCGAGACAAAATTTATTATTTCATCGTGTTCTAGAAGGTGCACGTTGCAGAAGACAGCTATAGTTTTCATAGTTTTGTCACATAATATAGAGCTCAACATTATCTAGCCAATATTTAGCCCTATACTTCGAGACAAAATTTATTATTTCATCGTGTTCTAGAAGGTGCACGTTGCAGAAGACAGCTATAGTTTTCATAGTTTTGTCACATAATATAGAGCTCAACATTATCTAGCCAATATTTAGCCCTATACTTCGACGAGACAAAATTTATTATTTCACCGTGTTCTGCAGGTGTATTTGGCAGAAGGCAGCTATAGTTTTTATAGTTTTGTCATATAATAAAGAGCACAACATTAACTAAACACCTTGCCAATAGTGAGCCCTGTACGTCGAGACAAAATTTATTATCAGTTCATCATGTTCTGGAAGGTGTAGTTGGCAGGAGACAGCTATAGTTTTCATAGTTTTGTCACATAATATAGAGCTCAACATTACCTAAACACCTTGCCAATATTAAGCCCTATACTTCGAGACAAAATTTGTTATTTCATTGTGTTCTGGAAGGTGTACTTGGCAGGAGACAGCTATAGTTTTCATAGTTTTGTCACATAATGTAGACCTCTCATCATTACCTATACACCTTGCCAATATTGAGCCCTATACGCCGCGACAAAATTTATTATTTCATCGAGGTCTGGAAGGTGTACTTTGCAGAAAACAGCTATAATTTTCATAGTTTTGTTTCATAATATAGATCTCAACATTACCTAAACACCTTTCCAATATTGACCCCTAAACTTCGAGACAAAATTTATTATTTTATCGTATTCTGGAAGGTGTACTTGGCAGAAGACAGCTATAGTTTTCATAGTTTTGTTTCATAATGTAGAGCTCAACATTACCTAAACACCTTACCATATTTTGAATAAGTCCATTCCTGTACCTTTGATGTATTTTAAACTGCTAATTTAGTGGCAAACCATATAGACCTAGAACAGATGCCGCTGAATTGTGGCGTCTGATCTGAGTGAACACTGTTTCTCAACATGTCTGTTACAATTCTTAAGGGAGATGAATAAACTTTCAAGTTGATAACTCGTTCAAAATTGTCTACCTCATTATTGAAACTTGAAACTGGACCGGAACTCACTTGTGAAATATGAACTGTGAAGAAGGAACTATGAGCTATAAAGTGTGAAGCGTGAACTATGGAGTGGGAACTAGGAGATGTTAACTGTGAACTGTGTGGAAAGAACAGTCAAGTGTGAAGTATGAACTGTGAGCACAGGATGTGCAAATAGTGAATAAGGAAATGTGAGCACTGAATAAGGAACTTTGAACTGTGAACTTTGAAGTAGAAACTCTGATGTGTGAAATATGAACTATGAAGAGGGAACTATGAACTATAAAGCAGGAAAATCGAACAATGAAATGTGAAGTATGAACTGTAAACTATGAAGTATTAACTATGAACTGTGAGTAGGCATTGAGAATTGTGGAGTAGGAACTGTGAATCGTGGATTGGGAACTGTGAATTGTGGAGTAGGAGCTGAGAACTGTAAACTGAGGAGTAGGAACTGAGAACTGTGGAGTATGAACTGTGAATTGTGGAGTAGGAACTGGGAACTATTAGGTATGATCTGTAAACTGTGGAACTGAACTGAGAAGTATGATCTATAAATTGTGGAGTAGGAACCGAGAACTGTGGAGTAAGAACTGTGAATTGTGGGGTAGGAACTGTGAAGTATGAACTGTGAACTATGGAGTAGGAACTGTGAATTGTGAAATTGCAGCTATGGACTTTAACTAAAAAACAGGATTTGCGAAGTATGAAATTGTGCAGTGTGAACTGCGAATGGACCTTGTGAACTATGGAGCAGGAAGGATGAAGTCTCAGCAGGCGTAGCAACTTTGGTGTTCCTGTAAAGTGCATGTTTATTGCAGATATTTTCTCTTGTTGTTTACTATGTTAACATAGAGTAATAAAGGGTGAATGAATGAATGAACCACAGTAAAACTTCAATGACTCGAACACCGATCGATCGTTTCCGTGGCTGATTCGAACTCGTTTTTTAGTCCTATGGAAATTCTACCGATAGCTCAAGAACCAAATATTTTGGGACACTTTAGGGAAATTCTTATTGTATCATGAAACGTATGTTGAGTGTACTCATTAGAATCGCCTCTTCGAGGCGATTCAAATGAGTACATTCAACATACAATTATTTTATAGAAGATTGAAAAGACATCCCTGAATTATCCCCAGCTGCCTCCTGACCTGGCGCTATGATTAACCCTCAGTGGCTCGAACTACCCTTGTCTAGAACAAATTTCAATAGTCCAAAAGATCTTCATGTCATTGAAGTTTGACTATACGATCGTATGAACTGTGAAGTGTGGTCACCACTGGCCTTTCGTAGATTATTCCTTAATATGGAACAACAACCTTTACCACACTATGAACAGTGTAAAGACGATAAACAGACGTTATTTTTTCAAAGTACGCTCGTAAACAGGATTTGATATTTCATGCAAATTGTCTCTTGAGGAGACAATAAACATGAAATGTCAAATCCTATTTTCTGGGAAAAATAAGAAACATATTAAAATGCCGTCTGCTGGAATTATAACAAACTGACAATTTCTTTTTTTTTTTTTCTTCTTTTTTTTTCCTTTTATTTTATTTTTTTTTTTTTTTTTTTTTTGCAAAAAAACAAAACAAAAAAAAAAAAACATGATTTGACATTACTTGCAAATTATTTGCAATTAAATGCCAATTTTTATTTTCTGGAAAAAAAATAAGGAAAATGTTTCAGAATGTCGTCTGCTGGAATTATTACCCCGCATGCTAAGCGTTGAACAGAATAGCTTTTAATCGAGGACAAACATCAGATGATTATTATTTTCTTTATTGACTTGTTTTACTGTCGGCGCAATCATAGAAACAATTATTCTCAAACATTTTATTGTCAAACAGTAATTGAACATTATCATGTGAAAGAAACCTTCTGACATATGCATACTGACAAGGCTCAGCGAAACCGGCGCATCCAGTGACTTTGCTGTCCGCTCTCTAATAATCAGTAGATGCTGTAAAAATATCTACGAAATAATTTTTTGAGTAGACTGCACGAATGCGCATGTTAATCTGGGCATCAATTATCCGCATATATCCTGAAGAACTTTGGCCTGATTACTGATAAGCGATGGAATAATGAGCCGGTCAGTTTTAACCTATAAAGCCTAACATCACGAAAACATGCCTATATAATTTTGACCCCCTCAAACCCCACTTTTATACAGTAAAACTGGGGTTTACAGGGGTATACATTATTTTTCTTATTTCTGCTCAAAACATAGGTTGTGGGTACTCGTTAGAACCGCCTCACCGAGGCGGTTCTAACGAGTACTCACAATCTATGTTTTGAGCAGAAATATAAAAAAATATCAGAGTTTTTATCTGAAAATTTTCATTTTTTTGATGAAATAAAATTTTCAGTATATTTGAATAGGCATGTTTTCGTAATGCCTAACTGCGGCAGACGACATTTTGACTTTTTGATTTTATTTATTTATTTATTTATTTTGTATTTTACAGAAATATAAGGCTTGATATTTCATGTGGAATCGCAGCGAATTCACATTAAATACAAAGTTTTATTTTCTCTTAATAAAAATAAATAAAACAAACAATAAAATTAAAAGGCTGTCTTCTGCCGTTGTGATAAGCGAGAAAGCAAAATGTCGTCTGCTGCAGTTGCAATTAGCAGACGACTCACAGGAAATACCAGGTTTGATTTTTTCTTGAAAGTTTAATTAGCAAAAATAGCAGAATGTCGTCTGCTATAAATTTTACAAGCACTGTAAGGTTTAAGTCAAAAGGTGAAATCACACACGCGGCCCACATAAAAAAAACCCCCAGCTCATTCTGTGCAGAAGATGACGTGCACATATATCCATTCTGGAAAAAATAGGGTGGTTTCTGCATACGGAAATCACATTGCAAAAGCGTGAAGACCTTGCTTAGCTGCATATACTGACGGGCTCTTCACAGAAGTAGAACCTCAATGACTCGAACACCGTTAACTCGTTTATCATGGCTAATTCGAACTCGATTTTGATTCCCTAGGAAATTCTTCCGATAGCTCAAGAAAACAATATTTTTAAGGACATTTTAGTTTTTTTTTTTCCTTTTTATCATGAAAATGTATATTGTGTGTACTCATTAGAATCGCCTCATCGAGGCGATTCTAATGAGCACACTCAATATACCATTATATCCCAGAAGAACGAAAAGACATCCATATATTATTCCCGTTTGTCTCCTATGATTAACACTCAGTGATTCGAACTTCCCATATCTAGAACAAATTTCCATGGTCCCAAAGATGTTCGTGTTATTGAGGTTCGACTGTATTAGCCGCCTTATGGCTTTAATGTGAACAGACACACCTGGAGAATTTGTCGCCTTTATTACAAGGAAATAACTTTTGTGACCTCCTGTTTGCTTTCCTGCAACTCCCCTTATGAAAAAGGGTCTAATCTTAAAGGAAAGAATTAGCTCGTTCTATAAGCTTATGGAGAAGATCCCTTTTCAAAAGGGAGCAAAAACAATTTTGACAGGGTTGCCTCTCCTGAAATTGGAGACAGTAGTCAGTTAACTACCCTGAGTATTACCTGTAAACAACCAGGTTCAGTCATTTCGTTTTCTCTGTTTTTATCATTAGCATCTCCATTAAGTAATCTAAGAGAAATCTAATTTAATTATGGTCATATGCCAATAAAGCTTCGAAAATATCAAAAAGAAACATTTTCTGAGCAATCAGTTATATGTTTTCACGTGAATATGGAAAAAAGTAAAAAATTATTTAAATTCAACTTAGGACCTATGAAAGAATCAGAGTATTCCAATTCAAAGGACCTAGTTATATTTGGACTACCTTGCACTTTACCTGACAAGGGAGATAATAGGAATACTACTGCTATCTCTCATTCCCCTTAATCAAATCTTGACGTGACTGTTTTGCTGTGTCGCAAATAGCCGTATTTATCCTAAGGGTCAGACAGGCCTGAACAAACCGTTTAAGCCCAGATCCGACGCAATAGAAATTGACTACTAATCCAGCAGCTTTAGATACATCAATAAGCAGCAAAATAGACTTTTTCTTTTAATTTTAGAACAATAATGTGGAAAAGAGGAGAAATTGCTCCTAAGGAGCAATTCCTCCTCTTTTCCACATTATTTTGTTACAATTATGGTAAGGGGTTAGGGTGTCTGAATATTTTAGTGATTTAGCTGGCGCATGTCTGTTTTGCATTGCACCACTTGACATAGCTAGAAAAAAATACAGGAAAACCTCATGGCTAATTCGAACTCATTTTTGAGTCCCTAGGAAATTCTCTTGATCGCCCAAGAAAGCAAATATTTATGGAGATATTAGGGATTTTTTTCTTTATATTAGCATGAAATGAATGCTGTGCATACTCATTAGAATCGCCTCTCGAGGCGATTGTAATGAGTGCACTCAATATAACATGATTATACAGAAGATCTTAAAGACATCCCTAAATTTTATCCATTTGCCTCTTGATCTGGCGCTATGATTAACCATCAGTGGCTCGAACTACCCATGTCTAGAACAATTTTACATGGTCCCAAAGATGTTCGGGTTATTGACGCCCGACTGTATTATCTCTGCGGCTGTAAGCAGCAGAAATCAAGTAATTGACTTGAAATCTAAACACGAGCCGCCAAACAGCAAACGACCTTACGACATATGCGACAAGCGTAGACTCTGACTTTTCACACATCCTGCCTGCGTAGACTCAGATCAGCCGGCGCATCTGTACAATCTAATCAGAACCTGCGTTGTTCATTATTATAATATCTGAGGTCCCTATAATACGTTAGCGACCAGTGTTGACTCAGATCAGACTGCGCGCATGCGCAGACTGGTTTGAGTCAACGGTGGTCATATGTGTCTATGTTTTCTATCTGGCAGGGCTCAAGTTATTATAAATATTTCAATGCTTTGTATTTCACATAACCTGCATATTGCCTTGTTATCAGCACATGTATATGGATGTTTTATTGTCTGATGCCGCTCATCAAGAAATCTATTGAAATGGCGTTGTCATTGCATATGCAAACATGGAAGGTTGAGTTTAGTCTGTGCATTCGCGTCGTCCTTTGCTGTCCGTTTAATACATTCTTCAGCATCCATTGTTTCTGTTAGCGAAAAGCGGAGGCCTTATAAGACTGTGCTTATTCGAATACGCAGGCTGATCTGGGCCTTCGCTGTCAGCACATGCCCCTAAGATACATTTTCGTATGACGCGGTTCATCTAGCTAGGTTCGTTTGCAATATGTTTTATCTTATTGTTTAATTAACTCTTTCACTATCATATATAGTCGACAAAATAGGTTTTTGCAAAAAGCATAGATCCAGATGAGACGACTCATTATGAGCCGTCTCATCTGGATCTACGCTGTTTGACATTCAGTCTTTCAAGTATACATATAAACTTCTTTTCAAGGGATAGTTTTTCAAAAAAAAAAGCAAAAAAAAAAAAAAAAAAAAAAAAAAAAAAAAACAGACGACAAATGTCGTCTGAAATTTGGCATGAAAAGAATTTAAAAAAAACGGCTTTTATCTTTTTTTTTTCATCCGGAAAGAAGTTTTTTTTTCTTATTGTTTTAGTAAAAGAAGTCTATAGCAAAAGGTTAAGCTCTTTAGTTGTAGCAGTTCCAGGATGGGATCCCTCTTAGTGCAGAATTCTTCCTTTGAGCCAGCGTATGACAAAACCTACAACAAGACCTTTGAAACCGGCAAAGACAGATCAGCTTTACATCCACTTAGTATGGCAAGGATTCACGTTCATTCGTCTTTAGATAGCCCGGAGGCCGTAGAAGGCACATACGATCAGCGAAGACTGATCAGACTGAGCGGATGCGCGGGCAGATCTGAGTCTTAGCTGGTCGCACAAGTCTTATTATAGGTTTAGTCGTGCGCTGGCTCAAATTTTAATTAATTTAACTTCCTCATCAAACTCCCTTAAACATTCAACAATACAGGTTTTAGGTAAACCTGCACGTAATTAATTCGTATGCATTATGTTTTCGCAATGTGCTCAGTTTAGTTGATATTACCCACCTGCATGACACTGTACGTGTTTCTACCGATTGATTCATAAATGATGACAGACTTTTGCCGTTATGCAAATCAATTTTTCTGTGAAAAAAAAAAAAAAAAAAAAAAAAAGAAAAAAAGATAGAAGCTGTGAAGTTGTAGCAACTTGTGATAGAAAATTTATTATAGCATATATTTTATAAGCCTAAAATACATGTACTTATCGTAAAGTTTGAACAAGTCTATTTTATTACCTACTGATATGTTTAAAACTGCTGAATGCATTACAAGTAGAATGGACTCTGATCAGGCGCTGCAGAACTCAGCGTCTTACCGCCGTCTTCACGGTTTTCTAAGACCGGTCTGTCCGCATACTTACGATAGATAAAAAACATTACTCATGCTTGTTTATCGTATCTTCCTTACCGTTTTCAACAGTAGAACATTCAACAGCTGAACATGCATAACGGTAGATGGTTGCCATTATTGGTGGCGGTTTACTGCCGCCAAATTTACTATACGGAATTTCTACAATCCGTTTTTCTCAAAAATGCAAACCTAATAACTTCCTAAAAAGTAGTTCCATACTGACGTTGATGTCACTTAATTCTGCATTCAAACATGTAAGCCTTCTACACTCTGATAATTATAAAGAGCGACCGAATATACAAAACAAAGAAAACTTCAAACTTTTGAAGAAATAATACTTTAATGATGTTGAGGGCAATCTCGGCGGACGAATATAAACAGAATAAACAAACGGTGGAACTTGATTCAGCCTCCAGAACCTTCTGAAGCAGAGAATTTGAAAATTGATGCAAAAGACTCTCCGAAAGTCTCCGAAAGCGTATCAAAGAAAGGTATAAATATGTGATAAAGCATCAGCAGTTTTTATAGGCTATTCACCATAAACAGTTTCGGCCGAAATCACTTCGCATGAATATTTTGAAAAAGTAAAGTACAGTGCGGTTACATGTGTATTTAGCAACACGTTTTTCCTAAACGTTCGCTTTAATATATGTTTTTATGAAAATTATTTATAAATATTTTTTTACAAAAAAAAAAGTAAATAAAAAAATAAATAAATAAATAAAAAATAACGTTTTATTTACATTTTTGCGGTATTACTATCCTGCGGCCACCAGCCACTGTGCCTGTCACTTTGTGCCTTCCGGATATACCGGATACTAAGAAAGCTGTGAATCAAGTCCGACCCAATCATAGTGATTTCCGCCATAGTAATAATTTTCTTCGATAGAAATGATATTTTCTCGAAGATTTTTTTGTAGTTCGTGTATAGGCTCGCTAAAAATAACGTCCGAAAAGCAGAAACGTTTAAAGATCTCCAGCAAAGTTCCTGAAGCAGTAAAATGCGTTTCAGGTAGGCCAACGGTTAGTGTATCGTCAGTGAGATACGATACCTATTACCGAGGTTCACGAATTATCGGATATTCAGGAACCACGGCCCCCGCCCATTGGGGCCCGCGAAGTAGATGGGCTGCCTGTAGCCTCCAAGGCAGACCTGCTTAAGCAGGGCCTGAGTTCATCATGTGATCAGGTTGGGTAAAAGTCCCAGAAATCTGGAGGCAATATCGTTAATGACTGAAATATTGTTGACCCATCACCCACATTCAGATTTTCAGTTATCAGGAAAAATTTATGAGCTTTAAAAGTACAAAACAAAATTTGGGACCCTCAAAATCTAATTGATACCGCCCATGAAAAAACAGGGAAATGGCATTTTATATGAAATGTTTGGAGAATTGTTATCGTTATACATACCCCGAAGATTTTTTGTGTTTATAAGGGGATTTTATTTTATCACTCATCTTTTGCTAAATTTATATGACAAGAGTTATTGTAACTGTCTGTAAATCTGTGAAAGTTCTGTTAAGGAACTTCAGTGAATCCGTAAAAACTCCATGAATCCATGAAAATTCCGTGGTCAAGGTCTGTCAGTCATTTAAATTTTGCATAATTCCATGGAAGCTCCGTAGTGTATCCGAGATATACATATGCATGAAAAGTAGTAAGTGCAAGGCCGGGAAAAAGAAGCAAAATCAGTCGCTAGAAAAGGCATTCAGTAGTAGTATTAACAGAGAATTTGAAAGGAAATAGATCCATTAGAGTAAATTGATAACATTTACTCAGTTGGAACATGCAGTTTTCATTTTAGTCAACATTCAAAACATCCAACAGTTCTTGAATGTTTCAACCGGCACGCTTTCAGTTTAATATCTTGGCATTCTGGATGGAACCAATGCTGACATTTTGTGCACTGGAACATCAGATTGTAGTGGGATCTTGTGGGTCTGTATATAAAGACTTTTTTCTTCTTGATTCTGGCTTGCTTGGAAATTAAGTGAAAGCACTGCTATTAATATCAGGATTACCACTGCATTTTGAAACTGGGGGTAAATCTGCTCTGTTCTCTTTTTTTTGTACGCCCATTGTAAAGCAGTATACTACTCTTTTCAAATTTAGGGGTATAAGACAAATTTTGAGGGGATAAAAAACCCTCTGCAGAGGGTAAATGGGAATGCTGACTACAATTTGGAAGGTGCAACAGTGCCAATGTTTTCGTGTTTTGTTAACTCTATGTACAAGGCTTGGGACCATTTGGGTGACTATAGTCCAATACTACGGACATTTCAGTACTTTTTTTCGGAACTTTCCGTTATTCCATGAATCATGACAGTTCCATGTTTTGTCAACCTCTAGGCCACAACACTTCACACACATATGCATACAAAATATTTATAATATAAACTGATAATAAAATTTCATCATTTCTCGCCGCTGTGGTTCGAGTCTCGCTCGGGTCACATGTGGGAAAGCCGTGTTCTGCTTACGGGTAGTCAGGTGGTTTTTCGCCGGGTACTCCGGTTTTCGCCCACCTTTGATGAACGATCGGCTCGATATAAGTGTAATATTCTTGAAAGGGACATAAAAACCAAATCAAAAAGAAAGAAAAAAAAATCATCAAAACACACACACACACACACACACACACACACACACACACACACACACACACATTTATTCAGGCATCAAAAAATCCTGGTGTGGTGATTGGCGGTACAGCCATCTGGTTAGCTCAGTTGGGTAGAGCACTTGCAAGCTAGAGTTCACAGGTTTCAGTCCTGCATCCAACACACTTTCCCTCCTTAGTTTCCTTTAATGGTGCCCAATGTGAATAACTCACTGCAGCCGACGTTGGATTTATGGGGCACCGGGGTCAGGCATAAAACAGGGTGGGGTAGCCCATACATGGTCGACGGTTTTCCCTGTGTAATCTTGGTTCCTCTATCACACATTCACGAAACACCAACATCCGTGTCTTATAGAACAAGTGCATAAGATTGCTTAGCTTTCTGTGCAATCGAAGTAAAACTAAATCTTTTAAGAGTAAGGCTATATTTTGATTTTTATTTGTTCATATTTATACAGAGTTTAACTCTCCAAATTGAAATGAACACAAGAAATCCTCAAATTGATTGTTTGTCTTGTGGAAATTTTGTCATCAGATTTTAGCACATTTATTAAGATGCACATGTTGTAACTTTTTAAAGCAAACAGGTATTTTGTTCTTATTTCTTGCCAGTTATATAAGAGTTACATTATTAAATGAATTAGTACCAAGAATCCTCAGATAAATAGATTATCTGCTGAATATTCCCCATAATTTAAGCTTTTCAAGAAATGAATACATTAATTTACAACACATACTTAAGTTATCCGATGTGTGTGTGTGTGTGTGTGTGTGTGTGTGTGTGTGTGTGTTTGTGTGTGTGTGTGTGTGTGTAAATTGGCCCAGTATTTTGTTTCTATTTCTTGCCAGGCAAAAACAGTAATGAATATAAGGAATATAGATAGATTTAGACTTCCAAAATCCCGGACATAACACTACATGTCTTTCGTTCAGGCCTATGGGCATGGTGGGCGAAGCTTGCTTACCATGTAAGGCTTACTGTCCATGGATGCCTGATTATACCCTTTATTCTGGAGTCCATGTCTGTTGGTCTGAACATTCTGATTCATCATTATTTTACAGATTTATAAGTTTGGAATAAGGTTTGTGTAATTTGAGTGTATCATGACCACAACTACTTAAATAATATGGTTTTGAATTAGGCCCAGTTTCTCTTGCTGGTCAGATAATTTGTACCTTTTGAAATGGATGAAAAAAAATCTTAAAATGTATTAACATCAAGAGAATCAGACTAGAAATGTCTACATTTCAGAGCTCCAGATTAAAGGAGTGCTTAGGTACATATTTTCTTATTTTCCCTAGTAAACATATGTTGTGGGTACTAACTAGGACTTCTAGAAACGTCTTGTTAGCATGCTTTCATTGAGTTCCCAGAACATATCTTTTGAAAGAATTGAAAAGGTGTGGCACATACAAGAACTACAACTCTAGGTCCCACATTTATTTAGTCATCTGCCCTGACAGTATTTAGTAAAAGACACCTTGTGCATTTGATGACTCTAACATCCTTTCAGATATATTGATTGAACTCAGTAGGTTTGTACATGAGGTTGAGAAGATGTGTTGCATAAACTACAACTCCAGGTGCTGTGGTTTAGAATTATCTCCCCTAATAGAAACTTTGTGATCTTGGTAACTCCAACATCTTTTCAGGTACATTGATGATACTTGGTAGGATTGTACAAAAGGTTGAGAAAGCATGTCACACAAAAGAATCACAACTCTAGAAGCTACAGTTTTTAGTTATCTCCCCTGACAGTATTTGGTAATAGAAACCTTATGATTGCCATAACTTCAACACCATTTCAGATATATCGATGATATTATGGAGAATTGTACAAGACGTTGAGAAGACGCGTCTTGTACAAGATCTACAACTCTAGGTACTGCAATTTTTTAGGTATCTCCCCTGTCAGTATTTGGTAATAGAGACCTTGTAAGTCCAACACCCATTGAAATATATTGATAATACTTGATAGGAATGAACAGGAGGTAAGAAGGTTAGTCGTATACAAAACTGTAACTTAGAATACTGCAGTTTTTTTTAGTTCACTTCCCTGACAGTATTTGTCAGTGGAAACCATGTGATTGTCATAACTTAAGCGCCATGGAAGATACATTGATGATACTTGGTAGAATTGTACATGAGGTTAAAAAGGTGTGTTGCATGTAAGGACCACAACTCTGGATGCTGTGTGTTTTTTTTTGTTTTTTTTTTTTTTGTTTTTTTGTTTTTTGTTTTTTTTTTGTAATCTCCCCTGACAGTATTTGGTATTAGAAACTTGTTTGCTGCATAGCTTCATCAGTTAAAATTGGATCTTCCTTAAACTTGCAGAGGTGGAGGACATGGATATTTTGGAATTGTATCCTCCAGATTAATGAATATTGTAGACGTTGAGTGACCTTTTAGGCACAGGTGAGCGTTAATGACCACCATGGTCCTCTTGTTTATATATGAAGAGTGCAGAGAGCTGAGACAAACAAAAATCACAGTTGAATTCGAAGCTTGATTTTGGATTTTGTGTAACCGCATTTTAACCACAAATATTTTTCATGGATTAAAGCAGACGCCTCCTCTTATTTCACTTTTGGTTGTATATACGCTAAAAAGAAAGACATGTGACTAGCGAGTCCAGTGGTGAAAACCTTACTGAAATATTCCAAATACTTACTACATCATTGGTTTTTGTGAAAAATTTTAAAAAATGTTTTAAAAACTTTAATTTGAAAATATTCCAAATACATGTACTTACAACTTACAGTGGTTCTTATGAATTTATTTTAAAAAAATGTTTTAAAAAAAATTAATTTGAAAATATTCAAAGAATGTATACAGAGAGAAAAGGTCTCTTCCCTATTTATATGTTAGGGTGCAGTGCTTATACATTTTCATATTTAGTTTGATACAAGTTAATTTTGAGAAATCAAATTTATGTCAAACTAAAATTTAAATTCCATTGTCTGAAGTTATTTTACTGAAGTTTTATGTGTATTTTGTAATTATCTTTGGAATGTAATTATCAAAAATAAATTTGTTCTTTGTAATTTTTTTTCCAACATAGTAACCTGTATCTTGCATTTTTCATATTTAAAAAAAATGTTTTTGGAAGTTAATTATATTAGTTTTCATAATTTTTAAAAAAAATTCTAGCTTGAAATTTTAAGTCTTAATATCAATAGTAATAGAATACTTACTTTTTTAAATAAAAATTAGCAGTCTGGAATACAATGATGAGGATTTAAAATCTAAAAGAATCAATGACATCATAGGATAATGTATTGTGGGATAGCTTTTTTTACAAAGTATAAATAGCAATACCAGTTACTAAGACTTTGAATGCATGTAACCTTTGAACATTTAAGAATTTCCAAATGGGGTTTTCAACATAATTTTCATTTTACCACTATCTTTACCGTAATTTGAAATATTCTGAAATTAGGGGATGCATTTGAACATCTTTAAGCTCACTACTGTTTTTATTATACCCGTTTTTTCAAACGGGGCGTATTAGGTTATGGGGTCTGAAGCCATAAACTTTTTTGTTTCCAGCTAACTCCTCCTACAGTTTACATACCATCAGGCTGAATCTTGGTTTATAAATAGACCATGATGTGGAGCAGCACATAATGTTTCGGGGTTACAGTCCACCAAATACTAACAGGGTTATGCCCCTTTGAAAATTCCTGTAAGCTTTTTGTTTCCAGCTAACTCCTCCTACAGTTTACATCCAATCAAGCTGAAACTTGATTTTTACTTAGACTATGATGTGGAACAGTGCATATTATTTCAAGGTTACAGTCCACCTAATATTAGCAGAGATATGTCCCTTTGAAAATTTCAGTAAACTTTTCGTTTCTGACTAAATCCTCTTACAGTTTACATCGGATCAAGCTGAAACTTGATTTATAGATAGACCATGATGTGGAACAGTGCATATTTATTCGAGGTTACAGTCCATCGAATATTAGCAGAAAAATGACCCTTTGAAAATTTCGGTAATTTTTTTCGTTTCTTGCTAGCTTCTCCTACAGTTTACATCCGGTCAAGCTGAAGTTTGATTTATAGGTAGACCATGATGTGATGCAGCGCATGTTGTTTTGAGGCCACACTCCACCAAATATTAACAGAGTTATATCCCTTGGAATATTTCGGTAAACTTTTTGTTTCTGGCCAACTCCTCCTACAGTTTACATCGGATCAAGCTGAAACTTGATTTATAGTTAGACTATGATATCAATCAGCTCTTATTTATTCGAGGTTACAATCCACCAAATATCAGCAGAGTTATGTTCCTTTGAAATTTTCAGTAAATTTTTCACTTCCCCCGCTAACTCCTCCTACAGTTTACATTTGATCGCGCTTAAACTTGATTTATAGTAAGAACATGATGTGGAGCAGCGCAAATTATTTCAAGGTTACAGTCCACCAAATATTGGCAGTTATGCCCCTTTGAAAATTTCTGTAAATTTTTGTTTCCGGCTTATTCCTACTACAGATTACATTGGATCAAGCTGAAACTTGATTTATAGTTACACCATGAAGTTGAGCAGGGCATATTATTTTGAGGTAACAGTCCACCATATATTAGCAGAGCTATGCCCCTTTGAAAATTCTGTAATCTTTTCATTTCTGGCTAACTCCTATAGTTTACACCCGATCGAACTGAAACTTTGTAAATATTATATTATATATATATATATCGGAATACTTAGGAACTCCTTCCAGGGGTTTTGGGGACAGGGAAACAAGACAGTTCATTTCAGGGGAAAAAGGGAACAAAATTCTGAAAAAGACGGGAACAGGGGAACAGTTTTGGGGACCATTTAACAACCTAGAAAATCAAGATTTTGATGTTGTGAAAAATACCGATTTATTTCAGGGAAACAAGGGAACAGATATCCTTCCTCACGTCCGTTGTGAATATAATGCATCTACCTTTAAATTAGTCGGGGTGAATTAGTTTAGTCCCGACCTGGTCCCGGGCTCAATATTTCGAAAACTGATTTGGAAAAAAATGCAAAATATTGAGATTTTAGATTTTTCCTATATAGATTCTATTTTAATTAATACAAGCAGTAAAACTGCTTGTTGTTTACTATTTTGGGGTCGTTATAGAAAGTCTGGACATGTTCAAATACGCAAACTTTTGGGCCCCGTATGCCTTTTCTCCGGTCTACATGGGCCTAGCCTATATTCAGCTGGCAATATCCCCTTGATACAGATATATCTAAAGGTGGACAATCACGTGACTTCGGATGATAGGGTTCATGGGAATTCCGACCCAAAAATGCTTGAATCAGGTAACATTTTCGTTGATTTTCCTTTAATACTCGACGGAATCGAATAGAATTTGAAGCACAAAACTTTACGTCTGTGTATGCTTTTGCCTGTAAATGAATGCTTTTAACGCTATTGACAATCTAATGATTTTTCTCCGGGAATAGAGTCACACAAAGGATCAAGTTAAAAACGATCATCTTTTGATAATATCTGTGCCTTACTTGTTCTCTTGCATTTCAATAGCTTTACAATTAATGAACCGAAAAATCTTTACATCACCAAGAGTTGTGTTAAAAACGAGCATTATAAGCGAATAGAAGCGGTTTTAAAGGAAATGAATGGTAAGAATGGGGTGCACACACACATTAGCGGAGAATGATTTCTACTTTAAAGAGTGAGCTGAGAGTAGCAATTTCTCTACAAATAGATCGAGGATATTTTAAGACATGTTAACGTGATGGTTTCTTTTCATAACCCATTGAATTATCTGTCGAGAACATAATGATGAAACATATTGACGTCACAAATGACATCATGTTAGTTTGATGGCGTAACGAAAGGTAAATGTCTTCCATTATCATGATTATAGCGGCCAATGAAGCTGGAGCTGCTAATGTCAGATGGAAAACTATAAAGCACAATACGTTTGGTACCAAAACGTGTATGATCTTTTATGCATTCCCCTATTTCATGCAATCATGGTTATATTTAGTGGAAAGAGGGATGTGCTGAGCAAGCATTTACCATTTGAAATAAAGAAACGGAACTAAACGAAGAAACACGAGTTGTTCCAAAAGTTTGCAGCTCATGCGCGGTTTTGCTGTGCCTGCTTCAGCAGGGGTCTGGCTAAAAAGCTGATTTTTTGCTGCATAACTGCTGAATGCTGAAAAAAAAAATGACTAAAATGCTGACCAGATACCTTGCTGACCAGACAAAACATCTGATCTTTATTTAAGTTTAATTGTGTTAACGAATGGTATAATGACATTTTATGTGAAAGAAACCTGCAATATAGACAAACTAGCCTGAAATGGCACCAAACCTTGAGAGAATGTAAAATGGCTTATAAAAAATCTATGCGTTTGAAAATGCCGGTTTGAATATCATTTTCAGTTATTTTGAAAATATAAGGTAACTACTGCCATTGCAGAGAAAAGTCATGGGATTTTGTTATTTGGTCAATAAATATACTATAATCATTATTAAGTAATTCAGAGAAAGTTTAAGGAAATTTCAATATGATCAGATGACAATGTTTTCACTAATTTTAGTGTAATTTTGATATAAGGAAAGAAATGCTAATTTAAGCAAATAGTTTTTAAGAATGTGTGTCAGTTTGATAAAATCAGTTGTATTTTAATTTGTGTTAATAAAATACAAATAGCAAGTATTAAATCTGTATTTGAAATTATGATCATCCATATTTCTCCATCTATAAACTGATATGACAATAATACACCCATATGTAAGTACTTCAAATTACTTTTTTTTTTTTTTTTCAAAAGTTAAATGACCAGTATGAGCAAATATTCTCAGGAACGCAGCCGCGGTCGGAATACCTACACTTCCCAGGTTTGGAGATTGCTAACAATTATCGCCAATTAACACCAATAAATTAAACCTGAATGAAGGCCAGATGTTTTGTCTGGTAAATTTTAAGCAGGGTATCTGGCCAGCATTTAGTTACTTTGGTCAGCATTTTGTCTTGTCAGCATTCAGCAGTGCTGCAGGAAAAAAATCAGCGTTTTAGCCAGCCCCCTTCAGCAGCGCGTAATAAGTGTGCAAGTTTCCGTCCGTTAATTGACACCCCGCTTTTACGTGCAATTTCTTGCCCATCATTTTTGTGTTTCCTGCATCAGAACAAGATATATTTAACTAAATTACCGTATACCTATTTGAAAAAGATTTCACTACCAGGAATTATCGTACTACAGGAACTGTCACTCAGGTTATCGATATTCCATTTTAGATAAGCTGCGATTAATTCCCTTCGACCGGAGGCCCGTAAGCGTCGTCTTACCTGTGTAGCTGGTGTGTAATCCACCCAGTGTCACACACCTACAGTACTGCTACAATTCAGATTAAATCATGTATGGATGCTCTTTAGAATCTTGGGCCCAATATACACTGGACTAGGTCCGAGTTAGAATGAATGAATGAATGAATGAATGAATGAATGAATGAATGAATGAATATCAGCAGATTATTCAGTATGATTTTCAAACGAATATCAATAGTTTAACCTAAGAATTAATTAATAATGATAATAACAAAAATTAATTAACTGATTAAAATCAATTATTATTATTATTATTATTATTATTATTATTATTATTATTATGTCAAATTAAATAAAAACTGTTGTATTTAGTTATAAATAATTCAATATGATTTTTACACGAATTTCAATAACCTAAGAAAACAAGAGTAATTAATAAATTAAAAAAGTGTTATATTTAATGAATGGTAAGTCAGTAAGATTTTAAAATGAAGAACAATAGTTAATCTAAGAAAACAAATTAGTTAATTAATTAAGGTTGTATTTAATTACAGATAGTTCAGTACAATTTTTGAAAGAAAAACGATCGTTTCACCTAGAGAAAACAAACGGGAAAATTTAATTAAATATAAGTAATTTGAAAAAATGAATGTAAAAAAGACCAAACATTACTTTATGATAACCATTAACTAAAGAAAGAAAGAAATAAAGAAAGAAAGAAAGAAAGAAGCCTATGGATAATGAATACAGGAGAAAGACCTATGTCATCCACTTCTTAACATCATAGGACAGTCTACGTATCTCCGTTATGAAGTTATCTTAAGACATTTGTTGTTACAATACAAAAGAAAGAAAGAAAGAAAGAAGCATGTGTATAATAAATACAGGGCAAAGGCCAATGTCATCCACTTCTTAACCTCAAAGGGCAGTCTGCATACCTCCCTTATGAAGTTAGGTTATCCTTAGACATTTGTTAGTACAGTAATTAAAGATACCTATTCTTTAAGGTGATCTAGGTAAGCTATTTCACATCAATACTGTCACCACAGATTAAAGAAACCTATTAATCAGATTGCAATCAAGTGTGTTTAATCAACGCTCACCAGACACCATGATATGCGGCGTCTGGTCTGGATCTAAAGTTCTTATCTATTTGTCAATGTCCCTTTTTTTTTTAGCACAAATGAGTAATATCAAATATTACAGTGTTTTAAACAACCTTCAGGTATGTGCCCTTTGTAGACCAAGACCCCATTGCGCTTTCTGAGTAAGGTTATGCTCTTTGCTTAATGTGTGTTACAGATCTGATTGTTAAGCTTATGCTAAACAATCCTCCTGGTCATTCTGTGCCTGGGCTCAGTTTGGTCTGGGTCTAAAATACAAACAACGCTTGTCATTATTTCCTTTTCTAGTAGTTTCAGGGTACATGATTAGAACAACAACAAAAAAACGTAAATTTAGAGGTTTTAATTATTATTGGTAATTTGATAATTTAGTAGTTTGAAACCAGTCTGCAAAGCTCACACAGACTATCAGCTGGACAGAGGTGTACAAACAGGACATTTCTTTCAAGACAGGTACATAAATAGCTTTGGGCTATTTGTTCACAGCATAAAGACAATCCTATTACATAAACTTAGGATCCATTGGTGGCGCGAATTAGCATAGTACTTAGCACTTTGGATAAAAGTTTTGTAGACAAATAAATATGGGATAATTTTCTCCAGTTCTCCATTAAAACATATGTTGTAGGTATTAATTTGATGCACCTCGGTGAAGCAAAAACATGTTATAAGTACTCATTTGAAGAACCTTGGTGAGGCTCATCTAATGAGTACCCACAACATATGTTTTTTATGGAGAAAAAAAATACAATCACCAAATACTTATCCTGAACAATTCCTCTGTATGTTTTATTTTCAAAACAGGATTTGACATTTCATGAAAATTGTCTCCAGTGAAGACTATTTGCATGAAGTGTCAAATCCTATTTTCTGGATAAACTAAGACAATAACCATTTTATCGCATGCTGAATTAGCCCAGAAAGTGATAAACGTTAGGGGATCAAATATCATCCCAACCCCTAAAAAGGAAATGGTTTGACATTTCATGCAAAGCATCTCCTTTGCAAACAATTTGCATGAAATGCCAAATCCTACTTTCTGGGGAAAATTCAACAAATATCACCAGTTTATTGCTGCTGAATTAGCCCAGAGAGTGGAAAAGGTTAAGGGTTAAAATATTTACCCCTCCTCCACCCCGACAAAATAGAAAAGGAAAAAACAAGTTTGACAGTCCATACAAACTGTCTCTGTTGGTGACAATTCGCATGGCATGTCAAAGCCTACTTTCTAGGAAAAATCAGAATATCATCATCACTTTTCCCTTCATGCATGAACGTTGTTCAACAATCATTTAAACTTAAGAAAAAAAAAAAAAAAAAAAAATAGACAAACTGTGAAAAAACTTACATAAAAATTAATGTAGCATATGCTATTTCTATTTTTATCTTATCATCTCAAGAATTGCAGGACCCGATGATCTGTCTCAGATAAAGGGCAGTTGTGTCAGATTATGAAAAAAGGGAGATTATGTATTATGCAAACACTAAAGATCCAGATCAGACTGCTCATCTGCACACTCTGATCAGGATTTTAACTCTTAATCAATATATTCTACAGTGTTTCTTTAGTTACACAGTTAAAGATGGCGCTTTGTTTGCCTATATTCTTAGATCATAGTCATAATGGTCCTTTTCAAATGTTGATGTTCATTTGAGTTTACTTAGTTTTTAGTTTTTATTGCAAGTTATAGATCAAGCTGTTATTAACTTGTCCTGTGGCCTGAGGCTTCTAGTTCTCAGCTGGATAATGATAATAAGAATAGACAAATGGAACCAGAAAATAAACAACGTGCTGTTATTAAACTTGTATTTATATATGTTAGAACATTTTTTTAATGCTAATATAAATGAAAGTAAAATGTTTTGTTGATCGTTTCAAGAACTTTGAGGTGTCTTCAAGTAAAATAAGAAGCAATTATGATTGAATCTTTCAAAAAAAAAAAAAAAAATGGGGCTTGTGAATCATGCGATCAATGAAGACCCCGATTCGTCTGTGTGTCCGCTGAAATATATTGATAAGAGTCTATACTGCATGTTGAATACAGCTTGCACAATCTATCAGAGAAAAATGTATGCACATGCTGATCTGGAACTACAATGGTTGCTGCTTTTATTTGGAGAGACTCGTGTTATTTCTCTATTGGGAAGTTAGCAAATATGGATAAAATGTCGTTTTCCTTGGATTATGACTACTATCCTAGGTTTTTAAGACAGAGAGGTGTGTGCCAACAGTGTAGACCCAGATCAGATGTCACATTACGCATTGTGTGTTCAGGGTCTACACTATTTTACACTTACCCAGCAATGTTTAGACAAATCAGTTGGTTCTATAATGGCCTTGTTAAAAGTGTTGTAAAGAGTAGAATCGAATCATCTGGTATTCCAGGTTTGTTTTTGAAACAATTGCCTTTAGGGTAATGTTTGAAAAGGTGTGAACAATTTATTGAATCTGACTGAGAAAGTGGTTTATAGTATTTAACCTCAGGATTCTGATAAACACACCATAACAAAAGGCAGTGACCCTGATCAGACATTACATCACAGAGTATCTTATCAAGGTCTACACTGTTTGCCACTCAGATAGCAGGTATAAGCGGTGTCAACAGCTAGCCAAACGGACTTGATCAAATTTCAGTATGATAGTAATTTAATGTGTCTGATAGGGTTTATACGGTAATTAGCAATATTTTACCCCTAAATACACATGTACGATAGTATATTAACTGTCCATGTGGCTATTTTACAAATAAAACATTTCGAATATGACCAGCATAATAATATTTATTCTTCGGAATTGTGATGTTAAACATAATAATAATAGTAGTAGTAGTAATAATAATTATAAATAGGACCAGCATAGGATTATTTATTTTCCGAAATATGATATACATCTAAAGATTATTTCTGAAAATAATATCAATTATCATTTTGTTTTTATGTATTTTTTTTTAAATATTATTAATTATTCATTAAATATACATATTTAACACCGCATGTTGAATAGAGCTTGCACATTATATCAGAGAAAAAATGTATGCACATGCTGATCTGGAACTACAATGGTTGCACGTCATATTTAATGCTGCTTTTATTTGGAGAGACTCGTGTTATTCACACATTTAGAGAACAACGTTTGAGATAGAGAGCCTGACCCTCATTCAGTTTTTTATAGTCAAATTTTGTTTTTTATACGCACGCACTTAGATGAAGCCATGATTATGAACCATGTACTTATTTATGTACAGGAATCTAAAATGAGCAAATCGTGTCAATTAAAGTGCTAGTTTATGCAAAAAGATCAAATTTTGGATTTGATTCTGTTTGCGCAATTAAAATTGCGCATAAGCATGTATGTCAGTTATGTAAAAAGTGATTTCGTTGTTTTCTTTCGTCAAGTTAAGGACATAATTGGCATTCATTAGCAGTAATTGTTATTAATAAAACAAGAAAACATCGCAAGAGTGGCCGCGCATTTAGGTATTTTTCTTGTATCCCGACAAAGCATTTTTTTTCGTCATTAAACAAACAAAAAACAAGTAATTAAGCAGTTTGTAGTTTTCCTATGGTCAAAAGTAATTATATCAAATTTTCATTAAGCTTCAATAAGTTGCCGAATAAAAACATAATTCGACATAAACAAAAATTAAATAAACAATTTTATATTATTATAAATATATATCTTTGTTTTCCTTTTTGAAGCTAAATAATCTTTATAATACTATCAATGGATACCAATTTCTTTTTTTTATTTTCCAATTCTTACAACCTCTTTTGCAATTCATTCTAGTATTATGTGTACACAAAACCTGCGTCTGTGTAATCATTACACATTTTCGCTCCGCATTTTTCAAATATAGCTATATTCTGCAACCTGTGGGCCATTTTTAATAAAATAATTTATTCAATATTTTACTACATAACTATAGATATTAAATAGATCTATCGAATGAGAGGTTATAGCGAACGGAGAAATTTTAAAAAAATATGACTTTTGGGCGATTGAATCAAGGCTATTTTTCATTTTTGTTGTAAAATACAAAGACTTAATAAGGAAAAACCCCTGTAGCATTCATTACAATATGGGCCATTTTAAAATTTATTTTATTTCAACAAATTTGGTATCAAATTGAAGCAGATACATTTTTCCATCTATTGCGAGGTTATAATAATATCTTGTATTATTGAAAATAAATGATTTTATTAGTTAAATGATGGGCTCCTATATAATTCTATACATTTCCACACTATTACCTGTCTGACAACTAGCGACAGGCTGTGACGTCACAGAAGGGACCGATCGGTGCGGATTAGTACCTGTAGTACGAGAATTCCTGCATATGGCGAGTCAAATTTAATCACTTACGACAATCTAAAAATAGTAGAATATGCATTTTGTTACTTTTTGTTGGAGAGAGTGAACCCTGTTGCGGAGAAAAGTTCTTTTTTCTTGGCTTTGCTCGAGGCAGTACAAAAAACTGCTTGTTGTCAATAAAAATCACTTCGATACTCGTTCGTCGCATAACTTGAGAGGGTGAAAATCACTTCGATACTCGTTCGTCGCATAACTTGAGAGTGTATCTGCACTTTGCTGTGTGAAAACGCATGCTTTTAACGAATATATACCTGTCTTGTTTGTGTTGAGGTTTTACGGCCCAGTCAACCTATTGGGGGTCATGTCGAGCGCGGTCAATTTACTAACCACACGTTCACTGGGCAGGCTTAGTCCTCTGAGCGGTTAACTAGTATTGTGCACATTCTTTCGCCAGAAACTGACAACTGCCCTTCTTGAATCAGCGGAAGGGAGAGAATGACCGTAGAAAATATTTCATGATCAATCTTCACGAAAGAATGTTGCCGCCCTCGGCGGGGGTTGAACCCGCGCATCCAACTGAGCCACCGAGGCTAGCAAGTTGGTTCCGTTTTTTTTTTGTTTTTTTTTTGTACCGGCTTTTCTCGAGCAGTTCCGGTAAATACTGTTTGACATTTAGCGGGAAAAGTAGGTATGTATATTTCCAATAATAAACAAAACATTCTGATTTTAACTTTACTGTTTGCGAATCACTGCATTGTGTGAGATTACAACCTGAACATAGACCACCAAATGTCATAGCCAACCCTAATACTAAGCCACAGGCAATAACATCACCCAGATCAACAACAACAACACTTATTGGATGTGCTAATGCCTTGGGAAATGCATTGCCTCCTTTTTTTGTCTTCAAGGGAAAGAGGTACAACCCTGAATTAATGAAAGGTGCTACAACAGGAGCTGAAGGTGTAATGTCAGAGTCAGGATGGTCTAATTCTGATATATTTAAGCAGTATTTACAGGATCATTTTCTACCATATGTAAGAACCCAGGCAAGCAGCAGTGAACCAATTCTGCTGATTTTCGACGGACATGCCTCACATGTTTCCCCTAGTTTAATTGAATGGGCCAACAACCATAACATCGTTTTATTTGTTTTGCCTGCCCATACGTCCCATCTACTTCAACCTTTAGATGTTGCTATGTTTGGTCCATTTAAATCATTTTATTATACAGAGTGTGCTATATTCATGAGAAATCACATTGGGCAGAGTATAACTAAGTATGCCATGTGCAGCATGGCTTGTAAAGCCTACCTCAAAGCATTTACACCCATCAACATCCAGTCAGGGTTTCGCAAGACAGGAATCTATCCATTTTCAAAGGATATCATTGACAAAGAAAAGCTATTTCCAAGTAAATGTTTCAGAGAAGATCAGCCGCTGGAAAAAGTAAAAGCCATCAAGACAGGGAAGGATGCAGTTGAAGAGTTTTTGAAGCTAAAAGTTGAGAGGATACAGTCTGCTAAGAGTTGTCAAGAATGTAATACATGTAAAAACTTAAAAAGATCTAAAGAAAGCAATGTAAAACCAAAACCCGGGGGTACTGCCATAACTGAAAAGGAATATACAGATAAAATGAAAACTTATAAGGATAAAAATGAAGTAAAGAAATCTACCAAATGTCAAAAGATACAGAATAAAACAACACTAAAAAAATCTCCAATCAGTCCCAAGCCATCAACCAGTGGAATATTGCCAAGTCCCAAGCCCTCAACTAGTGGAATCAGTGGACAACCAACCAGCACCTCTTTGCAACATGAAGATATGAGTGATGATGAAGATGATGCCACTACTTGCTGTGTATGCAAACAGAAGTCACCACCAAGTCATAATAATTTACAGTTTCTGAAAATAATAACATGGGCAAAATGTGATGTTTGTGATCATTGGGTTCATCTAGCATTCTGCACACCTGTACGTGTAGTGAGAAGGCATAGTGAATTTCTATGCCCTCACTGTGATTATTAATTTTCCCAAATTGCTCATAGTTTAATAATGTGTGAATATGTTATTTAAAAATATTCAGCAGTACATTTTGTTTTAAGTTTAGTTTTTTTTCCCCAGCATTAGTAATAAGATAAATTGTTAATTTCTTTATGGTCATGTAATTCTATGAACAATAACTATCAATAGGGATAAAACTGAATTTTAGTGGAATACTAATAAGTTGCAGGTGTGTTTGAAGTTTGAATGTGACATGTTAAATCAGCCAATGGTCAAAGGGACACAACCAAAACGGGTTTATTAACAAAGGGCACGAATCTGATGAGAAAGCTTCCAAGTGATCTTGATCAGCTATGACCCACATTAAGGTAAGCTATTTATAGAAATTGACACAAATTTGTTGCATTTCCGATATTCTGAATTATAAAATATTGTTTACAAATTTATTTGAAAGACTAGTTATATTTTTATCATAAACTGACATTGAACAAATAACATTAAATACGTTTAGGGGCACGAATCACCGAGAAAACGGCATATATGACCCAGGTATACCAGATTCGGTGTATAGGCACGTTAATTGAATTTTGTGTATCGCGCATTAAACACAGGTCACTGCGACCTGTATCTCACATCTAGGTCTGTGAAATATATATTGACCTTAATATTAATGGATATAAAGAAAAAACAAAACAAAACAAAACAAACAAAGAAACAAAAAACAATGACAACAGAACTTTAACTGGATATATTTTCTGTAATGTTGCCTGTAACAATGAAATTTGGTATGTGCATTGTGGGTACATCAGAAAATGGTGTATCTTATACAATAGGTAAGTTACTGTTATCTTTATTTTAATACCTGACCTTATATTGTAGAGAAAAATATCTGGAGCCTATCTCATGTACTTTATGGGTTAGGCTAACCATTTGTGATGTGTGTTTACTTCTTGTGAAGAAAGTGTCACACTACATATACTATAAGTCCACAGTGACCTATATAGTGACCTAACCTATATTATACCCCACTCCCCTCCACACACGAAACCCCCCCCCCCCCCCACACACACACACTAAAAAAACAAACTTATCTAGGACATATTGCACAGCTAGGCTGATCAAATTTGGTGTATAAGTTGATCTGGTGATGACATACTGATGGTAGGTAACTGTGACATAATTTAACCTTTGAACTGCAATAAAGAAAAATGTCTCCCTGTCAGTACTTTTTTTCAGTTTAAACACATTTTTTTACCTGTAATGTTTGGGCTGAAAAACTTACATGTATTGGTACATATAGTGAAATTGTTGTATTGTGTACCATAAATAAATCACATTGTATTTTAGAGAAAACACATACAAGGTGTATCTATTACTTTGTACTGACCTGTGCTGACTCAGTTCGGTGTATTGATGTATTTACTGATATATTGTTACTACTTATCAGAAGCACATCATAGTGACACACACACACACACACACACACACAATAACATGGTATTCGGGAATGCATAAATCATAAGTATATATTAAACATATAGGGTTTAGTCTATAAGTACCTGGTTTGTTGGAACATTATATACTGGGAAATCGGACCTTAGTGGTCTAGTTATCAAAGAAATGTTCCCAGATCCAGCACATTGCAGTTTATATATATATATATATATATATATATATATATATATATGTATATATATATATATATATATATATATATATATATATATATATATATATATATATATGTGACATACATTACAGAAACATATAAGGCTTAGGTTGTGACACCTCTCCTGCTTTGTTGCTGAGGTGTTTTACATCCAAAAAGTATTGATAATTTTCTTATTTCTTCACAAAAACATTGGTTGTAGGTACTCATTAGAAATGCTACAGCAAGGCATTGAGTACCACAACATATGTCTTTGTTGAGAAATAGGAAAAAAACATTTACATGAAATCTTCTTATCTGAAGCTACATACATCTGATACCATTATGAAAACATGCATATGAAAACATGCTTATTCAAATATATTAAAAGTTTTGTCACCAAAAACGGAAAGTTTTCAGATAAAAAGTCTGATAGTTTTCATATTTCTGCTCAAAACATACATTGTGGGTACTCATTAGAACCGCCACACCAAGGCAGTTCTAATGGACACCCACAATTTATGTTTTTGTGCAGAAATAAGAAAAATAATGTATGCCTCTGTAAATTCCTGTTTTACTATTTAAAAATGGGGTTTAAGGGGATAAAAATCCTATAGGTATGTTTTCGTGATGCCCCCTCTTATCTGTAGCCTGTAAGCCTCAGTCTAAATGCTCCTCTTGTCTGGAACTCTCACTAGTTTGTACCATATTTGCTGCAAAATATTTAGATAAATCTCCTTCTTACTGAAATTGTCCAACATTGGAAGTAGTATATTGGATCCTTGTTTTTGCAAGTGCTGTCTAAAAGGAAGACGCAGATGAGAATGCTTCTTTTGGAGTCATAAACTGCTTACTCATACATATTGTCTGTCCAGATTTTTAGATTAAATACAGCACTTCTTTGTCCCCCAAGTTAGGTAGTTGACTTGTTGATCACTGATCAGTCCATTATATTAACCTTAAAGGCTTTGTGGGCAAATTTAGCAGAAGTCATTTTGAAATATTTTTTCCTTTCTCCTAGAAAATAGGCTTTGACAATATCATGCAAAATTTTCTACTAAGGAGGCAATTTGCATGAAATGTCAAAATCAATTTCTGGGATAAATAAGTAGAAATATTAATAAATATATCCTGCTGAAATTTTTACCCAGCATGCTTTAAATTTTTGTTTATCTGGCTGCCTGACAAATCATGCATGACTAGGCTACACCACAAAATGCATGCTTTTTGGTGAGTTCTTTTTTATACATGAACCTGCAGTGTGGAGGTCTTTGTTCATTTACTTTTAGTTGGGTCAGAAAAACTGCTGAAAAAGATACTTTGGATGAATATGTAAGTAATTTTATTCAAATAGGATTACATATACCTGGACATAATTAAATATTATTATTTGCTGATAACACCCCAAAAAGCTTTGATACAGTGTGTACAAAAAAAAAAAAAAAAAAATTGATTCCAGGACATTTAGTATTGGGCTCCATATCATAGCTCAAAATATTAAATTAAGAGGGGTATCTGGGCCCTGTTGTTCAAAGCTAACGATGTCGTTAGTTAACGATTCGTTAAAATTTAAATCAAGTGATACGCAAATATGCTGAAATTTTTTGCTGAAAAAATGTGAGTAGCTTTTGCATTGCAAAAGCTACTCACATTTTTTCAGCAAAAAATATCAGAATATTGTATATTGAATCTGCTAAATCAGTTAACGAAATGACCCTTAACAAGCTCGTTAAGCTAACGATGCTTTGAACAACCGGGCCCTGGTAAATATTTTTTATGCCCCTGCCATGCAAAGAATGGAGGAAAGGGCATATATAGTGTTACACCTCTGCATCTGGCATTAGCCATTTGCATTTAAGTTTTTTTGGGGTGTGTGTGTGTGTGGGGGGGAGGGGGGGGGGGTGGGGGGCAGGCGGGCATCTGTGTCTTTTGGACCCATTTCTAGTCTTATTTTTATCTACATGTTGGGCAAACAGTGTAGACTGATTAGATGTTATATACTATGGCACATGATCTAGGCAGTGCTCCACATAATTATTTTTTCAGCCAGTATTATCATAATGGTCAAATTTAAAGCTAGTCAATTATAATGAGAAAAATTTGGATCCCGGAAATTCATATCCATGCTCTGGACATTCTTATTGTAATATATCCTGGTCCAGGGGCTGGTGGGGAGCTGTGGGGATGGGTGTGCTGTGTTATAAATAGTTTTGTGTTGTTTTTTGTTTTTTTTTGCGGGGGAGGGGGGGGGAGGGGAACAAGGCTTAATATTTCAGGGGAATCATCTGCTGATTCACTTGAAATATCAAACCTTATTTTCTCGAAAATATAACTAGAATAAATTTTCTACTGTCGTCTTTCATGTTTTGGAGAAAATAATGGTTTGACATTTCCCTTGAATAGCCTGCTAGGTGGTCAATGTTCATAAAATGTCAAGCCATATTTTTGCTAAAAAAAAAGACTACCGTAATAACCCTAGGTATTGAGACAGACAGGCCCGAACAAACAGTGTAGACCCAGATCATGATCAGTCTAAAACTGTTTGTCATTCATCCAGCAATATTTTATACACAACAACGGGTAGTGGAACAAGCATAGCAATAGATAAGGCAATTTTTTCATCCGAAAAATGCTGATATCTTTCTTATGTCTCCACAAAAACATATGTTGTGGGTACACATTAGAAGCGTCTCGACGAGGCACTTCTAATGAGTACCCACAACATGTTTTCATGGAGAAATAAGAAAAATATTATGTGGATACCCCTCTTATCTGTAGCTATGACAAACCTTTTTCAAATTTTAGGAGAAGTAAGGTAATGAGTTGAGGTGTCCCATTACTTAGGGTAAATACAGTTGAATGTTTTCTGCTATTTTGATTGGCATTTTAAGGCTTAAGGGTCCATTTACAAGTTGGATTATTGTACAGGAAGGAAAAATGTTATACAGGAATGGTTAAAGTCCACATCAGTCTGCATTTGTCGTCACGAAAACACACCTATATGATTTTGACCCCCTTAAACCCCACTTTTATATGGTAAAAGAGGTTTACAGGAGTATATTTTTTTCCTATTTCTGCTCAAAAACATAGATTGTGGGTACTCATTGGAACTGCTTCAGTGAGGCAGTTCTGACAAGTACCCACAATTTATGTTTTGAGCAGAAATATGAAAACTATCAATTTTTTATCTGAAAATTGTCATTGTTTGGTGGTAAAATTCTCAATGTATTTGAATAGGCATGTTTTCATAATGGCAGGGCTTTTGTGATTGCTCATAAAGAACAGGACACTCAAGAACATACCTTGTTTTCTAAAATACTGGCACATCAGGGTTGCCACTGTCAGGGAAAAAAATCTGGCAACGGAAAATTTTTCCAGGTCAGGGAAAAGTCGGGGAATTTAGATTTGAGTCAGAGAAATTGAAAAAAAACACTGGCTACTGATCAACAATATTTGAAGGTATAGTATGAATCTTCTATAGTATAGGAATAAATAATGGTAGAGCACTTTACTTCAACACCGTCCTGTGTTTCGTTGTTTTTCTTGTCCAGAACAAAATTTCCTCAAATCGCCACTTCGCCGTTAATTAGAAATAATGTTCCTTTCCAACATACAAAGCAGACAATTCCTGACACCACAGCATTCCAGAAAAAAATGCTCTTGTTTTTCTTAAAATGAACAGTGCAACATTCACCTCACCCTACGGTTTCTACGGAATCTACGGAAATCATCGGTGGCGTTCATAAGTGTCCTTTGATTGGACAAAAAATTTTTACCACGGATTGTGTCTACATCAAGAATTATGGCTTCTTTCACTAGTGAACAAATGTTTGCTGAGGAAAGGATTCTGGAGGGACACAACATCATTCTGACAGGTCAAGATGGCACAGAAAAATCATTTCTATTGCGAGATGTTGCATTAACAACAATATTCTGTTCTATTCTGTGGGGATTTGTCTCGGTTAAAATATGGATAATACGAATCACCTTTTGAGCGAAAGCATAAATATCGAAACTTGTCAGGGAGTTGAAATAATAGAAAGTTCAACTGGTGTACATTACCATTGTATTATTTCAACAGGATTCGCCATTTTAGGTAGGGTTTCATTCATAAGTAAGTTCAAATCATAAAATATTGTTTGTAATGTGATTTTTCTTTCTTTGTTTTCAGTCTGTTTCGCCTCTATTTTGGTTTGCGTTTTGCGTAAACATAGCACTTTTTGAGTCGTCCAATCAAAAACGACTACGAGATAAGCCGAGATTTTCCGTAGGGTAAGTTGAATGTTGCACTGTGCATTTTAAGAAAAACAAGAGCAATTTTTTCTGGAATGCTGTGGTGTCAGGAATTGTCTGCTTTGTATGTTGGAAAGGGACTTTATTTCTAATTCACGGCAAAGTGGCGTTTTGAGGAAATTTCGTTCTGGACAAGAAAAACAACGAAACACAAGATGGTGTTGAAGTAAAGTGCTCTACCATTATTTATTCCTATACTATAGAAGATTCATACTATACCTTCAAATATTGTTGATCAGTAGCCAGTGGAAAAAACTGACTAAAGTCAGGGAATTTCAAAATTTTCTGAAAACTGAGATGGCTATGGCAGTCTCTTTAATTTTCAGAAACATAAATTTACAGAATTGGCCTTATTCTTTTGTTAAATGATTGTTTTTTTCTCTGAAATAAGTACTCTGTTGGAAGATTTGGTGGCTGAGGACAGCTGTAAGGGGAGCTGGGAGGCCTTTGAAAATGTCATGAAATGGTGAATTGACGTGGAAAAGTCAGAAAAAAGTCAGGGAATTTTGAAATAGAAAATGAGTGGAAGCCCTGCACATAACTCAATACATAAGTCTAGATAATAGTGGGTATCAGGTAAATGTTTTTTTATATTTCTCCACAAAAACATATGTTGTGGAGAAATAAGAAAAACATCAATATTTTTGGATCGGGAAAAGCATGTATGACATTACTTCCGCTAAAAGTCCATTTTACTTCCCATTGATTTGCCTAACTACTGCTAGATGATTGGCAAACACATGGTAACAGATAAAGCACTTTTTTCATCCAAAAAATGCTCATATTTTTCTTATTTCTCAATAAAAACATATGTTGTGGGTACTCATTAGAAGCCCCTCAGTGAGGCGCTTCTAATGAGTACCCACAACATATGTATTCGTTGAGAAATAAGAAAAATATTATTTTGATACCCCCTCTTATCTGTAGCTATGAAACAGTGTAGGTACAGATCACATGCAACATCTTTGGTGGCATCTGATCTAAATATTTCATCTTGTGTTCATTAACACCTCTTCAGTTTATCCCAAAACTTGATGCTCTATGGCGGTCTTTGCTTTGACACTGAATCAAGAATAATGTTGACACTGCTGTAAGGGAATATTTTGCTTACCACCTTTTATTTCCTAGATTCAGATAAAAAATAATTAAGGCATTTAAAAGTAAAAAAAAAAGTAATAAGCTTTAAAATGATTTTTAACACCCCTGCTCAGCTTGACATTTCTAGCCTTGCTTTGTCTAAGGTATTTGAGCATAGGACATTCTTCGTGCACTATCCAAGGGAAACAATCAATCTCGCGCATTGTTAATTTTTGATTTACAGGGAGCAAGTCTAAACAATGCAAGTTTTAACATTCATATACATAATCAATTATACTAGTAAGACAGAAAATGATCTATGAACGTTGCAGTTCTTTGACTTTTTGTCGCACCTGTTGGCATGGTGCAACATAGGCGTCTGGTTTTCTGTCCGTCCACCCATCAACAATTTCAGTGACCCTTGCGATCTCATCAACTATAGTTGCTAGAACCTTCAAACCTTGCAAAGTGTTTCTCCTTGACATCCTCCTTTCAGCACTTTCCCTGACCCTGTGGCCTTGACCTGTATTTTACGCTCCAGTGACTTTAACAAATTTCGCATCAAGCCTTGCGATCTCATCTCCTATAGTTGCTAAAACCTTCAAACCTTGCATAGTGTTTCAGTGGTTCTCTTGCACGTCTTCACTCAGCATTCATATTGACCCACTGACTTTGACCTATATTTTATACATATTAATGGAGTCCCAACGGCCTTTACTCCCTCCCCTCCTCCCCCCCCCCCCTCCCCCCCCCCCCCCCTTACACACACAAACATCATTAGACATCATTGATTTGTGAAAATTGGTTGTTTGGGGAAAACATGGGGTTCAAGGCATGACCCCAGTTGGACCAAATTATTGCCGTTTTTTTGGGTGTTCAAAGCCAGTCCGGGATTCTTATTTTCAGTTCAGACTGGCTATTTTCCAGTTTTCTAGAGTCCTGTTTTATACATATTAATGGAGTCCCAACTGCTTTATATTTTGGGCTCCAGTGACTTTGACACAATTTACGTTGATGTCCAGATCTTCTCAACTATAAGGCCTACAACTACCAAACCTTGCATAGTGCTTCTCCTAGATGTACTGACTCAGCAGGTACATTGACCTAGAGACCTTGACCTATATTTTGCGCTCCAATGACTTTGATACATTTTGCCTCGACGTTCGATATCTCCTCAACTATAAGGCCTACAACCACCAAACCTTGAAAAATGCTTCTTCTCAATGTACTGACTTGGCAGATACCTTGACCTGGTGAAATTGACGAATATTTTGGCTGGAGTGACTTCGACATAATTTACATCAGCGTTCCAGATCTCCTCAAGTGTAAGACCTCTAACCACCAAACCTTGCATAGTGCTTCTAGATGTATGACTCGGCAGGTATCTTGACCCGTGACCTTGACCTATATTTTGAGCTCCAGAGCCTTTTACACATTTTACGTTGACGTTCAATATCTCAACTGTAAGGCCTACAACCACCAAACCTTGCATAGTGCTTCTCTTCAACCTACGGACTCTGCGAGTACCTTGACCCAGTGACCTTGACCTATATTTCGTGCTCCATTGACTTTTACACCTTTTACTTGGCCCTTCCATATGTCCACAACTATAAGACCTTCAACCACCAAACCTTGTATAGTGATTCTTCTCGATGTACTGACTCGGCAGGTACCTTGACCTGGTGACCTTGACCTATACAGTCAAACCTTAAGCAAGCGGCTAAGGGAAAGTCCAAAATCGCTTGCTTAAGAGAGGTTGGTGCTTAATAGAGGTTTGACAGTGGCGGGTGAATTCTCATGGCGGCCATGTTTTCTAGTACTAGACAGGAGTTCTCTGGGATAGGGGTATTATATTACTTATATGTACAGATAAATATACTTGTTCAGTGTATGTACTTGTACCCAAAGTAACAAGGAAAAGACAAAACTATTTGAAGCCAATGATTTTAATGTCTTAACTTTATGAAAACTTTAGGTAGAATAGGGAGAGTTGTATGACATTATTTCTTTTTAAAAAGCTTCTGCTTGTTTTATATCCAATCATAATTAAGGAAAGTGAGGGATACAACTATTCCTTAAAAAAAACTTCCATAAAACACTGCAACTTAACCCTATTGGCTAGCAGAGAAATCAAAAGCAAAATAATTATTAAGCGAGCTACCAATCAACCATAAATGATTAACGCCGTAAACACAGGGATTATTCTGGCCCCAGATTTTTGTGAGAGAAAAAATCCCATTTGCACAAAAACAGTGAGAGATTTTCAAATTCAGTGAGATTTTTTTTTTGCTCCCTCGGACAAACTGAGTGAGAATTTTTTTTTTTTTTTTTTGTAAAGGTCAGATTTTGTATCATAATTGTATGTATAAGTAATTAGTATTATTATTGCTTATTTTGTAATATACTCTAAATCAGGTTAATAAAATTGTTATATATAGGGTGATTGATTACTTTAAGTATCATTATTTTCATGTTTACTGCAAGTGTTTATATATAAATTTGAACTTTCTGGAAAATCATGTTTACAATAACAAGTTGTTTATATTCTTTTTGGATTTTCCAGATGGAATATTCTAGATTAAGCTATTTTTGGCATGTCACAGAACATTTAATTTTTTCTTGATAAATACAGGATAATAAGTGATGCCTCTAGTACTGTATTTTTTTTAGAATGTGCTTTGATATTATATAAGGAGAGAAGATTTTCATATGAGCATCTTTGTACACTTTCATTCTTTACTGGATTACTTCAATGTTTCATTAATTCTGGAATTGAACTCTGAATTCAGGGACTTTAACCCTTTTCCTGCTGAATAAATTAAGAAGCCCCACCCATTTCTAATTTTCAGCCAATCAGATTACTTGATCAAGGTTGTTGATACAGATTCACATACTGAATGGCAAACAGTGCAGATTCAGATCAGTTGGCTTCTTCAGAAGCCAACTGATCTGGATCTACACTGTTTGCAAAGGCAGGGTATATCCGGGTTCAGCAGGACAAGGGTTAAATTGTGGGATCAGAAACTGCAATTCAAAGGATTTGTTTCAGAAATTCTTCTGGAATATTTCTCAGGGATTTTGTGACATTATCCAATGATTTTTTTACCTGCGAGTTCCGATTCATATACTTTTTCTCTGAGACTCACAAATTTTTATATAAATGAGTCCCTGAGCTCACAAAAACAGTAGATCCCTGAGCTCACAAAAACAGTAGATATCTGCTCTAAAATATATTACAGACTCATGATTTTATCATAGGACTCATGGAATTTCAATTATGTATCCTTGAGACTGGATAGAATTTTTTCTGTCACACATTTTCTTATTTTTTGTTTTCAACAAATACTGTAAATAATTTTAAAGCTTGTTGCTGGTTTCACTTTCATTTCTTTCTCGTTACGCCTGGCTCGTAACAAAATGCAAACAGCTGAATAAGGGCGTCATGGGATTGTTATTCATCAGGCTCAGTTCTGTCGTGTTTGATCGTCATCCGAATCAGGGGAGGAGAGCGTGGCTGCTTCAGTCGAGCTGGGTTGTGCTCGAACAAGATACTTGAACATGTTGCCATCCCGACTGGACGGCTTAGGAGCGGATAATTTTCTTTCTTTCTTTTTCCGAGTCGGCGGACATTTTTTTGCTGACTCGAGGTAGCGATCAAAAAAGCGCTTACTTAAACCAGAGACCGACAATGAAATTTTACGATAAAGCTTTTCAGTGATACAGATTAATGAATGGTTACCTGCGGTCGTATGCGTAATGAATTTTGGCGCCACAATAATTCAGAAACCGATAGTCTCGAAATGAACTGCATGTGCAAAATAGGAACTTAACGGCGCGAAATGAGAAAAATTCAGCGTGCGATTTTTTTTCTCACTTCGGGAATTTTGATGCGATTTCTTGCAAAAAAAATGCGAGAATATCGCGAAATCACACCAGAAAATGATCCCTGAAACATATAATTACGGTATTAATCGGCATGAAGCTGGTCAAGCGTTGCAATTAAAAGTTCTATTGTGTGTTATTTAACTTACCTTTCTCACCTTTGCTAATTCCCAAACAAACAGTCATTATTCCCTAATTAAGTGCACCTGTCAAACTATGCGATCCAATTGATCTCCACCACCATTTTCTAAAAGCAAATTCACCAGAAACTTAAATAGATTCTATCGAAACAAATTGCTTTGAAATGGCCGCATCAATTATCAGGTTTTCCAGACGTTTGGTTTTCTGATTCAGTATCATAAATCAATACGAACACGGGATACAGTGACTGGTTTTTATCATGGTCGTAGTATTTGTCCAGAGCCGAGAGCCAGTTAATGCGTGCTTGTTTGCTGAAAGCCGCGGAAGATAAAAATGCGCCGAATTTGATACCGGTTTAACATACCGAAAATAAAACAATACAACAGCTAAAACGCTTGCTTAATGGAGGACTTTTATTTCAAAATAAATATATTTTTGGTACAGTGACTGGTTTTTATCGTGGTCGTAGTATTTGTCAAGAGCCGAGAGCCCATTAATGCGTTTTTGTTTGCTGAAAGTAGTCCGGTTAAGCAATGTGCTGGATTTGATACCGGTTTAACACACCGAAAATAAAACGATACGACAGCTGAAACGCTTGCTCAGTGGAGGACTTTTGGCAAAATGGGATAAATTTGCTTGCCTGTTGGCCGCGTTAGACAGGTGCTTGCTCAATACAGGTGCATTTGCATAGGAAATCATTCGGGGGGATTCAAATGGCCGTTTAAGGGAGGGGCACACTTAATAGAGGTGGCCGCTTGGGCAGGTTTGACTGTAGTTTGCACTCCAGTGACTTTGATCCATTTTAGATTGATGTTGGATATCTCTTCAAATATCAAAGCACTGAGAGTGCTGATGGTGGCGGTTTCCTTAATTTCTGTAAGCCTCTAGAATACGTATCATCTGTACTTTCATTTTGTTCAATATTTCTTGATATGTAACTAAAGCAATGCCATTTTCGCTACACCGCGTGTGCATTCTGCACAATTCAGAGTAACTAGTTTCAGTATCATGAATATTTGATCCACATCACTGTGGTTCTGAACCCCTTTTAACCACATTTTTATTTAATTTCCCTGTACTGTGTACAGTAACATTATTTATAATCAGATAACACACTGTTTTTTTTTTTGTTTTTTTTTTTGAAGTATAAAATACTTGCATGTTTCTTATTTCTTAAAGGACTGAAAGGATTGTAAGTTATGGGTATTCATTACAACCCTATCAATAACCTTCAAATAAGTACCAACAACATATGTTTTGTGTAGAAATTATAATTAAAAAGATAATCTGGATAATCATCTAGAGTGCTTAAATGTACATAGTTCTGGCCTTTTACCATTTACAGTCTGTTATTCCTATTCCATCCATTTGAGGAGTCATTATGTCCATTCTAATATATATATATATATATATATATATATATATATATATATATATATATATATTGTGTCTAGAAACAAACAAGAGCTCTACAAGCTGAGGCATCATACGCCCTTGGCAAGTAATAAGATGTAGCACATATACGGACTACTGTGCAGTTCTATGCTCCAGACCTGTGTAAATTGTAAGTGGAGTTAGCTGGAAACCAAAAAATTACCCAAAATTTCAAAGGGACATAATGCTGCTACTATTTGTTGGACTGTAATTTTGAAATAATATGTGCTTCTCCACATCATGGTCAAACTACAAATCAAGTTTCAGCTTGATTGGATGTAAACTATATATATGAGGAGTTAGCCGGGAACAAAAGATTAACAGAATTTTAAAGGGGCATAACTCTGCTAATATTTGGTGTACTGTAACCTCCTAATAATATGTGCTGCTCCACACCATGGTCTAACAATAAATCGCTATTCAGCATGATTGGATGTAAACTATAGAAGGAGTTAGCCAGAAATGCAAAGTTTATGGAAATTTTTAATGGGGCATATCTCTGGTAATATTTGATGTTCTGTAACCTCAAAATAATATGTGCTGCTCCACATTATGTTCTTATTATAAATCGAGTTTAAGCTCAGTGTAAGTATTTACAAAGTTTCAGTTTGATTGGGTGTAAACTATAAGAATTAGCCAGAAATGAAAAGATTACAGAATTTTGAAAGGGGCATAGCTCTGCTAATATAAGGTGGACTGTAACCTCAAAATAATATGCCCTGCTCCACTTCATGGTGTAACTATAAATCAAGTTTTAGCTTGATCCAATGTAAACTGTAGTAGGAATAAGCCGGAAACAAAAGATTTACAGAAATTTTCAAAGGGGCATAACTGCCAATATTTGGTGGACTGTAACCTTGAAATAATTTGCGCTGCTCCACATCATGTTCTTACTATAAACCAAGTTTAAGCGCGATCAAATGTAAACTGTAGGAGGAGTTAGCGGGGGAAGTGAAAAATTTACTGAAAATTTCAAAGGAACATAACTCTGCTGATATTTGGTGGACTGTAACCTCGAATAAATATGAGCTGCTCGATATCATGGTTTAACTATAAATCAAGTTTCAGCTTGATCCGATGTAAACTGTAGGAGGAGTTGGCCAGAAACAAAAAGTTTACCGAAATATTCCAAGGGACATATTCTGCTAATATTTGATGGACTGTAACCTGGAACAAATATGCACTGTTCCACATCATGGTCTAAGTATAAATCAAGTTTCAGCTTGATCCGATGTAAACTGTAGGAGGATTTAGTCAGAAACAAAAAGTTTACTGAAATTTTCAAAGGGACATATCTCTGCTAATATTAGGTGGACTGTAACCTTGAAATAATATGCACTGTTCCATATCATGGTCTAAATAAAAATCAAGTTTCAGCTTGATTGGATGTAAACTGTAGGAGGAGTTAGCTGGAAACAAAAAGCTTACAGGAATTTTCAAAGGGGCATAACCCTGTTAGTATTTGGTGGACTGTAACCCTGAAACATTATGCATACATGTGATCTTTTACAACCTGTCGTAAAACTCCCGATTTTTCACCTCTCTTTACAACCTCCCGCTAAAGAAGCAGAATCTCCCACCAAGAAAAAAATCCTTTGTTGGTTTTTCCTCGACCTACCATTTCAAGGTTTACCGTTATGATGATCCAATACCCCAAATTTACCATGAGCTAAAAAAAAAAAAAAAAAAAAAAGAAAGCTTATGGTATGTTTGTTGTTTTACTTAATTTGAAAAAGTAACGGACTGTAATTAGTTCCGGTCTTGATTTTCCGCGCATTGATGCGAAGTCGGGCATCACGCATTTAATATGACCAAACAATCCAATTAGCGTCAGTCAGTAGTACACACATTGATTATAATTGGCAAACAATTAATTTTAATCGCCGCACTTGTCATAAACAGTATCATAATTGAGTACATCTACTCAATGCTCAATCAGTCAACGATGTCCAAGCACCGACTAAAAACTCAAGATAGATTTTGGGCCCGCAGCAGACGTAACAAGCGAAGGGAAGCAACTCAAATTGTCTAAGCACTTAGGCTTTGCGAGTTGGTCCCCTTCACTGTTACAGGGAACCAGTACATCCAAAATGGCTTCCTCATTTGTTATTTCGGAGAACAAATGTTTTTAAACGTAATTTATCAGCTGGTCCCGATTAAATTTGATTGGTAGACATAGTCCCCCAGTGCCACTGAGTAATACTGAACCTTCTGTAATGGTGAAATATGGCCGATAGCTTTACTGACAGCCATTTGGTGTAGATTAATTTGCAGCGTCTCGGCAAACTACCGCCACGACATATCGCGATCCGGATATATCACGCTAGCGGAACCTGGACCCCAAGCACCGTGATGTATTGGATCTACAGTGTTTATGGTTATAGCCTTTCAGCAGTATATTTCCGTCATATATGGACAATTGATCAAGACAATTAAAGGATGAACATGGTTCATAATAGGGTGAATATTATATATGGTTATAGCCTTTCAACAGTATTTCAGTCATATGTGGACAGTTGAAGGAAGAACATGTTATACAAAGAAACTAACATTATTCAGTGATCAAAGTCACCATACATTTACAATTAAAACATTTTTTAGTGGTCTAAAGTATGACAAAAAATAAGATCTTGTTGCTGAAGTGAATATTTTGGGATGTGAAAAAACCTCCCTCTTTTAGACCAGGATCTCCCTCTTAAAAATTGCAGATCTCCCACTTTGCAGGGATTATTCTGGCCCCAGATTTTTGTGAGAGAAAAAATCCCATTTGGACAAAAACAGAGATTTTCAAATTCAGTGAGATTTTTTTTCGCTCACTCGGACAAACTGAGTGAGAATTTTTTTTTTGTTGTTGTAAAGGCCAGATTTTGTATCAGAATTGTATGTATAAGTATTATTATTGCTAATTTTGTAATGTACTCTAAATCAGGTTAATAAGATTGTTAAGTATCATTATTTTCATGTTTACTGCAAGTGTTTATATATAAATTTGAACTTTCTGGAAAATCATGTTTACAATAACAAGTTGTTTATATTCTTTTTGTAATTTCCAAATGGAATATTCTAGATTAAGCTATTTTTGGCATGTCACAGAACATTTAAATTTTTCTTGATAAATACAGGAAAATAAGTGATGCCTCTAGTACTGTATTTTTTTTTTAAGAATGTGCTTTGATATTATATAAGGAGAGAAGATTTTCACATGAGCATCTTAATTCTTTGTACACTTTCATTCTTTGCTGGATTACTTCAATGTTTCATTAATTCTGGAATTAAACTCTGAATTCAGGGACTTTAAATTGTGGGATCAGAAACTGCAATTCAAAGGATTTGTTTCAGAAATTCTTCTGGAATTATTTCTCAGGGATTTTGTGACATTATCCAATGATTTTTTTTACCTTCGAGTTCCGATTCATATACTCATAATTTTTCTCTGGGACTCACAAATTTTATATAAGTGAGTCCCTGAACTCACAAAAACAGTAGCTATCTGCTCTAAAATATATTACAGATTCATGATTTTATCATAGGACTCATGGAATTTCAATTGAGACTGGATAGAATCAAACTGCAAATAAATCACTGATGATCTTGAAAGGTACCGTTTACATTTATTTTTCTGTCTTGCACATTTTCTTATTTTTTGTTATCAACAAATACTGTAAATAATTTTAAAGCTTGTTGCTGGTTTCACTTTCATTTCTTTCTCGTTATGCCTGGCTCGTAACAAAATGCAAACGGCTGAATAAGGGCTTCATGGGTTTGTTATTCATCAGGCTCAGCTTGGTCGTGTTTGATCGTCATCCGAATCAGGGGAGGAGAGCGTGGCCGCTTCAGTCGAGCTCGGTTGTGCTCGAACAAGATACTTTAACATGTTGCCATCCTGACTGGATGGCTTCGGGTCGGATAATTTTCTTTCTTTTTAGCTCACCTGAGCACGTAGTGCTCATGGTGAGCTATTGTGGTCAGTCAATGTCCGTCGTCCGTCGTGCGTCGTGCGTCGTGCGTCGTGCGGCGTCAACAATTGCTTTAAAAGCCTACTCCTCCTACACCCCTGGGCCAGTTAACTTGATACTTGGTAGGAAGCATTGGGGTGACTTGTAGATCAAAAATAGCTAAAATCGTTCTGATCGGAAATCCAAGATGGCTGCCATGGCCGCCATCTTGAAAATCTATTTTTCGCTTCTTCTCCTGAACCGAAAGGCCAATTGACTCCAAACTTGCTTGGAACCATCAGGGTGACTTGTAGATCAAAAATAGCTAAAATCGTGCCGATCGGAAATCCAAGATGGCCGCCATGGCCGCCATCTTGAAAATCTATTTTTCACTTCTTCTCCTGAACCGAAAGGCCAGTTGACTCCAAACTTGCTAGGAAGCATCAGGGTGACTTGTAAATCAAAAATAGCTAAAATCGTGCCGATCGGAAATCCAAGATGGCCGCCATGGCCGCCATCTTGAAAATCTATTTTTCGCTTCTTCTCCTGAACCGAAAGGCCAATTGACTCCAAACTTGCTAGGAAGCATCAGGGTGACTTGTAGATCAAAAGTAGCTAAAATCGTGCCGATCGGAAATGGCGGCCATCTTGAAAATCTATTTTTGCTTTTTCTCCTGAAGCGAAAGGCCAATTGACTCCAAACTTGCTAGGAAGCATCAGGATGACTTGTAGATCAAAAATAGATAAAATCGTGCCAGTCGGAAATCCAAGATGGCCGCCATGGCCGCCATCTTGAAAATCTATTTTTCGCTTCTACTCCTAAACCCAAAAGCCAATTGATTCCAAACTTGGTAGGAGGCATTGGGGTGACTTATAGATCAAAAATAGCTAAAATCGTGCCTATCGGAAATCCAAGATGGCCGCCATGGCAGCCATCTTGAAAATCAATTTTTCGCTTCTTCTCCTGGACCGAAAGGCCAGTTGACTCCAAACTTGGTAGGAAGCATCGGGGTGACTTGTAGATCAAAATAGCTAAAATCATGCCGATCAAAAAACCAGGATGGGCGCCATGGCAGCCATCTTGAAAATCTATTTTTCGCTTCTTCTCCTGAACCGAAAGGCCAGTTGACTCGAAACTTGGTAGGAAGCATTTGGGTGACTTGTAGATCAAAAATAGCTAAAATCATGCCGATCGTAAATCCAAGATGGGGGCCATGGCGGCCATCTTGAAAATCTATTTTTCGCTTCTTCTCCTAAACCCAAAAGTCACTTGACTCGAAACTTAGTAGGAAGCATCAGGGTGACTTGTAGATCAAATATAGCTAAAATCGTTCTGATCAGAAATCCCAGATGGCCACCATGGCCGCCATCTTGAAAATCTATATTTAGCTTCTTCTCCTGCACCGAAAGGCCAATTGACTCCAAACTTTGTAGGAGACACTGGGGTGACTTGTAGATCAAAAATAGCTAAAATTGTGCCAATTGGATATCCAAGATGTCCGCCATGGCAGCCATCTTGAAAATCTATTTTTCTGCACATCTGCATATCTGCAGTGGCTATGTCACTCAGGTGAGCGACCCGTGGCCCGTGGGCCTCTTGTTTTTCCGAGCCGGCAGACATGTTTTTGCTGACTCGAAGTAGTGATCAAATAAACGCTTACTTAAACCAGAGACCGACAATGAGTTTTTACGATAAAGCTTTTCAATGATACAGATTAATGAATGGTTACCTGCGGTCGTATGCGTAATGAATTTTGGCGCCACAATAATTCAGAAACCGGTCAAACAGAACAGTCCGATAGTCTCGAAATGAACCGCATGTGCAAAATAGGAACTTAACGGTGCCAAATGAGAAAAATTCAGCGTGCGATTTTTTTTCTCACTCCGGGAATTTTGATGCGATTTCTTGCAAAAAAATGCGAGAATATCGCAAAATCGCGCCAGAAAATGATCCCTGCTTTGTGTCCCAGAAAATATCACATGTATGCACATCATGGTCCATTTATAAACCAAGATTCAGCCTGATGGGAGGAGTTAGATGGAAACAAAAAAGTTTATGGCTTCAGACCCCATAACCTAATACACCCTTTTTGAAAAACGGGTATAATAAAAACAGTAGTGAGCTTAAAGATGTTCAGATGCATCCCCTAATTTCAGAATATTTCAAATTACGGTAAAGATATTGGTTAAACGAAAACTATGTTGAAAACCCCATTTGGAAATTCTTAAATGGTCAAAAGTTACATGCATTCAAAGTCTTAGTAACTGGTATTGCTATTTATACTTTGTAAAAAAAGCTATCCCACAATACACTATCCTATGATGTCATTGATTCTTTTATTTAAATCCTCATCATTTTATTCCAGACTGCTAATTTTGATTAAAAAAAAGTAGGTATTCTATTACTATTGATATTAAGACTTAAAATTTCAAGCTAGAATTTGTTTTTTTAAATTATGAAAACTAATATAATTAAATTCCAAAAACATTTTTTTTTAAATATGAAAACTGCAAGAAACAAGTTACTATGTTGGAAAAAAAAAATACCAAGAACAAATTTATTTTTGATAATTACATTCCAAAGGTCATTACAAAATACACATAAAACTTCAGTAAAATAACTTCAGACAATGGAATTTAAATTTTAGTTTGACATAAATTTGATTTCTCAAAATTAACTTGTATCAAACTAAATATGAAAATGTATAAGCACTGCACCCTAACATATAAATAGGGAAGAGACCTTTTCTCTCTGTATACATTCTTTGAATATTTTCAAATTAAATTTTTTTAAAACATTTTTTTCACAAGAACCAATGATGTAGTAAGTATTTGGAATATTTCAGTAAGGTTTTCACCATTGGACTCGCTAGTCACATGTCTTTCTTTTTAGCGCTAGTCACATGTCTTTCTTTTTAGTGTATATACATCCGAAAGTGAAATAAGAGGATGCGTCTGCTTGAATCTATGAAAAATATTTGTGGTTAAAATGCGGTTACACAAAATCCAAAATCAAGCTTCGAATTCAACTGTGATTTTGTTTGTCTCAGCTCTCTGCACTCTTCATATATAAACAAGAGGACCATGGTGGTCATTAATGCTCACCTGTGCCTAAAAGGTCACTCAATGTCTACAATATTCATTAATCTGGAGGATATAACTCCAAAATATCCATGTCCTCCACTTCTGCAAGTTTAAGGAGGATCTAATTTTAACTGATGAAGCTATGCAGCAAACAAGTTTCTATTACCAAATTCTGTCAGGGGAGATAACAAAAAAAACAACAACACAGCATCCAGAGTTGTGGTCCTTACATGCAACACACCTTTTTAACCTCATGTACAATTCTACCAAGTATCATCAATGTATCTTCCATGGTACTTAAGTTATGAGAATCACATGGTTTCCACTGACAAATACTGTCAGGGGAGTGAACTCAAAAAACTGCAGTATTCTAAGTTACAGTTTTTGTATACGACTAACCTTCTTACCTCCTGTTCATTCCTATCAAGTACTATCAATATATTTCAATGGGTGTTGGATTTACAAGGTCTCTGTTACCAAATACTGACAGGGGAGATACCTAAAAAGTTGCAGTACCTAGAGTTGTAGATCTTGTACAAGACGCGTCTTCTCAACGTCTTGTACAATTCTCCTTAATATCATCGATATATCTGAAATGGTGTTGAAGTTATCACAAGGTTTCCATTACCAAATACTGTCAGGGGAGATAACTAAAAACTGTGGCATCTAGAGTTGTGATTCTTTTGTGTGACATGCTTTCTCAACCTTATGTACAATCCTACCAAGTATCATCAATGTATCTGAAAAGATGTTGGAGTTACCAAGATCACAAAGTTTCTATTAGGGGAGATAATTCTAAACCACAACACCTGGAGTTGTAGTTTATGCAACACATCTTCTCAACCTCATGTACAATCCTACTGAGTTCAATCAATATATCTGAAAGGGTGTTGGAGTTATCAAATGCTAAAGGTTTCTTTTACTAAATACTGTCAGGGCAGATGACTAAATAACTGTGGGACCTAGAGTTGTAGTTCTTGTATGTGCCACACCTTCTCAATTCTTTCAAAAGATATGTTCTGGGAACTCAATGAAAGCATGCTACCAAGACGTTTCTAGAAGTCCTAGTTAGTACCCACAACATATGTTTACTAGGGGAAATAAGAAAATATGTACCTAAGCACTCCTTTAATCTGGAGCTCTGAAATGTAGAATTTTTAGTCTGATTCTCTTGATGTTAATACATTTTAAGATTTTTTTTTTTTTTTATCCATTTCAAAAGGTACAAATTATCTGACCAGCAAGCCGGCCTCGGTGGCTCATTTGGATGCGCCGTCCGACTGGAGACCAGGAGGTTGCGGGTTCTACCCCCGCCGAGGTCGGCAACATTCTTTCGTGGAGATTGCTCATGAAATATTTTCTACGGTCATTCTCTCCCTTCCGCTGATACAAGAAGGGCAGTTGTCAGTTTCTGGCGAAAGAATGTGCACGATACTGGTTAACCGCATAGAGGACTAAGCCTGCCCAGTAAATGTGTGGTTAGGTAAACTGACCGTGCTCGACATGACCCCACTGGGTTGACTGGGCCGTAAAACCTCAACACAAACAAACAAATCTGACCAGCAAGAGAAACTGGGCCTGATTCAAAACCATATTATTTAAGTGGTCATGATACACTCAAATTACACAAACCTTATTCCAAACTCATAAATCTGTAAAATAATGATGAATCAGAATGTTCAGACCAACAGACATGGACCCCAGAATAAAGGGTATAGTCAGGCATCCATGGACAATAAGCCTTACTTGGTAAGCAAGCTTTGCCCACCATGCCCATAGGCCTGAACGAAAGACATGTAAGTAGAAGTGTTATGTCCGGGATTTTGGAAGTCTGCTTATGAAATCAGTAAAAAAAGTAACCATTTCTTGAATCCGAATATTTTCTGACTAATTTTTATGAGACAACTAATCTATCTATATTCCTTGCATTCATTACTGTTTTTGCCTGGCAAGAAATAGAAAAAAAAATACTGGGCCTATTTACACACACACACACATCGGATAACTTAAGCATGTATCGTAAATTAATGTATTCATTTCTTAAAAAGCTTAAATTATGGGGAATATTCAGCAGATAATCTATTTATTTGAGGATTCTTGGTACTAATTCATTTAATAATGTAACTCTTATATAACTGGCAAGAAATAAGAACAAAATATCTGTTTGCTTTAAAAAGTTACAACATGTGCATCTTAATAAATGTGCTAAAATCTTATGACAAAATACAGCTGTATGCATTATGCATATATTTCCACAAGACAAACAATAAATTTGAGGATTTCTTGTGTTCATTTCAATTTGGAGAGTTAAACTCTGTATAAATATGAACAAATAAAAATCAAAATATAGCCTTACTCTTAAAAATGTACGCTTAATATAGCTCAAACAAGTGGACATACTGATATATCTGGACAAAATATTACAAATTGAGGCATAATCACTTATAAGTTACCCATTTTAAAGTTAACACATTATTTATTTTTACTTCGATTGCACAGAAAGCTTAGCAATCTTATGCACTTGTTCTATAAGACACGGATATTGGTGTTTCGTGAATGTGTGATAGAGGAACCCAGATTACACAGGGAAAACCATCGACCATGTATGAGCTACCCCACCCTGTTTTATGCCTGACCCCGGTGCCCCATAAATCCAACGTCGGCTTCAGTGGGTTATTCACATTGGGCACCATTAAAGGAAACTAAGGAGGGAAAGTGTGTTGGATGCAGGACTGAAACCTGTGACCTCTAGCTTGCATTTTTTGATGCCTGATTAAATGTGTGTGTGTGTTTTGATAATTTTTTTTTTTCTTCTTTTTGATTTGGGTTTTATGTCCCTTTCAAGAATATTTCACTTATATCGAGCTGATCGTTCATCAAAGGTGGGGGAAAACGGGAGTACCCGGGGAAAAACCACCTGACCATCCGTAAGCAGAACACGGCTTTCCTACGTGACCCGAGCGAGACTCGAACCACAGTGGTGAGAAATGATGAAATTTTAGTATCAGCTTATATTATAAATATTTTGTATGCATATGTGTGTGTAGTGTTGGGGCCTAGAGGTTGACAAAACATGGAACTGTAATGATTCATGGAATAACGGAAAGTTCCGAAAAAAGTACTGAAATGTCCGTAGTATTGGACTATAGTCACCCAAATGGTCCCAAGCCTTGTACATGGAGTTAACAAAACACGAAAACATTGCCACTGTTGCATCTTCCAAATTGTATTCAGCATTCCCATTTACCCTCTGCAGAGGGGTTTTTATCCCCTCAAAATTTGTCTTATACCCCTAAATTTGAAAAGAGTAGTATACTGCTTTACAATGGGCATACAAAAAAAAAGAGAACAGAGCAGATTTACCCCCAGTTTCAAAATGCAATGGGACTTCTGATATTAACAGCAGTGCTTTCACTGAATTTCCAAGCAAGCCAGAATCGAGAAAAAAAAAAGTCTTTATATACAGGTCCACAAGATTCCACTACAATCTGATGTTCCAGTGCACAAAATGTCAGCATTGGTTCCATCCAGAGTGCCAAGATATCAAACTGAAAGCGTGTCGGTTGAAACATTCAAGAACTATTGGATGTTTGAATGTTGACTAAAATGAAAACTGCATTACCAACTGAATAAATGTTATCAATTTATTCTAATGGATCTATTTCCTTTCAAATTCTCTGTTAATACTACTACTGAATGTCTTTTCTAGTGACTGATTTTGCTTCTTTTTCCCGGCCTTGCACTTAATACTTTTCATGCATATGTGTAGCTCGGATACACTACAGAGCTTCCATGGAACTTTATCATATCACTGATATAAAATTTAAATGACTGACAGACCTTGACCACGGAACTTTCATGGATTCATGGAGTTTTTACGGATTCACTGAAGTTCCTTAAACTCATAGAACTTTCACAGATTTACAGACAGTTACAATAACTTGTCATATAAATTTAGCAAAAGATGAGTGATAAAATAAAATCCCCTTATAAACACAAAAAATCTTCGGGGTATATATAACGATAACAACTCTCCAAACATTTCATATAAAATGCCAATTCCCTGTTTGTTCATGGGCGGTATCTATACTGAAAGGAAAAAGAAACGCAGGGTAAATTTTATTCTTAAATTTCATTCAAGTTTGAAAACGTTTGTTTAATATTTTACTATGATTACAAAACGGTACATGTATGGAACAAAAGTTCCAAATTTCATTGGTCTGTGACCAAAAAGACTCGAGTTATTGAAGTTCATTGGTAGCTACCCCCCAAATCTTGAAATCAAAATCAAACTGAAAATCAATATCGGGCGTGCCCCCCCCCCCCCCCCCCCCCTTTGCTGCCGTTGCTGCCCTAATTCTCCTTTGGATAGAGTTAACCAAAGCATTGACAGTTCACATTGGGATGTTATTCCATTCATCGATCAACGCATTCCTTAGTTGTGCGAGAGTTGCGGGGGGATTTCGGCGCTTCCTAACCCTTCTGTCCAGCTCATCCCACATGTGCTCTATTGGGGTCAAATCTGGACTGTACGGTGGCCATGCTAGTGGTGCGATGTTATTGTTTGCCAGGAAATCCTGACAAACTCGGGCAACATGTGGTCGGGCATTGTCCTGCTGCAGAATCAGATTACGTTGTTGCACAAGCGGGACTGCAACAGGACGCAAGATCTCATCCCTATACCTTACTGCGGTCATATTGCCCGCAACAATAATCAACTGTGATTTTATTCCGTGAGCAATGCCTCCCCAGACCATAACGGAGCCACCCCCAAACCAATCCCGTTCGACAACACGGGCGTCGGCAAAGCGTTCTCCGTGACATCGGTAGACAGGACGTCGACCATCTGCACGATAGAGTGAACCTAGACGCGTCCGTAAAAAGAACTCCTCTCCACTGCCTCATCGGAAATAACCTGGGCGCATGCGCCGTCAACCACGCCATACGACGCAACCTACGTGCCTGGGTCAGAGGCAGACCAACTTATGGACGACGAGCTCGAAGACCAATCTCACGCAATTGACTTCCAACAGTCTTCGGAGAAATTTGTCGATTATGCGTACCTACTGTTTTAAGGGCAGTTTCGGTAGCTGTGAGATGACGATTCCGCAAATGTGCCAGACGGATTGTCCTGTCTTGACGTCGCGATGTCACGGGTGGACGCCCAGACCGCGGTCGGTCTGCTAAATGCCTTGTCTCCCTTAAAAGATGTTCATTTGTTGAGACGTTAACCCCAAAATGATTGGCAACTTGCTGTTGCCTCTGACCCTGCATCAGCAACGCAATTGCCATACCCCTCTGAACATCAGTCAGTCGTACCATGATTGAAAAAAAGTTCAAAGTAGCGTAAAAATGAAGAGAAAAATCGGTAAAAGAATTGAAGAGCATTGTGTATCGTTGAAGTGTACCAAATGGTTTGAGAAAATCTTGTGCTGAAGGTTTAAACATGCTTGTTTTACACGAAATTTTGGCTTTGCGTATTGTCCGCGCAATGTACTGTGTAGTGCACGGTTGAATGATTTCACACACTGGGTAGATAGCACATCGACCAAAGACTTGTATACCCGCGGTTCACATTCACAGGACAATCTGTAAAAGTGTATGGCTATAAATGTAAACACTGTAAAAAATGGTTAAAATAAGAAGCAAAAAACTTTACCCTGCGTTTCTTTTTCCTTTCAGTATATAATAGATGTTGAGGGTCCCAAATTTTGTTTTGTACTTTTAAAGCTCATAAATTTTTCCTGATAACTGAGAATCAGAATGTGGGTCAACAATATTTCAGTCATTAACGATATTGCCTCCAGATTTGTGGGACATTTACCCAACCTGATCACATGATGAACTCAGGCCCTGCTTAAGCAGGTCTGCCTTGGAGGCTGCAGGCAGCCCATCTACTTTGCGTGCCCCAATAGGCGGGGGCCGTGGTTCCTGAATATCCGATAATTAGTGAACCTCGGTAATAGGTATCTCACTGACGATACACTAACCGTTGGCCTACCTGAAACGCATTTTACTGCTTCAGGAATTTTGCCGGAGATCTTTAAACATTTCTGCTTTTCGGACGTTATTTTTAGCGAGCCTATACACGAACTACAAAAAATCTTCGTGAAAATATAATTTCTATCGAAGAAAATTATTACTATGGCGGAAATCACTGTGATTGGGTCGGACTTGATTCACAGCTTTCTTAGTATCCGGTATATCCGGAAGGCACAAAGTGACAGGCACAGTGGCCTGGTGGCCGCAGGATAGTAATACTGCAACAATGTAAATAAAACGTTATTCTTATTTATTTATTTTTGTTATTTATTTTTTTATTTTTTTTTTTTTTGTCAAAAATATTTATCAATAATTTTCATAAAAACATATATTAAAGCGAACCTTTAGGAAAAAGTGTTGCTAAATACACATGTAACCGCACTGTACTTTACTTTTTCAAAATATTCATGAGAAGTGATTTCGGCCGAAACTGTTTATGGTGAATAGCCTAAAAAAAACTGCTGATGCTTTAACACATATTTATACCTTTCTTTGATACGCTTTTGGAGACTTTCGGAGAATCTTTTGCATCAATTTTCAAATTCTCTGCTTCAGAAGGTTCTGGAGGCTGAATCAAGTTCCACCGTTTGTTTATTCTGTTTATATTCGTCTGCCGAGATTGCACTCAACATCATTAATGTATTATTTCTTCAAAAGTTTGAAGTTTTCTTTGTTTTGTATATTTGGTCGCTCTTTATAATTATCAGAGTGTAGAAGGCTTACATGTTTGAATGCAGAATTAAGCGACATCAGCATCAGTATGGAACTACTTTTTAGGAAGTTATTAGGTTTGCATTTTTGAGAAAAACGGATCATAGAAATTCCGTATAGTAAATTTGGAGGCGGTAAACCGCCACCAATAAGACCTACAACCACTAAACCTTGCATAGTGCTTCACCTCATTGTACTGGCTTGGCAGGTACCTTGACCCAGTGACCTTGACCTATATTTGACACATTTTAAGTTGATGTTCGATAACTCCTCAACTATAAGGCCAACAACCACCATATCTTGCATAGAGCTTCTCCATAATGTACTGACTTGGCAGGTACCTTGACCCAGTGACTTTGAGCTATATTTCATGCTCCAGTGACTTTTACACATTTTACGTTGACATTCCATTATCATTGGGCTGTATAATATGAAAAGTCATAGCTGAAGATTTAGCCATTAGAGGGAATGGCACTGGCCTGGAATAAATGTGCCCCACTAGGCACTTTGTCTATATTTTTTTCAACCCAGTTTTCCAACTAAGCACTGCTAAGAATAAAATAAACTTATTTAATAACCGCGTTCTGATTGTAGTTCCTGTGACTGGTACACTAGCAGGTGCGAGGACGCCTTCCGCGGAATCTTGTTCACCCTTGAATTTAGAAATAATTGGGTACTCTGTCAAATCAATTGGGTATCTATACCCAAGTTTTTAAAAATAATTGAGTTTATATGTTCAAAACATATGGATACTCCCCTTATCTCTTGCCCTGGTTTATGCGATACTTTTTTCTGATTTTTTGGATAGGTTTACAAAAAAAATCTGTCCTTTAAAATAGTGATGTTCGAGTAGTCGAGCATCAGGCAATTGTCCCCCCAGGTTAATTTTTGGTTAATCTTTTTAAAAACCCCGTCCATAATGCTGTTAGGTGTTTTTCTTGTCTATATAAAAATATATGAAAGCATGTATTGTGGGTACTTATTTGAATTACATCAACATGTCGATGCAATTCAAATGGGTACACACAACATAAGCCTTTATAAAGAAGCAGACAAAAAAGTACACTGGCTGCGAAGTTGCTTGACTGTGTGCTTATAGGAGTATGTGCGGTAATTAGGTCGAATAATGTAAGTTCATAACATGATTGACTACAGATATCTGGATAATCAGTATGTCTGAATGGATGCTATTTGAGCCTTCCGATCTGGTTCTAATATTTAGACAGTTGTGAAATGACCCTTACTAGTTTGTACCATGTTTGCCCCAAAGTATTAAAACAGATCAACTTCTTACTATAGTTTTCCTAAATTAGAACTAGTACATTTGACCATTGGTGCAAGTGCTGTCTAAAAGGTAGACCCAGTAGATAAATAGTAGACCCAGATCAGAGGGATCAAATGGAGTCTAAGCTGCTTATTCAGACATATTGACTGTCCTGATATTTAGATTAAATACAACAGTTTTTAGCTCACCTGAGCTCTGCTCAGGATGAGCTATTGTGATCACTTTTCGTCCGTCGTCCGTCCTTCTGTGCGTCCGTCCGTCTGTCCGTGCGTCCGTCCGTTAACATTTTCAAACGACTTCTCCTCTGAAACCGCTGAGCCAATTTTGCTCAAATTTCATATGGAGTCCCCTTAGGGTGGGGGAACGAAAAATTGCTAAAATAGTCGCGGTCTGTTGACCAAGATGGCCGCCATGCCCATATATGGTAAAAACCTTTAAAAATCTTCTCCTCCAGAACCGAGAATGCCTTGGGGCTGAACCTTTGCAGGAATCATCGGGGACGGGAGGTCTACCAAAATTACTAAAAGAATTGTCGTACGTTGAAGTTTGACCTTTTTACGGCAAGGTCAAGTTTGCTTCCCAATGCATTTGTATGGGAAAAACTTTAAAAAATCTTCTTCTCCAAAACCGAGCATGCCTTATGGCTGAATCTTTGCATATATCTTTGGGAACAGGAGAGCTACCAAAATTGCTAAAATAATGGTCGTACATTGACATTTGACCTTTTTACGGTAAGGTCAATTTTGCTTCCTTATGCATTTGTATGGGAAAAATGTTCAGAATTTCAAACAACTTCTCCTCTGGAGCCTCTGGGCCAATTTTGCTCAAATTTCATATGGAGCCTCCTTAGGGTAGGGGAATGAAAAATTGCTAAAATGGTCGCGGTTCGTTGACCAAGATGGCCGCCACGCCCATATATGTTAAAAACCTTTAAAAATCTTCTCCTTCAGAACCGAGAATACCTTGGGGCTGAACCTTTGCAGGAATTATTGGGGACGGGAGGTCTACCAACATTGCTAAAAGAATTGTCGTACGTTGACGTTTGACCTTTTTACGGCAAGGTCAAGTTTGCTTCCCTGTGCATTTGTATGGGAAAAACCTTTAAAAATCTTCTTCTCCAAAACCGAGCATGCCTTATGGCTGAATCTTTGCATATGTCTTCAGGAACAGGAGGGCTACCAAAATTGCTAAAATAATGGTCGTACATTGACATTTGACCTTTTTATGTTAAGATCAATTTTGCTTCCTTATGCATTTGTATGGAAAAAATGTTCAGAATTTCAAACAACTTCTCCTCTGGAGCCTCTGGGCCAATTTTGCTCAAATTTCATATGGAGCCTCCTTAGGTAGGGGGAACAAAAGATTGCTAAAATGGTCACGGTTTGTTGACCAAGATGGGCGCCATGCCCATATATGGTAAAAACCTTTATTAATCTTCTTCTCTAGAACCGAGGATGCTTTGGGGCTGAATGTTTGCATAAATCATCGGGGACAGGGGGTCTACCAAAGTTGCTAAAATAATGGTCATACATTGACATTTGACCTTTTTACGGCAAGGTCAAGTTTCTTTCTTATGCATTTGCATGGGAAAAACATTTAAAAATCTTATTCTCCAAAACCGAGGATGGCTTGTGGCTGAATCTTTGCATATATCATCTGGAACGGGCGGTCTACCAAAGTTGCTAAAATAATTGTCATACATTGACATTTAACCTTTTTACGGCGAGGTCAAGTTTGCTTCTGTATGCATTTGTATGGGCCCCATACATTTGTATGGAAAAAATGTTGATAATTTCAAATGGCTTTTCCTCTGAAGCCTCCGGGCCAGTGTTGCTCAAATTTCATGCGGAGCCTCAGTGGGCAGGAGAATGAAAGATTGCTAAAATGGGTATGGTCCATTGATCAAAATGGCTGCCATGCCCATATATGGTAAAAACCTTTAAAAATCTTCTTCTCCATAACCAAATAAGCCCTGGGTTCTAATCTTTGCACAAATTACGGGGGACAGGAGATCTACCAAAATTGCTCAAATGATGGTTCTATGTTGACATTTGACCTTTTTGCCTCCAAGGTCAAATTTGCTTCCCTATATGTGTGGACCATATACATTTATATTGAAAGTATCGAAGTGACTTGTAGATCAACAGTAGTTAAAATTGTTCTGATTGGAAATCTAAGATGGCCATCATCTGGTTTATATTTATCATAGTTCCCTGCCACTGTGCTGTTTACATGTATAAAATCACGATTCTTCAGAAACCACTTAGCCAATTTCCACCAAATTTCACATTGATCCTTCTGTTGAAATGTGATTGATAGTTTATTCAAATGATCATGCTCCATTGACTGTCAGGCCCATATATTCTTCTTCAAAACTAAGAACTGTTCAAATGATGATATTTTCATTAGTTGCGATGATAGGATTGGAAAAATGTTGCATAACATCTGCATGTCTGCAGTGGCTATGTCACTCAGGTGAGCGAATCGTGGCCCATGGGCCTCTTGTTTTTATCCCCCAGTTAGGTAGTGAACTTGTTGATCAGTCCACTGATCATATTAACCTTTACCACTCTGTGGAAAAATTCAGCTGGAGACATTTTGATTTTTTTTTTACTTTTTCCTAGAAAATAGGCTTTGACATTTCATGCAGATGTTTTCCAAAGGAAGCAATGTGCATGAATGTCAAAAAAAAAATTGGGGGGACAAATAAGAAAAAAAAAAACAACTTAATGTTGTCTGCTGAAAATTTTAACCAGCATGCCAAACCTTATTCTTTTGTTGGCCTGGCTGCCTGACAAAGCATGCATGACTGGGCTACACCACTAAAAGCATGCTTTTTGGTGAGTTCATTTTTATACATGAACCTGGTGTGAAGGTCTTAGTTCATATTTTTGAGTCAGAAAAACTGCTGAAAAGATGCTTTGAATAAATGTAAGTAATTTTATGCAAAGATTATTACATGTTTTATTATAACTGTACATAATAAATTACAATGTGCAGATTGCACTCCTTTCCATAAAGCTTTGATACAGTGTGTACCTAGAAAAAAAACCCCAAAAAAACAACAACAAAAAAACAAACAAAAAAAAAAAAATGGTTGATTCCAGGACATTTTGCATGGCTCCAAGTCATAGCTCCAGATAAGGGGGGGGGGGGGGGGGAGGATGGAGGGGGGGGGGCGGGGGGGGAGGAGGGGGGGGGGAAGGGGGTGTGTGTGTGTGGGGGGGTATCTACTAACTAGTGTTTTTGGGCATGCAAGTTTTCGTCCGTTCGTCCGGTCTTCTTGTTATCAACATTTACCCTGGGTGTCTTGTGAGTGCAACTCCTCTTACAGATTTGTACTGATCGTTTTGAAACTTTGCATATGTTTTCTCATGGTATGAGCATGTGCATGTGGTTTGGATATAATTGTTAGGTTTTTTTTTGTCACTTTTTCCACATTGTGAACTTTAGTCATTTTTCACCCTTTATACATGTATATAAACAGTTGGTATCTCTTGGGAGCGCAACTCTCTTACAGTTTTGTACCTATTATTATGAAATTTGCATGCGTTTTCTTCATGGTATGAGGATGTGCATGTGGTTTGGATGTAATTGTTAAATTATTTTTTTTTACTTTTTTCCACATTGTGAACTTAGTCATTTTTCACTCTCAATATAGACAGTGGCTACCTCGTGAGCACAACTCCTCAAATAATTTTATCTTAATCTTTTTGCAACTTTGCACATGTTTTCTCTATAGTCTGAAGATGTGCATGTGCTTTTCATATAATCCTTGCCTTATTTTTTGTCACTTTTTTATACTTTTGAACTTTGTCATTTTCTTACCTCAGATGTATAGACTGTGGGTACCTTGTGATTGCAACTTTTCATACAATTTTAAACTGGTCTTTTTGAAATTTTGCACATGTTTTCACCTGTGTCTACAGAAGTGCAGGTGGTTTGGATATGATTTTTAAACAGGGTTCGCGTTACCGATCGCCATTGTCGCCATTTGCTCAGAAAAATAAAATTTGGCACAAAAAAAATCATAAATTGGCGAAAACAAGTGGCAAAAAAAATATCGCCTGAATTACCCGCAACTAAGCCATATAATTGTCGCGCGTGTCTATCGCACCTTCCTTGATTGTATAATTTGCTAATTAACAACTCGATTATCGATCAGAAAACGGTAGCTGATCAAATTAACCCGAAATTAACCCGGTCAACGAACGTCGTCCCGAAAAAAACAACACAAATAATGCCTCGGAGGCGGACACATTAGTCTCCGATTGTCCTGATCGCGCATTCGATCCCCACAGATTGTAGTGATTTTTCATGAAACACATGTATTTGCTACGGTCATTTGCTCCTTCCACTGCTTCAAGATTGGCAGTTACAAGTTTCTTGCGGAAGGGTGTTCAATGTACTGGTTAACTGCTTATTGTATAAGCATGCCCCCTCTTTTTAATTGGTGCTATTCATAAAAAAGTGCTGTTCCCCATTCCATTTCGCATAGACCCCGACCCGTAAAGCAATTGCAGTAAACTCCCTTTTAAGTCAGTTGCAGTTAGCTCCCTTAAAACAGTGAAACCTGCTGTGTAAGACTTACCCCGCATTTATCAGGGTACAAATGAATATTGTTACATTATTCTCTTACAGTATAATACATTAATAACATTATATTTATTGGCTTATACAGCACTTTTCAGAACTTTCGTTTCCATGTAAAGTGTTCTATTTTTGTGTCTTCAACATTCGATATGCAAAACAAAGACTTATTATTAATTCATGACACTGTAATTAATTAATTACAGCAGAAGTTTTAAAAATCAGTGTGAGAATTAATTTCAAGCCCCCACACATTTCACACTATACTGATTCTTGAATCTACTGCTGCATTTACACCTTCTTTCTGACAAGATAATTCTTTGGAGAAAAATGGCCAAAATTTGGCTCAAAATCTGGCTCATAGTTAAAGAAAATGGCACAAAAAAATCAAATTGGCGAAAATGGTGGCGAAAAAAAAAAAATCCTAGTGCGAACCCTGTTAAATTTATTTTTGTCACTTTTTCCACTTTAACTTTGTCATTTTCTGAATTGCATAAAAGTGTACAGACTTTGGGTACTTTTTGAGCCCAATTTCTCATGTGTCATATGAGAAAATGCATATGCTTTCAATGAAATTCCTATATTCATATCCTTGTATTTAATTTTTGTCTTTTTTCCAGCTAAGCACTGCTAAGAATGAAATAAATTTATTTGATAACCACGTCCTGTGACTTTTGCCCCAACAGGTGTGACGCCGCCTTCCGTGGAATTCTGGTCTTATTTCTCCATCATACCATATGTTGTGAGTACTCATTAGAAGTGCCTCAGTGAGGCCTTGGTATGGCACTTCTAATGAGTACCACAACATTATGTTTTTGTAGAGAAATTAGAAAATTAGAAATACTTTTTTGTTTGAAAAAAATGCCTTCTTTGGAGCTATGCAATTACTTTATCACTCTGTATTTGCTGTGGTATTCCTTAATATTGTGACATTTTAACCCTTAAACTGCCAGTCACAACAATTGTCATCTGCTTTGCCATTTGCTTGTGATTTTAAAAGTCATTTCTGCAAATAGTGTGGACCCAGATCAGACTGCTGCAGGAGCACACTGTTTTCCTGTATGCAAATATAGGTTTGAAAAGTTTGCAAGAGTATTCAGCACACAACATAAACAGACAACATTTTCAGTTGCAGGTTTTCTTGGCGTTTTAAGGGTTAACTCCTGAGCATAAACTAAAAACAGTGTAGACTGAGATAAGACTTTATATATGCTGTGGCAGATTATGATCTATGCAGTGCTCCAGATAATTATATTGCCAGTCAATATCATTCTGATCAAGTTTGAAGCCATTCAGTAATGGTCAAGATTGGGATTCTGGAATCCATATCCATGCTGCCAACTTTGTGCTACATGTATATATTCCTTGACCCAGGGGCTGGTGGGGCGGTGGTAAGGATGATCTGTGTTATAAATTACTTGCTTTTTGTTAGCGGCTTTTCATCTACATATCCATTAAGTTTTGATTCAAACAATATGGCATCAGATCTAAACAATAAGAGTTCTGAAATAGGTCATGAAATTAACCAGTGCTACGTATATGTTTCGTCCCCTTACTACTGCTAAATGAGTGGCAAAGAGTGTAAACCCTGATCACATGGCACAATAAAAGTTCCTTTGTTGACCCTCTACTATCTTAGTCTACAGTCCGGTACTTTAAAGGCCTGTCTGTCCCAATACTTAGGATTATTATGGTATGTTTTATTAGCTCACCTGAGCTGAAGGCTCAAGGTGAGCTATTGTGATCACTCACCATCCGTCGTCGTTGTCATCCCTCTGTCCGTCCACAATATTTAAACAACATCTCCTCCTAAACCACTGAGCCAATTTTAACCAAATTTCACAGGATTGATCCTTGGGTGATACTGACTGAAAATTGTTCAAAGATTTGGAATCCATGCTAAATTCTGGTTGTCATGGCAACCAAAAGGAAAACTTTTAAAAATCGTCTCGTCAGAAACCAGTGGACAGATTTCAATTAATTTTGCAGAAATGTTCTTTTGGTGATCCCCTACCAAGCTTGTTCAAGCTATTATGACTGGTCAAAAAACATGGCCTCCAGGATGCGGGGCTTATTTTCCCTATATATCAGTATAGACAACTTTAAAAATCTTCTTGTCAGAAACCACTCGACCAATTTCGAATGTTTCTTTGTTGACCCTCTACTAAGAATGTTCAAGCTGTCATGATTTTCGTCAAAAAACATGGCTGCTAGGGGCTGGGGCTTATTTTCCCTGCATATCTGTATAGAAAACTTTAAAAATCTTCTTGTCAGAACGCACTGGACCAATTTCAATATAACATGGCAGGAATGTTCCTTTTGGAATCCCACTAACAAGATTGTTCAAGCTGTCAGGATTCGTCAAAATACATGGATGCCAGGAGGCAGGGCGTATTTTCCCTTTGTATCTATATAGAAAATTTAAAAAATTTTTGTTGTCAGAAACCAGTGGACTGATTTCAATATAACTTGGCAGAAATGTTTCATTGGTGACCCTCTACCAAGATTGTTCAAGCAGCTACGATTAATGGATAATTTTGCCCTATATCTATATAGGGGATGGGGCTTATTTTCCCTGCATATCTATATAGAAAACTTTAAAAATCTTCTTGTCAGAAACCACTGAACCAATACACTGATTCCAATATAATTTGGCAGGAATGTGTTTTTGGTGACCCTCTACCAAGATTGTTCAAGCAGCTATGATTCGTCAAAAAACATGGCTGCTAGGAGGCCCTATATCTAGGGGTGGGGCTTATTTTCCCTGCATATCTATATAGAAAACTTTAAAAATCTTCTTGTCAGAAACCACTGGACCAATCTCAATATAGCTTGTCATAAAAGTTCCTTTGTTGACCCTCTACCAAGATTGTTCAAGCCGTCATGATACATCAAAAAACATGGCTGCTGTGGGGCAGAGCTTATTTTCCCTATGTATCTATATAGAAAACTTAAAAAATCTTCTTGTCAGAAACCACTGGACCGATTTCAATATAACAGGAATATTCCTTTGGTGACCCTCTACCAAGTTTGTTTAAGCTGTCATGATTCGCCAAAAAACTTGGCCGCTATGGGGCAGGGCTTATTTTCCCTATATAACTATATATATAAAAACAGTTTAAAAATCTTCTTGTCAGAAACCACTGTACGGTTTTCAATAGAACTTGGCAAAAATGTTCCCTTGGTGACCCTGTATCAAGATTCAGTTCAAGCTGCCATGGTGCATTAAAAAACATGGCCACTAGGGGGCAGGGCTATAAAATTTATGCAGAAATCTTAGAGCAGTGAACTTGGCTGAAACTTCAATATTTGACAGATCTGTTAGCTCAGGTGAGCGATATAGGACCATCATGGTCCTCTTGTTATATTTGGTGCATAAGAAATATAATTATTGACTTATTTCTCTGTGAAATGCTGCTACTAGATACTGATATGCAAATACCACAAGATATACATGTTAACCCTTTTGAGTGAACTCTTCTGCCACAACTCTTTTAACTGATGTACTTCCAATAGCAGGGTGTCCTTTTACATAGTTCTTATTATTACTGTTTTTCGGCGTAGCTGTATAAGCTGGCTTTTGACATACTTATTGGTATTAGTCTCGAATGAATAAATAGTAATTTGCGATTGGTTAAAAATGTGTAAACTTCTGTAAATAAGTAGGGGTAAGTATAGAATTTACCGATGTTTGACGAATATATTTGTGACTGAACAATCACTTAATTATGATATTTATCTATTTAAAGTTGTACAGTATGGCAATGCAGATGTTAAACAATGAACAAAAATACCCGTAATTTAAATAATACCAATAAAATAGTTGCAATGAAATAAATGATTATAGACGAGCTTTTAATTCTGTACAGTGTAACCAAATTGTTTTATATAAGCGGCCCAAATGCTAAGTGAACAAGGGACGATCAAGTTTACTTCTCTCCACTGTGTCCATAATATACAGAATTATCATGTGCCTTGTATTATGTGCAAAAGGGATGTAAAATTGCATGGTTTAATTTTATATAATAAATAAACAGGAACTATGCCTTAAGCTTGGTAGAAATATTGGCAACATAAATAATATTGTTCATTCTTAACTAGGTAATAGGTTTGTTGAACACCCCTTTTATTTATTCACAGTGTAAGCAGCCTATTGCGTCTTGAATGACATGACGAAGAAATATTACTATTTTTAGCCTCCGCTTCAGTTAGGATTTTTTAGAATATCTCTTCTCATACCGAATGGAATTTGTTCAAATAAAGTGCAGAGTACGCGGAAAATCAAGGTCTTTCTGGTGGTGTAAGCACTATTCTGTGATCTGGTCTAATTCTCGAGAACATTCGAAGAATGTTTTTGCTGTCAATCTGGGTCACCGGAACAATGTACATAAATTTTGACGAAAAACATTCTCTGAATGTTCCTGAGAATCAGACCAGATTGCAGAATAGCACTGACACCATGAGAAAGAGCTTGATTTTCCGCGAACTCTATGCTTTATTATGCCCCCAACTTCAAAGAAGTTGGGGGGGGCATATTACTTCTGGGTTGTTCGTCCATCCGTCCGTCCGTCCATCCGTCCGTTTGTCACACTTTTTGATGCATAGCATAACTTTAAAACCGTGAATGCTACTGTTTTGAAATTTCTTATATTGATTCCTCATGAAAAAATAGCTGACACGTATTTTTTTTCTTGACAGGATGATGCCCCTTTTCTGAGATATGGCCCTTTAAAAAAATATGGACACAATCTTGTCAGCAAAATATCTCAAAAAGTATTGAAGCTAGAGCCTTGAAACTTGATGAATAGACTGGTAGTGATGAGTAAACAACCTGATTAACTTTTGAAGAAATTCTGAAAAATACTTCTTGAGTTATGGCCCTTTGTAATTTTGGGCATTTATACCTTGTCAGCAAAATATCTCGAAAACTGTTTGAGCTAGAACCTTGTAACTTAGTAAATGGATTTGTAGTGATGAGTAGATGACCTGATTAACCTTTGAAGAAATTCTAAAAAATACTTCATGAGTTATGGCCCTTTGAATTTTTGGGCATTTTTACCTTGTCAGCAAAATATCTCAAAACCCGTTGGAGCTAGAGGCTTGAAACTTGATGAATAGACTGGTAGTGATGAGTAGACAACCTGATTAACTTTTGAAGAAATTTTGAAAAATACTTCTTGAGTTATGGCCCTTTGTAATTTTGGGCATTTTTACCTTGTCAGCAAAATATCGCAAAAAACGTTGCAGCTAGGGCCTTGAAACTTAGTAAATGGATTTGCAGTGATGAGTAGATGACCTGATTAACTTTTGAAGAACTTCTGAAAAATACTTTGAGTTATGGCCCTTTGTAATTTTGGGCATTTTTACCATGTCAGCAAAATATCTCAAAAACCGTTGGAGCTAGAGCCTTGAAACTTGATGAATAGACTGGTAGTGATGAGAAGACAACCTGATGAACTTTTGAATAAATTTTGAAAAATACTTATTGAGTTATGGCCCTTTGTAACTTTTTTCATTTTTATCTTGTCAGCAAAATATTTCAAAAACTGATAGAGCTAGAGAATTGAAACTTGATGAATTGATTGGTAATGATGAGTAGATGACTTGATTAACTTTTGTGTAAATTCTGAAAAATATTTCGTAAGTAATGGCCCTTTGTAAATTTGGGCATGTTTCCCTTGTCAGCAAAATACTTAAAAACTATTGAAACTGGAGCCTTGAAACTTGATGAATAGATTGGTAGCGATGAGAAGATGACCTTATTATGCCCCCAGTTTCGAATGAAATTGATGAGGCATATTATTTTGCCTTCGTTTGTCCGTCTGTCTGTTTGTCCATTCGTCAGGCTTTTTTGTGCATGCCATATCTTAAGAACCCTGCATGCTAGGGTTTTGAAATTTTATATTTGGGTTCCCAATGAAAAAAATAGCTGACCCGTATTTTTTTCCTTGCCCAGCATGTTTGTTTAGAGATATGCCCCTTTGAAAAAAAATCAGGATTAAATCTTGTGAGCAAGATATCTTAAAGTATTTAAGCTAGGTTCTTGAAATTCGATACAGTGAGTGGGAATGTGTAAATTACCTGATTATACTTTGAGAGAATTCGGTGAAAATATTGATTAAGTTACGGCCCTTTGCGGTTCTGCGCATTTTGACCTTGTCAGCGTCTCGAAAAGTACTTAAGCTAGGGTCTTGAAATAATATATGCTGATTGGGGATGATGAGATTTGTTTTTTAGGGAATTCCATGAAAAATCAAGATAGTTATTGCCCTTGTAGTTATTGCCCTTTGTAGTTCTGGGCATTTTGACCTTGTCAGCAAGATCTCTCAAAATGTATTTAAGCCAGAGCCATGATATTTGGTATACTGATTGGATTGAGGAGGAGATCACCTGATTAAATTTTGAACCAATTAAATGAAATGTTGGAATTATGGCTCTTCTAAATTTTGAACCAATTAAATGAAATGTTGGAATTATGGCTCTTCGCAATTTCTGGCCATTTAATGTCGTTGCTTTATTGTGTTTAGCATAAGTTTAGAACCATGTATGCTAATGTTTTGAAATTTCATATTTTGCTTCCTCATGAAAAAATAGGTGACCCATATTTTTTTCTTATCCCAATTATCTCCTATTTTAGAGTTATTTCCCTTTGATAAAATAACATTGAAATCTCATATATTTGTATTGTTGTTATCGTCATGGGCAAGCAGTGTTGGAGTCAAGCAGTGTTAGAGTCAGGCAGTTGGGGGCATAGTGTTTTACAAACACCAGCTCTAGTTTGAGAACAATTCATCAGGTATAAATCAAGATATTCTAAAACATCCTACCTGAAGTGGAGCTGAAAATAGTAACAAACTCTGCGTACCTAGTCATTTCCCACATCTGAAAAGTCAGTGTGTTGGAGGGCCGAATGATTGTTAAAAGTTTATGAATAGAGACCGTTATTTTTCGGCTATTTGAAGTATGGTGCGTTCAATCACCCTGAAATTATGCTAGATCACTATTGTTGTTTTACCAATTCATCTTTACAATTAGATAATCCATTCCAATTAATTATGCAGTAATATTGCAAACAATTAGTTAAACGATCAAAAGAGAGAGAGAGAGAGAGAGAGAGAGAGAGAGAGAGAGAGAGATGGCGATGTTGTTTGCTGAAGTTTTCTTGTCCTGAATTCACTTTCTCCATTTTCTGACGGATGCAGAATAGTTTCCTATTTATTCCCCTTGAATAGTAATACAGAGGCTCAACTATTATGAGATTTAATTCCAAGTTTAAGTCTTGAACATCAGAGAGAAAAAATAATAATAACCATTTAATAAATTACATAAAAAAAGGTAGAAATGTAATATTTAACGTGATTATCTGTTTAGATTAGAGCACTTGGTAGGAAGAGGATCTACAACTCGATAAAAATTGAAATTTAATTGATACAATAATACATTGTGTGACTAAATGGTCAGTCTATGTGAACCAGTTGCTTGTAGCTTAAAATATCTGAACAGTCAGTTATCCAAATATTGACACACTCTAACTATTCTACGCCAAACTATTCATGTGAAATGTCGACATTTTACAAAGGAAAAACAAAAAATAAGTGTCTGCTACTATTGTGATACACAGAATTTTCTCTCATTGAAAAGAGGTAATCCCAAAGTTCAGTCCTAAATAAAAAATATAAATTGTAAGACCCCATTTAATTTATTTCTCTGTTACCTTTACTGTTGCTTAGATCAAAAATAAAGTAATAGATCTATGTTACATGAGGCTGAATTGCACAGTACACTATAGATCATAATGGTACTGATAATTGACCATTTCAAAGAAAAAAAAAGTGCCCTATTTTTTTGCCCGCATGCGCAAAAGTGCCCTACCCAGCACCCCTCTGCCCTAAAATCCTAGCTGGAGCACTGAAAGTTATCCCTCTTGTTGTAATAGCAACCAAACCTAGTACGGGCTGGTTGGATTTTTTTTTTCACAGAAATGTTTCTTCAGTAGAAGGTCTTTAAATCTTGTTAAAAGAATTCTGTCTCAAAATATGCTTCCAGTTGGCGTGGTTACTTTTCATTATATATGGAATTATGTAGAGTAAACTTGACAGTTCTTCTTCTGCACAACCTATGGTCCAATTTCAAAAATTTTGTACAAATGTTCCATTGGTGAATGTCTATCAAATTTGTTCAAATTATTTTGGTTGGTTCCTCATATGTCTGTCAAGAACACTTCGAACATTTTGTAATCAGCAACTAATTAGATTTCAATAATACTCACAAACATTACTGGATTAACCATCCATCAAAATTTTTCAAATTAATTTGTATCACCAAAAGAAAAAAAAATAAATCACCAGCAAAGGGCAGGGTCTGATATATACATGTATATATATATGCAGAAAACTTTGAAAATATCCTTCCACCAGGCTAAAAAAATCTGCTTCCCACGTGAGCAATCCAGGGCCATCATGAACCTCTTATTACAAATTAAATGCATAATGTATGTTTGTTTTTGCCAATCTTCATGGTCAGTGTTACACTTTGCTAACTCTTTATCAAAAAGGTGCATGGTTGGCAAGGATATTTCTAATACTAATAAAGTATACAAATTAACACACAAAATTATATGCTTTACATTTATATGCTAAATTGCTTTTCATTATTTAGCACAGATGTTTACACATCTGAGTACACTCTCTTTCCTGCCAACTCTTGTAATATATACAATGTTATACAGTATTAAAACTTTCTTGATTCTGTTTGAATTTGTAATAAAGTTTATATTTTAAAGGCCTTCTTCTTTTCATATTGAACCACAAAGTTGTTTCAATATTCATATTCCAGTACCTCTTACGCCATTTATCTTTTTAGCTCACCTGAGCCAAAGGCTCAAGGTGAGGTATTGTGATCACTCACCGTCCGTCGTCGTCGTCGTCGTCCGTCTGTCCGTCCGTCCGTCCGTTCACAATCTTTAAACAACATCTCCTCCTAAACCACTGATTGGATTTTGACCAAATTTCACAGGAATGATCCTTGGTTGATCCTCTTTCAAAGTTGTTCAAATGGTTCCGGTCCATTGCATATCTAGGTCACAGGATCTAAAAATAGATTTTTTAACTAAAAACTCAAAAAATCTTCTCATCAGAAACCACTGGACCGATTTCAATAAAATTTTGCAGAAATGTTCCTTTGGTGATCCTCTACCAAGATTGTTCAAGCCATTTGAATTCGTCAAAAAACATGGCCGCCAGGTGGCGGGGCTTATTTTCCCTATATATCTATATAGAAAACTTTAAAAATCTTCTTGTCAGAAACCACTGGACCAATTTCAATATAATTTTGCAGAAATGTTCCTTTGGTCATCCTCTACCAAGATTGTTCAAGCCTTTTGGATTCGTCAAAATCATGGCCGCCAGGTGGCGGGGCTTATTTTCCCTATATATCTGTATAGAAAACTTTAAAAATCTTCTTGTCAGAAACCACTAGACCGATTTCAATATAACTTTGCAGAAATGTTTCTTTGGTGATCCTCTACCAAGATTGTTCGAGACATTTGGATTCGTAAAAAAACCTGGCCGCCAGGGGGCGGGGCTTATTTTCCCTATATATCTATATAGAAAACTTTAAAAATCTTCTAGTCAGAAACCACTGGACCAATTTCAATATAATTTTGCAGAAATGTTCCTTTGGTCATCCTCTACCAAGAGTGTTCAAGCCATTTGGATTCGTCAAAAAACATGGCCGCCAGGGGGCGGGGCTTATTTTCCCTATATATCTGTATAGAAAACTTTAAAAATCTTCTTGTCAGAAACCACTGGACCGATTTCAATATAATTTTGCAGAAATGTTTCTTTGGTGATCCTCTACCAAGATTGTTCAAGACATTTGGATTGGTCAAAAAACATGTCCGCCAGGGGGCGGGGCTTATTTTCCCTATATATCTATATAGAAAACTTTAAAAATCTTCTTGTCAGAAACCACTGGACCGATTTCAATATAATTTTGCAGAAATGTTCCTTTGGTAATCCTCTACCAGGATTGTTCAAGCCATTTGGATTCATCAAAAAACATGGCCGCCAGGGGGCGGGGCTTATTTTCCCTATATATCTATATAGAAATCTTTAAAAATCTTCTTGTCAGATACCACTAGACCGATTTCAATATAATTTTGCAGAAATGTTCCTTTGATGATCCTCTACCAAGATTGTTCAAGACATTTGGATTCGTCAAAAAACATGGCCGCCAGGGGGCGGGGCTTATTTTCCCTTTATATCTATATAGAAAACTTTAAAAAATCTACTGTCAGAAACCACTGGACCGATTTCAATATAATTTTGCAGAAATGTTCCTTTGGTTATCCTCTACCAAGATTGTTCAAGCCATTTGGATTCGTCAAAAAACATGGCCGCCAGGGGAGCGGGGCTTATTTTCCCTATAGAAAAGTTTAAAAATCTTCTTGTCCGAAACCACTGGACCGATTTCAATATAATTTTGCAGAATTGTTCCTTTGCTGATCTTCTAGGAAGATTGTTCAAGCCATTTGGATTCGTCAAAAAACATGGCCGCCAGGGGGGGCGCGGCTTATTTTCCCTATATATCTATATAGAAAAGTTTAGAAATCTTCTTGTCGGAAACCAAAGGACCGATTTCAATATAATTTTGCAAAAATGTTCCTTTGGTGATGCTCTACCAAGATTGTTCAAGCCATTTGGATTCGTCAAAAAACATGGCTGCCAGGGGGCAGGGCTTATTTTCCCTATATATATCTATATAGAAAACTTTTAAAAATCTTCTTGTCCGAAACCACTGGACCGATTTCAATATAATTTTGCAGAAATGTTCCTTTGGTGATCCTGTTGCAAGATTGTTCAAGCCATTTGGATTCGTCAAAAAACATTGCCGCCAGGGGGCAGGGCTTATTTTCCCTATATATCTATATAGAAAACTTTAAAAATCTTCTTGTCCGAAACCACTGGACCGATTTCCATATAATTTTGCAAAAATGTTCCTTTGGTGATCCTGTTGCAAGATTATTCAAGCCATTTGGATTCGTCAAAAAACATGGCCGCCAGGGGGCGGGGCTTATTTTCCCTATATAATCTATAAAGAAAACTTTAAAAATCGTCTTGTCCAAACCACTGGACCGATTTCAATATAATTTTGCAAAAATGTTCCTTTGGTGATCCTCTACCAAGATTGTTCAAGCCATTTGGATTTGTCAAAAAACGTGGCCGCTAGGGGGCGGGGCTTATTTTCACTATATGTCTGTATAGAAAACTTTAAAAATCTTCTTGTCCGAAACCACTGGACCAATTTCCGTATGATTTTGCAGAAATGTTCCTTTGGTTATCCTGTTGCAAGATTGTTCAAGCCATTTGGATTTGTCAAAAAACATGGCCACCAGGGGGGCGGGGCTTATTTTCCTTATATATCTATATAGAAAACTTTAAAAATCTTCTTGTCATAAAGCACTGGACGGATTTCAATATAATTTTACAGTAATGTTTCTTTGATGATCCTCTACCAAGATTGTTCAAGCCGCCATGATTCGTTAAAAAACATGGCCGCTAGGGGGCGGGGTTAATTTTTCATATATATCTGTATAGAAAACTTTAAAAATCTTCATGTCAACGACTGGACCAATTTCAATATAACTTGGCAGAAATGTTTCCTTAGTGACCCTCTATCAAGATTGTTCAAGCCGTCATGATTTGTCAAAAAACATGGCCTCTAGAGGGTGCGGGGCTTATTTTCCATATATATCTATATAGAAAACTTGAAAAAATCTTGTCAGAAACCACAGGACTGATTTCAATATAACTTCACAGAAATGTTTCCTTAGTGACCCTTTACCAAGATTGTTCAAACCGTTATGATTTGTCAAAAAACATGGCCGCTAGTGGGCGGGGCTTATTTTCCTATATATCTATATAGAAAAATTTTAATAGTCTTTTCAGAAACCACTTGACTGATTTCAATGTAACATTGCAGGAATGTTTCTTATGTAACCCTCTATCAAGATTGTTCAAGCCGTCATGATTCGTAAAAAAACATGGCCGCCAGGAGTCGGGGCTTATTTTCCTTATATATCTATAGAAAACTTTAAAACTCTTCTTGTCAGAAACCACTGAACTGATTTCATTATAACTTTGCAGAAATGTTTCCTTGGTGACCCTCTACTAAGATTGTTCAAGTAATCATGATTCGTCAAAAAACATGGCTGCCGGGGGCTGGGCTTATTTTCCCTATATATCTATATATAAAACTTTAAAAATCTTCTTTTCAGAAACCAATGGACTGATTTCAATACAACTTGGCAGGAATGTTTCTTTGGTGACCCTCTACAAAGATTGTTCAAGCCGTCATGATTCATCAAAAAAACATAGCCGCTAGGGGGCGGGGCTTATTTTCCCTATATATCTATATAGAAAACTTAAAAAATCTTCTCGTAAGAAACAGTTGGACCGAGTTCAATGTAAATTGGCAGGAATGTTGCTTTGGTGACCTTCTACCAAGATTGTTCAAGCCTTCATGATATGTCAAAAACCATGGCCCCCAGGGGGGCAGGGCTTATTTTTCGTCTATATCTGCATAGAAAATTTTAAAATTCTTATTGTCACATACCCCATGACCGATTTCAATATTACTTGGCTGGAATGTTGCTTTGGTGAACCTCTATCAAGATTGTACAAGCAGTCATGATTCGTCAAAAAACATGGCTGCCATGGGGTGGGGCTTATTTTCCCTATATATCTAAATAGAAAACTTTAAAAATCTTCTTGTCAGAAACCACTGAACAGATTTCAATATAACTTGGCAGGAATGTTCCTTTGGTGACCCTCTACCAAGTTTGTTCAAGCTTTCATGATTCGTCAAAAAACATGGCCGTTAGGGCGTAGGGCTTCATAGCTATATAAAACTTTTTAAACCACTGGACCAATTTCAATATAACTTGGCAGAAATGTTCCTTTGGTGACCCTCTTTTAAGATTCAGTTCAAGTCGTCAAGATTTGTAAAAAAACATGGCCGGGGGTGTGGTGGAGGGGGGTGGGGGTGGTTAGTGCTATAAAGTTTATACAAAAATCCTAGAGCAGTGAACTTGGCTGAAACTTCAACAGTAAATATGCAAATCTGTTTGGTCAGGTGAGCGATATAGGACCATCATGGTCCTCTTGTTTAAAAATATTTCTTGTATAGAATTTCCTGCAGTTAATGCAAACAGTGTAGACTAATCAGATCTGGGGCGCATAGCATCAGATAAGGCACTTTTTTTTCAGCCGAAAACTGCTGATATGTTTCTTATTTCTCAATAAAAACATATGTTGTGGGTACTCACTAGGAGCGCCTCGCTATGTGCACCTGCACTGTTTTGCTAATTATCTTTTGGGGGATTTCCAGACTAAGGTGTAAGATAAAAAATTACACTGAGGTCCAGAAATAAATATGTGTTTCAGGATCCCCTCAGAAAAAATGCAGATCTATAAGAAGTTTCACATTTTTTTTTTTTTAACTTCCAAAATTGACTGTATTGATCAATCACAAAAATTAAATGCAAAAATTTCAAAGATTCAGGCCTTACAACAGCAGAAAAAGACAGGAAAATTGCTAGGGGTAAATATAACTATAACAGCCAGAATGCATTATAAAAACATGTCTGTTCAAATATATTGAAATTTTACCCACCAAAAAATGAAACTTTCCAGATAAAAATTTGGATATTTTTCATATTTCTGCTCAAAACATAGATTGTGGGTACTCATTAGTCGAGGCAGTTCTAAGGAGTACCCACAATATATGTTTTTGAGCAGAAATAAGAAAAATGTATACCCTTGTAAACCCCAGTTTTATTATATAAAAGTGGGGTTTAAGGGGGTCAAAATTATATAGGCATGTTTTCATGATGGCACCAAAGCAGTGATGACTAAATGTAACAGCTTTAGGTTTTGAACCAGAAATACAAGACCTTTTATCTCAATTACCACCATGTCTGCCCAGATCAGGAGGTTATGCGTCTGATCAGTGGCCTTTATAGCAAGACTTTCAAATATTTGTACTAGCTGCTCTTTTGCTTGTGCTCAGAATTAACCCATTGTAGTTGGGAGGCCCGTGAGAGGGTAATTGGCAAACAGTGCAGACCCAGATCAGATACCATAGAACACATTGTTTGATCAGGGTCTCCACTGTTTGCAAATAGTTTAGCCATTTTTATACCCCACCTCACAATAGTGGCGGGGTATTATGGTTACAGGTTGGAGGTCCGTGTGTCCGTCTGTCCGTCCATCCACGTTTTTCGTTTCCGGATGATAACTTGAGTAAATGTCAATGGATTTTCATCAAAGTTGGTATGTGTATTGCATGATATTGTGGATATCTGGTTTGGGATTGCTAATGGGTAAATTGTCAAATTTTTACAGAGTTATCTGCGCAAGACATGCCCATATATGACAACTTGAGTAAATAACAAGGATTACAACTAAACTTGCTATATGCATTGACATTAAGGAGATCTGGTTTGGGATTGCTATTGGGCAATTTTCGTCAAATTTTTAAGGAGTTATCCGCCAGAGACACACCCATATTTTTGTTTCCACACGATAACTTGAGTAAATAACAAGGCATTTTTATCAAACTTGCTATATATATTGACATTAAGGAGATCTGGTTTTGAATTTGCTAATGGCAAATTTCATTGAATTTTTACGGAGTTATCTACCCGAGACAGGCCCATATTTTCATTTACGAACGATAATTTGAGCAAATAACAAGGGATTTTAACCAAACTTGCTATATGCATTGACATTAAGGAGGTCTGTTTTGGAATTGCTAATGGGTAAATTTCATAAAATTTTTATGGAGTTATCTGTCTGAGACGCCCATATTTTCATTTGCGGACGTTAACTTACGTAACTTACAAGGCCTTTTGACCAAACTGCTATATACATTGATGGTGTAGGATTGTTATCTGTCTATTGATATTATCAAAATCTGGTTTAGGATTGTTATCTGTCCATTGATATTATCCAGATCTGGTTTAGGATTGTTATCTGTCCCTCCATCATTTTCTTTCCAGACATTTTCACTACGATAACTTTCATACATAAATAATTGCTGTGATGGAGTATTATGCTTGTGGTGCTTTTATTTTCTAGGAATGTGTAAATCTCATTGCTGGACGTACCTATAATTGAAATTGGACTCTTCCAGTATATAGTGTGTGAGAGTCTATTCAGTATACAATGGGTTAAGAGGAAGGGCTAGTCTCATTGGTGTCCTTACAATTTTACTTGGGGTAGCAGCATGTCAGTATGTTTGAGGTGTGATAACTGCTGAGGAGGTACATGTACTATAAAAGGGTTATCATTTCCCACCAATACATCCAGATGCCATCATGGCATTGCTGTCACCTATTCCCTTATATTTTGTAAAGTAACATATGCAAGTACAATGACTTGCTCCATTTTTTGTTGTCCCCCGCCTTTTTGAAGAAAAGCGGTTGTCCCCTGCCTTTTCAAAGAAAAGCAGAGGGACACTGTTTTCGGCTTTCCGTGGTGAGTGGTTGTGAATTTTTAGAAGGTACCTTGTCCCCTTAACTCCTCCCACAGTTTTTGTCTGATCCTTTTGAAACTTAACGGGGGCTTTTAAGATGGTCTGAAGATGTGTTTTTTTTAGAATCCTGAATTTTTTTTTATTTTTGGACAGACATTTTTTGAGTTCTAATATTACAGAAGTCTATAGGGAGTAGGTACCTTGTCCCCTTAACTCCTACCACAGTTTGAAACTTTACATGGGCTTTTAGGAGGGCCTGAAGATATGCATGTGGATTTTTCAGAATCCTGAAATAATTTTTTATCACTTTTTCCACATTTTTAACTTAGAGACATAATAATAAATAATTAGTTTCTTTTTATCTGCTGGAGATAATACCCCTCAAAACAAAATTCAAAGGCTGGGGATGAAAATTCACTGAATTTGCTTGTTTTACCTGTTATATTGTTGGTGAATTAAAGTGTGATATTGTTTTTCGTTGACCTTTATCACACATGGGTGTATTCAGCAGACAACAACTTGGTGATTTTTCTTTTTGTTTTCCAGAAAATAGGCTTTGACATTTCATCAAAAATGTCTCCTAAGGAGACGATGTGCAATGTAATGTCAAAAGCTCTTTTCTGGAAGAATAAAAAAAAATATTTCCAAATATCATCTGCTGAAATATTTATCCCGCATGTTAAGGGTTTAAAGTCTTGACCATTGTCATGCCAAGCCCTGATATACCCTGCCTTTGCAAACAGTGTAGATTCAGATCAGTTGGCTTCTTTAGGTCTACACTGTTTGTCATTAAGTATGTTAATTTATAGCAACAATGCAGATCAAGCAATTTGATTAGCTGAAAATTAGAAGTAGGTGTGGCCTCTTATTTATTCAGCATGAAAAGGGTTAACATTTCCAGGAAACTGAAATGGTGACAGTTAATATGATAGAATGAAAAATGAACAGTTTTTGGACATTTTTTTTTTTTTTAAATCTATTCTTTTAAAATAGTGATGTACGGGCTGGTGGGTGGGTGTCGGGCATCATCCGAGGTTTACCTTTTGGTTAACCTTTTCCTTAACCATTTTAGCTCACCTGAGCACTAAGTGCTCATGGTGAGCTATTGTGGCCAGTCAATGTCCGTCATGCGTTGTGCAGTGTGCGGCATCAACAATTGCTTTAAAAGCCTACTTCTCCTACACCCCTGGGCCAATTGACTCGATGCTTGGTAGGAAGCATCAGGGTGAGCTGTAGATTAAAAATAGCTGAAATTGTGCCGATCGGAAATCCAAGATGGCCATTTTCTTCGCTTCTTCTCCTGAACTGGAAGGCCAATTATCTCCAAACTTGCTAGGAAGCATTGGGGTGACTTGTAGATCCAAAATAGCTACAAAATCATGCTGATTGGAAATCCAAGATGGCCACCATGGCCGCCATCTTGAAAATCTATTTTTCGCTTCTTCTCCTGAACCGAAAGGCCAATTGACTCCAAACTTGCTAGGAAGCATCGGGGTGACTTGTAGATCCAAAATAGCTAAAATCGTGCCGATTGGAAATCCAAGATGGACCCCCATGGCAGCCATCTTGAAAATTATTTTTTGCTTCTTTTCCTGAACGGAAAGGCCAATTGACGCCAAACTTGCTAGGAAGCATTGGGGTGACTTGTAGATCAAAAATAGCTAAAATCATGCCGATCGCAAATCCAAGATGGCTGCCATGGCAGCCATCTTGAAAATCTATTTTTCGCTTCACCTGAACCCAAAAGTCAATCGACTCCAAACATGGTAGGAAGCATTGGGGTGACTTGTAGCTAAAATCGTTCCGATCATAAATTCCAAGATTGCTGCCATGGCAGCCATCTTGAAAATCTAATTTTTGCTTCTTCTCCTGAACCGAAAGGCCAATTGACTCCAAACTTGCTTAAGGAAGCATAGGTGTGACATGTAGATCAAAACTAGCTAAAGTTGTGCCGATCGTAAATCCAAGATGGCCGCCATGGTACCCTTCTTGAAAATCTATTTTTCGCTGCTTCTCCTAACCCCAAATGCCAGTTGACTCGAAACTTAGTAGGAAGCATTGGGGTGACTTTTTGAGCAAAAGTAGCTAAAATCGTTACAAACGGAAATCCAAGATGGCCACCATGGTCGCCATCTTGAAAATCTATTTTTCTCTTCTCCTGAGCCAAAAGGCATATTGACTCCAAACTTGGTAGGACACATCAGGGTAACTTGCAGATCAAAAGTAGCTAAAATCATGCTGATTGGAAATCCAAGATGGCCACCATGGTGGCCATCTTGGAAATCTTTTTTTCGCTTCTTCTCCTAAACCCAAAAGCCAGTTGACTTGAAACTTGGTAGGAAGCATCGGGTGACTTATAGATTGAAATTGGCTAAAATCGTGCTGATTGGAAATCCAAGATGGCCGCCATGGCAGCCATCTTGAAAATCTGTTTTTCACTTCTTCTCCTGAACCAAAAGGCTTATTTTGACTTTAATCTAGGTAGAAAGCATCAGGGTGACCTGTAGATCAAAAATAGCTAAAATCATCCCATCAGAAATCCAAGATGGCCGCCATGACAGCCATCTTGAAAATCTATTTTTCGCTTCTTCTCCTGAACTGAAATGCCATTTGATTCGAAACTTGGTAGGTAGCATTTGGGTGACTTGTAGATCTAAAATAGCTTAAATTGTTTGGATCGGAAATCCAAGATGGCCATCATGGCGGCCATCTTGAAACTCTTTTTTCGCTTATTTTCCTGAACCAAAGGGCCAGTTGATTTGAAAATTGGTAGGAAGGATTGGAATGATTTGTAGATATAAAAATAGCTAAAATCGTTCCAGTCGGAAATCCAACATGGCGGCCATTTTGAAAATCTATTTTTCCATTCTTCTTCTGAACTGAAAGGCCAATTGACTCGAAACTTGATAGGAAGCATTGGGGATGACTTGAACATGTAGATGAAAAATAGCTCAAATGGTTGTGATAGGGAATCCCAAATTGCAGCTATGGTGGCCATCTTGAAAATCTTGTTTTGAACTTTTTCTCCTGAACCGACTCCAAAGTTCATTGAAAGCATCGAGGTGAATTGTAGATCAACAGTAGCTAAAATCATTTTGATTGGAAATCCTAGATGGCTGCCATCTTGTTTATGTTTATTATATATCCCAGCCACTGTGCTGTTTACATGTATAAAATCATGATTCTTCAGAAACCAATTAGCCAGTTGCTTCCAAATTTCACATTGATCCTACTGTTGAAATGTGATTAAGAGTTTGTTCAAATGATCATGCTCCATTGACTGTCATGCCATATATAATATTCTTCTTCAAAATTAAGAACTGCTTAAAGGTTGATCTCTTCATTAGCTGTGATGACAGGACTGGAAAAATGTTGCATAACACCGGCTTATCTGCAGTAGCTATGCCACTCAGGTGAGCGATCCGTGGCCCATGGGCCTCTTGTTTAGCTCTTTTCTTAGTCTTTTTTAGCTCACCTGAGCAGGATGAGCTATTGTGATCACTTGCCCGTCCATCGTCCATCGCGATATACGAGGGCAAGTCAATAAGTAACCAGCCTATCCCATTTCCAATTGACTGAGACACCCAAGATTTTCATACCTTGTTTCAATACATGTTTTAGGCGTGAGGTCAACATTGCACCCTTATTGTGTCATTCACTATAAGATACTGAATGTCAAACATGGCTAGCGATGCAAAAGTAAGCTTTCCATCAAAAGTTGAGTACCGGGCTGTAATTCGGTACTTGTATTTGAAAGGGAAAACAGGTCAGGAAATACATTGCGAGTTGACCAATGTTTATGGGTCTTCCGCTCCATTCTGGGTTGGGGAATTCATATGCAGTAGAACATCTTTAGAAGACGAAACCAGGTCTGGATGCCCATCAGATGCCACCGATGAAGAAATGTGTAACAAAGTAAGGATCTGGTGTACTCTGATAGGCGAATTTAATAAAGGTGGAAGAAATAGTGAATGCATTACACATTTCACATGGTAGCTTTTCAACAGCTTCACATGATCACTTGGGTATGCACAAGCTAACAGCCTGTTGGGTCCTAAAATCCCTTAGCGATGAGCGAATGGCAACCAGAGCACCAGTATACAGCACATTGTTGAAGCGGTTTAGGTCAAAGAAAGATGATCAGTGATTTTTTTACAATTTTGCCTTTATGGGTCCTGGGACTCGCTAGGTCAAGAATTCATGCATCCCAAACTCTAACAATGCATCCAGCCTGGGACTCATGGTGAAATACTTTGTTGCATCCTAGACTTTTCATTTAAACTTGTGTAACAGTGTTTTTTTAATTACTTTCTTGGTATTTTAATTAGATGTGCAGTAAAAGTAAAAAGTGGTGACTGAGTTGCTTTAATTCTTTCCAGAAAACTTCCTGAGAAATATGAAACTAAAGTACCACTGTCTATTAAAACTGAAGTGTTAAGAAAATGTTTTCACCCACAGGCTTATGAAAATGTTTTCATAACTTCAGTTTTAGTGACAGATGATCAAATACCTGTGATACATGATTAAGGACAGACATTTTGTGTTTTGACTAGACCGTGATACAAAACAGAGACTTTTTGTCTGTTGCTTTGTGGGTTCAGTTTGGGACTGGGGGTTTTCGTTACCGAGATCGCCATCATCGGCAGTCTCCGACTTTGTTGTCCGTGTCGGTCTGATTTGCTGACCTAGCAGACCGAACAGCGTTTGTTGTTTGGGGTCTAGTTTTTATCGCACCTGCTTGTAGCAGGGTGCGATATAGGCGTCCGATTTTCCGTCCGTCCGTCCGTCCGTCCGTCCGTCTGTCAACATTTATGTCGAAGTTCGACATTTATGTCAAAGTTAGTATTCTAATCAACTACAAGACTAAACAACCATCAAACCTTGCGGGAAACATCTCCCTGACCTCCTGACTTTGCAACATAGGTATCCGGATTTCACTTCGTCTGTCCGTTCGTCCGTCTGTCTGTCAACATTTATGTCGAAGTTCGACATTTATGTCAAAGTTAGTATACTAATCAACTACAAGAGTAAACAACCATCAAACCTTGCATGAAACATCTCCCTGACCTCCAGACTTTGCGACATAGGTGCCCGCTTTTCCATTTGTCTGTCCCTTCGTCCGTCTGTCTGTCCGTCTGTTAACACTTCTGTTATGTCGAAGTTCGACATTTATGTCAAAGTTAGTATTCTAATCAACTACAAGACTAAACAACCATCAAACCTTATATGAAACATCTCCCTGCCCTCCTGACTTTGCGACATAGGTGCCCGCTTTTCCATTCGTCTGTCCGTTCATCCGTCCGTCTGTCTGTTAACAGTTCTGTTATGTCGAAGTTCGACATTTACGTCAAAGTTAGTATTCTAATCAACTACAATTCTACGACAACCATCATACCTTGCATGACACATCTCCCTGACCTCCAGACTTGGCAGGTACATTGACCCAGTGACCTTGACCTATATTTTGCGCTCCATTGACTTCGACATAATTTACGTTGACGTTCCAGATCTTCTCAACTAGAAGGCATACAGCTACCAAATCTTGCATAGTGCTTCTCCTAGATGTACTGACTCGGCAGGTATCTTGACCCGGTGACCTTGACCTATATTTTGCGCTCCAGTGACTTTGAACATTTTGCGTCGACGTTCGATATCTCCTCAACTATAAGGTCTACAACCATCAAACCTTGCAAAGTGCTTCTTCTCAATGTACTGACTCAGCAGATACCTTGACCTGGTGACCTTGACCTATATTTTGGCTGCAGTGACTTTGATATAATTTACGTCAACGTTCCAGATCTCCTCAAGTGTAAGACCTCTAGCCACCAAACCTTGCATAGTGCTTCTCCTAGATGTACTGACTTGGCAGGTATCTTGACCCGGTGACCTTGACCTATATTTTGTGCTCCAGTGCCTTTTACACATTTTATGTCGACGTTCAATATCTCCTCAACTATAAGGCCTACAACCATCAAACCTCGCATAGTGCTTCTCCTCAATGTACGGGCTCCACAGGTACCTTGACTGGGTGACCCTGACCTATATTTCGCGCTCCATTGACTTTTACACCTTTTACGTCGCCCTTCCATATGTCCTCAACTGTAAGGCCTTCAACCACCAAATCTTATATAGTGCTTCTTCTGGATGTACTGACTAGGCAGGCACCTTGACCTGGTGGCCTTGACCTATATTTTGCACTCCAGTGACTGACACATTTTATGTTGATGTTCGGTATCTCCTCAAATATAAGACCCACAACCACTAAACCTTGCATAGTGCTTCACCTCATTGCACTGGCTTGGCAGGTACCTTGACCCAGTGACCTTGACCTATATTTCAATATTTCACGCTCCAGTGACTTTTACACATTTTACGTGGACGTTCCATTATCATTGGGCTGTATAATACGAAAAGTCAGTGCTGAAGATATAGCCATTAGAGGGAATGGCACTGGCCTGGAATATATGTGCCCCACTAGGCACTTTGTCTTCATTTTTTTTCAACCCAGTTTTCCAACTAAGCACTGCTAAGAATGAAATAAACTTATTTAATAACCACATTCTGATTGTGGCTCCTGTGACTTTTGCGCCTGCAGGTGCGATGACGCCTTCCGCGGATTTCTTGTATTATCTTTTTAGGGTGCATCTTTTTCTTCTTTCAAAAAAAAAAAAAAAAAAAAAAAGAAAATCTTGTTTCCTGTGTTGACAATTGCAAGGTCAAATGGTGTTACGATAAAAGATCTCAACAGACTGAAAACCAGTACTTTAGTGTCTGCTACGGGTTTTCAATACTTTAGTGTCTGCTACGGTTTCCTCCGGTACTGAACAACTCAGTATTGATTATTTGACTGTATAAGTAAAATCGGTGTACCGTAGAGATATGACACTTTTCAGCACTGGCTTTTACCAAATACTGTACTGAGACACCACTTGCACATTAGCTTTTTCTGAAAATGAAAGTAGACTTCAAGAAGCAAAATGTACGTACATTCAAGATTTTTATGAATCCATGGGACTCGCCGAGGCTAATTTTTTTGCGTCCTCTGACAAAATTATGCGTACAGGAGGCAGGACGCACGCCTAAAAAATCACTGGATGATAATCCTTTCATGTCTGGTGACTGTAGATGAGACCTGGGTCCATTATTATGAGCCAGAGAATAAAGCTCAAAGTTGCCAGAGTGTAGGGCCGGGGTCTCCGAGGCCAAAGAAGTTCAAAACACAACCCTCTGCTGGCAAGGTGATGGCAACTGTATTTTGGGATGCACAAGAAGTTATTATGTTGGACTTTCTAGCAAAGAAAAGTACAATAACAGTTGCGTATTATGCAAATTTGCTCGACCAGCTGTGAACTGTGATCCATGAAAAACACTAAGGTAAACTCTCCAAAGGGATTCTGCTCCAACAGGACAATGCGAGAGTCCACACTTGCAAAATTGCAATGGATGCTGTTTAGCGGGATGGGTACGAGCTAATACCGCACCCCGCCTATTCTCCGGACTTAGCTCTTAGGACTATTTCCTATTCCCAAACTTGAAAAAGGATATCCATAGAGGTCATTTCCGGTCCAACGAAGAAGTCGTGGCGGCAGTTGAAGAGTGGGTCAGAGACAAGGACCCTGGCTTCTTCAGTTCTGGGCTGATGGCACTGGAACACTGTTGGTCCCATTGCATCATTCTATAGGGCAATTACATTGAAAAAGAAGAGATCAATCTCACCCAGAAATAAGTTAGGCTGGTTTTTTATTGACCCGCCCTCATAGCGCCCATAGACTTATAATGCGAATAACTTCAAAAATCTTCTTCTCTGAAACCATGAACCCCATGGCTTATACAATTTGTAGCAGTGTTTAGTGGTCCACTACATAAATCCTGCCAATCAAGCCCCTGGGCCCAAACTAGCCACGCCCCGGAGGTCATTAGTTCCCATAGACTTATAATGGGAAAAAAATCATCTTCTCTGAAACCATGAGTCCCAGAGCTTATATATTTAGTATGTAGCAATGTTTAGTGGTCCCCTATATAAATCCTGCCAATCAAGCCCCTTGGGTCCATATTGGCCATGCTCCCCAGGGTCATTAACTCCCATAGACTTTTAATGGGAAAATATTAAAAAAATCTTCTCTGAAACCATGAGGTCCAGTCAGCTTAAATCTTTAGTATGTAGCAATGTTTAGTAGTCCCCTTCATAAATCCTGCCAATCAGGCCCTGGGGCCAAAACTGGCCATGGCCCAGGGGTCATGAGCTACCATATGTTTATAATGGGAAAAAAAAGAAACTTAAAAAAAAAAAATCTTCTCTGAAACCATGAGGCACAGAGCTTATATATTTAGTTGGTAGAATGTTGAGTGGCCCCCTATATAAATCCTGCCAATCAAGCACCTGGGGTCCAGACTGGCTATGCCCATTAGGGGTCATTAGCTACCATAAATTATAATTGGGGAAACTTAAAAAAATCTCTGAAACCATGAGGCCCACAGCTTGTATATAGTGGTTCCCTACATAAATCTTGCCAATCTAGCCCCTGGGGTTCAAACTGGCCACGTCCTGGGGGTCATGATCTCCCATAGACTTGTGGCACTCCCTGACTTTTCTCTTACCTTTTTTTTTTTTGTTTTTGGGAAAACTTAAAAAATCTTGTTCTCTGAAGAAAGCTCGCAAGACAATAAAAAACAGCTAAAAGAACATCTTGGCAGCAATACATCTCCAAACTTAATTCTAGAACTCCAGCAAAGAAAATATGGGACATGATTTGAAAAATTACTGGCAAAAATAAAAATAACAAGCATGTCCATATTAAATCAAATGCTCAACGACTAAAGATATTTCCAATGCCCTAGGAAATTACTTGGAAAATTTTCAGAACATAAAATAAGAACGAGAGAAAGAGCATTTAAATTTTATGTCACTAAATAATGAAAAATATAATGTACCATTCACAGCTTCAGAATTATTAGATGCTCTTCATAAATCTCATGATACAGCTGCTGGTCCTGATGATATTCATTATCAAATTTTTAAACATTTACCCGATAATGCTTTAAAAACATTATTAAATATTTTAAATGATATTTGGATCACTGGGAAATTTCCAAAAGACTGGAGTAAAGCAACGATTATACCTATATCAAAACCAAATAAAGATCATACTGAAGCTACTAACTATAGACCTATTGCTTTGACAAATTGTTTATGTAAAACAGTGGAGAGAATGATTAATGATAGGCTGGTTTGGTTCTTGGAATCAGACCAGCTTATAACAAAATATCAAGCTGGATTCAGAAAAATAACAGTACAAACGATCATTTGATTCGTTTGGAATAATTTATTCGTGATGCCTTTGTTAAAAAAGAACATGACGTAGCTGTATTTTTTGATCTTGAAAAAGCTTATGATACTACATGGAAACATGGCATCATGAAAGATTTACATAAATTAGGCCTTAAAGGCAGATTACCACTTTTTATTCAAAAATTTTTTATCAGATCGAGCATTTAATGTTCGAATAGGTAATATGTTATCGGACATATTTAAACAAGAACAAGGTGTACCACAGGGAAGCATTTTATCACCTATCTTGTTTGGTATTAAAATTAATGATATTGTTAAATGTGTGAAAGACCTTGATTGTTCTCTTTTTGTTGACGATTTTGGAATATTTATTAGGTCGAAAAATATGGAAACCATTGAATTCAAACTACAACGATGTTTAAACAATATAGAAGATTGGGCAACAGAAAATGGTTTCAAATTTTCAAAAACAAAAACTCAGTGCGTTCATTTTTGTCAAATACGTCAGCTACATTTAGATCCTCATCTTACCATATACAGTAGTCCCATTTCAGTCGTCAGTGAAGCAAAATTCCTGGGTCTTTTGTTCGATAACAAATTATCTTTTATCCCACACATCAAAGCTTTAAAAGCTAAATGTTTAAAAGCACTTGATTTTCTTAAAGTTCTCTCCAGTTCCAACTGGTAAGGAGATCGTACTGTTCTTTTAAATCTTTATAGATCTTTAATTTGATCTAAACTGGATTATGGAGCCATAGTTTATGGATCCGCTAGAAAATCCTATTTGAAATCTTTAGATACTATTCATCACCAAGGTTTACGTCTGGCTCTAGGGGCTTTTTGTACTTCCCCCATCGAAAGTTTATACGCTGAATCAAATGAACCATCACTGTATATAAGAAGGGAAAAATTATCCCTTCAATATGTTACTAAATTAGCCGCCAATCCACGAAATTTAGCTTATGATTGTGTTTTTAATCCTAAATATGAAAGATTTTACAACAATAAACCAACGGCTATTAAACCCCTTGGCCTGAGAATACAACCATTACTTGAAGAGGCCAAAATTAATATTAAAAATGTTCAGCCCTTTTCTTTTCCATCAAAAGAGCCGTGGACGTGAAACCCTCCAAAGATTATTTTAGACCTTCATAAAAATAAAAAAACAGAAGTTGAGTCACATTATTTTTAAGAATGAATTTTTAGAAATCAAATCAAATTATAAACATTACCTGTCAATTTATACAGATGGTTAGAAACAAGATGAGAAAGTTGCTTGTTCTGTTATTAGTCCAAATTTTACTGACAGTATCAGATTACCTGATAATAGCTCCATTTTTACCGCTGAAGCCAAGGCAATTGATATTGCACTTTACCATATCAGAGATCAGTCTGAAAAACAATTCATCATTTATTCAGATTCTCTTTCCGTATTAAAATCTCTTAAAGATTTACACCATAGAAACCCATTAATTCAGCAAATTCTTAAAAAATATTATTACCTTTCAGTTTCAAAAGAAATTATATTTTGTTGGCTTCCCAGCCACGTTTATATTCGTGGAAATGAATTAGCCGATTTAGAAGCCAAATCTTGCATTATCCTTAGTGATAACAAATTTCAAAATTCCTCACTCCGACTTTAAATCAAACATCCGTCAATACATTAACAACAAATGTCAGTCTGTTTGGGAAACACAAACTCAAAATAAACTAAATGAAATAAAACCAAATTTTAACAGCAAATGCACATTCTCTAATTACAGCAGAAAAGAACAAACAAAAATCACCAGATGTAGAATTGGACTCACTAGAATTACTCATTCTTATATATTAAAAAATGAACAAGATCCGTTCTGCATTCCTTGTAATGAACCTTTTACAGTCAAACATTTTCTTATCACTTGTGCAAAATTTAATTATATTCGCACAAAGTATTTTAATGTAAAAACTAAAAAGGAACTTTTTAATGATATGCCAACTCAGAAAATTCTCGACTTTCTTAAAGAGATTGGACTTTTTAATAAAATATAATCAGACTAGTATTTTTAATAACTTAAAATCATTGATACTTTATCTTTTTAAAATGAACACATCAATCCTAGATATTTTTAATTTCTCATTAAATAAAATCATCATATAATATAAAAATTATTAGACGCTAAGCCCTTTTAGGGTTGAGCGTCTTTAAATAAAATATCCATCCATCCATCCATCCATCTTCTCTGAAACCATATAGCTTATATATTTAGAATGTAGTAATGTTTAGTGGTCCCCTACATATTTCCTGCCAAGGAAGCCCCTGGGGTCCAAACTGGCCATGCCCCATGGGTCATTAGCTCCCATAGACTTATAATTGAAAAAACTTAAAAAAAAATCTTCTCTGAAACCATGAGACCCACAGCTTACATATTTAGTATGTAGCAATATTTAGTGGTCCCCTACATAAATCCTGCCAACCAGGGCTCTGGAAATTCTGAAGTCTGAATCGGTCCAGCCGATGACGATGATGTCATCAGTGAACCCATTTCCAAAAAAAAAAAAAAAAATATATCACCTGTCACGAAAACTAAAGACAATTGATAGTCCTATAACTCCTTTTAAATGATACACCTCAACTCCGTTATATGACAGGAGTCCGGGTAATACGAGCATGATCAAAGCTGGCGTCATCAATAAGTACAGTCAGATATACATGTAAAAAGAAAGAAAAAAAAAAAAAGACAATTTTGTTATTTCCACCTCCGCAGGATTTTCCTACATAACTATTTATAAACAACTGATTCCCGTCTTGTGTAAGCGCGAAGACGGCGGGAAATAGGAGAGACATAACAAAACGACTTTCATAGATCTATTAATTAGGGCTAATAAAAAAAAAGGCCTGCGCCACAGGTGGTTTTGCAGTTTTCAATGTTTCAAGATTTGACCAGACTGCTTAAATTTTGAGCACTGACCAATCTTGTCTAGCGCAAGTGGTGCATTACTTAATAGCTCACCTGAGCACGAAGTGCTCATGGTGAGCTATTGTGGTCAGTCAATGTCCGTCGTGCGTCGTCTGTCGTGCGTTGTCCGTTGTGCGGCATCAACAATTGCTTTAAAAGCCTACTCCTCCTACACCCCTGGGCCAATTGACTCGATACTTGGTAGGAAGCATCAGGGTGACTTGTAGATCAAAAATAGCTAAAATCGTGCCGATCGGAAATCCGAGATGGCCGCCATCTTGAAAATCTATTTTTCGCTTCTTCTCCTGAACTAAAAGGCCATTTGACTCCAAACTTGCTAGGAAGCATCAGGGTGTCTTGTAGATCAAAAATAGCTAAAATCGTGCCAATCGGAAATCCAAGATGGCCGCCATGGCCGCCATCTTGAAAATCTATTTTTTCTTCTTCTCTGAACCGAAAGGCCAATTGACTCCAAACTTGCTAGGAAGCACCAGGGTGACTTGTAGATCAAAAATAGCTAAAATCGTACCGATCGGAAATCCAAGATGGCTGCCATGGTGGCCATCTTGAAAACCTATTTTTCGCTTCTACTCCTAAAGCCAGTTGACTCCAAACTTGGTAGGAAGCATTGGGGTGACTTGTAGATCAAAAATAGCTAAAATAGTGCCTATCGAAAATCCAAGATGGCCTCCATGGCATCCATCTTGAAAATCTATTTTTCGCTTCTTTTCCTGAACAGAAAGGCCAGTTGACTCCAAACTTGCTAGGAAGCATTGGGGTGACTTGTAGATCAAAAATAGCTAAAATCGTGCCGATCGTAAAACCAGGATGTGCGCCATGGCCTTCATCTTGAAAATCTATTTTTCGCTTCTTCTCCTGAACCGAAAGGCCAGTTGACTCGAAACTTGGTAGGAAGCATTTGGGTGACTTGTAGATCAAAAATAGCTAAAATCATGCCGATCGTAAATCCAAGATGGCCGCCCCACCATGGCGGCTATCTTGAAAATTTATTTTTCGCTTCTTCTAAACCCAAAAGTCACTTGACTCGAAACTTAGTAGGAAGCATCAGGGTGATTTGTAGATCAAATATAGCTAAAATTGTTCTGATCCAAAATCCCAGATGGCCACCATGGCCGCCATCTTGAAAATCTATATTTAGCTTCTTCTCCTGCACTGAAAGGCCAACTGACTTCAAACTTGGTAGGAGACATTGGGGTGACTTGTAGATCAAAAATAGCTAAAATTGTGCCAGTCGGATATCCAAGATGGCTGCCATGGCAGCCATCTTGAAAATCTATTTTTGGCTTCTTCTCCTGAACCGAAAGGCCAGTTGACTCGAAACTTGGTAGGAAGCATTGGGGTGACTCGTAGGTCAAAAATAGCTAAAATCGTGCCGATCGTAAATCCAAGCTGGCCGCCATTTAGAATTTGTTCAAATGGTCATGCTCCATTGACTGGCATGCCTTATATATATTCTTATTCAAAATTAAGAACTGCTTAAATGATTATCTTTTCATTAGTTGCGATGACAGGATTGGAAAAATGTTGCATAACATCTGCATATCTGCAGTGGCAATGTCACTCAGGTGAGCGACCCGTGGCCCTCTTGTTTTTATTGTGAAATCTACCTTGAATTATACTCGTGTGTTACGGTCGTCAACTAAAAAAAAAAAAACCAATAAGACCAAGATCAGACGCCATTGTATGCGACATCTGATCAGGACGTACACGGTTTGGGAATTGATTTATCAAATCTGGGACCAACAAACCGTGTTGATCAAAACTGAAAAAAGAAGAGGAAGAAAATGGGTGCGTTCAAGCGATGCATTCTTTTATCACTCTCATTTAAGCCGACGTTTGATCTTTTGGACAGGCCGACTGCACCTGGTGTTTTGCAGTGTCAGTGCATTCACACATGTCACACAAACGGATTTATTATCAGACTGCTGTTACTGATGATTCGCAAAAAGGACAGTGAAGTGTTGTTTTTTTTGACAATGTTTGGATGATGACGTAATTAATTTGTGCTGCGGTAGGTTGTCGTTATTTGTCTCTCCAATATACATGTCAAATGACCGTTTAGAGCCTTTTAACTACCATAATATCGCATTTAAAAGGTGCGCGGACCTCGTCAGTTTGGGAAGACATGACTGTGATTTTTTCATTTGGGGAAAAATTGGGGTTCAAGGCACAAACCTGTTGGACCGAATTATTAGCGTTTTGGGGTGTTTGAAACCGGTCCAGAATTCTTAATTTCAGACAGGCTATTTTTCTGGTTTTCCAAAGCCCTGCATCAAGGAGTCTTTAAACTTCAGTAATAGCGCCCGAAGCTTAATTACTTCCACACGACCACTGTAATCTCGCGATATATGAGATAACACGATGAACTACGAGATCTCAGGTAATTTGTTTACACGACTCCAGGCGATTATTGGATTAGTCATGATTGACATCTGAGCTATTGAGATTATCCTAAATATCTGACAGAATCGGAGAAAATTTCCTTAGTACTGGGCCAGTATGGGACCGATTTTTTTTGGCTTTTGGCTGTTTCCAATTGGTCCCGATTTCTGAATTTTGGTCTGGGACTGAAAGAAATTCGGTTTTCCCAAGCCCTGCTGCCAATCAAGCCTCTGGGGCCCAAACTGACCACGCCCCAGTGGTCATTAGCTCCCATAGACTTATAATGGGAAAAACTTAAAGAATCTTCTTCTCTGAAACCATGAGGCCCAGAGCCTATATATTTAGTATGTAGCTTCGCGTAGTGGTCCCCTATATAAATCCTGCCAATCAAGCCCATTGGGTCCAAACTGGCCATGCCCCAGGGGTCATATGCTTATATAGAGCTATATAGCTAAAGAACCTTCAAACATCTCTTAAACCATGAGGCCCAGAGCTAACAGATTTTGTTTGTAGCAATGTTTGGTGATCTACATTAATTCTTACAACCATGCCCCTGGGGTCAAAATTGGCCATTTCTCAGGGGTCATTAGCTCCCATGGACTTATAGTGGAAAAAAAAAATTAAGGAATCTTTTTCTCAGAAACTATAAGGCCCACATCTTAAATATTTAGCATGTAGCAATGTTTAGTGGTCCCCTACATAAATCCTGCCAATGAAGCCCCTGAGGTCTAAATTAGCCCTGGGGTTCGTTAGCTCCCATAAACTTAAAATGGAAAAAACTTAAAAAATCTTCTCTGAAACCATGAGGCCCACAGCTCATTATACAAAGTATGTGGGGGTATATAGTTTTCGCTTTTCTGCTCGTCCGTTCATTTATTCATACGTAGGTTCATTCGCCTGTCCGACTGGAGACCAGGAGGTCGCTGGTTCAACCTCTGCTAATGTCGGCAACATTCTTTCGTGGAAATTGATCATGAAATATTTTCTACAGTCATTCTGTCCCTTCCGCTGATTCAAGAAGGGCAGTTGTCAGTTTCTGGCGAAAGAATGTGCACAATACTGGTTAACCACTTACAGGACTAAGCCTGCCCAGTAAACGGTCTTTAGGTAAACTGACCACGCTAGACATGACCCCATTGGGTTGACTGGGCCGTAAAACCTCAACATAAACAAATGTTAGTTCTTTTGTATATCTTTCCGTCACAGGGTCAAAGTTTTTGCGTTAAAGTTTATAAGACCTCATATTTTGAAGACCCTTCGATGGATTTCTTTCATATTGGCATGATGGTAGATATAGGTCTAAAGTATTTATCAACACCATCCCCATTCCAGGGTTGACCTTGGGGTCAATGTCACGGACTTAGAATATTCATAAGAAAGTCAAAGTTTTTTGTGTTTAAGTTTATATAGCTATATCACCAAGACCCTTGAGGAATTTCATTTATATTTGACATGTTGGTAGCTATCGGCCTGGAGTCTTACTCAGAATGGACCCCACCCCGGGTATGACCGAGGTCAAGGTCATAAACTTAGAATTTTCATATAATAGTAAAAATTTTTGCATTTAAGTTTATAAAACCATATCATCAAGACCTTTTGTTAAATTTTATTGTCCCCTAACTGAAAGGTTGAGCGGATATAACTATCAGCAAGGAATCTGTTCCTCTGTCCATCTGTTGAAGCATTATTTGTTCATAGTTTATTTTTGTCTTAGGGTGAAAGTTTTTACGTTAAAGCTTATAAGACCTTGTATTATGAAGACCCTTTGATAGATTTCATTCATATTTGGCCTGATGGTAGATATAGGGCTTAAGTTTTTATCAGCACCAATCCTATCCCGGGGGATAACTTTAGGGTCAAGGTCACGGACTTAGAATTTTCATAAAAAAAGGCAAAAATTTTGTGTTAATGTTTATATAGCTATCCCATCAAGACCCTTGGAGGAATTTCATTTATATTTACATGTTGGTAGATATAGGTCTAGAGTTTTACTCAGCATGAGCCCCATCCCAGGGTATGACCTTGAGGTCAAGGTCACAGATTTAGAAATTTCATATACATGTCAAAAATTTGCATCTAAGTTTATATAGCTATACCATCAGGCCTTTTGTTGAATTTCATTATCCTTCTACTGGTAGGTTTAGGGGATACACGAGTAGCTATCAGCATGGAATCCATCTGTCCATCCATCCATCTGTCTGTCCGTAAACACATAATTGTGCCCCCCCATAACTCCTAAGTACCCTTTGAGCTATTTTCATGAAACTCTGACAGGTTGTAGAGGACATTTGGTAGGGGTGTCAGGTACAAGAAAGACAACTCTAACTGACTTGGTCCATGAGCTATATCCCCTGGTCTCCGAAATTGTAAAAAATTTGTGCAAACCATAACTTTAAAACATGTTAAGATATTTTCATGATACTTCACCAGTATGTAGAGGACATTGAGTAGGCATATCACATTCAAGAATGACACGCTAACCAACTCCATTCTGCAGTTTTTGGCCTTGGTTATTTAAATCTTGTGTAGGCAATAACTCTAAAAATTCTTTAAGATATTTTTATGATACTTTACCGATCATGTGATATGTAGAGGACATTGAGTAGGGAGGTCAAGTTAAAATTTTCATTAAAATTTATATAGCTTATGAAGACCCTTTAGTTGGTTTCATTAATATTAAGCATGATGGTATATACAGGTCTACAGTTTTTCTCGGCACCATCCCCAAGCTGGGGTATGGCTTTTAAGTCAAGGTAACAGACTTTTCATACAAATGTCATTTTTCCTTATATTATAAAGACTGATTGATTTCACTGGTCTGTGGTGATAGTTATAGGGCTAAAGTTTTAATTAGCTCAATCCCTGCACCTGTTCCTGACTTGAGGTCAAGGGCTTCATATTATGTGTGATTGAATTCTTCCAATGTTATAACGTATAATATACAACTGCCATCTCCAGAGTCAAAGCTACATACTTCGTGCTCTTTAAAAAGTGGCAGTAGCTCTGGTCGGGGGTATATGTGCCCGTGGGGCACTTTGTCTAGTATATTTAGTATGTAGCAATGTTTAGTGGTCCCCTACATAAATCCTGCCAACCATACCCCTGTGGTCCAAATTGGCTATGCACCCCCCCCCCCCCGCCCCCCCCCCCCCCCCCCACCCCCCCTGGGTTATTTACTCCCACAGACATAATAGGAAAAAACAAAAGATCTTCTTCTCTGAAACCATCAGGCCCACACAGCTTATGCATTTAGTATGTAGCAGTGTTTAGTGGTCACCTACATAAATCATGCCAATCAAGCCCCTAGGGTTTAAACAGGTTTTTCTTATAGCCCTTTGAAAATTTCAGCATTTTAACCTTGTAAGCAAGATATCTCAAAAATTGTTTAAGCCATTGCCTTGATACTTGACAGGCTAGTAGGGAATGATGAGTAAATGACCTGATTAACTTAGAGCAATTAACTCAGGTGAGTGTTGTGGCTCTTGTTCAAAGTTTTATGTTACCTTAATTCGTCAGAGGATTGCTTTCATATTTGGTAGGGATGAAGAGGTAGATCAGTAAGTGTGTCATGTGCAAGAGAGATTAATCTCACTTTGTTCGTTATGTACTTATCTCCCCTAACATCAAAGGTTTAATTTTTTGGTTAACCTTTTTTTAAAGTTATATGTCACCTTTATTCTTAAATGGATTGCTTTCCTATTTGGTAGAGATGAAGATGAGGGCCAGTAGGCATGTGGTGTGCAAGAGAGACAACTCTCATTTTCTCCATTACGTACTTACCTCCCTTGACTTCTGAGGTTTACCTTTTGGTTAACTTTTTTTTCAAAGTTGTATACTTTATTCTTCAGTGGATTGCTTTCATATTTGGTAGGGATAGAGGAGGACCAGTAGGGGTGTAGTGTGCAAGAGAGACAACTCACACTTTCTTTATTATGTACTTATCACCCCTAAAGTTGAAATCTTGTGCAGGCCATAACTCCTACATTGTTTGAGATAATTTGATAGGATTTGGTAGGTACATATATCCGGTAAAGTAGAAGTGGTGCATGCAGGAAGGACAACTCTTGTTTTATGTACTTACCTCCCTTGAACCCAAAATCTTGCGCAGACCATAACTCCCATACTGTTTGAGATAATTTGCTATCATGCAAGAAGGACAATATTTTTGTTCTTTTTTAGCTCACCTTGAGCCTTTGGCTGAAGGTGAGCTTTTGTGACCAGGGAATGTCCATTGTTCCTCATGCATCATGCGTCGTCCGTCGTGCGTCGTCTGTCGTGCGTCTGTCAACAATTTACTTAAAAGACATCTCCTTAACCGGTAAATGGATTTTGAAATAATATTACAGGAATGTTTCTTGGATGATCCTCTACCTAAATTGCCTAAATGGTTCCAATCTGCTAAACAAAATGGCCACCAGAGCTAAAAATAGAAAAAACCTTAAAAGGACATCTGCTCCTAGGGCACTGACCCAGTTTCAAAATAATTTGACAGGAATGTTCCTTGGGTGTTCCTCTACCAAGATGCTCAAACTGTTCCATTCGGATGAGCAAGATGGCCATCAGAGCTAAAAATAAAAAAAACTTTAAACGTCATCTGTCAACAATCTACTTTAAAGACATCTCCTCCTAAACCAGTAAACAGATTTTGAAATAATTTTACAGGAACATTCCTTGGGGAACCATCTACCAAAATTGCCTAAATGGTTCTGCTTTGCTGAACAAAATGGCCGCCAGATCTAGAAATAGAAAAACCTTAAAACGACATCTTCTCCAAGGCCGCGGGCCCAATTTCAAAATAATTTCACAGGAATATTCTTTGGGTAACCCTCTTTCAGAATTGCTCAAACCATTTCATTCAGATGAACAAGATGGCCACCAGAGCTAAAAATAGAAAAAACATTTAAACAACTTCTTCTCTTTAACAAATGAATGGATTTTAATTACAAATAAATGTTCCATGACCCTCAACCTAAATTGCTCCAACCGTTTTGCTCGGGTGAAAAGATGGCCACCAGAGCTAAAAATAGAAAAACTTTTAAACGACTTCCCCTTAACCAGTGGATGCCATGGATTTTGAAATAATTTCAAAGGAATGTTCCTTGGGTGACCCTCTACCAACATTGCTCAAACCTTTCCGCTCAGATGAACAAGATGGTTGCCAGAGCTAAATTGCCACTCTATTTTCGCATCTTCTCCTGAACCAAAAGGCCAATTGACTCGAAATATAGGAAGCATCGGGGTGACTTGCAGATCGAAAAAAGCTAAAATTGTTCTGATTGGAAATCCAAGATCAAGGGGGAGGAGATCGTACTGTCCTTTTAAATCTCTATAGATCTTTAATTAGATCTAAATTGGATTATGGATCCATAGTTTATGGATCCGCAAGAAAATCTTATTTGAAATCTTTGGATACTATTCATCACCAAGGTTTACGTCAGGCTCTAGGGGCTTTTCGTACTTCCCCCGTCGAAAGTTTATACGCTGAATCAAATGAACCATCATTGTATATAAGAAGAGAGAAATTGTCTCTTCAATATGTTACTAAATTAGCCGCCAATCCACGTAATTCAGCTCATGATTGTGTTTTTAACCCTAAATATGAAAGATTTTACAATAATAAACCAACAGCTATTAAACCCCTTGGCCTGAGAATACAACCGTTACTTGAAGAGGCCAATATCAATATTAAAAATGTTCAGCATTTTTCTTTTCCATCAAAAGAGCCATGGACGTTAAACACTCCAAAGATTATTTTAGACCTTCATAAAAATAAAAAAACAGAAGTCGAGTCGCATATTTTTAAGAATGAATTTTTAGAAATCAAATCAAATTATAAACATTACCTGTCAATTTATACAGATGGTTCGAAACAAGATGAGAAAGTTGCTTGTTCTGTTATTAGTCCAAATTTTACTGACAGTATCAGATTACCTGATAATAGCTCCATTTTTACCGCCGAAGCCAAGGCAATTGATATTGCACTTTACCATATCAGAGATCAGTCTGAAAAACAGTTTATCATTTATTCAGATTCTCTTTCTGTATTAAAATCTCTTAAAGATTTACACCATAGAAACCCATTAATTCAGCAAATTCTTAAAAAATATTATTATCTTTCCGCTTCAAAAGAAATTGTATTTTGTTGGCTTCCCAGCCACGTTAATATTCGTGGAAATGAATTAGCAGATTCAGAAGCCAAATCTGCATTATCCTTAATAATAACCAATTTCAAAATTCCTCACTCCGACTTTAAATCAAACGTCTGTCAATACATCAACAACAAATGTCAGTCTGTTTGGGAAACACAAACTTATAATAAATTAAATGAAATCAAACCAAATTTTAACAGCAAATGCACATTCTCCAATCTCAGCAGAAAAGAACAAACAAAAATCACGAGATGTAGACTTGGACACACTAGAATTACTCATTCTTATATTTTAAACAATGAACAAGCTCCATTCTGCATTCCTTGTAACGAACCTTTTACGGTCAAACATTTTCTTGTCACTTGTGCTGAATTTAATTATATTCGCACAAAGTATTTTAATGTAAAAAATATAAAGGAACTTTTTAATATGCCAACTCAAAAAATACTCGATTTTCTGAAAGAGATCGGACTTTTTAATAAAATATGATCTGTATTTTAATAACATAAAATCATTGATACTTTATCTTTCTTAAAATGAACTCATCAATCCTAGATATTTTTAATTTCTCATTAAATAAAATCATCATATAATCATCTTATTAGACGCTATATGCCCTTTTAGGGTTGAGCGTCTATAAACAAAATATCCATCCATCCATCCAAGATCAAGGCGGCCATCTTGAAAATCTATTCTAACTGCACAATACATTAACCTTTAGATAATGTGCTATTCTATTCTGTTTTCACACTTTCCACAGAAAAAATGACCGTTCAGTAATCTTATTCAGTCTTAATCCAGAAGGCCTCTTAGGCAATCACCTGCGTGACGTACTCTACCTGTTCTTTTGATCACGTGTCAGTCTCTTTTCTGTGGATGAGAAAGTTAACAGAGATTTTTTTCTGCGGGTGAAAGCAATCTATGTTTTCTTCCTTTTTCTCCAGTTGAGTTTCTAAATCTTTGTTTTTCTCATGTTCCTTTATCATGCCTTTCACTATTCATCTTGTCTTTTATTGTAAATCAGTTTTCGATTTCTTATAATTATCCATCGCTCATTCGTTGAAATAAGTTTTCGCGACTTTCATGACGATTATTCATGGTGAATGTGGTCATTTCAAATCAGGGTGGGATAATCGTGATAAATGCAAAAAATGCTTTTCTTGTTCTAGGGAATCAACCTGCTCTGTGTGTATCACCTGGACAAATAAGCTCTGGAGGCTTGCTGAGAAGAGAAGAACTTATTCGTCAAGGACCGACTAGACCTGGTTAACGGTCACCTGGTTACCGGTCACCAGGTCAGTACTCCGATGATTGCAAGTCAGTCAATCACCGGTCACCAGTCATGCAGTCACTGGTCATTGGACTTAGAAAAAATGACTGCAGGGAGAAGTCAACATTCACCGGTCAACCTGTCACAACTCAAATGGCCACTGGTCACCGGTCATCAACCTATATATCAAGCTTCAGTTAGTGATACTCATGCCATTGGCATGGAGTTCACAACTAATAGATCAAATTTGGGTTCTGAACACTCATGCAGACATGAAGTTCAGAACCCAGCTGATAACCCAAAAAGAGTTCTGTTACCCCTGGAGCCAGACTTTAGTAATATGTCCGATCCCAGTGTTGTCATTGAGCTGCCTTGACAACAATTGGAGATCGGACAACAGACAAACTTCACATGCTTCCCTCTGTGGACATGTCTCCAGGAGGGATCAGTCCAGAAGGAAACATGTCCAAGAAGAGGAGATGTAGATCGTCTTCTACCTTCTCCTCTTCTAGGTCAGCATCTTTAGATTCTCGCAAAAGAAGCAGAAAGTCAAAAATATTCAAACATTCTCACAAGAAAAGAAGAAGATTGACATCTTCTTCACCATTTGATAATCAGTCCCATGATTACGGCAACTATAAAAGAAGTAGACATAGTCTGCAGGCTGCAGAGACTCTGATTATTCTACAGCCTGCAGAAATAACTAATGTCTCAACAATACCGCAACCCAAACATATCATACAATGCTCTACGAAGGACTCAGGCTGAGAATCGGAGATGGAGACCTGGTCCTTTGAGAGGGCAATAAATGAAGTTTTCAGGCTTTTGCCTCCGGAAATATGCCCAAGGCCAACTGAAGAGCATACGCCAGCAAATCCTCTATCTGGCATTGAACATCTAATGGAGTTGCATGCGACTCCATTATTAGTATTGCCACAGTCCAAGTTAGTAGAAAATACTGCCAAATTTCTCCAGAGTAAAAAAGACATGAAGAAATGTGGAAGAGATTGGATATGCTCCCAAAATTTAGTATCTCTGTCACAGATTAAATTTTACAAGAGCTATATCTCTTCGTTCCCCTGATTCAAGAAGGGCAGTTGTCAGTTTCTGGCGAAATTTTGTGCACAATACTGGTTAACCGCTTAGAGGACTAAGCCTGCCCAGTAAACGTGTGGTTAGGCAAACTGACCGCTCGACATGACCCCATTGGGTTGACTGGGCCGTAAAAACCTCAACACAAACAATTACAAGAGCCAGAATCAGTACTTCCCAACAGATAACATTCCTCCCTTAGAGTCAGAAGCTTCCCTGCTGGATTTATCTAGTAAGGGAAAATGCTCCATTCCGATGAAACATTGAAACATGGAAAAAAAAAAAATAGCCCGCAAACTAATAGCAATAAATTTGCATGCAGATTTTTTCTCTTCTGCTGCATACATTTATATGCAGCAGAAGACAATGTCTGTGTCAGCTCTTTTGAGACTGCTTGAAGCCGTAGCTTAAAGTCTATAAAACACGCTACGGCTATGTCTACGATCTTATCTACAGAGATCTTCCAAGCTAGACGTGAAATTTGCATGCAGATTTATTCTCTTCTGCTGCATGCATATACATGCAGCAGAAGACAATGTCTGTACCAGCTCTTTTTAGACTGCTTGAAGCCGTAGCTTAAAGTCCATAAAACCTGCTACGGCTATGTCTACGATCTTCATCTATAGAGATCTTCCAAGCTAGGCGTGATGCAGTGCAGGCCACATCTAAACTCTTATTGAAGAATTCCAACTATTGAGTTGCGCAATGCTCCAATAAATTAAAAGACTTTATTTGGTAACAAGATTAAGGAAGTTGCCAAGGGCAATTTTGAGGCCCAGCAACAAAGGTTCTTGGCAACTTCCTCCGCTGCTACTAACACACAGCAACAACGAAAAGTGGCTTATCCGGCTCCTCCGGTCTTTAAGAGACCTAAGCAGCCAATTAAACATTCCAGGCCTAAGCAAATTCAGCCTTACAGGCCTAAAAGTCAGACACAGTCCTACTCAGCCAGTAAAAAAGACTATGCTAAGAGAAGTGGAAATCTGAAAAAGTTCCCCTCCTCCATGCAAGGCTCATCTTCCACAAAATTCTGAGTCAAACCCTATCCACTGCCAGTCCTACCACATTTAGACATTCCAGTGGGAGGAAGGTGGGCCCATTTTGTGGAACAATGGGGAAGAAATGACAGACAACAAGTGGGTCCTCTCTATCGTTCGAAATGGGTTCAATATTCCATTCAAGTCAGTTCCTCCCCTTTCGATTGTTCCGATAAGTCTGAGTCAATCCTCCTCCCCATTATTACAAGAAAGATCGGAGAACTTCTCAAGAAACAGGCAGTGGAAAGGGTACGGAATCCAGGAACTCCCAGCTTTTATTCCCAGCTATTTTGGCTAGTGCCAAAAAAGAAAGGAAAGTTACACCCGGTAATAGATCTTTCATCACTAAATCAGTATATTAACAAACAGCATTTCAAATTGGAGACAGTCAAGTCAGTAAGACAATTGATAATGGCCAACGACTGGGCTGTCTCCATAGATTTGATGGATGCATATCTTCATGTACCGATACATCTGACATCCAGAAAATACCTTCGGTTCATCTATGAACACTGTCTTTCAGTTCACGGCCTTACCCTTCGGAATGTCCCTAAGCCTGTGGATTTTCACAAAATTAATGGAAGTAATAGCAATGCATGTATGAAAACGTGCCATATCTCTCTTCCCGTATTGGCTAATAAGAGATCTGATTCACAATCAACTAATCTCTCACACAAAATACTGTTTTCAAACTTTTCGATTCTTCTCCTTAACCAAAAGCCAATTGACTTGAAACGTGGAAGGAAGAATAGGGGTGACTTGTAGATAAAAAAAAAAAAAAAAATAGAAAAATAAAATCTTTTGTAGTTGGAAATCCAAGATGGCAACCATGGTGGCTCTCTTTAAAATCTATTTCTCACTTCTTCTGAATGGAAAGGCCAATTCACTCAAACCTGGGAACTGGTAGAATAAAAGATTGCTTAAATTGTTACAATCAGAAATCCAAGATGGCGGCTATCTTGAAAATCTAGTTTCCCCTCCTTTTCCTGAACCAAAAGGCCATTTGACTTGAAACTGGTAAGAATCATCGAGGTAACTTGTAGATCAAAAATAGCTAAAAGTTTATGGCCCCCACAGTTGCCATCTTGAAAATTTTGGTCTTTGTCTTCTGAATAAAAAGGCTTATTGGCTTGAAATTTGAAAGGAAGTATGGGGGTGACTTGTACATCAAAAATAGCTGAAATCATTCTGATTAGAAATCCGAGATGGTTGCCCTAGCAGCCAAGTTGAAACTCTATTTTGAACATTTTCTCCCGAACTAAAAGGGCAGTTGATTTGAAATTCATTGGAAGTATTGAGGTGACTTATAGATCAAAAGTATCTAAAATCATTCTGATTGAAATTCCAAGGTGGCCGCCTTCTTGAAATCAGTATTGAACTTCTTCTCATGAACCAAAAGGCCAATTGACTCAAACTTGTCTGATAATCAGGTGAGCGATACAGGGCCATCTTGGCCCGCTTGTTCAAGTTAACCCCCCCCCTCCCCCCCACTGCCCCGAATGAATTTCTAAGCCAAATTCTTGTGCACTTCATAACTTCTTAATGGTTTGAAATATTTTGATAAGATTTGGCAAGTCATAGATAAGGACCATTAGGCATGCCCCGTGAAAGAGAGACAACTCTGAATTTCTTTGTTAGGTACTTATCACCCCTGAAGTCGAAATTTTGTGCTGCCAAAATTGAATTTTGGATGGATTTTTCAAAAATCTGTTCTTTAAAAGTGCAATGTCATGGCAGCAGGCATTGGGTCTCCTAAGGTTTGCCTTTTCATTGACCTTTTGAAAAACTAGTCCATAATGCTGTTTGGCATTTTTCTTGTTTGATATGATAATGACAGTTTTGCTGTTTTAAGTTTGTTCATTGCTCTCAAGTGTCCTTGCCAGGGCTGGGGATCATTCCATTTAGAACCTATTTGTTTGTTATGAAAAGTCAGTCATTCGAGGGCATGGATACATGAAAAAATGTCGAATTATGATGCTCTTTCATGACAGATGTTTTCATATAAGGTAATCACCTGTTTTTTCTCTATATATTTTTCAGGTTCACATTTCCAGGGTCTGATCATGTATAGGTGAAACACATAAAGAAAAAAACTGACCAAGGTAGGTATAAATAGGGCAGCTGTTTTTGTTTTGATGATTAAGATACTGATCACTATGGTACATGTAATTACCCAAATAGTTGGGCAGAGACGCTGCCACAAACTGTGTAGACCGAGATCAGATGCCATAGAAAATGGCATCAAATCTGGGTCTTCACTGTTTGCCATTCATCAAGCAAATTAATTATATTTCATTTTGTGATTTATATGATCTAAGTACACGTCTGTTTGATAATTTAAATATATGTATTTTACTTTAAATGCTACTGTTTGTAATTAATATGACTTAATTATGGTTCTTTCCATCTGAATGTAATTTAATTCTTATGCTTTTTTTATACCCCTGGCAGAGAAAGTATGTTGAGGGGTATATTGTTTCATCTTTCCATCCATCCATTTGTCTGATTGTCTGTCTATCCGTCCCTCCTTTTGTCCATCCGTCCGTCTGTGCATCCATATGAATGTTAACATTTTGCGTCAAAGTTTTGCGTGGTTTTTCCTTTTGCATGTATTTCTGAAAGCTTACACTTTAGGATGTTGATATGTGGTTAATGTTACTACTAGATGATTACAGAATAGCTGACATCATTCTGCTGATGCTGCTGACCCAAGGTCAAGGTCATGCACTTAGAAAATAGTGTGCTGTTTACGTCAAGTTTTCCGTCGCGATATGACTGAAAAAGGTTGAAAGCGACGTTAAGCCCAAATCAAACAAACAAAACGTCAAGTTTTACGTGAAGTTTTTGTCTTTTGCTTATAACTCAGCAGCCACTGATCAAAAACTTTTCATATTTGGTAGGGGGGATAGGGGGTACCTGGGAAGGTTTTCTTACATTCTACATCTATGGACCCCTGGGTCATGCCCCAGGGCAGGGCTAGCGGTCAAAATCTAGGACACCCCAATAAAATAGTATATTGCTGTTTGTTTATACCAACAACCTCTTATTAAAGAAGGATGGGCATCAGACATGTTTATCACATCAACATTCAGTGTAATAAGGGCAAGGTCATTGTGACCTTATATTTGTGCTTTAGTGATTTGGATTTATATTTTGAAACCTCTTTCATGGATTAATGCCTCAATAAAGTAGTATGTTGCAGTTTGTTTATACAAACAACTTCTTAAAGAAGGATGGGCATCAACCATGTTTATCACATCAACATTCAGTGTCATAAAGTCAAGGTTATTGTGATCATATTTTCATGCTCCAGTGATTTTGCCTTATATCTTGAAGACTATTCCATGGAATAATGTGATACTTGGAATATTGGTTCTGTTTGACTCCACCATTGGCAGCATAATGAATGTAGGTCACCTTGACCTATATTTCTTGGTCCAGTAATTTTGCCGCATATCTGGAATGTTAATTGATGTATGAACATCATTATTTGGGATTATGAATTACTATGATCCAACAGTTGACCTAAAAGTAAATGTAGGTCACTGTGACCTATATTTCATGGTCCTGTGATTTTATGTTACATCTTGAAGACAATTTGATGTATTACTATCATATTTTGGGATTATGTGACCTATATTTCATAGCCTTGTGATTTTGTCCGATACCTCCCACTGTTTGATACCTAACGTCATATGTAATATAATGACAGTGTGACCAAAACTTTCACCTCAAGGTAAATATAAATCAGTATGACCTAAATTTCATGGTCTAGTGATTTTGCTAAACATTTTTAGATTATTTAATGGATTAAAATCATAGTTGGTATAATGCATCAGTGTGACCATCTATTAATTTCTCAAGTATGTGTAGGTCAGTGACCTATATTTTATGGCCAGCAAATTTGCTTAATGTCTTGAAGACTGTTTACTCCAGGACACTTGTACTTGGGATGATAGATCAGTGTCACTCAGACACTGACATTGTGTAAACTATATCTTGCCTTATATCATTGTCATTAACTTTAAAATACTTTATAATTAAGAAATGGCGCTGACCAGGGGCATTCGTGACCCTCTGGGCACTTGCTCTAGTTTCTATCTGTTATGTTTCTGAATTGTATGTTCTATTTGTATTTTATATCCCCTAAATTTTCTCATTTTCTTACAGCCATCTGGCATTGTGTTTCTAAACTCTACCATCCAAGACGAGGTTCCAGAGATTTAATTGCCCGCTAGGATTGTTTGGTGTGTATCATAGGGGTTATAGCCAGTGGCCATTATGATCAGGGAAGAGATTCTGTATGCAAGGCTACTTTAATATTACATTTTATATTTCACAGTAAAGTAAGGTATTGTTTATTATAGTGTCACATATTAATAGTACATGTTAAAATCATGACAATTCTGAAATAATTGATATTCAGCCATTAAGGCTTATGAGAGACATTTCAGTATGTACATACATAAAAGACAGTTTATATGGTTAAATTACGACATACAACACATGTTACTAGTACAGCATCATTAAAGTTTGTTGAATAAATTTCCTGAAAAGATTAAAAATAGTAAAAGTAATAAAAGAATAAAAACAAAAGTATTGCAAATGTAGTGAAATTATTCAGGTGTGTATTAAAGCACAATGTCAATGAATGTTTATATCCTAGTAGGTAATATCAGATCTAATTGTCTTCTGTTCATTTGTAATAAAATGGATTGATCCTAAAAAAAAAGGTTAGAGAAAAGTCCAGGAAGTGACAATCACTAGTCGCAGCCCTTCCCAGACACCAAGGGGAAGAGAAAATGGACAAAACCAAACAAGCGCATATTTGAAAGATGTACAAAAAGTTGTAAAGCATCTGTTTTCATAAAATAGATTAGCTTTTCTGAGGCTGTCATGGTAAAACAAAATCATTGTGGGTATTTGTGGTGCACTAAAAAAATCACATCTGATGTCACATAAAAATCACATAAGACATGCAAACAGAATGCAGTATGTATTTATATTTTAAAATGTAGTTTGCCTTAATTATCTTCACTGTTTGTAACTTCTATAGACTAATTATACTACTTTTCTTACAGCATTATCCTATACAGCAAACCCCCGCCTGAGGGGTAGTTGAAATATGGGCTGCCAAATGTCTGGTGTCTGAATTGTATGTTGTTCTGTTTGTACTTAATATGCCCTAATTTGTCTCATTTACTTACAGCCGGTATGATCAGCGAAGAGAGTCTGTATGCAGAGCTACTTTAATATTATATCCAACAGTAAAGTAAGTTATTGTTTATTATACTGTCACATATCAATAATACATGTTAAAATCATGACAATTCTGAAATAATTGATATTCAGCCACTAAGGCTTATGAGAGACATTTTAGTATGTTTGTTTGTGTTGTGATTGTACGGCCCAGTCAACCCAATGGGGTCATGTCGAGCGTGGTCAGTTTACCTAACCACATGTTAACTGGGCAGGCTTAGTCTCTAAAATTCCTGAAAAGATTAAAATAGTGATAGTAATAAAAGAATTAAAATTAAAGTATTGCAAATGTAGTGAAATTATTGAGCATGTGTATTAAAGCACACTTTCCATTTATGTTTATATCCTACTAGGTAATAGTAGACCTATGTCTTCTGTTCATTTGTAACGTGGAGTTGCTTTTAAAAAAAAAGGTTAGAGAAAAGTCCAGGAAGTGCCACAATCACTGGGCACAGCCCTTCTCAGACACCAAGGTGAAGAGAAAACAGACAAATCAAACAAGGGCATATTGGAATGATGTACGAAAAGTTGTACTGCATCTGTTTTCATAAAAAAGATTAGCTTTTCTGAGCTATCATGGTAAAAAAAAAATCATTGCGGGTATCTGTGGTGCACTAAAAAAAATCGTACCTGATATCATTATAAAGAAATCACGTAAGACATGCAGTATGTATTTATATTTCAGTATGTAGTTTGCCTTAAAAATCTTTCCTGTCTGTAACTTCTGTAGCCTAATTATACTAATTTTCTTACAGCGTTATCCTATACAGCAATCCCCCGCCCGAGGGGTGGTTGAAATATCGGGCTGCCAAATGTCTCTAGGGCAGGGCTACTGCTGTACTGTTGCAAGTGCAATAGTGCAACAGCAGACTTGACACCAATTGATAATTCTGGTGTCAGGATGGGTAGAAGTCCGTCAAACGTAGTGACTGCATATTTCTTGTGGTTATTTTGTTTTGTTTGTGGTGGTTGTTACTTGTTTTTGTTTCTGTTTTGTTTATGGTGGTGGTTTTGAGATTTTTTTAAACTTTCACCAATGTTGCAGTTGATTTTTTTCTAATTTATATGTCTTAATTGTACTTCTTTTTTGTTTTCTAATCAATATTACGTAATTATATTTCATTTTGTGATTTATGTCATGGGTACACTTCTGTTAAATAATTTAAATACATGTACATTACTTAATGCTACTGTTTATAATTTATATGCCTAAATTATGGTTCCTTTCTATCTGCATGTAATTTATGTCTTAATTATCCTTTTTCTGTCTTTTTGTAATTTATGTTTCTCAGTTGTATGTTGTTCTGTTTGTACTTTATATGCACTAATTTTTCTCATTTTCTTTCAGCCAGTTTGCATTGTGTTTCACAACTCTACCATCCATGACGAGGGTCCGGAGCTTTAATGCCCGCTAGGATTGTTTGGTGTGTATTGTAGGGGTTACAGCCAGTGGCCACTATGATCAGGGAAGAGATTCTGTATGCAAAGCTACTTTAATGTTACATTTTATTTTCAACAGTAAAGTAAGTTATTATTTATTTATTATAGTGTCACATGTCAATTGTATATGTTAAAATCATGACAATTCTAAACTAACTGATATTCAGCCATTAAGGTTTATGAGACATTTCAGTATGTACATACATACAAGACAGTTTATATGGTTAAGTCAAGACATAAAACACATGTTACTAGTACAACATCATTAAAGTTTGTTGAATAAAATTCCTGAAAAGATTAAAAATAGTGATAGTAATAAAAGAAATAAAGTAAAAGTATTGCAAATGTAGTGAAATTATTGAGCATGTGTATTAAAGCATACTTTCCATAAATGTTTATATCCATTTAGGTAATAGTAGACTTATGTCTTCTGTTCATTCGTAATGTGGAGCCGTTTATGGTGGTTGTTTTGAGATTTTTTTGTTAACTTTCAACAATGTTGCGTTTAATTTCTGTTTAGTAATAAAAGAATTAAAATAAAATATTGCAAATGTAATGAAATTATTGAGCATGTATATTAAACCACACTTCCTATAAATTTTTACATCCTACTAGGTAATAGAAGACATAGGTCTCCTGTTAATTTGTAATGTGGAGTTAATTTTTTAAAAAAAAAGGTTAGAGAAAAGTCCAGGAACAGCCACAATCACTAGGGGCAGCCTTTCCCAGACACCAAGGGGAAGAGAAAACAGACAAAACCAAACAAGCGCATATTGGAAAGATGTACAAAAAGTTGTAATGCATCTGTTTTCATGAAAAAGATTAGCTTTTCTGAGGCTGTCATGGTCAAAAAATCATTGTGGTGGGCTAAAACATATTATACCTAATATCACTATAAAAATCACATGAGACATGCAGTATGTATTTATATTTCAGTATGTAGTTTGCCTTAATAATCTCTGCTGTTTGTAACTTCTTTAGCCTAATTATACTAATTTTCTTACAGCATTATCCTATACAGCAAACCCCCGCCCGAGGAGAGGTTGAAATATCGGGCTGCCAAATGTCTCTAGGGCAATGCTACTGCTGTACTGTTGCAAGGGCAATAGTGCACTAGCAGACTTGACACCAATTGATAATTCTGGTGTCGGGGTCGGTATAAGTCCGTCAAACGTAGAGACTGCATGTTTGTTTGAAGTTATTTTGTTTTGCTTGTGGTGGTGGTTACTTGGTTTCGTTTTGTTTATGGTGGAGGTTTTGAGATTTTTTTGTTAACTTTCAACAATGTTGCATTTAATTTCTGTTTCTTCTAATTTATATGTCTCAATTGTACTTCTTTATGTTTTTCTAATTAATATTAATTATATTTCATTTTTGATTTATATGTCCTAAGTACACATCTATTTCATAATTTAAAAAATGTATATTACTTAATGCTACTGTTTGTAAATTATGTGCCTGAATTAATGGTTCATTTCTATCTTCATGTAATTTATGTCCTTAATATGCTTTTTTTTCTGTTTTTTTTTTTTTTTTTGCAATTTATGATTCTGAATTGTATATTTGTCAATTTGTACAATTTTCTCATTTTCTTTTTCAGCCAGCTTGCATAGTGTTTCTCAACTCTACCATCCATGACGAGGGTCCGGAGCTTTAATGCCGGCTAGGATTGTTTGGTGTGTATCATAGAGGTTATAGCCGGTGGCCACTATGATCAGGGAAGAGATTCTGTATGCAAAGCTACATAAATATCACATTTTACATTCCATAGTAAAGTAAGTTATTGTTTTTTTTTGTGTCACATATCAAAAGTACATGTTAAAATCATTTGTAAACTAATTGATATTCAGCTATTAAGGCTGATGAGAGACATTCCAATACATACATACATACATACATACATAAAAGACAGTTTATATGGTTAAGTCAAGACATAAAACACATGTTACTAGTACACCATCATTAAAGTTTGTTGAATAAAATTCCTGAAAAGATTAAAAATAGTGATAGTAATAAAAGAATTAAAATAAAGTATTGCAAATGTAATGAAATTATTGAGCATGTGTATTAAAGCATACTTTCCATAAATGTTTACATCCTACTAGGTAATAGAAGACATAGGTCTCCTGTTCATTTGTAAAGTGGAGTTAATTTTAAAAAAAAGGTTAGAGAAAAGTCCAGGAAGTGCCACATTCACTAGGGGCAGCTGTTCCCAGACACCAAGTGGGAGAGAAAACAGACAAAACCAAACAAGTGCATATTGGAAAGATGTACGAAAAGTTGTAATGCATCTGTTTTCATGAAAAAGATTAGCTTTTCTGAGGCTGTCATGGTCAAAAAAATCATTGTGGGTATCTGTAGTGCACTAAAACAAATTATACCTGATATCACTATAAAAATCACATAAGACATGCAGTATGTATTTATATTTCAGTATGTAGTTTGTCTTAATAAACATTCCTGTTTGTAACTTCTTTAGCCTAATTATACTAATTTTCTTACAGCATTACCCTATACAGCAAGCCCCCGCCCGAGGGGAGGTTGAAATATCGGGCTGCCAAATGTCTCTAGGGCAGGGCTACTGCTGTACTGTTGCAAGTGCAATAGTGCACTAGGAGACTTGACACCAATTGATAATTCTGGTGTCGGGGTCGGTAGAAGTCTGTCAAACGTAGAGACTGCATGTTTGTTTGCATGTATTTTGTTTTGCTTGTGGTGGTGGTTACTTGTTTTTGTTTTGTTTATGGTGGTGGTTTTGAGATTTTTTTTGTTAACTTTCAACAATGTTGCATTAAATTTCTGTTTTTTTTTTCTCCTAATTTATATGTCTTAATTGTACTTCTTTATGTTTTTTCTAATTAATATTATGTATATTTCATTTTTGATTTATATATCCTAAGTACACTTCTATTTCATAATTTAAATAATGTATATTAATTAATGCTACTATTTGTAATTTATATGCCTGAATTAATGGTTCATTTCTATCTTCATGCAATTTATGTCCTTAATATGCTTTTTTTCTGTCTTTTGCAATTTATGTTTCTGAATTTTATATTGTTCAATTTGTACTCTATGTGCCCTAATTTTTCTCATTTTCTTTTTCAGCCAGCTTGCATTGTGTTTCTCAACTCTACCATCCATGACGAGGGTCCGGAGCTTTAATGCCCGCTAGGATTGTTTGGGAGACATTCCAGTACATACATACATAAAAGACAGTTTATATGGTTAAGTGAAGACATAAAACAGATGTTACTAGTACAGCATCATTAAAGTTTGTTGAATAAAATTTCTGAAAAGTTTAAAAATAGTGATAGTAATAAACGAATTAAAATAAAAGTATTGCAAATGTAAGGAAATTATTGAGCATGTGTATTAAAGCACACTTTCCATAAATGTTTACATCCTACTAGGTAATAGAAGACATAGGTCTCCTGTTCATTTGTAATGTGGAGTTAATTTAAAAAAAAAAAAAAGGTTAGAGAAAAGTCCAGGAAGTGCCATGATCACTAAGGGCAGCCCTTCCCAGACACCAAGGGGAAGAGAAAACAGACAAAACCAAACAAGTGCGTATTGGAAAGATGTACAAAAAGTTATAATGCATCTGTTTTCATGAAAAAAGATTAGCTTTTCTGAGACTGTCATTGTCAAAAAAATCATTGTGGGTATTTGTGGTGCACTAAAACAAATTATACCTGATATCACTATAAAAATCACATAAGACATGCAGTATGTATTTATATTTCAGTATGTAGTTTGCCTTAATAATCTCTCCTGTTTGTAACTTCTTTAGCCTAATTATACTAATTTTCTTACAGCATTATCCTATACAGCAAGCCCCAGCCCTAGGGGTGGTTGAAATATCCGGCTACCAAATGTCTCTAGGGCAGGACTACTGCTGTACTGTTGCAAGGGCAAAAGTGCAACAGCAGACTTGACACCAATTGATAATTCTGGTGTCGGGGTCGGTAGAAGTCCGTCAAACGTAGAGACTGCATGTTTGTTTGCATGTATTTTGTTTTGCTTGTGGTGGTGGTTACTTGTTTTTGTTTTGTTTATGGTGGTGGTTTTGAGATTTTTTTTGTTAACTTTCAACAATGTTGCATTTAATTTCTGTTTTTTCTAATTTATATGTCTTAATTGTACTTCTTTATGTTTTTCTAACTAATTTTAATTATATTTCATTTTCGATTTTTATGTCCTAAGTACACTTCTGTTTCATAATTTAAATAATGTATATTACTTAATGCTACTGTTTGTAATTTATATGCCTGAATTAATGGTTCATTTCTATCTTCATGTAATTTATGTCCTTATTATGCTTTTTTTTTCTGTATTTTTGCAATTTATATTTCTGAATTGTATATTGTTCTATTTGTACTTCATATGCCCTAATTTTTCTTTTCTTTTTCAGCCAGCTTGCATAGTGTTTCTCAACTCTACCATCCATGACGAGGGTCCAGAGCTTTAATGCCCGCTAGGATTGTTTGGTGTGTATCATAGGGGTTATAGCCGGTGGCCACTATGATCAGGGAAGAGATTCTGTATGCAAAGCTACTTAAATATTACATTTTACATTCCAGAGTAAATTAAGTTACTCTTTATTTTTGTGTCACATATCAAAAGTACATGTTAAAATCATGACAATTTTAAAATAATTGATATGCAGCCATTTAGGCTGATGAGAGACATTCCAGTACATACATACATAAAAGACAGTTTATATGGTTAAGTCAAGACATAAAACACATGTTACTAGTACTGAATCATTAAAATTTGTTGAATAAAATTCCTGAAAAGATTAAAAATAGTGATAGTAATAAAAGAATTAAAATAAAAGTATTGCAAATGTAATGAAGTTATTGAACATGTATATTAAAGCACACTTTCCATAAATGTTTCATCCTACTAGGTAATAGAAGATATAGGTCTCCTGTTCATTTGTAATGTGGAGTTAATTTTAAAAAAAAGGTTAGAGAAAAGTCCAGGAAGTGCCACAATCACTAGGGACAGCCCTTCCCAGACAACAAGGGGAAGAGAAAACAGACAAAACCAAAACAAGCGCATATTGAAAAGATGTACGAAAAGTTGTAATGCATCTGTTTTCATGAAAAAGATTAGCTTTTCTGAGGCTGTCATGGTCAAAAAAATCATTGTGGGTATTTGTGGTGCACTAAAACAAATTGTACCTGATATCACTATAAAAATCACATAAGACATGCAGTATGTATTTATATTTCATTATGTAGTTTGCCTTAATAATCTCTCCTGTTTGTAACTTCTTTAGCCTAATTATACTAATTTTCTTACAGCATTATCCTATACAGCAAGCCCCCGCCCGAGGGGTGGTTGAAATATCGGGCTGCCAAATGTCTCTAGGGCAGGACTACTGCTGTACTGTTGCAAGGGCAATAGTGCAACAGTAGACGACACCAATTGATAATTCTGGTGTCGGGGTCGGTAGAAGTCCGTCAAACGTAGAGACTGCATGTTTGTTTGCAGTTATTTTGTTTTGCTTGTGGTGGTGGTTACTTGGTTTTGTTTTGTTTATGGTGGTGGTTTTGAGATTTTTTTTGCTAACTTTCAACAATGTTGCATTTAATTTCTGTTTTTATCGCACCTGCTTGTAGCAGGGTGCGATATAGGCGTCCGATTTTCTGTCCGTCCGTCCGTCCGTCTGTCAACATTTATGTCGACGTTCGACATTTATGTCAAAGTTAGTATTCTAATCAACTACAAGACTAAACAACCATCAAACCTTGCATGAAACATCTCCCTGACCTCCCAACTTTACGACATAGGTGCCCACTTTTCCATTCGTCTGTTCGTCCGTCCGTCCGTCTGTCTGTTAACAGTTCTGTTATGTCGAAGTTCGACATTTACATCAAAGTTAGTATTCTAATCAACTACAATTCTACAACAACCATCATACCTTGCATGACACATCTCCCTGACCTCCTGACTTGGCAGGTATGTTGACCTAGTGGCCTTGACCTATATTTTGCGCTCCATTGACTTTGACACAATTTATGTTGACATTCCAGATCTTCTCAACTATAAGGCGTACAACTACCAAACCTTGCATAGTGCTTCTCCTAGATGTACTGACTTGGCAGGTACCTTGACCCGGTGACCTTGACCTATATTTTGCGCTCCAGTGACTTTGACATATTTTGCATCGACGTTCGATATCTCCTCAACTATAAGGCCTACAACCATCAAACCTTGCAAAGTGCTTCTTCGTAACGTACTGACTTGGCAGATACCTTGACCTGGTGACCTTGACCTATATTTTGGCTACAGTGACTTTGACATAATTTACGTCAACATTCCAGATCTCCTCAAGTTTAAGACCTCTAGCCACCAAAACCTTGCATAGTGCTTCTCCTAGATGTACTTACTCGGCAGGTATCTTGACCCGGTGACCTTGACCTATATTTTGCGCTCCAGTGCCTTTTACATATTTTATGTCAACGTTCAATATCTCCTCAATTATAAGGCCTATAAACCATCAAACCTTGCATAGTGCTTCTCAATGTACGGACTCCGCAGGTACCTTGACTGGGTGACCTTGACCTATATTTTGCGCTCCATTGACTTTTACACCTTTTACGTCACCCTTCCATATGTCCTCAACTGTAAGGCCTTCAACCACCAAACCTTATAGAGCACTTCTTCTCAATGTACTGACTTGGCAGGTACCTTGACCTGGTGACCTTGACCTATATTGTGCACTCAAGTGACTTTTGACACATTGTATGTTGATGTTTGGTATCTCCTCAAATATAAGACCTACAACCACTAAACCTTGCATAGTGCTTCACCTTATTGCACTGGCTTGGCAGGTACCTTGACCCGGTGACCTTGACCTATATTTGACACATTTTACGTTGATGTTTGATAACTCCTCAACTATAAGGCCTACAACCACCATACCTTGCATTGTGCTTCTCCTTGATGTACTGAATTAGCAGGTACCTTGACCCTTGACCTTGACCTATATTTCATGCTCCAGTGACCTACACATTTTACGTCAATGTTCCATTATCATTGGGCTGTATGATACGAAAAGTCAGTGCTGAAGATATAGCCATTAGAGGGAATGGGACTGGCCTGGAATATATGTGCCCCACTAGGCACTTTGTCTACATTTTTTTCAACCCAGTTTTCCGACTAAGCACTGCTAAGAATGAAATAAACTTATTTAATAATCACGTTCTGATTGTGGCTCCTGTGACTTTTGCCCCAGCAGGTGCGATGACGCCTTCCGCGGAATTCTTGTTTCTAATTTATATGTCTTAATTGTACTTCTTTATGTTTTTCTAATTAATATAAATTATATTTCATTTTCGATTAATGTCCTAAGTACACTTGTGTTTCATAATTTAAATAATGTATATTACTTAATGCTACTGTTGGTAATTTATATGCCTGAATGAATGGTTCATTTCTATCTTCATGTAATGTTTGTCCTTATTATGCTTTTTTTTTCTGTATTTTTGCAATTTATGTTTCTGAATTGTATATTGTTCTATTTGTACTTTATATGCCCTAATTTTTCTTCTTTTCTTTTTCAGCCAGCTTGCATAGTGTTTCTCAACTCTACCATCCATGACGAGGGTCCAGAGATTTAATGCCCGCTAGGATTGTTTGGTGTGTATCATAGGGATTATAGCCGGTGGCCACTGATTCTGTATGCAAAGCTACTTAAATTACATTTTACATTCCACAGTAAAGTAAGTTATTGTTTATTTTTGTGTCACATATCAAAAGTACATGTTAAAATCATGACAATTTTAAAATAATTGATATGCAGCCATTAAGGCTGATCAGAGACTTTCCAGTACATACATACATAAAAGACAGTTTATATGGTTAAGTCAAGACATAAAACACATGTTACTAGTACAGAATCATTAAAATTTGTTGAATAAAATTCCTGAAAAGATTAAAAATAGTGATAGTAATAAAAGAATTAAAATAAAAGTATTGCAAATGTAATGAAATTATTGAGCATGTAAATTAAAGCACACTTTCCATAAATGTTTACAACCTACTAGGTAATAGAAGACATAGGTCTCCTGTTCAATTGTAATGTGGAGTTAATTTTAAAAAAAAAAGGTCAGAGAACAGTCCAGGAAGTGCCACAATCACTAGGGACAGCACTTCCCAGACAACAAGGGGAAGAGAAAACAGACAAAACCAAACAAGCGCATATTGGAAAGATGTACGAAAAGTTGTAATGCATCTGTTTTCATGAAAAAGATTAGCTTTTCTGAGGCTGTCATGGTCAAAAAAATCATTGTGGGTATTTGTGGTGCACTAAAAGAAATTTTACCTGATATCACTATAAAAATCACATAAGACATGCAGTATGTATTTATATTTCAGTATGTAGTTTGCCTTAATAAACATTCCTGTTTGTAACTTCTTTAGCCTAATTATACTAATTTTCTTAAAGCATTATCCTATACAGCAAGCCCCCGCTTGAGGGGTGGTTGAAATATTGGGCTGATAAATGTCTCTAGGGCAGGACTGCTGCTGTACTGTTGCAAGGGCAATAGTGCAAGAGCAGACTTGACACCAATTGATAATTCTGGTGTCGGGGTCGGTAGAAGTCCGTCAAACGTAGAGACTGCATGTTTTTTTTTTGTAGTTATTTTGTTTTGCTTGTGGTGGTGGTTACTTGTTTTTGTTTTGTTTATGGTGGTGGTTTTGAGATTTTTTTTTGTTAACTTTCAACAATGATGCATTTAATTTCTGTTTTTTTTTCTAACTTATATGTCTTAATTGTACTTCTTTATGTTTTTCTAATTAATATTAATTATATTTCATTTTCCATTTTTATGTCCTAAGTACACTTCTATTTAATAATTTAAATAATGTATATTACTTAATGCTACTGTTTGTAATTTATATGCCTGAATTAATGGTACATTTCTATCTTTATGTAACTTATGTCCTTATTATGCTTTTTTTCTGTATTTTTGCAATTTATGTTTCTGAATTGTATATTGTTCTATTTGTACTTTATATGCCCTAATTTTTCTTCTTTTCTTTTTCAGCCAGCTTGCATAGTGTTTCTCAACTCTACCATCCATGAGGAGGGTCCGGAGCTTTAATGCCCGCTAGGATTGTTTGGTGTGTATCATAGGGGTTATAGCCTGTGGCCACTATGATCAGGGAAGAGATTCTGTATGAAAAGCTACTTAAATATTACATTTTACATTCCACAGTAAAGTAAGTTATTGTTTATTTTTGTGTCACATATCAAAAGTACATGTTAAAATCATGACAATTTTAAAATAATTGATATGCAGCTATTAAGGCTGATGAGAGACATTCCAGTACATACATACATAAAAGACAGTTTATATGGTTAAGTCAAGACATAAAACACATGTTACTAGTACAGAATCATTAAAATTTGTTGAATAAAATTCCTGATAAGATTAAAAATAGTGATAGTAATAAAAGAATTAAAATAAAAGTATTGCAAATGTAATGAAGTTATTGAGCACGTATATTAAAGCACACTTTCCATAAATGTTTACATCCTACTAGGTAATAGAAGACATAGGTCTCCTGTTCATTTGTAATGTGGAGTTAATTTTAAAAAAAAGGTTAGAGAAAAGTCCAGGAAGTGCCACAATCACTAGGGACTGCCCTTCCCAGACAACAAGGGGAAGAGAAAACAGACAAAACCAAACAAGCGCATATTGGAAAGATGTACGAAAAGTTCTAATGCATCTGTTTTCATGAAAAAGATTAGCTTTTTTGAGGCTGTCATGATCAAAAAAATCATTGTGGGTATTTGTGGTGCACTAAAACAAATTATACCTGATATCACTATAAAAATCACTAAGACATGCAGTATGTATTTATATTTTAGTATATAGTTTTCCTTAATAATCATTCCTGTTTGTAACTTCTTTAGCCTAATTATACTAATTTTCTTACAGCATTATCCTATACAGCAGGCCCCCGCCCGAGGGGTGGTTGAAGTATCGGGCTGCCAAATGTCTCTAGGGCAGGACTGCTGCTGTACTGTTGCAAAGGCAATAGTGCAACAGCAGACTTGACACCAATTGATAATTCTGGTGTCGGGGTCGGTAGAAGTCCCTCAAACGTAGAGACTGCATGTTTTTTTGTAGTTATTTTGTTTTGCTTGTGGTGGTGGTAACTTGTTTTTGTTTTGTTTTGTTTATCGTGGTGGTTTTAAGAATTGTTTTGTTAACTTTCAACAATGTTGCATTTAATTTCTGTTTTTTTTTTTCTAATTTATATGTCTTAATTGTACTTCTTTGTTTTTCTAATTAATATTAATTATATTTCATTTTCGATTTTTATGTCCTAAGTACACTTCTGTTTCATAATTTAAATAATGTATATTACTTAATGCTACTGTTTGTAATTTATATGCCTGAATTAATGGTTCATTTCTATCTTCATGTAATTTATGTCCTTATTATGCTTTTTTTTTTGTATTTTTGCAATTTATGTTTCTGAATTGTATATTGTTCTATTTGTACTTTAAATGCCCTAATTTTTCTTCTTTTCTTTTTCAGCCAGCTTGCATAGTGTTTCTCAACTCTACCATCCATGACGAGGGTCCGGAGCTTTAATGCCCGCTAGGATTGTTTGGTGTGTATCATAGGGGTTATAGCCGGTAGCCACTATGATCAGGGAAGAGATTCTGTATGCAAACCTACTTAAATTTTACATTTTACATTCCACAGTAAAGTAAGTTATTGTTTATTTTTGTGTCACATATCAAAAGTACATGTTAAAATCATGATAATTCTAAAATAATTGATATTCAGCCATTTAGGCTGATGATAGACATTCCAGTACATACATACATAAAAGACAGTTTATATGGTTAAGTCAAGACATAAAACACATGTTACTAGTACAGCATCATTAAAGTTTGTTGAATAAAATTTCTGAAAAGATTAAAAATAGTGATAGTAATAAAAGAATTAAAATAAAAGTATTGCAAATGTAATGAAATTATTGAGCATGTGTATTAAAGCATACTTTCCATAAATGTTTACATCCTACTAGGTAATAGAAGACATAGGTCTCCTGTTCATTTGTAAAGTGGAGTTAATTTTAAAAAAAAGGTTAGAGAAAAGTCCAGGAAGTGCCACATTCACTAAGGCCAGATCTTCCCTGACACCAAGTGGGAGAGAAAACAGACAAAACCAAACAAGTGCATATTGGAAAGATGTACGAAACGTTGTAATGCATCTGTTTTCATGAAAATGATTAGCTTTTCTGAGGCTGTCATGATCAAAAAAATCATTGTGGGTATCTGTAGTGCACTAAAACAAATTATACCTGATATCACTATAAAAATCACATAAGATATGCAGAATGTATTTTTATTTCAGTATGTAGTTTGCCTTAATAATCTCTCCTGTTTGTAACTTCTTTAGCCTAATTATACTAATTTTCTTACAGCATTATCCTATACAGCAAGACCCCGTCCGAGGGGTGGTTGAAATATCGGGCTGCCAAATGTCTCTAGGGCAGGGCTACTGCTGTACTGTTGCAAGTGGGAATAGTGCACTAGCAGACTTGACACCAGTTGATAATTCTGGTGTCGGGGTCGGTAGAAGTCCGTCAAACGTAGAGACTGCATGTTTGTTTGCATGTATTTTGTTTTGCTTCTGATGGTGGTTACTTGTTTTTGTTTTGTTTATGGTGGTGGTTTTGAGATTTTTTTTGGTAACTTTCAACAATGTTGCATTTAATTTCTGTTTTTTTTTTCTAATTTATATGTCTTAATTGTACTTCTTTATGTTTTTTTAATTAATATTATGTATATTTCATTTTTGATTTATATATCCTAAGTACACTTCTATTTCATAATTTAAATAATGTATATTAATTAATGCTACTGTTTGTAATTTATATGCCTGAATTAATGGTTCATTTCTATCTTCATGCAATTTATGTCCTTAATATGCTTTTTTTCTGTCTTTTGCAATTTGTTTCTGAATTTTATATTGTTCAATTTCTACTCTATATGCCCTAATTTTTCTCATTTTCTTTTTCAGCCAGCTTGCATTGTGTTTCTCAACTCTACCATCCATGACGAGGGTCCGGAGCTTTAATGCCCGCAAGGATTGTTTGGTGTGCATTATAGGGGTTATAACCGGTGGCCACTATGATCAGGGAAGAGATTCTGTATGCAAAGCTACTTAAATATTACATTTTACATTCCACAGTAAAGTAAGTTATTGTTTCTTTTTGTGTCACATATCAAAAGTACATGTTAAAATCATTACAATTTTAAAATAATAGATATGCAGTCATTAAGGCTGATGAGAGACATTCCAGTACATACATACATTAAAAAGACAGTTTATATGGTTAAGTCAAGACATAAAACACATGTTACTAGTACAGAATCATTAAAATTTGTTGAATAAAATTCCTGAAAAGATTAAAAATAGTGATAGTAATAAAAGAATTAAAATAAAAGTATTGCAAATGTAATGAAGTTATTGAGCATGTATATTAAAGCACACTTTCCATAAATGTTTACATCCTACTAGGTAATATAAGACATAGGTCTCCTGTTCATTTGTAATGTGGAGTTAATTTTAAAAAAAGGGTTAGAGAAAAGTGCAGGAAGTGCCACAATCACTAGGGACAGCCCTTCCCAGACAAGAAGGGGAAGAGGAAACCGACAAAACCAAACAAGCGCATATTGGAAAGATGTACGAAAAGTTGTAATTCATCTGTTTTCATGAAAAAGATTAACTTTTCTGAGGCTGTCATGATCAAAAAAATCATTGTGGGTATTTGTGGTGCACTAAAAGAAATTTTACCTGATATCACTATAAAAATCACATAAGACATGCAGTATGTATTTATATTTCAGTATGTAGTTTGCCTTAATAATCTCTCCTGTTTGTAACTTCTTTAGCCTAATTATACTAATTTTCTTACAGCATTATCCTATACAGCAAGCCCCCGCCCGAGGGGTGGTTGAAATATCGGGCTGCCAAATGTCTCTAGGGCAGGACTACTGCTGTACTGTTGCAAGGGCAAAAGTGCAACAGCAGACTTGACACCAATTGATAATTCTGGTGTCGGGGTCGGTAGAAGTCCGTCAAACGTAGAGACTGCATGTTTGTTTGCATGTATTTTGTTTTCCTTCTGGTGGTGGTTACTTGTTTTTGTTTTGTTTATGGTGGTGGTTTTGAGATTTTTTTTGTTAACTTTCAACAATGTTGCATTTAATTTCTGTTTTTTCTAATTTATATGTCTTAATTGTACTTCTTTATGTTTTTCTAATTAATATTAATTATATTTCATTTTCGATTTTTATGTCCTAAGTACACTTCTGTTTCATAATTTAAATAATGTATATTACTTAATGCTACTGTTTGTAATTTATATGCCTGAATTAATGGTACATTTCTATCTTTATGTAACTTATGTTCTTATTATGCTTTTTTTTCTGTATTTTTGTAATTTATGTTTCTGAATTGTTTATTGTTCTATTTGTACTTTATATGCCCTAATTTTTCTTCTTTTCTTTTTCAGCCAGCTTGCATAGTGTTTTTCAACTCTACCATCCATGACGAGGGTCCGGAGCTTTAATGCCAGCTAGGATTGTTTGGTGTGTATCATAGGGGTTATAGCCTGTGGCCATTATGATCAGGGAAGAGATTCTGTATGCAAAGCTTCTTAAATATTACATTTTACATTCCACAGTAAAGTAAGTTACTGTTTATTTTTGTGTCACATATCAAAAGTACATGTTAAAATCATGACAATTTTAAAATAATTGATATGCAGCCATTAAGGCTGATGAGAGACATTCCAGTACATACATACATAAAAGACAGTTTATATTGTTAAGTCAAGACATAAAACACATGTTACTAGCTAGTACAGAATCATTAAAATTTGTTGAATAAATTTCCTGAAAAGATTAAAAATAGTGATAGTAATAAAAGAATTAAAATAAAAGTATTGCAAATGTAATGAAGTTATTGAGCACGTATATTAAAGCACAGTTTCCATAAATGTTTACTTCCTACTAGGTAATAGAAGACATAGGTCTCCTGTTCATTTGTAATGTGGAGTTAATTTTAAAAAAAAGGTTAGAGAAAAGTGCAGGAAGTGCCACAATCACTAGGGACAGCCCTTCCCAGACAACAAGGGGAAGAGAAAACAGACAAAACCAAACAAGCGCATATTGGAAAGATGTACGAAAAGTTGTAATGCATCTGTTTTCATGAAAAAGATTAGCTTTTTTGAGGCTGTCATGATCAAAAAAATCATTGTGGGTATTTGTGGTGAACTAAAACAAATTATACCTGATATCACTATAAAAATCACATAAGACATGCAGTATGTATTTATATTTTAGTATATAGTTTGCCTTAATAATCATTCCTGTTTGTAACTTCTTTAGCCTAATTATACTAATTTTCTTACAGCATTGTCCTATACAGCAAGCCCCCGCCCGAGGGGTGGTTGAAGTATCGGGCTGCCAAATGTCTCTAGGGCAGGACTGCTGCTGTACTGTTGCAAGGGCAATAGTGCAACAGCAGACTTGACACCAATTGATAATTCTGGTGTCGGGGTCGATAGAAGTCCCTCAAACGTAGAGACTGCATGTTTTTTTGTAGTTACTTTGTTTTGCTTGTGGTGGTGGTTACTTGTTTTTGTTTTGTTTTGTTTATCGTGGTGGTTTTGAGAATTGTTTTGTTAACTTTCAACAATGTTGCATTTAATTTCTGTTTTTTTTTTTTCTAATTTATATGTCTTAATTGTACTTCTTTGTTTTTCTAATTAATATTAATTATATTTCATTTTCGATTTTTATGTCCTAAGTACACTTCTGTTTCATAATTTAAATAATGTATATTACTTAATGATACTGTTTGTAATTTATATGCCTGAATTAATGGTTCATTTCTATCTTCATGTAATTTATGTCCTTATTATGCTTTTTTTTTGTTGTATTTTTGCAATTTATGTTTCTGAATTGTATATTGTTCTATTTGTACTTTAAATGCCCTAATTTTTCTTCTTTTCGTTTTCAGCCAGCTTGCATAGTGCTTCTCAACTCTACCATCCATGACGAGGGTCCGGAGCTTTAATGCCCGCTAGGATTGTTTGGTGTGTATCATAGGGGTTATAGCCGGTAGCCACTATGATCAGGGAAGAGATTCTGTATGCAAAGCTACTTAAATTTTACATTTTACATTCCACAGTAAAGTAAGTTATTGTTTATTTTTGTGTCACATATCAAAAGTACATGTTAAAATCATGATAATTCTAAAATAATTGATATTCAGCCATTTAGGCTGATGATAGACATTCCAGTACATACATACCTAAAAGACAGTTTATATGGTTAAGTCAAGACATAAAACACATGTTACTAGTACAGCATCATTAAAGTTTGTTGAATAAAATTTCTGAAAAGATTAAAAATAGTGATAGTAATAAAAGAATTAAAATAAAAGTATTGCAAATGTAATGAAATTATTGAGCATGTGTATTAAAGCATACTTTCCATAAATGTTTACATCCTACTAGATAATAGAAGACATAGGTCTCCTGTTCATTTGTAAAGTGGAGTTAATTTTAAAAAAAAGGTTAGAGAAAAGTCCAGGAAGTGCCACATTCACTAGGGCCAGGTCTTCCCTGACACCAAGTGGGAGAGAAAACAGACAAAAGCAAACAAGTGCATATTGGAAAGATGTACGAAACGTTGTAATGCATCTGTTTTCATGAAAATGATTAGCTTTTCTGAGGCTGTCATGATCAAAAAAATCATTGTGGGTATCTGTAGTGCACTAAAACAAATTATACCTGATATCACTATAAAAATCACATAAGATATGCAGAATGTATTTATATTTCAGTATGTAGTTTGCCTTAATAATCTCTCCTGTTTGTAACTTCTTTAGCCTAATTATACTAATTTTCTTACAGCATTATCCTATACAGCAAGACCCCGTCCGAGGGGTGGTTGAAATATCGGGCTGCCAAATGTCTCTAGGGCAGGGCTACTGCTGTACTGTTGCAAGTGCAATAGTGCACTAGCAGACTTGACACCAGTTGATAATTCTGGTGTCGGGGTCGGTAGAAGTCCGTCAAACGTAGAGACTGCATGTTTGTTTGCATGTATTTTGTTTTGCTTCTGGTGGTGGTTACTTGTTTTTGTTTTGTTTATGGTGGTAGTTTTGAGATTTTTTTTGGTAACTTTCAACAATGTTGCATTTAATTTCTGTTTTTTTTTTCTAATTTATATGTACTTCTTTATGTTTTTTTAATTAATATTATGTATATTTCATTTTTGATTTATATATCCTAAGTATACTTCTATTTCATAATTTAAATAATGTAAAACAAAACTATATTAATTAATGCTACTGTTTGTAATTTATATGCCTGAATTAATGGTTCATTTCTATCTTCATGCAATTTATGTCCTTAATATGCTTTTTTTCTGTCTTTTGCAATTTATGTTTCTGAATTTTATATTGTTCAATTTCTACTCTATATGCCCGAATTTTTCTCATTTTCTTTTTCAGCCAGCTTGCATTGTGTTTCTCAACTCTACCATCCATGACGAGGGTCCGGAGCTTTAATGCCCGCTAGGATTGTTTGGTGTGTATCATAGGGGTTATAGCCGGTGGCCACTATGATCAGGGAAGAGATTCTGTATGCAAAGCTACTTAAATATTACATTTTACATTCCACAGTAAAGTAAGTTATTGTTTCTTTTTGTGTCACATATCAAAAGTACATGTTAAAATCATTACAATTTTAAAATAATAGATATGCAGTCATTAAGGCTGATGAGAGACATTCCAGTACATACATACATAAAAGACAGTTTATATGGTTAAGTCAAGACATAAAACACATGTTACTAGTACAGAATCATTAAAATTTGTTGAATAAAATTTCTGAAAAGATTAAAAATAGTGATAGTAATAAAAGAATTAAAATAAAAGTATTGCAAATGTAATGAAGTTATTGAGCATGTATATTAAAGCACACTTTCCATAAATGTTTACATCCTACTAGGTAATATAAGACAAAGGTCTCCTGTTCATTTGTAATGTGGAGTTAATTTTAAAAAAAGGGTTAGAGAAAAGTGCAGGAAGTGCCACAATCACTAGGGACAGCCCTTTCCAGACAACAAGGGGAAGAGGAAACCGACAAAACCAAACAAGCGCATATTGGAAAGATGTACGAAAAGTTGTAATTCATCTGTTTTCATGAAAAAGATTAGCTTTTCTGAGGCTGTCATGATCAAAAAAATCATTGTGGGTATTTGTGGTGCACTAAAAGAAATTTTACCTGATATCACTATAAAAATCACATAAGACATGCAGTATGTATTTATATTTCAGTATGTAGTTTGCCTTAATAATCTCTCCTGTTTGTAACTTCTTTAGCCTCATTATACTAATTTTCTTACAGCATTATCCTATACAGCAAGCCCCCGCCCGAGGGGTGGTTGAAATATCGGGCTGCCAAATGTCTCTAGGGCAGGACTACTGCTGTACTGTTGCAAGGGCAAAAGTGCAACAGCAGACTTGACACAAATTGATAATTCTGGTGTCGGGGTCGGTAGAAGTCCGTCAAACGTAGAGACTGCATGTTTGTTTGCATGTATTTTGTTTTCCTTCTGGTGGTGGTTACTTGTTTTTGTTTTGTTTATGGTGGTGGTTTTGAGATTTTTTTTGTTAACTTTCAACAATGTTGCATTTAATTTCTGTTTTTTCTAATTTATATGTCTTAATTGTACTTCTTTATGTTTTTCTAATTAATATTAATTATATTTCATTTTCAATTTTTATGTCCTAAGTACACTTCTGTTTCATAATTTAAATAATGTATATTACTTAATGCTACTGTTTGTAATTTATATGCCTGAATTAATGGTTCATTTCTATCTTTGTGTAATTTATGTCCTTATTATGCTTTTTTTTCTGTAGTTTTGCAATTTATGTTTCTGAATTGTATATTGTTCTATTTGTACTTTATATGCCCTAATTTTTCTTCTTTTCTTTTTCAGCCAGCTTGCATAGTGTTTCTCAACTCTACCATCCATGACGAGGGTCCGGAGCTTTAATGCCAGCTAGGATTGTTTGGTGTGTATCATAGGGGTTATAGCCTGTGGCCATTATGATCAGGGAAGAGATTCTGTATGCAAAGCTTCTTAAAACACATGTTGCTAGCTAGTACAGAATCATTAAAATTTGTTGAATAAAATTCCTGAAAAGATTAAAAATAGTGATAGTAATAAAAGAATTAAAATAAAAGTATTGCAAATGTAATGAAGTTATTGAGCATGTATATTAAAGCACACTTTCCATAAATGTTTACATCCTACTAGGTAATATAAGACATAGGTCTCCTGTTCATTTGTAATGTGGAGTTAATTTTAAAAAAAGGGTTAGAGAAAAGTGCAGGAAGTGCCACAATCACTAGGGACAGCCCTTCCCAGACAACAAGGGGAAGAGGAAACAGACAAAACCAAACAAGCGCATATTGGAAAGATGTACGAAAAGTTGTAATGCATCTGTTTTCATGAAAAAGATTAGCTTTTCTGAGGCTGTCATGGTCAAAAAAATCATTTTGTGGTGCACTAAAAGAAATTATACCTGATATCACTATAAAAATCACATAAGACATGCAGTATGTATTTATATTTCAGTATGTAGTTTGCCTTTATAATCTCTCCTGTTTGTAACTTCTTTAGCCTAATTATACTAATTTTCTTACAGCATTATCCTATACAGCAAGCCCCTGTCCGAGGGGTGGTTGAAATATCGGGCTGCCAAATGTCTCTAGGGCAGGACTGCTGCTGTACTGTTGCATGGGCAATAGTGCAACAGCAGACTTGACACCAATTGATTATTCTGGTGTCGTGGTCGGTAGAAGTCCGTCAAACAAAGAGACTGCATGTTTGTTTGTAGTTATTTTGTTTTGCTTGTGGTGGTGGTGGTTACTTGTTTTTTGTTTTGTTTATGGTGGTGGTTTTAAGATTTTTTTTGTTAACTTTCAACAATGTTGCATTTAATTTCTGTTTTTTCTAATTTATATGTCTTAATTGTACTTCTTTATGTTTTTCTAATTAATATCAATTATATTTCAGTTTCGATTTTTATGTCCTAAGTACACTTCTGTTTCATAGTTTAAATAATGTATATTACTTAATGCTACTGTTTGTAATTTATATGCCTGAATTAATGGTTCATTTCTATCTTCATGTAATTTTTGTCCTTATTATTCTTTTTTTTCTGTATTTTTGCAATTTTATGTGTCTGAATTGTATATTGTTCTATTTGTACTTAAAATGCCCTAATTTTTCTTCTTTTCTTTTTCAGCCAGCTTGCATAGTGTTTCTCAACTCTACCATCCATGACGAGGGTCCGGAGCTTTAATGCCCGCTAGGATTGTTTGGTGTGTATCATAGGGGTTATAGCCGGGAGCCACTATGATCAGGGAAGAGATTCTGTATACAAAGCTACTTAATTATTACATTTTACATTCCACAGTAAAGTAAGTTATTGTTTATTTTTGTATCGCATATCAAAAGTACATGTTAAAATCATGACAATTTTAAAATAATTGATATGCAGCTATTAAGGCTGATGAGAGACATTCCAGTACATACATATATAAAGGACAGTTTATATGGTTAAGTCAAGACCTAAAACACATGTTACTAGTACAGAATCATTAAAAGTTGACACCAATTGATAATTCTGGTGTCGGGGTCTGTAGAAGTCCGTCAGACGTAGAGACTGCATGTTTGTTTGTTGTTATTTTGTTTTGCTTGTGGTGGTGGTGGTTACTTGTTTTTGTTTTGTTTATGGTGGTGGTTTTGAGATTTTTTTTGTTAACTTTCAACAATGTTGCATTTAATTTCTGTTTTTTTCTAATTTATATGTCTTAATTGTACTTCTTTATGTTTTTCTAATTAATATTAATTATATTTCATTTTCGATTTTTATGTCCAAAGTACACTTCTGTTTCATAATTTAAATAATGTATATTTTCTACGGTCATTCTCTCCCTTCCGCTGATTCAAGAAGGGCAGTTGTCAGTTTCTGGCGAAAGAATGTGCACAATACTGGTTAACCGCTTAGAGGACTAAGCCTGCCCAGTAAACATGTGGTTAGGTAAACTGACCACGCTCGACATGACCCCATTGGGTTGACTGGGCCGTAAAACCTCAACACAAACAAAATAATGTATATTACTTAATGCTACTGTTTGTAATTTATATGCCTGAATTAATGGTTCATTTCTATCTTCATGTAATTTATGTCCTTATTAAGCTTTTTTTTTTCTGTATTTTTGCAATTTATATTTCTGAATTGTATATTGTTCTATTTGTACTTTATATGCCCTAATTTTTCTTCTTTTCTTTTTCAGCCAGCTCGCATAATGTTTCTCAACTCTACCATCCATGGCGAGGGTCCGGAGCTTTAATGCCCTCTAGGATTGTTTGGTGTTTATCATAGGGTTTATAGCCTGTGGCCACTATGATCAGGGAAGAGATTCTGTATGCAAAGCTACTTAAATATTACATTTTTATATTCAATTTGTTGAATAAAATTCCTGAAAAGATTAAAAATAGTGATAGTAATAAAAGAATTAAAATAAAAGTATTGCAAATGTAATGAAGTTATTGAGCATGTATATTAAAGCACACTTTCCATAAATGTTTACATCCTACTAGGTAATAGAAGACATAGGTCTTCTGTTCATTTGTAAAGTGGAGTTAATTTTAAAAAAAAGGTTAGAGAAAAGTGCAGGAAGTGCTACAATCACTAGGGACAGCCCTTCCCAGACAAAAAGGTGAAGAGGAAATTGACAAAACCAAACAAGCGCATATTGGAAAGATGTATGAAAAGTTGTAATGCATCTGTTTTCATGAAAAAGATTAGCTTTTCTGAGGCTGTCATGGTCAAAAAAATCATTGTGGGTATTTGTGGTGCACTAAAAGAAATTATACCTGATATCACTATAAAAATCACATAAGACATGCAGTATGTATTTATATTTCAGTATGTAGTTTGCCTTAATAATCTCTCCTGTTTGTAACTTCTTTAGCCTAATTATACTAATTTTCTTACAGCATTATCCTATACAGCAAGCCCCCGTCTGAGGGGTGGTTGAAATATCGGGCTGCCAAATGTCTCTAGGGCAGGACTGCTGCTGTACTGTTGCAAGGGCAATAGTGCAACAGCAGACTTGACACCAGTTGATAATTCTGGTGTCGGGATCGGTAGAAGTCCGTCAAACGTAGAGACTGCATGTTTGTTTGTAGTTATTTTGTTTTGCTTGTGGTGGTGGTTACTTGTTTTTGTTTTGTTTATGGTGGTAGTTTTGAGATTTATTTTGTTAACTTTCAACAATGTTGCATTTAATTTCTGTTTTTTTGTAATTTATATGTCTTAATTGTACTTCTTTATGTTTTTCTGATTAATATTAATTATATTTCATTTTCGATTTTTATGTCCTAAGTACACTTCTGTTTCATAATTTAAATAATGTATATTACTTAATGCTACTGTTTATAATTTATATGCCTGAATTAATGGTTCATTTCTATCTTCATGTAATTTATGTCCTTATTAAGCTTTTTTTTCTGTATTTTTGCAATTTATGTTTCTGAATTGTATATTGTTCTATTTGTACTTTATATGCCCTAATTTTTCTTATTTTCTTTTTCAGCCAGCTTGCATAGTGTTTCTCAATTCTACCATCCATGGCGAGGGTCCGGAGCTTTAATGCCTGCTAGGATTGTTTGGTGTGTATCATAGGGGTTATAGCCTGTGGCCACTATGATCAGGGAAGAGATTCTGTATGCAAAGCTACTTAAATATTACAGTTTACATTCCACAGTAAAGTAAGTTATTGTTTATTTTTGTGTCACATATTAAAAGTACATGTTAAAATCATGACAATTTTTAAAATAATTGATATGCAGCCATTAAGGCTGATGAGACATTCCAGTACATACATACATAAGACAGTTTATATGGTTAAGTCAAGACATAAAACACATGTTACTAGTACAGAATCATTAAAATTTGTTGAATAAAATTCCTGAAAAGATTAAAAATAGTGATAGTAATAAAAGAATTAAAATAAAAGTATTGCAAATGTAATGAAGTTATTGAGCATGTATATTAAAGCACACTTTCCATAAATGTTTACATCCTACTAGGTAATAGAAGACATAGGTCTCCTGTTCATTTGTAAAGTGGAGTTAATTTTAAAAAAAAGGTTAGAGAAAAGTGCAGGAAGTGCCACAATCACTAGGGACAGCCCTTCCCAGACAACAAGGGGAAGAGGAAACAGACAAAACCAAACAAGCGCATATTGTAAAGATGTATGAAAAGTTGTAATGCATCTGTTTTCATGAAAATGTTTAGCTTTTCTGAGGCTGTCATGGTCAAAAAAATCATTGTGGGTATTTGTGGTGCACTAAAACAAATTATACCTGATATCACTATAAAAATCACATAAGACATGCAGTATGTATTTATATTTCAGTATGTAGTTTGCCTTAATAATCTCTCCTGTTTGTAACTTCTTAAGCCTAATTATACTAATTTTCTTACAGCATTATCCTATACAGCAAGCCCCCGTCCGAGGGGTGGTTGAAATATCGGGCTGCCAAATGTCTCTAGGGCAGGACTGCTGCTGTACTGTTGCAAGGGCAATAGTGCAACAGCAGACTTGACACCAATTGATAATTCTGGTGTCGGGGTCGGTAGAAGTCCGTCAAACGTAGAGACTGCATGTTTGTTTGTAGTTATTTTGTTTTGCTTGTGGTGGTTACTTGTTTTTTGTTTTGTTTATGGTGGTGGTTTTGAGATTTTTTTTGTTAACTTTCAACAATGTTGCATTTAATTTCTGTTTTTTTTTTCTAATTTATATGTCTTAATTGTACTTCTTTATGTTTTTCTAATTAATATTAATTATATTTCATTTTCGATTTTTATGTCGTAAGTACACTTCTGTTTCATAATTTAAATAATGTATCTTACCTAATGCTACTGTTTGTAATTTATTTGTCTGAATTAATGTTTCATTTCTATCTTCATGTAATTTATGTCCTTATTATGCTTTTTTTCCTGTATTTTTGCAATTTATGTTTCTGAATAGTATATTGTTCTATTTGTACTTTATATGCCCTAATTTTTCTTCTTTTCTTTTTCAGCCAGCTTGCATAGTGTTTCTCAACTCTACCATCCATGACGAGGGTCCGGAGCTTTAATGCCCGCTAGGATTGTTTGGTGTGTATCATAGGGGTTATAGCCGGTGGCCACTATGATCAGGGAAGAGATTCTGTATGCAAAGCTACTTAAATATTACATTTTACATTCCACAGTAATGTAAGTTATTGTTTATTTTTGTGTCACATATCAAAAGTACATGTTAAAATCATGACAATTTTAAAATAATTGATATGCAGCTATTAAGGCTGATGAGAGATATTCCAGTACATACATACATAAAAGACAGTTTATATGATTAAGTCAAGACATAAAACACATGTTACTAGTACAGAATCATTAAAATTTGTTGAATAAAATTCCTGAAAAGATTAAAAATAGTGATAGTAATAAAAGAATTAAAATAAAAGTATTGCAAATGTAATGAAATTATTGAGCATGTATGTTAAAGCACACTTTCCATAAATGTTTACATCCTACTAGGTAATAGAAGACGTAGGTCTACTGTTCATTTGTAATGTGGAGTTAATTTTAAAAAAAAGGTTAGAGAAAAGTGCAGGAAGTGCCACAATCACTAGGGACAACCCTTCCTAGACAACAAGGGGAAGAGAAAACAGATAAAACCAAACAAGCGTTTATTGGAAAGATGTGCGAAAAGTTGTAATGCATCTGTTTTCATGAAAAAGATTTGCTTTTCTGAGGCTGTCATGGTCAAAAAAATCATTGTGGATATCTGTGGTGCACTAAAACAAATTATACCTGATATCATTATAAAAATCACATAAGACATGCAGTATGTATATATATTTCAGTATGTAGTTTGCCTTAATAATCTCTCCTGTTTGTAACTTCTTTAGCCTAATTATACTTATTTTCTTACAGCATTACCCTATACAGCAAGACCCCGCCCGAGGGGTGGTTGAAATATCGGGCTGCCAAATATCTCTAGGGCAATGCTACTGCTGTACTGTTGCAAGGGCAATAGTGCAACAGCAGACTTGACACCAATTGATAATTCTGGTGTTGGGGTCGGTAGAAGTCTGTCAAATTTAGAGACTGCATGTTTGTTTGCAGTTATTTTGTTTTGCTTGTGGTGGTGGTTACTTGGTTTTGTTTTGTTTGTGGTGGTGGTTTTGAGATTTTTTTGTTAACTTTCAACAATGTTGCATTAAATTTCTGTTTTTTCTAATTTATATATCTTAATTGTTCTTCTTTATGTTTTTCTAATTAATATTAATTAAATTTAATTTTTGATTAATATGTTCTAAGTACACTTCTATTTCATAATTTTAATAATGTATATTCCTTAATGCTACTGTTTGTAATTTATATGCCTGAATTAATGGTTCATTTCTATCTTCATGCAATTTATGTCCTTAATATGCTTTTTTTCTGATGTTTCTGAATTGTATGTTGTTCTGTTTGTACTTTATATGCCCTAATTTTTCTCATTTTCATTTTCAGTCAGCTTGCATTGTGTTTCCCAACTCTACCATCCATGATGAGGGTCCGGAGATTTAATGCCCGCTAGGATTGTTTGGTGTGTATCATAGGTGTTATAGCCGGTGGCCACTATGATCAGGGAAGAGATTCTGTATGCAAAGCTACTTAAATATCGCACATTACATTCCACAGTAAAGTAAGTTATTGTTTATTTTTGTGTCACATATCAAAAGTACATGTTAAAATCATGACAATTCTAAAATAATTGATATTCAGCCATTAAGGCTGATGAGAGACATTCCAGTATATACATACATAAAAGACAGTTTATATGGTTAAGTTAAGACATAAAACACATGTAACTAGTACAGCATCACAAAAGTTTGTTGAATAAAATTGCTGAAAAGATTCAAAATAGTGATAGTAATAAAATAATTAAAATAAAAGTATTGCAAATGTAATGAAATTATTGAGCATGTGTATTAAAGCATACTTTCCATAAATGTTCACATCCTACTAGGTAATAGAAAACATGGGTCTCCTGTTCATTTGTAAAGTGGAGTTAATTTTAAAAAAAAGGTTAGAGAAAAGTCCAGGAAGTGCCACAGTCACTAGGGGCAGCCCTTCCCAGACACCAAGGGGAAGAGAAAACAGACAAAACCAAACAAGCGCATATTGGAAAGATGTACGAAAAGTTGTAATGCATCTGTTTTCATGAAAAAGATTAATTAGCTTTTCTGAGGCTGTCATGGTCAAAAAAAATCATTGTGGGTATCTGTGGTGCACTACAACAAATTATACCTGATATCACTATAAAAATCACATAAGACATGCAGTATGTATTTATATTTCAGTATGTAGTTTGCCTTAATAATCTTTTCTGTTTGTAACTTCTTTAGCCTAATTATACTAATTTTCTTACAGCATTATCCTATACAGCAAGCCCCCGCCCGAGGGGTGGTTGAAATATCGGGCTGCCAAATGTCTCTAGGGCAGGGCTACTTCTGTACTGTTGCAAGTACAATAATGCAACAGTAGACTTACCAATTGATAATTCTGGTGTCGGGGTCGGTAGAAGTCCGTCAAACATAGAGACTGCATGTTTGTTTGCAGTTATTTTGTTTTGCTTGTGGTGTAGGTTACTTGTTTTTGTTTTGTTTATGGTGGAGGTTTTGAGATTGTTTTGTTAACTGTCCACAATGTTGCATTTAATTTCTGTTTTTTTTTTTAATTTATATGTCTTAATTATACTTCTTTATCGTTTTCTAATTTATATTCATTATATTTCTTTTTTTTATTTATATGCCGTGGGTACACTTCTGTTTCATAATTTAAATACATGTACATTACTTGATACTACTGTTTGTAATTTATATGCCTTAATTATGGTTCCTTTCTATCTGCACGTAATTTATGTCTTAATTATGCTTTTTTTCTGTCTGTTTGTAATTTATGTTTCTGAATTGTATGTTGTTCTGTTTGTACTTTATGTGCAATAATTTTTCTCATTTTTTGATAGCCAGCTTGCATTGTGTTTCTCAACTCTACCATCCATGATGAGGGTCCGGAGCTTTAATGCCCGCTAGGATTGTTTGGTGTGTATTGTAGGAGTTATAGCTGGTGGCCACTATGATCAGGGAAGAGATTCTGTATGCAAAGCTACTTTAATATTACATTTTATATTCCACAGTAAAGTAAGTTATTATTTATATTATAGTGTCACATGTCAATAGTACATGTTAAAACCATGACAATTCTAAACTAATTGATATTCAGCCATTAAGGCTTATGAGAGACATTTCAGTATGTACATACATAAAAGACAGTTTATATAGTTAAGTCAAGACATACAACACATTACTAGTACAGCATCATTAAACTTTGTGGAATAAAATTCCTGAAAAGATTAAAAATAGTGATAGTAATAAAAAAATTAAAGTAAAAGTATTGCAAATGTAGTGAAATTATTGAGCGTGTGTTTTAAAGCACACTTTCCGTAAATGTTTATATCCATTTAGTTAATCATAGACTTATGTCTCCTGTTCATTTGTAATGTGGAGTTGATTTAAAAAAAAAAAAAAAGCTCATAGAAAACTCCAGGAAATTCCATAATCACTAGGCACAGCCCTTCCCAGACACAAAGGGGAAGAGAGAACAGACAAAATCAAACAAGCGCATATTAGAAAGATGTACCAAAAGTTGTAATGCATCTGTTTTCATGAAAAAGATTAGTTTTTCTTAGGCTGTCATGGTCATGTGGGTATCTGTGGTGCACTAAAACTAATATACCTGATACCACTGTAAAAATCACACAAGACATGCAGTAGGTATTAAATAAATAAAAATAATAAAAACTATTGCAAATGTTAAATGTGAAATTATTGAATGCATGTTTGAAAGAAAATTTTCCATAAATGTTTATATCCTGCTTGATAAAAGTAGACGTACATCTTCTATTCATTTGTAATAAAGTGAAGGTGATTTTAAGTTATAATACATCTGTTTTCATCAAAATTATTAGCTTTTCTGAGGCTTTCATGGTCACAAATTTATTGTGGGTATTTGTGGTGCATTTAAATCATATCTGATATCACTATAAAAATCATGAGATCAAAAAGTGTGTTTTAATGGGCTTGTAATTGAAAGGGCCAGTTAATGGAGGTGATCACAGTTTTGCAGTCACTATTTAGGACAGCTTGCGATAATCATCAGAATGGAGTCTGTTTATGTGTAACCATTTTTACTATGACTTCATTTTTGCAGATCATCCAGACCAGAACAGGCACACTGGGAAGCAGCCACTTTGTAAAGAGTTGTCGGTAAGTACACTGTAGATCCAATATATCACAGTCCATTATTTTGCAAAGTCCAGTATATCACAATTCAGCTGTGGATCACAAATTTCCACAAGCGTAAAATCTAAAGCTTAAAAATGTTTGTTACTTTTACTAATTTGAGAATAAAAAACTAATTGCAATTCGTTCCAGTGTTGGTTTATGATGCCTAGCCCAACACTAAGTCACTACCCAGCTAGCATTCTACGTAAATCTACATCGGGCCGTCATCGGCCCGTCAGCTACCCTGACGGGCCGATGACGGCCCGATATAGATTTACGTAGAATGCTGACAGGGTAAGGCGATGCAGTGTAAATTGTGACAAACAATCCAATCAGCATTAGTCAGTACAAGTGTTGATTAAATGACAACAGTAAGCATGCTTTAATGAAGGGAAGCAACACCAAGTGCATTAAAGTGTAAATAAACACTTAGAACATAAGAGATGTAGTTTCTGCACTGCTTATACCAAGAATATTTTCTTTAAATGTTTTCTGCTACCATATTAAAGGACCCTTTCGGATAGTTAAAAAAAATGAGTACAGATGATTGTGAATAATATTAATAAAAATAAATATTATTATCAACCTGAATTGGTGCTCTACCAGATTTTCCTTTTTATATGTTACTAGGTGCTCAGTAAAAATCAACAGCAGGACATTAAGAAATAATAACAACAACAATGGCATCCTAAATTGTCAAATTCAGGAATTCATTATTTTCTAAAATAGTTTCAGCTGATCTCTATTGCTTGTTTGGGGGGTTTAAAGCACTTTTACAGCTAGCTAACTTCACCCTGGGTCCCGATGCTACTCTTCAAACTACCAGGGTGCAAAACAAAGTGAGTTATTTCACACGGTTATACAAGCATGGTGCATGTCTTGACATTTACAGCAATCTGGATATGTTTCAATATCGAACCTTGGCCCCCAAGTATTGCCATGTATTGGATCCATAGTTGAATTATTGTATTTATACTAAATATTTGGAAGGTGTGTCCCAGATCAGGGGGTGGTTGGGTGAGGCAAACGTGTCCTGTAGCTTTTGTCACAGCGGCGTCCAACTGATACTGACTTAGTTGGATAAGGCCTGTTGTCCTTGCAGCAGGTAGGGGTAGAGGAGGAATGTTGTTATTAGCTCACCTGAGCAATGCTCAGGATGAGCTATAGTGATCACTTTTGTCCGTCGTTGCTCTTGTGTCCGTTTGTCTGTTAACACTTTCAAATGACAAGTCCTCCAAAACAACTGATGCGATTTGTCCTTAATTTAGTAAGAATGTTGCTTTGGTAGAGGGATTTAAAAATAGCTAAAACTATGGTGATCTGACTCTTGATTTGGTTGCCATGGCAACAGAAAGCTCCCATAGACTTATAATGGGAAAATGGTTAAATTGCATTTTCTCGATAACCACTGATGTGATGTGCACCATATTTGAAAGTTATGATCATCTGATGATTGTCTACCCAGTTTATGTGTTTTATATGACCAGTGGCCATTTTGTTTAGTTACCATGGGAACATTCAATTTGGAAAAGGATCTTTTTAAATGACAACTCCTGTTAAACAGCTGAAGCAGTATGACTCTAATTTGGTACAAATGTTCATTGGATAAGGACGATCCAAAATAGCTAAAATTATGGTGATCTGCCTCTTGGTTTGGTTGCCATGGCAGCAGAAAACTCCCATAGACATATAATGGGAAAATGGTTCAACTGCGTTTTCTCCATAACCACTGAAATGATGTGAACCGTATTTAACAGTTATGATCATCTGATGATTGTCTACCTAGTTTATGTGTTTGATGACCAGTGGCCATTTTGTTTGGTTGCCATGGAAACATTAATTTTCAAAAAAAGGAATTTTTTAAATGACAACTCCTTCAAAACCACTGAAGCAGTATGACTCTAATTTGGTTCAAATGTTGTTTGGGTAAGGGTTATTCAAAATACACATGTAGCTAAATTTATGGTAATCTTATTCTTTGTTTGGTTGCCATGGCAGCAGAAAGCTCGCATAGACTTATAGTGAGAAAAGGGATAAATTGTATTTTCTTCATAACCAGTGAAGTGATGTGAACCATATTTGGCATTTATGATCATTTGATGATTTTCTACCCAGTTTGTGTGTTTTATGACCAGTGGCCATTGTGTTTGGTTGCTATGGCAACATTAAATTTCAAAAAAAAGGAAATTATTTAATGACAACTCCTTCAAAACCACTGAAGCAGTATGACTAATTTGGTAAAAATTTTACTTTGGTAAAGGCAATTCAAAATAGCTAAACTTCTGGTGAACTGTCTCCTGGTTTGGTTGCCATGGCTACATAAAGCTCCCATAGGCTTATAATGGGAAAATGATTTAATTGCATTTTCTCCATATCCACTGAAGTGATGGTAACCATATTTGGCAATTATGATCATAAGATGATTGTCTATCCAGTTTGTGTGTGTTTGATGACCAGTGGCCATTTTGTTTGGTTGCAGTGGCAACATTAAATTTAAAAGAAGGATTTTTTAAAATGATAGTTCTTCCAAAACCACTGAAGCAGTTGGACTTTAATTTGGTGCATTGTTTGGCATAGGACAATTCAAGATAGCCAAACGTTTGGCGGTCTACCTCTTGGTTTGGTTGCCATGGCAACAGAAGGCTCCCATAGACTTATAATAGGAAAATGATTAAATTACACTTTCTCCATAACCAGTGAAGTGATTTGAGCCATATTCGGCAGTTCTGTTAAATGTCTATCCAGTTTATATGTTTTATGACCGGTGGTCCTGTTGTTTGGTTGCCACAGCAACAATTAATTTTGAAAAAAGGGCTTTTTTTGAATGACATCTTGGAACCACTGAAGCAGTATGACTGTAATTTGGTACAAAAGTTGATTGAGTAAGGGCAATTCAGAATAGCTATAATTATGGTGGTCTGCCTCTTGGTTTGGTTGCCATGGCAACAGAAAGCTAGCATCGACTTATTATGGGAAAATGGTTTAATTGCAGTTTCATACCCTTGCCACAAAAAATGGCAAGTGTATTATGTTATATTGTCCGATTTTTGATTGTCTGTCCATCTATATGGGTGAATATCCAAGATTTAGGGGCTATTTTTGGGCTATTTTGGACATAATTGTGAGGTATTTTGAGGTTTATTCCATTAAAAATGCATCAGCTAGCCCCTAAACCAAATCCTTTTTTTAATTACAGTGGCAGAATTAAAAAAAGTTGCATAACAAATGCATAGCTGTAGTGACTATTTCATTCAGATGAGTGAGCCGTGGCCGGTAGGTCTCTTGTTTCTTCTGTTCCCTCTCTTTGATTTCCCTCTCGTCCCTATCCCTAACTTTCATCTTCCCTTCTATCTCTTTCTCCCTTTCTCTGGGAGACAAAATGACTCACAAGATTTGATGTGTCGTTAAACCCCAACACAATCAAGACCCAGATGCCAAGTAATAAAATGGACTTGTTCAAATATTGAGATAAATACGGTAGTCTTGTATCTCACCTACATAGTCACTCAAACTTCATCTGAGCATACATCCACACACTTTGTAGCCCCCATGAAAATCAGTCACATGGACATAAGTAATAATCCTAAGTGTTGGGACATGCCTGAGCAAACAGTTTCGACTTAGATCAGACACTGTGTGCAATGTCTGATCGGAGTCTTCATAGTTTGCCACTCTCCCCAGCAGTTTCTCAGACACATCAACATTTTAAAATGAAGTCAAGTATAGTAAGAAGTTACATTATGAAAACACGCCTATTCAAATATATTGTACATTTTACAACCAAAGAAAGAAAATTATCAGATAAAAAATTCAGATATTTTTCATATTTCTGCTCAAAACATAGATTGTGTGTACTCGTTAGAACCGCCTCGCTGAGGCGGTTCTAACGAGTACCCACAATCTATGTTTTGAGCAGAAATAAGAAAAATAATGTATACCCCTGTAAACCCCAGTTTTACTATATAAAAGTGGGGTTTAAGGGGGTCAAAATTATATGGGCATGTTTTCATGATGAATATGCCCCAAAATTTAGGGTAAGAATGGTTCTCAGCAATTGGTAGTTATGGTAACAATGGCATTGAGGTTTTTACCACATGCTGATGTGGAAGAACACTGCTGAGGCAAAAAATAAAGAAAATATGTTGGTGCTGCATGTTGACCTTCATAGGTCAAAATATTTGACCTCTGCACCTGGATTGTGACAAACTAGAGAATTGCATGATTCATAACATACAGGATATTTGTGGTATACTGGTGTTCAAAAGTTCTATAGTGTTCTTTCCCTGCTCCCCACACTCACCCACACACAAACTAGTCCACTGTGTAATGGTTTGTGACTCCTCTGGTTATACAGAAACCACTGAGGAGTTTAAGTCCCTCATTTAATTAACCCTATCAGAGGTATGCAGCAAGGTATATGGGAACCAGAATTTTAGGGTGACTTAGTGTACAGATTTAGAAAAATTTTAAGAAATTCAGAAAACTAATTAACAGTTATAAAAGAATTGGCTGTATTATGCAGCAGACTGCATGCCTAGTTATCAACCCAATCATTGTTGGGGGCTACGCTTCACTCTTTAATTGCACAGTGGTAGTTTGGGCCTCAGACTCAATGACAGCCTCTTCGTAAAACTTTAACCAATGGGTGGGGGCTTGGCGATATGTCTTTGGCTTTGCCTGCCGTGGTTCAGCTAAAGGTTTTCATTTACTCTGGCTCACAGTAGAATTAGCCATGAGTACTCCTCTTTGTTTAGCATAGTGATTAATTTGATTTTTATGTTTCAGTTGGGAGCTTTTATGCAAACCAAATTTTTATGTATTAAGAGAAGCATTGGGACCCAGGTTGAAGTTGGCCGGCTGTAAAAGTGCTTTAAACCCTCTGTTGATTTATTCTTGCTTTAAACCCGTTGTTGGTTTATTCTACTGACCGTTCTAAAGCGGTGGTCCTAGTGTTTGTTTTAGTCTTTGTTGCTTAGTAGTTTATTCTATGAGGAGATAGTCTTGCCTTGTGTTATTTTTTTCTTGTGTTTTTTCAGTCCTTTTAGCATTGTTATTACCTGGCTTGGGGAAGAAAGAGCTAATCTTTGTGCTTACAGTATGTTTGTTCGATTGGCACTTGTTTTATTTTGTCTGTTTCTCCTTCCTCTTGGTGTCTGGGAAAGGCTCCGGCTTGGTATTGTTGCTTTCCCTGGAATTTACTCTCACCTTTTTTGCATTACTCAAAATATTTTAGATATATTTCTGTATGAATAAATAAAAAAAATACCCCCAACCCCTCCTTTAGTTTTTAATGCTCTGTCTTAGACACAACTTTTTTTATTCGGCTAAACACACTGTAATAACCCTAAATAATAGGACGGGCAGGCCTTAACAAACAGTGCAGACCTAGATCAGACACCGCAGAATGTGGCATCTGATCATAGTCTATATTTTTTGCCACTCATCCAGCACTATTTTAGACACATCAACAGATAGTAAAATAGACTTTAAATTTTAGGTCAAGTATTGTAAGGAGTTAAAGACACAATGGCAGATTAAGACAAAAAAATCCTTGGTGACTTAGGCCACCCTTAACAGGTAGGGGCCTGACAAGGGGTAATTAGATTAGGTATCAGCAAAGTTTCAAGATAGAAATCACAACTTTGTTAAGATTTGAACATCTGGGCGCTGAAAGGACCAACTTGAGGAACAGCTATGAATTTTTTACACACAGATCAAACAGCATTATAGTTGAGAACCTGATTTGGAACTAATCTGTTTTTTTTTTTCACCTTATATATATATATATATATATATATATATATATATATATATATATATATATATATATATATATATATATGTGATGGACCAGTCCAAAAACTGTTTTGCACAAGCAGTTTCTGACATGCTGTTGGATCATGTATTGACAAAAGATTTGCTTGTCTGCATAATATTTCTTTTTGGTGAAAATTTTGAAGCTGATTCGAAAAAAACAAATTATGGACCGAATTTTACTTGTTCTAAAATTTCATCAAGTACAATTTACCAACTGTTGTCTAAAACATGCTGGATGATCGGCAGTGTAGACCCTGATGAGATGTAAATGGGTCTGCACTGTTTGCTCAGTCCTGTCTAACTGAATACATTCTAGCCATTGGAGCTTTCTGAATACATACAGTAAATATGATAATCCCTGTTTGATAATAACTGTTTAGGCAATGGGGATAAAAGTAGCCTTTTAATGGAGCTGGCCACTTAATAGAGAGGACCACTGTTTGGCTGCCTCTATAAAGACCAGTTTATCCTTTTTTTTTTTTTTTTTTTTTTCAAAATGGAATCTTTAGAGTGGTGGGGTATGGGAAGGTATCACTAGGGCATCCATCTGATATTGACTTGCAGTTGGGCAAGGCCTCGTATCCTTGTAGCTGATAAAGGTAGAGGGGAAAATATTTTTATTTCTTCTGTTTCTTCACTTTCATTCCTGTTCCGCTTTCTTCCCTGTCCCTCGCTTTCATTGCCACTCCTATCTCTTCTTTTTTCTCCCTTTCTCTGGGAGACGACGAAATATGACGCACAAGGGGTAATTTGTCTTTAAACCCCAGCACAATAAAAAAAATGGAGTCTTAACAACTTTAACCGTAATCACTACATATGTTTGCAGATCATAATACCAGATCAGCCAGAGTGGGAAGCAGCCACTTTTTAAAGAGAACCATTCTCAATCAAAAAGAAAATATACATTTTATCCAAAGTATTCAGTCATTTAACCTGAGAAAATCAAACTCTGCAGAATGTGGCATTTGATCAGGGTCTACACGGTTTGCCATTCATCCAACAGTTTTCAGACACCTCAACAGCAAGTGTAGTAGACTTATTGTAATTTTAGAAATAGTATGGTAAGGAGTTAAGGTGTCCCAAAAGTTTAGATAAATATGGGGCATGCATGCAAAATCATGTCTTCAGGCATATCGAGGGTTGAGCGCAAGACTATGGTAACTCAAACATATTTTTGAAACCCTTGTTTAGGGGCAACTTGGACCTCTTTGTAAACAATGCAAATTTAGGTGCCATTGCTCATACGAGCAATGGCACCTAAATTTTCATTGTTTACAGAAAGAAATGTTGTAATCTTCATAACGCCTTCATGGTGAGGAGATTAGGTTTGGGGAAAAACAACCATCTGAGTTACGCCAGTCTTGCGCTCAACCCTCGATATGTGAATAGTGAAGGCCAAGATCAACCTAAATTCACAGTCTGTTCAGGGGCTTCACTGTCTGCAATAGAATCATTGGATACTACAGCATATATGAATGGAGAGCAAATCGAGGGTTGAGCACAAGACTAGCGTAACTCAGATGGTTGTTTTTCCACAAACCTAATCTCCTCACCATGAAGGCATTATGAAGATTACAACATTTCTTTCTGTAAACAATGAAAATTTAGGTGCCATTGCTCGTATGAGCAATGGCACCTAAATTTGCATTGTTTACAAAGGGGTCCAAGTTGCCCCTAAACAAGGGTTTCAAAAATATGTTTGAGTTACAATAGTCTTGCGCTCAACCCTCGAAATGCCCATATGATACTTTGCACATGCACAGGATGATCTGAATCTGCACATTTTGTACATGTTGGAAGGTACTTTTTCACTAGAAATATTAACTCCTTCTCTCTTGCCTAGCAGATGAGACACATAAAATCCCAAGTCAATTCCAAGAAAAATTCAGGGCCCATTTGTTCAAAGCGTTGTTAGCTTAACAAGCTGGTTAAGGGTCATTTCGTTAACTGTTTTAGCAGATTCAATATACAATATTCTGAAATTTTTAACCCTTAAAGCGCCAATCACAACTATTGTTGTCTGCTTTGTCATCTGCTTGTGATTTTAAAAGTCATTTTTGCAAACAGTGTGGACCCAGATCAGACTAGGAGCAGTCTGATCAGGGTCCACACTGTTTGCCTTTATGCAAAAATAAGTTTGAAAAGTCTGCAAGAATATTCAGCAGACGACATAAACAGACGACATTTTCAGATGCAGTTTTTTCTTGGCGCTTTAATGGTTAAAAGCTACTCACAGTTTTTCAGCCAAAAATTTCAGCATATTTGCTTATCGCTCGATGTAAATTTTAACGAATCGTTAACTAAAGATGTCGTTAGTTTTGAACAACTGGGCCCTGAATGTCTTTTTTGCTACAATTTTGCTTTGCACTTTTAACTCATAGCACTGCGGGTAAAAATTTTATCAGAGGACATATTGAAATATTTTTCTTAATTTTCCTAGAAAATAGGATTTGACATTTTATGCAATTTGCATGATATGTCAAGTAACGTTTTCTGTGAAAATAAGAAAAAAGTCAGTAATTTGTCACCTGCTAAATTAGCTGAGAGAGTGCTAAAGGTTAAAGGTTAAATCTGTTGTTAGCTGTACTGACTATAGCTGGGGAGAAGAGATCTGTGGAGTGCTGTCAGGCAGTGGTAAAGCATCAGACTTAATTTTGAAAGGTAACAGAGTCAATCAGAAAAAGAAAGTCAGTCTGGAGTTCATGGAGACTCTTCAGACGTCCTCATTAGTATTAACCCATTTACCATGTCTAGTGGACTCTTACTACCTTTACTCTTCGGACACATCCATTTCCTATATAAGGGGTCTCTGATTTTTATCATTATCATGTTTTGTAGAAATATCTAAATTTAATGAAAACAATGTAGACAGTGATCAGACTCCACATTCTGCTGCATCTGATCTGGGTCTACACTGTTTGCCAATGTCCCTTATGGGACACCAGGCATAAATGGGTTAATTTTGTTTCAGAGTTCAGACTTATACTGTGAGGCGAGGAAAAACAAATAAAAATGGATGGCTGTAAGGGGAGGAGGAGGCCATTAAAAGGAGTGAAAGAAAACAGAAAAAAGCCCTGCTTCACACATATCCTGGCTGGAATTTTTTTTAATGACAGTTGGAAACAGACCATGTAAGTACAGAACCAGTAGAATACATTTCAAACATTGCACTGCAAATTTTTCCAGTAATTTTTAAAAGTCTATGTTCATAGTAAAGTAGATACAAATGGAGCATTATTCGAGGGTTGATCGCAAGACTAGCGTAAGTTAGATGGTTGTTTTTCCCCAAACTTAATCTCCTCACCATGAAGGCGTTATGAAGATTACAACATTTCTTTCTGTAAACAATGAAAATTTAGGTGCCATTGCTCGTATGAACAATGGCACCTAAATTTGCATTGTTTACAAAGGGGTCCAAGTTGCCCCTAAACAAGGGTTTCAAAAATATGTTTGAGTTACTATAGTCTTGCGCTCAACCCTCGTATTGGTCTCACTGAGATAACATGGAGAAACTCTCCAAGGCAGAGGAACTTCTGAAGATGGACACCAGCATCCATGTCACTGGATAGGTGGACAAACACAAGTATCTTGTTAAATGTCTTGTATGCAAGGAAAATTTGAACACAGTAATATTAGTCTGCAAGCCCATCTCAAGCAGATTTTTATGTAACAGCCCTTTCCAATATCTCCTTTATTCAGGTATTATAAGATACCCCCAGATAAGAGGGGGTATCAGGAAAACATTGTTATTATTTCTCCTCAAAAACATGCTGTGGGTACTCATTAGAAGTGCCTCGCCAACAATGTTTGATTGGAAAAAAGGGCCTTATCGGGAATTATGGGCATATGCAGCAGTCTCAAGCCAGTGGGACAACAAAATGGAAGAGTTCAGTAATAAACAAGCAATCTATTGTTGACCAGGTATATTCAAAAGGTTTGGTATTCAAAGTTGTCGCTCACAAAAGCCCACTGGGGTAAAGTTTTTGGTAGATGAAACAAAAGTGAGCTCCAAGCTCCTAGCACTTTTCCATATAAAACAACCTTTCGCTGACAGACCAGACACTCAAAATCTATCATGAAGAGGACTTGGCACAGTCTGCCTGGAAGTCATCCTAACAAGATTAACTGGGTGAGGAAATGCTTCCAGACTGGTGTCAAAACTGACAAATTACCTCCTTACCACAATAATCTCCGCTGCTACCTGCCCCCAACCACCGTTACACACCCTCTCCCCCTGCTAACTGTGTTTGTGGGGGGTGGGGGTATAATGTTTTCATGTCTGTCCGTCCATTTGTCAGTCCATTTTGTTTTTATCGCACCTGCTTGTAGCAGGGTGCGATATAGGCGTCCGATTTTCTGTCCGTCCGTCCGTCCGTCCGTCCGTCCGTCCGTCCGTCCGTCAGTCCGTCCGTCCGTCTGTCAACATTTATGTCAACGTTCGACATTTATGTCAAAGTTAGTATTCTAATCAACTACAAGACTAAACAACCATCAAACTTTGCATGAAACATCTCCCTGACCTCCTGACTTTGCGACATAGGCGTCCGCTTTTCTGTATGTCTGTCCATTCGTCCGTCCGTCTGTCAACATTTATGTCGACGTTCGACATTTATGTCAAAGTTAGTATTCTAATCAACTGCAAGACTAAACAACCATCAAACCTTGCATGAAACATCTCCCTGACCTCCCGACTTTGTGACGTAGGTGCCCACTTTTCCATTCGTCTGTCTGTTCGTCCGTCCGTCCGTCTGTCTGTTAACAGTTCTGTTATGTCGAAGTTTGACATTTATGTCAAAGTTAGTATTCTAATCAACTACAAGACTAAACAACCATCAAACCTTGTCTGAAACATCTCCCTGACCTCCTGATTTTGTGACATAGGTGGCCCGCTTTTCCATTCGTCTGTCCGTTCGTCCGTCCGTCTGTCTGTTAACAGTTCTGTTATGTCGAAGTTTGACATTTACGTCAAAGCTAGTATTCTTGTCAACTACAATTCTACAACAACCATGATACCTTGCATGACACATCTCCCTGACCTCCTGACTTGGCAGGTATGTTGACCCAGTGACCTTGACCTATATTTTTTGCTCCATTGGCTTTGAAACAATTTACGTTGACGTTCCAGATCTTCTCAACTATAAGGTGTACAACTACCAAACCTTGCATAGTGCTTCTCCTAGATGTACTGACTTGGCAGGTACCTTGACCCGGTGACCTTGACCTATATTTTGCTCTCCAGTGACTTTGACATATTTTGTGTCGACGTTCGATATCTCCTCAACTATAAGGCCTACAACCATCAAACCTTGCAAAGTGCTTCTTCTCAATGTACTGACTTGGCAGATACCTTGACCTGGTGACCTTGACCTATATTTTGGCTGCAGTGACTTTGACATAATTTACGTCAATGTTCTAGATCTCCTCAAGTGTAAGACCTCTAGCCACCAAACCTTGCATAGTGCTTCTCCTAGATGTACTGACTCTGCAGGTATCTTGACCCGGTGACCTTGACCTATATTTTGCGCTCCAGTGCCTTTTACACATTTTATGTCAACGTTCAATATCTCCTCAACTATAAGGCCTACAACCATCAAACCTTGCATAGTGCTTCTCCTCAATGTACGAACTCTGCAGGTACCTTGACTGGGTGACCTTGACCTATATTTCGCGCTCCATTGACTTTTACAACTTTTACGTCACCCTTCCTTATGTAAGGCCTTCAACCACCAAACCTTATATAGCACTTCTTCTCGATGTACTGACTCGGCAGGTACCTTGACCTGGTGACCTTGACCTATATTGTGCACTCCAGTGACTTTGACACATTTTATGTTGATGTTCAGTATCTCCTCAAATATAAGACCTGCAACCACTAAACCTTGCATAGTGCTTCACCTCATTGCACTGGCTTGGCAGGTACATTGACCCGGTGACTTTGACTTATATTTGACACATTTTACGTTGATGTTTGATAACTCCTCAACTATAAGGCCTACAACCACTATACCTTGTATTGTGCTTCTCCTTGATGTACTGGATTAGCAGGTATCTTGACCCGTGACCTTGACCTATATTTCATGCTCCAGTGACTTTTACACATTTTACGTCAACGCTCCATTATCATTGGGCTGTATGATACGAAAAGTCAGTGCTGAAGATATAGCCATTAGAGGGAATGGGACTGGCCTGGAATATATGTGCCCCACTAGGCACTTTGTCTACATTTTTTTCAACCCAGTTTTCCAAGTAAGCACTGCTAAGAATGAAATAAACTTATTTAATAACCACGTTCTGATTGTGGCTCCTGTGACTTTTGCCCCAGCAGGTGCGATGACGCCTTCCGCGGAATTCTTGTTGTTTCTGCTACTTATCTTGCTAAATGATTCCAGGAATCTTTTCATATTTTGAGTAAATGTTGAAAGGGATAAGATGTGTCTGTCACACAAAATAAGGGCGGAGGGGTTATTTCCCTTTGTTATTCTTGAAAAAGTGTTTTCATTTCTGCTTCTTATCTTGCTAAATGATTTCTGGATTCTTTTCATATTTTGCAGAAATGTTAATGTTGATGAGTCATTGCTGTTCGACAAAAATAAGAATCCAGGGGTTAGTTTCTTTAGAGTTTCATTATTCTAGTCTGTTGGTTTCTGCTTCCTATCTTGCTAAATAATTTCTGGAATCTTTTCATATTTTGCATTCACATTGATATTGATAAGGTGTTGCTGATGGACAAAAAACAGGGCCTAGGGTTTAATTCCTTAAGAATTATTTTCCCTTGCAGTTCTTGGAAATGCACGTTTTGGTTTCTGCTTCTTATTCTTCTTATCTTGCTAAATAATTTCAGGAATCTTTTGATATTTTGCATAAAGGTTGATATTGATAAGTTGTTGCTGTTATACAAAAATAAAGACCTAGGGGGTAATTCCTTTAGAGTTATTTCCCCTTTGTTATTTGTGGGTGGTTGGGTGGTGCGAAGGTGTCATGTATCTTTTGTCACCTGGGGCGTCCAGCTGATTTTGGCTTATAGTTGGGCAAGGCCTGCTATCCTTGTAGCAGGCAAGGGTAGGGAGGTGATGTTTTTATTTTTTCTGTTTCTTCACTTTCATTCCTGTTTCTCTTTCTTCCCTGTCCCTCCCTTTCATCTCTTCTGCTATCTCTTCTGTCTATTTTCTCCCTTTCTCTGGGAGACGACACAAAATGACCCACAAGGGTTGACGTGTCGTTAAACCCCAACTCAATCAATCTTGGAAAGGCATTTTGGTTTCTGCTTATCTTGCTAAATAATTACAGGAATATTTTCACATTTTGCATAACCCATGATATTGATGAGGTCTTGCTGTTAGACAAAAATAAGGGCCTAGAGATAATTCCTCTACAGTTATTTCCCTTTGTAATTTTTGAAAAAGCCTTTTAGTTTCTGTTTCTTATCTTGCTAAATGATTTTAGGAATCTTTTCATATTTTGCATAAATGTTGATATTGATGAGATGTTACTGTCAAAGAAAAATAAGGGCCTAACGGGTATTTCCTTTCTAATTAATTCCTATTCTTACTTTTGAAAAGGTGTTTTGGTTTCTGATTATCTATCTGTCTAAATAATTTAAGAATTGACTTTTCATAAATGCTGATATTGATAAGATGTTTCTGTTAGAGAAAAATGAGAGTTTATTGTCCCCCTGCATTAGTCAGTAGGGACTATTAAAATGGGTTCGTCTGTCTGTCTGTCCATTCAGCAACAATGCAACAAACTTCTCCCTTTTTTCCCAGGAGGAAGAAGTCACTTCTCCCTAAATTACTGGGCCAGCTTGGACCCTTAGATTACAGTTCACCAAATATCAGCAGAGCTATACCCCATTGAAAATTTTATTTTTATTTTTTTAAATTCCACTTGCAGTTTATATCCGGAGCACTGAATTATGCAGGAGCCAGTTTATGTGCTACATCTTATTACTTGCCACAGGCGTATAATGCCCCGCTTGTGGAGCTCTTGTTGCCCACAGCTTATGGCATGTATGATAATGCATATTTGTTATAAATGGTCTGAAGATGTGCATGTGGTTTAGGGTTATCCTCCTGTCATATGGATTTAAAAGTCAGAACCCTTTACTGACAAAGCCATGCCATTGGGGGACGCTTGCCCGCAACAGGTTTTTATGGGTTAATTAGATTAGAGTTATTTCCTTTTGTTATTCTTGAAAAGGCATTTTGGTTCCTGCTTCTTGATAAATAATTTAAGGATTTTTTTCATATTTTGCAGAAAAGTTTGAGATGTTGCTGTAGAGAAAAACATGGGTGTAGAGGTTCATTCCATTACAGTAAGTAACTTCCCTTTGTTCTTCTTGCAAAGTTGCTCTGGCATGACAATAGTGCATGCACAGTGAAATCCACTTATCTCAAAGCATTTCTTGAAGCAGTCTGATACTTTGCAGACTCGTTAGACATAATGAACATGTGCAGGAAGACATGTGATGCTGAAAAAGTTATTTTTGTTAAAACAACAGCTTTTTTTCCTCGGTGGCTCAGTTGGATGCACCATCCGACTGGAGAGCAGGAGGTCGCGGGTTCAACCCCCACCGAGGACGGCTACATTCTTTCGTGGAGATTGATCATGAAATATTTTCTACGGTCATTCTCTCCCTTCCGCTGATTCAAGAAGGGCAGTTGTCAGTTTCTGGTGAAAGAATGTGCACAATACTGGTCAACCCTGAGAGGACTAAGCCTGCCCAGTAAATGTGTGGTTAGGTAAACTGACCGCGCTCAACATGACCCCATTGGGTTGATTGGGCCGTAAAACCTCAGCACAAACAAACAGCTTTTTTTCACTTGGCCATTTTTGGGTAATTCTTGACTATTGGGTTTTGTATGCTCTGATGCTGAAAAAATTATTTTTGTTAAAACAACAGCTTTTTTTTTTGCTTTGCCATTTTTAGGTAATTCTTGGCTATCAGGTTTTGTATGCTCTGATGCTGAAAAATTTATTTTTGTTAAAACAACAGCTTTTTTTTCGCTTAACCATTTTTAGGTAATTCTTGGCTATCGGGTTTTGTATGCTCTGAGATGGTGCAGCCATTTTTAGGTTATTCTTGACCATCACAAAAACATACCTATATAATTTTGACCCCCTTAAACCCCACTTTTATATGGTAAAAATGGGGTTTACAGGGGTAAACAATATTTTTCTTATTTCTGCTCAAAACATAGATTGTGGGTACTCGTTAGAACTGCCTCGTCGAGGCGGTTCTAACTGAGTACCCACAATCTATGTTTTTAGCAGAAAATATGAAAAATATCAGAATTTTTTATCTGAAAAATTTCATTTTTTGGTGGTAAAATTTTCAGTATATTTGAATAGGAGTGTTTTCGTAATGTATTGTGTTTTGTGTGCTCTGAGATGGTGCTGCTGAGATACTCCATGTATAGTGAAATCAACTTGGCTCAAAGAATTTGTTGACAAATTCAAATACTTTGCAGAGTCATTAAAGACATATTGAACATGTGCATGAAGGAGATTGCTCCTGGAAAAAATCTTTTTTGACAAAATGACTGGCTTTTTTAAGTGCCATTTATGTCTATCCATATGTCTTTCTGTCTGTGTTGGTTTTTTCAGTCACATACAACCTAAAGCAAATCTAGAAAGGCAGAACGGCATCATTACTTTGTGGGTGGGTTAGGTGGGGTGGTGGTGGTGGTTATCTTCTAAGCACTGCTTATTAGCACTTCTCATTTTTTAACTAAAAATAGGCTTTTTGGGATTTTATGTAAATTGTCCAGATTTGCATACATTCATTACGTTGTCCCATTATCAGAGGAATTTTAGTATGTTATTTTTGTGTGTGTGTGTAATTTTATTTTATTTGTTTTTGTTAATATATTTATTTGTTAAGTTTTCTTTTTTTTTATTTATTGATTATTTTCTTTTTAATTTTATTTATTCATTTATTTTATTAGTTCCTCCAATCTGAAAAAAAGTAATTTTTTCCATTGTATGCAAATCTAGACAATTTACATGAAATCTCAAAAAGCCCAGATTTTTGTGTTTTTTCCATTAAAGTGTTTTAAGGTTTCTTTTCTGCTTTTTTTTTTTCTTTCTTTTTTTTCAGATTGGAGGAAACTAATAAAATAAATAGATAAATAAAATTAAAAAGAAAATAATAAATAAAAAATAGAAAACGTAACAAATAAATATATTGACAAAATAAATAAAATACAAAAATACACACACAAAAAAATCATATTAAAAATCCTCTGATAATGGGACAAGGTAATGAACTGTGTAAAAGGGGACACAGTGCTATTGGGAAGCACTGTTTATTTTCATGAGCTTTCTAAGAGGAGCAAATTGAAAAATTGATGCACATGTATGTTTCTTTTGTTTTTCTGATCGGTGGGAGGGGGGAGGGGGAGCCGCATGCCCACGATAGTTTGTTGTGGGCATCTGGTTTCTGCTGGAGTTGGGGAGTATTGCCTTTCATGTCAGTCATGGTAAATGTGCCCAAGCAAATTGCCACTTCTTTTTTATATACATATCTGAAGATAATTTTTCTGTTTTGGGGTTCTCGCCATATAGTTACAACAACCCAGAATTGTTTTGGACTGGTAAGATCAGATACAGTTGTTAAGATTGACAAATCATTAATTTAATCCACCTATCAATTTAAAGTTGTGAAATCTACAATCTGACCCAAATATTCCAGTAGTAAACGCATGTCCACATGCTGTGCTGTTACATTGTGACTGCCTGTATCTCGAGACACCTCGCTTGCCTATTTGAGAGTTTCTGAGAAATCCACTGTTATTCTGTAACTGTTAGGACTTATTGGCTGTCAAAATATACCCAAAATTAATTTCAGAGCTCAGAAAATTAGTTGTGTCTTTTACTTGAACTACTCAAAATAAACAGGACAGTCATTTTCTATGCCACAGTGACCTAGAAATAAAGGATAAAATCCAACACCAATTATTTAATGGAAATATTTTCTCTTCATTTTCCAGGTGAGATAATGAACTAGTAGGCCTATACGAAAGCAAATAGACAATAAAACAAGTCAGATCTCTGATAAAGCTAGACTCAACACACTTTTGAAATTTATCATATTTTAAATGTTATTTATGTACAAGCAGATTTTCATAAATAAAAAAAAAGGAATAAGAGGAGAGGGAGCAATTATTGTTTCATGGCGGTGGGGTTGTGCTGGTGCTTGGTGGCAAAGTGAGACAGAATAGATTCCTGGGCAGTCATTTATGTTTTTTCTTCAGTACATCTGTGCTGTCACAACCACATCCCCAGAAAAAGTAGGTAGCTCAAACATACTGTGTTATAGCGTGAAAACAAATTAATAAGCAAATAAATGGAATACCAGTATTTGAATACATACATACATACATACATACATACATATACATACATATGTATGCAGTTTCTACCTATTTGTTATCCCACTTACATACCTACTTACATGTAACATACCCAGATACCTACCATGTAGAAGCATATGCATGTGAATGCATACCCATGCAGAAGCTTATGCATGGGAATACATACATACATACATATTCTCTCCCTTCCACTGATACAAGAAGGGTAGTTGTCAGTTTCTGGCGAAAGAATGTGCACAATACTGGTTAACCGCTTAGAGGACCAAGCCTGCCCAGTAAAAGGTGTGGTTAGGTAACTGACTGCGCTCGACATGACCCCATTGGGTTGACTGGGCTGTAAAACCTCAACACAAACAAACAAAAATACATACATACATACATACATACATACATACATACACTGTACGCATAAAGCCTAGATACTGTACACCTAGCTACCATCTTGCCTTAATTGCCACCTACCTACCCACTAATACATCAAGATATCAATCACTCAGTAACATACATGCGTATATATGCATACAAACACATGTAAATAGCGTTCATTCGCCTACCTATGAGGGCGTGTCAATAAATAACCAGCCTATCCCATTTCCAATGGACCGAGACGGTCACCATTTTCATGCTTTGTTTCAATATATGTGTTTTATACATGGGTACAAAATTGCACATGTATCGAGTCATTCTTTAATAAGATATTGAATGTCAAACATGGCTGGTGATGCAAAGGCATGCTTTAAAAAAATTGTAGGTAAATCTAACTTTTCGGAGCAATTCAGAAAACTTATTAACTGTTATAAAAGAATTGGCTATATATAGCCTGGATATTATGCTGCAGACTGCATGCCTAGTTGTCAACCCAGTCTTTGTTGATATCTGTGTTTCACTCTTTAATTGCACGACGGCTGCTCGGACCTCAGACTCAATGACGACCTCTTCGTAAAACTTTAACCAGTGGGTTGGGACTTGACAATATGTCTTTGGCTTGTCCCGCGGTGGTTCAACTATTGGTTTTCATTTACTCTGGCATACAGTAGAATTAGCCATGAGTACTCGTCTTTGTTTATTATAGTGATTAATTTGATTTGTACGTTTTCGCTTTGATGCATGGACTGAGTGGGGAGCCTTTATGCGAACCGAATTTTTATGTATTTCTGTATTAAGAGTAGCATCGGGACCCAAGAAGAAGTTGGCTAGCTGTAGAAGTGCTTTAAACCCCCCCCCCCCACCCCACCCCCACGGTGGTTTACTCTACTGACCGTTCTAAGGCGGTGGTCCCGGTGTTAGTCTTACTCTTTGGTGCTTTGTGGTTTATTCTACGAGGTGATTTGTTGTATGTCTTACCTTGTGCCATTTTGTTCTTGTGTTTTTAGCTCACTATCAGTGTCCGTCGTCCGTCCTACACCCCTGGGCCAATTGACTTGATACTTGGTAGGAAGCACCGGGGTGACTTGTAGATCAAAAATAGATAAAATCGTTCCGATCAGAAATCCAAGATGGCCGCCATGGCCGCCATCTTGAAAATCTATTTTTCGCTTCTTCTCCTGAATCGAAAGGCCAATTGACTCCAAACTTGCTAGGAAACGTCAGGGTGACTTGTTGATCAAAAATAGCTAAAATTGTGCTGATCGGAAATCCAAGATGGCCGCCATGGCCGCTATCTTGAAAATCTATTTTTCGCTTCTTCTCCTGAACCGAAAGGCCAGTTGACTCGACACTTGGTAGGAAGCATTTGGGTGACTTGTAGATCAAAAATAGCTAAAATCATACCGATCGTAAATCCAAGATGGCCGCCATGGCAGCTATCTTGAAAATCTATTTTTTGCTGCTTCTCCTAAACCAAAACGTCAATTGACTCGAAACTTAGTAGGAAGCATTTGGGTGACCTGTTGATCAAAAATAGCTAAAATCGTTCTGATCCGAAATCCCAGATGACCATCATGACAGCGATCTTGAAAATCTATATTTAGCTTCTTCTCCTGCACCGAAAGGCCAGTTGACTCCAAACTTGGTAGGAGACATTGGGGTGACTTGTAGATCAAAAATAGCTAAAATCTTGCTAATCGGATATCCCAGATGGCCGCCATGGCAGCCATCTTGAAAATTTATTTTTCGCTTCTTCTCCTGAATCAAAAGGCCAGTTGACTCGAAACTTGGTAGGAAGCATTGGGATGACTCGTAGATCAAAAATAGCTAAAATCGTGCCGATCGTAAATCCAAGCTGGCCGCCATTTAGAGTTTGTTCAAATGATCACTCTTCATTGACTGGCATGCCATATATATTCTTCTGCAAAACTAAGAACTGCTTAAATGATGATCTTTTCAATACTTGCGATGACAGGATTGGAAAAATGTTGCATAACGTCTGCATATCTGCAGTGGCTATGTCATTCAGGTGAGCAACCCGTGGCCCGTAGGCCTCTTGTTCAGTCCTTTTAGCGTTGTGATTACCTTGCTTGGGGTCAGACACTCATTTCCTTATCAATACAGTTCAAATGAGTACAGTAATATTAGAATCATCTCCTAGAGAATATTCTAATGAGTACCCACAATATACAATTTTTTTATGCCCCGCCACTAAAAAAGTGGCGGGGTATTATGTTATACCCTCTGAAATTTTGAGTGTCCGTCTGTCCGTCCGTCCGTCAGCACCCCCACCATTCTTCTGCCCGCAACTCCTCCTACAGTTTTAGGCCAATCTTTTTCAAACTTTACAGGCACTTTTAGGATGGTCTGAAGATATGCATATTGTTTTTTCAGAATCCTGAAATTATTTTTTATCACATTTTTTGCATTTTTAACTTAGACTTTTTTCGAGCCCTAATACTACAGAAATGTATAGGGAGTATGTACCTTCTGCCCGCAACTCCTTCTACAGTTTTAGGCCAATCCTTTTCAAACTTTACAGGCACTTTTAGGATGGTCTGAAAATATGCATATTGTTTTTTCAGAATCCTGAATTTATTTTTTATCACATTTTTTGCATTTTTAACTTAGACTTTTTTCGAGCCCTAATACTAAAAACTGTATAGGGAGTATGTACCTTCTGCCCGCAACTCCTCCTACAGTTTTAAGCCAATCCTTTTCAAACTTTACAGGCACTTTTAGGATGGTCTGAAGATATGCATATTGTTTTTTTCAGAATCCTGAAATTATTTTTTATTACATTTTTTGCATTTTTAACTTAGACTTTTTTCCAGCCCTAATACTACAGAAATGTATAGGGAGTATGTACCTTGTACACACGACTCCTCCTACATTTTCAGGCCAATCTTTTTGAAACTTTACACACGCTTTTAGGATGGTCTGAAGATATGCATATTGTTTTTTTCAGAATCCTGAAATTACTTTTTATCACTTATTTATTGCATTTTTAACTTAGACTTTTTTGTGTGTGTGTTTTTTTTTGTTTTTTTTTTTTTTGTTATGAAATAACTGTTTATTGCTTCTCTTCATGTTTAACTTAGATTGTTTTAACCCTTATACTACAGAAGTGCATAGGGAATATGTCGCTGTGGCGGGGCATGGTGCATGGCTTGCAGTTTTATTTTTGTCTAGAAATAAGAGAAGTTGTACTTTTTGGAGTTATATGAGCTCAGTTTCAGAGTGCCAAATAAATTGTTAATAGAATTTGACTATTTCAGAGCTTCAGGGAAAATTCTATGTATTTCAGAATCAAAATATGTTTCAGAGTCCCATACAGCTGGTCAGAGAATGCAACTGTTGCTGAATATAGTCTTTATTTCAGGCAAGCAAGGCTTCAGGTATCTTCTAGTGACAAGTGTTTCTTTCAGGGCTTTAGAGAATTTGTCAGATAATAGGACAAAGGAGGATTTTTGCTCTTGCACAATACTTGTTGACGAATGACCTTCTTAATTCATATGTTCATAGCTGGGCCATTTTGTTTTTGAGGGTTCCAGAGAACTTTTTAAGCATGGATTAGTTTCCAGAGCTCCAGATAAGAGTAACTTTTTGTTGCTATATAATTTCCTATTTCTTTATGAAAAGTTCATGTTGTGGAGCCTCAGCAATTCCAGATGAGATCCCACAACATACAGGTTCATGAAGAATACCATAAGACAACTTATCTGCAGCCCTGTAACAGAGCATGTCTTGTTGTTGTTGTTTTTGCTGCTGCTGTCTTTCTTGTTCTGTTGTAAGCTTAGATTTGTGCAATGTTACTGTTGTGATGGTTGATTCTGTTAATTATAAGTATTATTACTTTTATTACTACCATCGTCATTAATATTATTATCATTATGTTGTTGTTGCTGCTGCTGCTGCTGCTGTCATTTGTATTTCACATTGTCATATTGCTATTATTATCCTGCCGCTTGTTTCTATTGTGGTTATTTCATCATTTTTGTAGCTACTGCAAGCATTGTTCATGTCAATTGTTGCAGGTTTCATGCATCAAGGCAGATAACTCCTGCAAGGAAGATAACTCTTGTAGGTAAATTCAGGTTGCTGACTGTTTACGTCCACAGAAATGGAAGATATAATTGTTTTCAGTCTAATTTTAGAGTCTATCCAAATGTAGCGGGCAAGAGCAATATGGAGAAAAGTGGCAAACTTATAGGAAATACCAGTGTTTCAAGAGTTGTCTTTTCTTGGTAAAGAATGGATGGATCTCTGTCAAATTTTGCTGTTAAATTTAGATTTTATTTATCTATTCATACAAGTAGTTGTTGTGAAAAGCTGTCTATATAGGAACCAGACTACTATTGACGTCACATTAATTTGGTACTATGTAAAGTAGTACTAAATAAAAATTCAGAGTACGGAATCAATGGTGTACACAGTATAAGGTGAAAAGGTCTTCACTGTTGTCTTTATTTCAGGCAATAGAAGGGCCCTGGAGGAGAAGAAATCCAGACAGTAAAAGATTCTGCAGGGAACTATTTGGTTTGGTGGAGCGATACAAAGAGTCTGTCGGTCATTCCAGATTTTGACCTGTATAGGAGGAATTTCCTGGTTGTCATATGCAGAAGAGGCTGGCAAATTTTCAAGGTGGTGAAGAGGACATGAAAGTCTCAGGATCTGTTGCTGACTCAGGTGGCTGTCACATCCCATCCATCAGGATCTGATTTAAGCCCAGGGAAATGTAAGCGGTAAGATACTTTCTGACTTTTACCATTGTAGCCTATGGAGAAAAGGCCGTTTCTAAGAAACACAAATAAAAATCTGACATTCAGTACGATTGCATAGAAAGTGAATGTGACGAAGGGGAGGTTAACTTAAACACTCTTAGAAGTGATCCCAACTTAAGGAAGACAGTCCAAAAGGAATTGGCTAGGCTAGGTTTGGATTTGGCGGTTAGCAGATCAAATGACCATACTTCTAGCGAAAGTTATGTTACAAGTGATAACTCATCAATAGATGACAGTGATATTGGGTCTTTAGGCAGTAGTAAAAATCAAAAGAAAAAGACCAATCAGAAGAAGTCTGGGATTAATGCTAAAGCTTCTGAAAAGGTGAAATTTCTGCAGAGTTGGTCCCATGCTTACCTGCAGTTTGAATTGGTAAATAAGCAGTTAAGTTTGATGAGTTAGATTTCAAAATGTTTATAACAGGTGAGCTTGAGATCATTTCTTCGGAGAGTTTACCAAAAGTAGAAAGAATGAGTAGATTGGCATTATTAAAAAAGATAATTTATTATAGTAATACCTATAATTTCAAAGGTCTGAAGTCATTTCATGCAGCATGGTTAAGGCAGATCGAATTGGGTAAGAAAACATGGTCAGATGACTCACAACAGATAGTGTCAGCTATTTTGTCAAAGCATTTGAGAGTTCAAAAATCAGTACAATTTGGTGGTAAAGAAGAACAAAATGTAATTAAGAAAGATAACAAGGAGGAAAAAGTATGGTTCTGTTCCCAGTACCAGAGGAACAAATGTATGAACAGGGCTAACCATATGGTGGTAGTTAAAGGGAAAATGAGATTAGCCCAACATATTTGTACCACATGTTGGCAGAAGGATAGAATTAAACTAAGTCATCTAGAGAGTTCATCCAGCTGTCCGCATGCATCAACTTGACTCAAATTAAAACATTCTCATTTGCAAAATACAATTAAAAAGGGAAAAAAAATTGTTGATATATTCTGGCCAAAGTTTTGTAACATTGAAGTTAATTAAAAAAAAAATCAGAAAAGTCAATTAAAAACAGTAAATCAAAATTACATATTTGTCAGCATTCTGCAAAATGTGAGATTTGTCAGGTTATATATTAAAAAACACAAATCTGAAAGATATACAGTCTTTGTTGGAGACCCATGAAAAGGTAGTATAGTCCAAAAAATTTAATTTCTCAGGTTGTAGAATAAGAGTTAATAATATGAATGTAACATGTTTGAAATCATGGCTTTGGGATTACAGTGATAAAATAATTTGTGATTTATTACAGTTTGGGTTTCCTTCAGATTGTAAAAATAATGAATGTTTATTTAATGAAGTTAATGCAGAGGAAGTATGGAAATTGAGAAACCATAAAGGAGCACTGGAATTTTCAGAAGAAATGAAAAAATATTTAGAAAAAGAATGTTTAAATAAATCAATAGTAGGTCAGTTTAACAAAAACCCATTTTTGAGTGGTATTAAAATATCTTCTTTAAATTCTCTTCCCAAAAAAGACACAAATGAAAGAATGAGTTATTTTAGATTTAAGTTTTCCAAAAGATAGGTCAGTTAATGATTTTATAAGCAAGAATAGTATCTAGGAGAAAAAATGGAAACGGTTTACGCAAAGGTAGACGATTTCATTCAAATTATTAAACAGAAAGGTAAAAATGTCTTTTGTTCAAAAAAGATTTAAGAAAGGGCATACAGGCAGATTCCCAATTTGTCCATCAAGCTATAATTTAGTAGCATTTGTTTGGAAAGAACATATATTTTTTATTCAGTTTTATCTATTGGACTTAGAAATGCAGCTTATATATGTGAAAGAGTTACTAATGCAATTTCCTTCATTATGTTTAAAATAGGCATTTGGGTTTTGAATTACATAGATGATTTGGCATCTGCAGAAAAAGTACAGAATGCAGATTTTGCCTATAATACTTTAGGAGCTTATTGAAGAAATGTGGGTTTGAAGAGGCTGAGGATAAAGCTTGCCCTCCGTCCACAAGTATTTTTGTAAATGTATTATTTAACACTGAAAAAATGACCATTGAGATAACACCAGAAAGATTGCTAGAAATAAAAGCATTGTTAAAATTTTGATTAAATAAAGATGAGGCTTCATTAAAAGAAATAGTCATTATTGGGAAAATTAAACTTTTTAGCATCATGTGTAAGACCCAGTAGGATATTTGTTTCCAGAATGTTGAAATGGTTGAAAGTTTTGTATAGAGAAAATAATAAGAAGCATGTCATACGAGTAATGGTGTGTCTATGATGATTACTGAGGAATGATCAAACCCAGATGACAATTTTTCATCTGATACTTGTTTGTAGGCATGTGGAGGGTTTTGGCAAGGAAATTTTTCCATGTGACTTTTCCAGAAAGTATATTGCAAAGAAAATATCACATTACTATTTTAGAAATGCTTTCAGTGATAATTTGTCAAAGGTTATGGAAATTGTATTTCAGAGGTAAGAGAATACAGGTTTTTTGTGACAATATGGCAGTATGTACTGTGATAAATTCCGGTAGATCCAGATGTGAGATTCTGCAAAATTGCTTAAGGGAATTAACATTTCTTGCAGCTATTGTGGAATGTGAAATAAGGGCAGTTTATTTGGATAGCAAAAGCAATAGGATTTCAGATCATTTATCTAGGTGGGATCAGTGATTTTCACAAGGAGCAATTTTTTAATTTAACAAGAAACATTGAATTACATGAAAATCTAGTAAGTGAAGAAATGTTTGAATTTATAAATAATTATGCCCCCCACTTCAGAGAAGTTTGGGGGGGGGGGGGGGGGCATATTGCTTCTGGGTTGTTCGTCCGTCCATCTGTCCGTCCTTCCATCCGTCCGTCCGTTCGTCACGCTTTTTGATGCATAGCATAACTTTAGAACCGTGAATGCTACTGTTTTGAAATTTCTTATATGGATTCCTCATGAAAAAATAGCTGACAAGTATTTTTTTTCTTGACAGGATTATGCCCCTTTTCTGAGTTATGGCCCTTTGAAAAAATATGGACGCAATCTTGTCAGCAAAATATCTCATAAAGTATTGAAGCTAGAGCCTTGAAACTTGATGAATAGACTGGTAGTGATGAGTAGACAACCTGATTAACTTTTGAAGAAATTTTGAAAAAAACTTCTTGAGTTATGGCCCTTTGTAATTTTGGGCATTTATACCTTGTCAGCAAAATATCTCAAAAACTGTTTGAGCTAGAACCTTGAAACATAGTAAATGGATTTGTAGTGATGAGTAGATGACCTGATTAACTTTTGAAGAAATTCTGAAAAATACTTCATGAATTATGGCCCTTTAAATTTTTGGGCACTTTTACCTTGTCAGCAAAATATCTCAAAAACCATTGGAGCTAGAGGCTTGAAACTTGATGAATAGACTGGTAGTGATGAGTAGACAACCTGGTTAACTTTTGAAGAAATTTTGAAAAAATACTTCTTGAGTTATGGCCCTTTGTAATTTTGGGCATTTTTACCTTGTCAGCAAAATATCTCACAAACTGTCAGAGCTAGAACCTTGAAACTTAGTAAATGGATTTATAATGATGAGTAGATGACCTGATTAACTTTTGAAGAAACTCAGAAAAACATGAGTTATGGCCCTTTGTAATTTTGGGCATTTTTTACCTTGTCAGCAAAAAAATCGCAAAAACTATTGAAGCTAGAGCCTTGAAGCTTGATGAATTACTGGTAGTGATGAGTAGACAACCTTATTAACTTTTGAAGAAATTTTGAAATATACTACTTGAGTTATGCCCCTTTGTAATTTTGGGCATTTTTACCTTGTCAGCAAAATATTTCAAAAACTGTTAAAGCTAGAGCCTTTGAAACTTAGTAAATGGATTTTTAGTGATGAGTAGATTACCTGATTAACTTTTGAAGAAATTCTGAAAAATACTTTGAGTTATGGCCCTTTGTAATTTTGGGCAATTTTACCTTGTCAGAAAAAATATCTAAAAAACCGTTGGAGCTAGAGCCTTGAAACTTGATGAATAGACTGGTAGTGATGAGTAGACAACCTGATTAACTTTTGAAGAAATTTTGAAAAATACTTCTTTAGTTATGGCCCTTTGTAATTTTAGTAATTTTTACCTTCTCAGCAAAATATCTCAAAAACTATTAGAGCTAGAGCCTTGAAACTTAATAAATTGATTTATAGTTATGAGTAGATGACCTGATTAACTTTTGAAGAAATTCTGAAAAATACTTCATGAGTCATGGCCCTTTGTAATTTTGGGCATTTTTATCTTGTCAGCAAAATATCTCAAAAACTGTAAGAGCTAGAGACTTGAAACTTGGTGAATTGATTGGTAATGATGAGTAGATGACCTGATTAACTTTTGTGTAAATTCTGAAAAATATTTCTTAAGTAATGGCCCTTTGTAAATTTGGGCATGTTTCCCTTGTCAGCAAAATATTTAAAAACTATTGAAGCTGGAGCCTTGAAACTTGATGAATAGATTGGTAGCGATGAGTAGATGACATGATTATGCCCCCAGTTTCGAATGAAATTGATGAGGCATATTATTTTGCCTTCGTTTGTCCGTCTGTCAGTTTGTCCGTTCGTCAAGGGTTTTTTTTTTTGTTCATGCCATATCTTAAGAACCCTGCATGCTAGGGTTTTGAAATTTTATATATGGGTTCCCAATGAAAAAATAGCTGACCCATATTTTTTTCCTTGTCCAGCATGTTTGTTAAGAGATATGCCCCTTTGAAAAAAATCAGAATTAAATCTTGTGAGCAAGATATCTTGAAAAGTATTTAAGCTAGGTTCTTGAAATTCGATGTAGTGAGTGGGAATGATGTGTAAATTACCTGATTATATTTTGAGAGAATTCCATGAAAATATTGATTAAGTTACAGCCTTTAGCGGTTCTGCGCATTTTGACCTTGTCAGCAAGATATCTCGAAAAGTACTTAAGCTAGGGTCTTGAAATAATGTATGCTGATTGGGGATGATGTGGAGATTACCTGATTTGTTTTTTAGGGAATTCCATGAAAAATTGAGGTAGTTATTGCCCTTTGTAGTCCTTGGCATTTTGACCTTGTCAGCAAGATATCTCAAAAAGTATTTAAGCCAGAGCCATGATATTTGGTATACTGATTGGGATTGAGGAGGAGATCACCTGATTAAATTTTGAACCAATTAAATGAACTGTTGGAATTATGGCCCTTTGCAATTTCTGGCCATTTAATGTCGTTGCTTTATTGTGTATAGCATAAGTTTAGAACCATGTATGCTAATGTTTTGAAATTTCATATTTTGATTCCTCATGAAAAAATAGGTGACCTGTATTTTTTTTTGTTATCCCAATTATCTCCTATTTTAGAGTTATTTCCCTTTGATAAAATAACATTGAAATCTCATATATTTGTATTGTTGTTACCGTCATGGGCAAGCAGTGTTGGAGTCAAGCAGTGTTAGAGTCAAGGCAGTTGGGGGCATAGTGTTTTACAAACACCAGCTCTAGTTTTCTTATTTTTCTCAGAAAGCAGGATTTGACATCTTTGGTTTTTATATGAAATGTCAACCTTGTTTATCTGGGAAAAATTCCATGTCCTCTGTTGAAAATTTTATGCAGCAAAGTGTAAATGTAACTCCAGGTAAGGCTCTTTTTTCAACCCAAAAGTACTGGGTCCAGTTGTTCAAAGCTAACGACGTCGTTAGTCAACGATTTGTTAAAATTTACATCGAGTGATACGCAAATATGCTGAAAATTTTTGCTGCAAAAATGCGAGTAGCTGCAAAAGCTACTCACATTTTTTCAGCAAAAAATATCAGAATATTGTATATTGCGTCTGCTAAAACAGTTAACAGTTAAAGAAATGACCCTTAATGAGCTCGTTAAGCTAACGACGCTTTGAACAACTGGGCCCAGATGTTTTTCTTATTTCTTCATGAAAACTTCTGTTAGGGTACTCATAGAAGTGCCTCGGCAAGGGACTTCTAATGAGTATCCGCTTGGAATAGCTGGTCCATATTGTGGAAGTAATTTAGTTTGATACTGTCACTGTACTGTAGTGTATTATTTCAGGTCCAGTTCTACTCCTTGCTACATTGTTAAGGATGACAGATGAAGGATATCAACCTCTTCCCATAAATCCAGTTCAAATTTGATACAAGATGGAAGTCATTGTTCATCATGAAAACATGCCTATATAATTTAGACCCCCTTTAACCCCACTTTTATATAGTAAAACTTGGGTTTATAGGGGTATACATTATTTTTCTTATTACTGCTCAAAAACATAGATTGTGGGTACTCCTTAGAACCGCCTCACCGAGGCGGTTCTAACAAGTACCACAATCTATGTTTTGAGCAGAAATATGAAAAAATATCAGAATTTTTTATCTCTAAATTTCCTTTTTTTGGTGGTAAAATTTTCTATATATTTGAATAGGCATGTTTTTGTAATGTATGGATGTTATTGCTTAATAGTAGTACTCTGGGTAAAAATTCCAGCAGAGAACATTTTAAAACATTTTTCTTATTTTTCCAATTAAACATGATTTGACATGTCCAAATCCTGTTTTCTAGGAAATTATCATCAACTTGTTATCTGCTGAATTAGCCTAGAGAGTAGTGCAAGTTAATGTGTGCAATGTGACATTGTCTGTGGATGTAAAGCTCAGTGATAAAGATAAGGACTACCGAATTAACCCTAAGTTTTGGGACAGACAAGCCTGAATAAACATTGTAGACCCTGATCAGTGAATGCAGCATCTGATCAAGGTCTACACTGTTTATCATTTTTCCAACAGTTTAAGACCCATCAACAGGTAGCAAATAGATTTGCTCAGTATCTAGGAAAAATATCAGCAGACAATGTTTTTTCTTATTTTTCCTAGAAAATATGGTTTGAGACCCATTGCATGAAGTATCAAGCCCTATTTTCTTGGAAAAAATAAGAAAAACATCATCAATGCCATCTGCTGAACTTGCTTAGAGAGTGGTAAAGATTAAGGACAAGTATGGTAAGGAGTAATAAGGAGTCCCAATATTTAGGATAAATACGGTGTCCAGAGAGAAATGGGAGACATGATGAGAAAAGGGGTCTGATAGGTATATGGACAGTGAAGGCCCAGATCAGCTTCTGTGTGAATGCAGTCTGTTCAGGATCTTCACTAGACAAAGGATCATTGAATACTAAGGATATATCAACAAACAGTAGAGGCTATGGTCAGGCTGTGCAGATAATCGGGCTGATCAGGACCTTTGATCCTTGTTTGCCTGTACCCTTAATATCATGTCAAAGCTGTGGCGTTATTAATATTTTGCAAAGAAAACATAACCTTATTTACACCAAGTATTTGGACAAACAGGCCACAGCAAACAGTACATTCAGATTAGATGTTGTAGAATGTGGCATCTGTTTAGGACCTACACTGTTGTAGTGAAATGGTCCTCAAATTTTATAAATATAGTTTCAAATATTAAGTGTAAATATGATATGTTTTAGATGGAATGGATATGCCTCCAAGCAAAATAACTGTCATGAAATCATTTATTTCCCTTTCTATTGAAGGTTACCCTTAAAGGAAAGAATATGCTCCCAGACTGAGCAAATTTATTTTGTGGGGAAATTAGAAAAATACCAGGACCCAGTTGTCCAAAACTAACGGTCGTTAGTTAACGATTCATTAAAATTTACATCGAGTGATATGCAAGTATGTTGAAATTTTTTGCTGAAAAAATGTGAGTAGCATTTGCAGTGCAAAAGCTACTCACATTTTTTCAGCAAAAAATATCAGAATATTGTGTATTGAATCCACTACAACAGTTAACGAAATGATCCGTAACGAGTTTGTTAAGCTAACGATGCTTTGAACAACTGGGGCCCAGTTCTTTTTGGGAAAATGGAAAAAAAATATTTTATCTAGAACTTTGTACTTAAACTTATAAGCATGGGGAAACCACACACACTAGCACGCACACACACACACACACACACACACACACACACACACACACACACAAGCTGAATAGTAAGGCAGAAATACTTTCACAGATTACCCTGAAAAGAGTGTTTGAAGCTAATTTCAGTTCTTTTATCTCTTATACAAACCGTAATTAAGCATTGATCATAAGTGGTTTCTGATAAAATGGACAATTTCTGCCATTGTACAATCATTCTCTACTTCAACTACAAAGGCTCAACACTCAAGGAGGTCAAAGAGGACATGATGTTCACAGCAGGGGAGGACATCCCTTCTTACAAAGCATGGTGAAAAGGTGTGCTGCTGAGTTGAAATGTGGTAGGGAGACTGGAAGCTGTCTGGGAAGGTCTTTCACCATTACTACTCAGGAGACCATTGCCTAGGTTCTTGCAGCATCATTGTGTAAAGGAGAGTACAAAGCTTTACATTGTTTCAATGCGTCAGTTCATTGGGTCCCAAAGCTCCTTGGATCTGATCAGAAATGGATTCAGTACAACTTGTCAGGGGAGAATGACAGCTTAGCATTCTCTGGCAATTTGTGATCACAGATGAAACCTTGATCCATCACTTCCAACCAGAGATGAAGTCAGAGCTCTGGAAAGGTTCTCTGCCTTACAAGAAAACTAAGACAGTGATGTCTGCAGGCAAGGTGGTAGTCCATGTTTTATAGGATGCAAAATGAGTACTGCTGGTGGACTACTTAAAAAGGGATACACTATCACCAGGGCAGCCATTGAAGAGAAAGGTGCTCTTCAACCAGAACATTACTCTGGCACACACATCCATAGTGCTTGGTATATTCCAGCTTATTAAACACCATTCTTGATGAAGAGAAAAAATGATGTAGCCTGCTTCCTCAGGGCCCAAGATGATGCTTTCTACATTGAAGACATGCATCTGCTTCTTGGCCAGTGGTTTAAATGTGTTCATGGAGGTGGGGACTATGTTGTCATTTGGAAAATGATTGTTTTATTTTCTAAAACTAACACCAAGTGCTCTTTGAGCATGTTCCAAGAAGGGTAAATCAACTGTTTAATACACCAATATAGCAACTTATTTGGGTATACAATATTAAGTTGATTGAATTAAAAACTTAAAAAATCAGGGCCCAGTTGTTCAAAACTAACGATGTCGTTAGTTAACGATTCGTTAAAATTTTAATCGAGTGATACGCAAATATTCTGATATTTTTTTGCTGAAAAAATGTGAGTAGCTTTTGCAGTGCAAAAGCTACTCACATTTTTTCAGCAAAAAGTATCAGAATATTGTATATTGAATCCGCTAAAACAGTTAACGAAATGACCCTTAACGAGCTCGTTAAGCTAGCAACGCTTTGAACAACTGGGCCCTGTTTTAACACTAAGTATTGGAACATACAGGCCTATGCAAACAGTTTTGACCCAGATCAGATGCTGCAGGATGTGGCATCTTATCAGGGTCTGTGCTGTCAGCAAATTCATCCAGCAGTATTTAGACACATGAAGAGTAATAAATTGGACTTTCTGAAATTTTAGAACAATTATAGTAAGTTTTAACCTGTCCAGATATTAATGCAGTTTAGTTGAGAAACCCTCAAAAGGGTAATTGTCAAACAGTGCAGACCCAAATCAGATGCCATAGAATGCAGCTTCTAATCAGAGTCTACACTCTTTGCATTAATATGTTGGAATTTTTATAATACAAAGTAGTAATGGAATTTCTATAATACAAAGTAGTAATGAAAACTAACTTAGACATCCTGATATTGGAAATAGGCCAGTCCAAAGAGTTGTGGTAGAAGGATCCACTTGACTTTTAAGGTTTATGGATATATGGTATTTGAATCCTTCAGGAGAAATACTTCTAATTAGAGAACAATACAAACGAAAATTCAAATTTTACTCGTTACTTGTTTTCTGATAATTGATTTTGATTGAACGACTATTTAGGTGGTTTTAGGGTTTTTGAAAACATTTTGCTTAATTTTCATTCTCATTTTTTTTATATATTTTTTTTAATCATTCAGAATTTTAGACAACATATATATGATGCATTATGTCATGGCATGGGAATAGGCTTTGCCTTTTTTGTCCTCTCCTTTTGCACTGTAAAATGCACATAGAACAAAATAACATTTTCATGCAAATATATTGTTTCAAATATAGCATTTTTATGCAATCACATTTTCATGCAAATATATTGTTTCTTGTGCACTTATATTTTCATGTAAAAAATATTGTTTCTAATGTAGTATTTTTTATGCAATTACATTTTCATGCAAATATATTGTTTTTTTATAGTGCAGGTTTTATGCAATTTTCATGCAAACATATAGTTCCTAATATAGAGGTTTTCATGCAATTACATTTTCGTGCAAATATATTTATCCTAAGAAAGTAGTTTTTATGTACATGTAGTAACATTTTCATGCAAATGTATTAATTGTTCCTAATATAGTAGTTTTTATGCATGTTTTTTTTTTTTCTTCTTTTTTTCATTTTTAATAGTATAGTCATGTATAATTTCCTTGTGATAACAGGTTTGGTATGATGGTTTACCTACCATACTGAAACTGATGTGAATCTAGTTAAGTTTTTAAATCTTCTATGAATAGGTTAGGTTTTTTAACATACTATCTTGAAAACGATTTGTTTCATTCTTAGAACATTTGTACATCTTACAGAAATTCTCATTTTTACTCCATTTTCTGAGATTGCAAGTACCGCATCTGATTAACTTGTTATCTATTTAATAGAAAATTCTGTAATTAAATTAAAAGCTATGACTGATTGAATTAAAAATGTGTCTCCTTTTTATTGATAAGAGATAACTTTGATTTAGTTATTTTTTTTAGTTTTATATCAGTTTATTAAAGATACCTTTAATTGAAATAAAGGTATCTTTATTTGTACTTAAATAGATGTCTTTATTGTAAACGAACAATGATGTCTACAATAAAGATGTCCGTAATCGGGTTATCTTAATGATATCATTATAGATTGAATTAGAAATATCTGATTCAATTAAAGATATCTATTTCCAATGCAAATATCTCTAACTGTTTTAGAGATCGCTCCTTTTAATCTTTAATATTGAAATCTTTAATTTGGTTAGAGATATTGCATTAAAGACATCTCTATTAAATGGGTAAAAACCAAAATGGGATGCCAAATGTTGCTCTTTAGTGTCCTGAAATAGGTACTGATAAGATTTCATCCAGAATCTGCTTTCTGCTTAATAATCACTGGATTAACAGCATAGCACCTAATAACACAATTGGTAATTCTATAATCATAATGATAATAATTATTCACTTTAGGCAGTTGCTGGATGAAAAGACAGTGAAATGTAATCTATGAATGCTGCTGTGTTAGTTGGCTTTAAATGCTTCTACAAAGACTTAACTAGATTCACAGTAGGATGGTTTGCAATTCCATTAATCCAAAATTGCTTGTTATTTTTTTATTTTGTTTTTATTTTTACTTATTTTTATTTTATTTCATTTTTTTTATTTTATTAAGGATATCAGTATGGCTTATGTACAGCTGGTTTGAAAATTGCATCCATAAACAATTACTATATAGTTAAGTTTTGTCCAGGATAAATGAAAATTTGCACTTTAAATAAAATGTCACTCAGTCTAATCAAATAGTTTTTACTTACTTGCAAATTAAGCAAAATGTTTTCGAAAACCCTGTAATCACCTTAGTAGTCGCACACACAAAATCAGTTATTGCAGAAAATAAGTAATCAGAGTAAAATTTGAATTTTTTTTTTTTTTTTTTTTTTTTTTTTTTTTTTTCTAATTAGAAGAAAGAATTTCTCCTGAAGGGTTCAGATACCATACTGTCCATTAAACCTTAAAAAGTCAAGTGGACTCTTTTTTGACTGGTCTATTTTCAATAGTAGGGTGTCTAGTTAGTTTTTATCACTACTTTGTATTATAATAGAAATTCCTGCGCTTTAATGCAAAGAGTGTTGACCCTGATCAGATGCCGCATTCTGTGGCATCTGATCTGGGTCTACACTGTTTGACAATTACCCTTTTGGGGGTTTCTCAACTAAAATATGCTAATATCTGGACATCTTAACACTTACTGTAATTGTCCTAAAATTTCAGAAAACTTTATTACCTCTTCATGTGTCTAAATACGCCTGGATGAATGGCAGACAGCACAGACCCTGATAAGATGCCACATGCTGCAGCACCTGACCTGGGTCAAAACTGTTTGCACAGGCCTGTATGTTCCAATACTTAGTGTTATAACAGATTTTTAGCATTTTTGTTTCGAGTTTCTAATTCAATCAACTTAATAATATTGTATCCCCAAATAAGTTGCTATGCTGGTGTATTAAACAGTTGATTTACTCTTCTTGGAACATGCTCCAAGAGCACTTGGTGTTAGTTTTAGGAAACAAAACAATTACAACACAGTCCCCGCCTTCATGAACACATTTAGACCACTGGCAAGAAGCATATGTATACCTTCAATGTAGAAAGCATCATCCTGGGCCCTGAAGAAGCGGTCCACATCATTTTTTCTCTTCATTAAGAATGGTGCTTAACGAGCTGGAATACACCAAGTAGCCATGCTTGGACACTAAGGATGTTGGTGTGCCAGAGCAATATTCTGGTTGAAGAGCACTTTTCTTGTCAATGGCAGCCCTGGTGAAAGTGTGACCCTTTTTAAGCAGTCCAACAGCAGTACTCCTTTTGCAGCCTATAAAATATAGACTGCCATCTTGCCTGCAGACATTACTGTCTTAGCTTTCTTGTAAAGCAGAGAACCTTTCCAGAGCTCTGACTTCATGTCTGTTTGGAAGTGAGAGACCAAGGTTTCATCGGTGGTCACAAATTGTCAGAGGATGCTAAGCTGTCGTTCTCCCCTGACCAGTTGTGCTGAATTCATTTCTGATCAGATCCAAGGAGCTTTGGGACCCAATGAGCTGACACCTTGCGACAATATAAAGCTTTGTACTCCTTTCAACAATGATGCTGCGAAAACCTTGGCAATGGTCTCTTGAGTAGTAATGGTGACTGGCCTTCCCAGACAGAGTCCTCCTTGCCACATTTCGTCTCAGCAGCCCACCTTTTCACCATGCTTTATATGAAGGGGTATCCATCCCTACTGTGAACACCATGTCCTCCTTGACCTCCTTGAGTGTTGAGCCTTTGTGGTTGAAGTAGAGAATGACTGTACAATGGCTGAAGTTGTCCATTTTATCAGAAACCATTTATGATCAATGCTTGAATACAGTATGTACAAGAGATAAAAAAACAAAAAACAAAAAAAAAAAAAAAAACTGAAAATAGCTTCAAACACTCTGTTTCTGGGTAATCTGTGAAAGTATTTCTGCCTTACTATTCAACTCGTGTGTGTGTGTGTGTGTGTGTTATTTTCCTCTGCTCATAAGCATAAGTCCAAAGTTCAAGATAAAGCATTTTTTAACCAAAAGAGTTCTGGTATTTTCTGATTTCTCCACAAAACTACACTCTAGGTACTCATTAGAAGCCCTTCACTGAGATGCTTCTAATGCGTTCCCACAACATATGGCAGATGATTCACATGAAATGCCACGCATCATTCCTTCTGAAAAATAATTAAGAGACATTTAGAGAGTCATCTGCTACAGTGTTTTACAGATTAATCATGTTTCAAACATTTGAACATTCAACGTGTCAGATATAAAATCATGCATGGACAGCATCATGGTCTTCGATGATCTTAATCCACACAATTGAGATTTCTCCCCTTGTTTCCTTAACATATACAGAAAAATTCTCAGACAAAACAGGTGTCTCAAACATGTTTTTTGGATAAAATAAAGCTTGAGATTTCACATGAATTGCATGCCAAGCAGACAGTTCACATGAAATGTCAAGTCTTATTTTCTCTGAATAATAATTAAAAAAATAGAATGTCTGCTAAATGTTTGGCTAACGCTTTAGGGGTTAACTGTTTGCTTATGACTTTGTGGATTTTTCAATATCCCAGCACAGTACTTCCTGGCTGTCTTCACATGTAAAGCGTCAATCGCAACTACAGAAGATGTCTCCAGATTTTTTGTTTTTTCTTGGAAACAAAAAACAGTGGCATTTCATGAGACGTCTGCTGAACAGACAATTGACATAAAATGTTGTCTTAGTTTCTCTGAAAAATAAACAAAAAAAGGTTCAAAATATTATCTGCTGTAGTTGTGATTGTGCTTTAGGGGTTAAAATGCTTTACAGTTTTGTCAGTTAAACGCTTGTCAGAAAATGAATTATTAAATGTTATTTTTTAATAATATTTGTGTTGAAATTAAATTCACTTCTGTGTTTTGTTTGTTCTTTTTCGCTCACCTGAGCTATACTCAGGCTGAACTATAGTGGTCAATGTTTGTGTGTCGTCTGCCTGTTCATTTGTTTAACACTTTAAAACAACTCCTCCAAAGCCGCTGAAGCAACTTGTCCTTAGTTAGGTAGGAATGTTGCTTACGTAGGCGGATTTAAAAATAGCTAAAATTACGGTCATCCGCCTTTTTTTTGTTGTTATGACAACTGAAAGGTTCCATAGGCTTATAATGAGAAAATTAACCTCCCGAACGAATGTAGTGATAACCATATTTGGCAGTTATGATCATTTGATGATTGTCTACCCAGTTTGTGTTTTATGAACAGTGGTCATTTTAATTGGTTGTCATGGCAAAATTTTTAAGTAGGAAATTTGTAAAGCAATAGCAGAGAAAGAAGACCCTTTTACACGCCAGCAGGCTGAGCTTCTTTTGTCTGGCCTTGTAAAGAGATAGGGCTTGTAGCATAGGTGGGAGTGGCTACGTGCAGTTGAAATACCCCTTCCCCCATAATTTCTGTTACTTATTCAATGACGTTTAGAGCTTGGCAAGTCCCTGCGTTCTGGTGAAGATAAGTAGGTTATAAAAAGAGTGACCCTTGACAGCAAGAACACACACACACAAGGCAGAAACAGTTGAACAGTCTAAAACGTATAATACATGATTGGAGTAGCAAGAACTTTAACTTACAAGCAACATTTTATTCTGTGAGGGTTATCTTCCCCTGCTCCTGTGCTGTATTCATGGATAAAATCATATTAGTGAACAACCTCTCTTCTGAAAACAACCAAATTTCGTATCGATCCTACTGTCTAAACGGGATTGACAGCTTGTTCAAATGGCCATGCTCCATTGACTGTCATGCTCATATATGGCAAAATAATAAACATCCTTCTTTTTCGAAACCATATATAACATCTGCATATCTGCAGTAGCTATTTGACTCAGGTGAGCGAGCCCGTGGGCTTTTTTGTATTAATATGACATAGCTCATAATCTTAGGTAAGTTAAGGGGAGGTGTGTGTAAAATGGGTTCTGGCCAATCGTGGCTTATTTTCCCTATATATCTATATAGAAAACTTTAAAATTTTTCTTGTCAGAAACCAGTTGACTGATTTCAATATTACTTGGCAGGAATGTTGCTTTGGTGACCCTCTACCAAGATTGTTCAAGCAATAATGATTCGTAAAAACATGGCTGCTAAGGGCGGAGCTTATTTTCCCTATATATCTGTATAGAAAACTTTAAAAATCTTCTTGTCAGAAACCACTGAACCGATTTCAATATCATTTGGCAGGAATTTTAGTTTGGGTGACCCAAAAACATGGCAGCTAGGGGTGGGGCTTTTTTTCCCCTATATAGCTATATAAAACACTTTAAAAATCTTTTTGTCAGAAACCACTGGACCCATTTCAATATAACTAGGCAGAAATGTTCCTTTGGTGACCCTCTATCAAGATTCAGTTCAAGCCGTCATGATGCATTAAAAAAACATGGCCGCTAGGCGTAGGGGGTGGTGGTGGTGTGTATGTGTGTGTGTGGGGGGGGGGGGAGGGGCGTGAGCAGGTCAAACTTTTTACAAAAATCTTAGAGCAGTGAACTTGGCTGAAACTTAAATAGCAAGTATGCAAATCTGTTTGATCAGGTGAGCGAAATAGGACCATCATGGTCCTCTTGTTTAAAAAAAGCAATAGGGATATTGTGAACGCCTCTGGCCGTCTGTCCGTTCTTCTCACTATCTCCTAAACCACTGAGTGGAATTACAAAATTTGCTTCTTGAACACCTCATGGTAAGGGTGTGCGAGAGCAACATTATTTTTCCGGCCATCCGTCTAGCGTCCATCCATCTGTCTATCACGCTGTCTCCTACCGTTATAAGACTATCTCTTTCTACTCTTATGTTTTCGGTTATTCTTCCAAACTTATTGTGCAAGTCTTGTGAAATTCAGCTATAAAATGATGTTTTCTCTTCCAAAACAGTCCTTAAGATGAATATCCTTCTTACAAGACGGATCTAGATGTTTGAGATTGTTTTGGAACGGAAAACCCACGTACGTTATAACTGAAGAAATACGGCAAACCACTTGGTGAAATTTAACCAGACTAGCTACATGACTTCCTCTCATGGTAAGGGTGTGCAAGAACGTTATTTTTCTGTCCGTGCGCCGTCCGTCCATCTGTCAGTCACACTTTCTCCTAAAAAACACTGGAAGGATTTTACCCAAACTTGCTACAGGTCTTCCTCGGGTGGTAAAGGTGTGTGAGATTAATATTTTTCTGTCTGTCCGTCCATCACGCTTAACATTTTTCTGTCTGTCCGTCCATCACGCTATCTTGATTGGACAAGTGGATTTTGACCGTTTACTTGATAATTCCACAATCCTGCAATAAAAATATTCCGTGATTATGTAAAAGATAGCCGAGGCCCAGATCCAATGCATGTATGCCTTTTCACAGGTGATAGTATTCACGTCGTCATTGCAGTGCATACAAAAGAGCACGTTTGATGACGTTGCAGGTAAACATTTACTCGCGACACCCGCTGCAACACAGGGCAGATGTAAATATTAATTCCCTCCGGCTTCTGTCATAAGGTAATACTTTGCAATCTGCCCTCAACACTATGCGTTATTTGCGATAATTCATAGTAGAGACAATTATTTTGATTCTAACAGGATACAGAAGGAAAAATCGCCATTTTGGCATATTTTCCAAAGAACTCTTACAGCAGATGTCGCTAGAAGTACAGGTTTACATGCGACGTCAACAAACGCGTCCTTTTGCGCGCACTACGTTGGCTACGTGAATTATTTAGGGGATAATTGTATTGAAAATTATCATTTGGGGAGGTAAATTGGGGGTTTTACGGTCGAAAAACTTATTTAAAGGCGCGCGTCAGCGGAGCCGTAAAACGTACTTTGCGACCGTAAAACCGACGATTTACCTCCCCAAGTGACAATTTTAAATGCAGTTATCCCCATTCTAATGCATTTATTCAGTTTTGTTGAAAAAAAAATGTACTATTGTGTACAAAACGCCAAGTGCTGTTGGCTGCGTAAAACAAAAGCCAATGAAAAGCAGAATATGCTGTGGCAAATTTTTGACGTTATCCAATCAGACGTGCTGGCCTCGGTGGCTCAGTTGTATGCACCATCCGACTGGAGACCAGGAGGTCGCAGGTTCAACCCCCGCCGAGGTCGGCAACATTCTTTCGTGGAGATTGATCATGAAATATTTTCTACGGTCATTCTCTCCCTTCCGCTGATTCAAGAAGGGCAGTTGTCAGTTTCTGGCGGAAGAATGTGCACAATACTGGTTAACTGCTTAGAGGACTAAGCCTGCCCAGTAAACGTGTGGTTAGGTAAACTGACCGCGCTCGACATGACCCCATTGGGTAGACTGGACCGTAAAACCGCAACACAAACAAATCCAATCAGACGTCGCGTTATATACGCAGGTGCATTAGAATGTAGTTTGATCACAGTGACGTTTCCATTTAGCTCAGTGGGGAAACATTAACGTCGTATTAGAATATAGGGATCACCCATGGTTTTTCAGGCATTAACATTTTCCGGGTCCCGAGGAAGCTGTTTGAACACGAGGCTGCTAGGCCGAGCGTTCAAATATCATCCGAGGGACCCGGAAAATGTTATTGCAATGAAATAACCATGGATGATCGTTTTTCTTGCATTACTTACAATTCCAACGGCAAATTGTGACGAAAACGCCCCAAAGCTCCATATAAACTCCTCAGATTTGATGGCAAACCAACATGGTGGCTAGTTCAGAATGTTGTTTACATTGACGCCAGTTGCGCAATGACCCTCTGACGTCGTCATAAAATTATAAAATGTTATGTTCATGGCGATAACGTTACGTCGCTCAAGGCCCATCTTGTAATATCAAAAGTTCAAAATCCATGTTCAAACAGCACGTGAATTTCATGCTTTGAACATGGGTTTTGCTGTTTGAACACGGCCTCTGGTCCATTCAGGAATCGCTACAAACAGCTAGGTTCATAGGATTTTATGCAAGAATTGTCTTTTAACCAATTCGTTATTGAGTTTCTGAAGTGGACTCTTCCATTCTTAAATTTGGATATATCCACTGCTGTAAATAGGGGTTACAGTGTAAAGTCAAAAACAGAATGGCAAACAGTGAAGATCCTGATGAGATGGCTAGTTACATTCTTTTCATGGATACACTGCAAAGATATGTTTTGGTCTGCAGAGCTGAAAAGGTTAATTCTCCATAAAAAACGTGGATACTTACTAGAAGTGCCTTGCTCAGGCGCTTCTAACGAGTACTTATATATTTTATGAAGAAATGGAGAAAATTATGCCCAGAATCATCAAATTCTCCCCCATTCCAAGTCTTCTGGTATGTAACAGTATTAAGATAGAAAACAAAATGTTGCAAATACAGTTGAACAGTCATCTCTCAGCAACAGCTCCTTCCCTATAACAGCCACTTTGTGGACTTCCCAAAACGGCTGTTTTCTGTTTAACCCTTAAAGCGCCAAGAAAAACTGCATCTTAAAATGTCTGTTTATGTCCTCTGCTGAATATTCTTGCAAACTTCTCAAAGGTATTTTTTGCATACCGGCAAACAGTGTGGACCCTGCTCCTTTAGGAGCAGTCTGATCTGGGTCCACACTGTTTGCAAAAATGACTTAATATCACAAGCAGAAGACAAAGCAGACGACAATAGTTGTGATTGGCGCTTTAAGGGTTAACTGCTCTATAACAGCCAACCCTCTGTATTATCCAGGTTTGTGTCATCCCAATTAAGGGGGGGGGGGGGGTTGCATACCGGCAAACAGTGTGGACCCTGCTCCTTTAGGAGCAGTCTGATCTGGGTCCACACTGTTTGCAAAAATGACTTAATATCACAAGCAGAAGACAAAGCAGACGACAATAGTTGTGATTGGCGCTTTAAGGGTTAACTGCTCTATAACAGCCAACCCTCTGTATTATCCAGGTTTGTGTCATCCCAATTAAGGGGGGGGGGGGGGGGGGAAAGAATGCGTGATTTGCGCTTTAAGGGTTAACTGCTCTATAACAGCCAACCCTCTGTATTATCCAGGTTTGTGTCATCCCAATTAAGGGGAGCGTGTGTGTGTGTGTGTGTGGGGGGGGGGGGGGGGGGGGCCGAGAATGGCTGTGTTGTAGAAAGGTTTCAATGCATTCTTCAGGTGAATGGATTCACATTCAAGGGAGGCAACTTCCAAAAACTAATTTTGCCTCTTGAAAAGGAGTCTATGCAAAAATGTAAGACTCTGCTCTCATTCATCACGAAAACGTACCTATATAATTTTAACCCCCTTAAACCCCACTTTTATATAGTAAAACGCGTTTACAGGGGTGTACATTATTTTCTTATTTCTGCTCAAAACATAGATTGTAGGTACTCGTTAGAACCGCCTCTGAGACGGTTCTAACGAGTACCACAGTCTATGTTTTGAGCAGAACTATGAAAAATATCAGAATTTTTTATCTGAAAATTTTCATTTTTTTTTTGGGTGGTGAAATTTCAATATGCGTGTTTTTGTAATGGGTAGCACTTTATTTAAGCCGGGCTGGGGAAATACTATTGTGTACCTGACTTGTCCAACTAGTCCCATTTCGATGAGGACAAGTAAAAAGAAATTGCTTGTCTTACAATAGAAAAAAGTATTTACAGAAAACACAAACAAAACAGAAAACGGGGAACAATTATTGGCATCAGCTTTGAGCCTTCTACCATACACATTCATGCATAGTTTTACTGCGATGCTTCACTGATGAAGTAAAGGACTTCTATGCAAACCGAAAATATAATTGTAATTTTAGGCTGCATCAGAATTAACCCTTTAAGTGACAACGACAATTGCAGCAAATGGCAATTTTGATTTTCCTGAAAATAAGGCGTAACATTTCATGTGATTTTATCATCAGCAGATCTTCACATGAAATGTCAAGCCCTATTTCCTCAGAAAGAAATACCCTTTCAGCCCTATAGACCGAAATGGCTGTATCTGAAAAAAGTGCAGATCCAGAGACTGCTTGTAAAGAGGACCCAGACTGTTTGCCAGTCTGTTGATGGTTTTTGACTGAAAAGAGTTTGTCCAAATTTCAGAAACACAATGGTGAAAGTGTTAACCTTCACCATTCTCGTGGCAATTTACGCAGATGACAAATTCATTATTTTTTTTTAATTTTTCCATAAAAAACAACAAACAAGCAGGATTTGACATTTCATGCAAATTGTCTCCAATGGAGACAATTTGCATGAAATGTCAAAACCTGTTTTCTCAGTTTCTTCACTTTAATTCCTGTTTCTCTTTCTTCCCTGGCCCTCTCTTTCCTCTCTTCTACTATTTCTTCTGTTTCTCCTTTTCCCTGGGAGACGACACAAAATGACCCACAAGGGTTGACATGTCGGTAAACCCCAACACAATCAAAATCCTCTGTTGCAGTTCTTTACATTCATACGTTGGTTATTGCAATCACTTCTTTTGGTATCTCGGGGAAAGATGTATTTCTGAATGTGGCTTCCCAGCAAACACACAACGTCTTTACAACGTTGTAACGACGTTGTTGCTATGTTGTGTTGCTGGGTTCTGGGTTAACTACCGTATTTACTCTGAAGATTGGGACACCTTAACTCATTATCTTGTCTAAGAAACAAGGCTCTTTTATTATGCCCCCAACTTCAAAGAAGTTGGAGGGGCATATTGCTTCTGGGTTGTTCGTCCGTCCGCTTTTTGATGCATAGCATAACTTTAGAACCGTGAATGCTACTGTTTTGAAATTGCTTATATGGATTCCTCATGAAAAAATAGTATATGGATTCCTCATGAAAAAATAGCTGACACCTGGGGTTTTTTTTGACAGGATTATGACCCTTTTCTGAGTTATGGCCCTTTGCAGCAAAATATTTAAAAAACTATTAAAGCTAGAGCCTTGAAACTTGATGAATAGACTGATAGTGATAAGTAGACAAACTGATTAACTTTTGAAGAAATTTTGAAAAATAATTCTTGAGTTATGGCCCTTTGTAATTTTGGCATTTTTACCTTGTCAGCAAAATATCTCAAAAACCTTTGGAGCTAGAGCCTAGAAACTTAATGAATAGACTGGTAGTGATGAGTAGACAACCTGATTAACTTTTGAAGAAATTTTGAAAAATACTTCTTGAGTTATGGCCCATTGTAATTTTGGGCATTTTTACCTTCTAAAAAACTGCTAGAGCTTGAGCCTTGAAACTTAATAAATGGATTTGTAGTGATGAGTAAATCACCTGATTAACTTTTGAAGAAATTCTGAAAAATAACTTCATGAGTTATGGCTCTTTGTAATTTTGGGCAATTTTTATTTTGTCAGCAAAATATCTCAAAACCGTTGGAACTAGAGCCTTGAAACTTGTTGAATAGACTTAGTTAATGGATTTATAGTGATGAATAGATGACCTGATTAACTTTTGAAGAAGTTCTGAAAAGTACTTGATGAGTTTTTGTAATTTGGGGCATTTTTACCTTGTCAGCAAAATATCTCAAAACCTTTGGAGCTAGAGCCTTAAAACTTGATGACTAGACTGGTAGTGATGAGTAGACAACCTGATTAACTTTTGAAGAAATTTTGAAAAATACTTCTTGAGTTATGGCCCTTTGTGATTTTGGGCATTTTTACCTTGTCAGCAAAATATCTCAAAAACTGAGAGCTAGAGCCATGAAGTATGGTGAATGGCTTTGTAATGATGAGCAGACAGCCTGATTAACTTTTGAATAAATATAGGAAAACACTTATTGAGTTATGGTCCTTTGTTATTTTGGGCATTTTTATCTTGTCAGCAAAATATCTCAAAAACTGTTTGAGCTTAGCAACTTGAAACTTGGTGACTTGATTGGTAATGATGAGTAGAGTACCTGATTAACTTTTTTTTGTAAATTCTGAAATATATTTCGTAAGTAATGGCTCTTTGTAAATTTGGGCATGTTTCCCTTGTCAGCAAAATATCTAAAAAGCTATTGAAGCTGGAGCCTTGAAACTTGATGAATAGATTGGTAGCGCTGAGTAGATGACCTGATCATGCCCCCAGTTTTGAATGAAATTGATAGGGCATATTATGTTGCCTTCATTTGTTCGTCCGTCTGTTTGTCTGTTCTTCAAGTTTTTTGTGCATGCCATATCTTAAGAACCCTGCTTGCTAGGGTTTTGATATTTTATATTTGGGTTCCCAATGAAAAAATAGCTGACCCGTATTTTTTTTTCTTGTCTAGCATGTTTGTTTAGAGTTATGCCCCTTTGAAAAAAAAAGAATTAAATCTTGTGAGCAAGATATCTTGAAAAGTATTTAAGCTGGGTTCTTGAAATTTGATATAGTAAGTGGGAATGATGTGTAAATTACCTGATTATATTTTGAGGGAATTCCGTGAAAATATTGATAAAGTTACGACCCTCTGCAGTTCTGCGCATTTTGACCTTGCCAGCAAGATGTCTCGAAAAGTACTTAAACTAGGGTCTTGAAATATTATATGCTGATTGGGGATGATGTGGAGATCACCTGATTTGTTTTTTAGGGAATTCCATGAAAAATTAATGTTGTTATGGCTCTTTGTATTTCTAGGCATTTTGACCTTGTCAGCAAGATATCTCAAAAAGTATTTAAACCAGAGCCATGATATTTGGTATACTGATTGGGATTGAGGAGGAGATCACCTGATTAAATTTTGAAGCAATTAAATGAAATGTTGGAGTTATGGCCCTTTGCAATTTCTGGCCATTTAATGTTGTTGCTTTATTGTGTATAGCTAATGTTTTGAAATTTCATATTTCGATTCCTCATGAAAAAAATAGGTGACCCGTATTTTTTTTATCCCAGTTATCTCCTATTTTAGAGTTATTTTTCTTTGATAAAGTAACATTGAAATCTCATATATTTGTACTGTTGTTACCGTCATGGGCAAGCAGTGTTGGAGTCAAGCAGTGTTAGAGTCAGGCAGTTGGGGGCATGAAAAACTTCAATATTTTTGACTTTCTGGAAATAGTTTTAAAATGATGAAAACCAGCAGCAGTTGACCACGGGACACTTGAAATGTAATATTTGCTCATTTGGATAAGAAATATGCAAAAGTGTGAAATGCCCAAAAATGACACTTTTTCGCAGGTTCGCGCTCATAAAAATCTTCATTTTTTTCGACTTTCTTAAAAGCCTTTTAAATGATGCAAACCAGTAGCATTTGACCACAGGACACTTGAAAAATAAATATTTGCTCATTTATGTGACAAATAAGTGAAAATATGAAATGCCCAAAAATAAACAATTTTCTGGCTGGTCTGTAGCCATGAAAAACTTCAATTTTTTGGACTTTCTGGAAAGCTTTTTAAAACGTTAAAAACAACAGTTGACCACAGGACACTTGAAATGTAAATACTTGCTCATTTGGATGAGAAATCTGCAAAAATGTGCATGGCCGAGGTGATGAAAATCTTCAATTTTTTTGACTTTCTGGAAAGCCTTTTAAAATGCTCAGAACCACCAGCAGTTGAGCACAGTACACTTAAAAAATAAACATTAGCTCATTTGGGTGAGAAATATGTGAAATGCCCCAAAATGACAACCAGCTCCATGGTCATGAAAAATTTCAGTTTTTTTCGACATTTTTTAAAGCCTTTTAAAATGACGCAAACTAGCAACAGTTGACCACCGTGAGTGAGGGCACTTGAAATATTTACTCATTTAGATGATACAAGTAGCAGTTGACCACAGGACACTTGAAATGTAAATATTTGCTCATTTGGATGAGAAATTTGCAAAAATGTAAAATGCCTAAAAATGACACTTTTTCACCGGTCTGCTGTTATGAAAATCTTCAGTTTCTTCTACTTTCTGGAAAGCCTTTTAAAATGATGAAAACCAGCAGCAGTTGACCACAGGAACTGTAAATATTTGCTCATTTGGACGAGAAATATTCAAAAATGTGCAATATAATATGCCAGAATGACATTTTTTTGCGTAAGACACTTGAAAAATAAATTTTTGCTCATTTGGGTGAGAAATAAATGAAAATGTGAAATGCCAAAAAATAACAATTTTCTCTAAGGTCTTCATTTTTTTTGACTTGCTGGAAGGCCTTTTAAAATGATGAAATCCAGCAGCAGTTGACCACAGGAAATGTAAATATTTGCTCATTTTGATGAGAAATATTCAAAAATGTGCAATGCCAGAATGACATTTTTTTGCGCAGGGCCGTTGTCATGAAAATCTTCAATTTTTTCAGCTTTCCAAAAAGCCTTTTAAAATGATGAAATCTCATATTTGTATTGTCGTTACCATCATGGGCAAGCAGTGTTAGAGTCAGGCAGTTGGGCATAAGTGTTTTACAAACACCAGCTCTAGTTAGAGTTGTATTTCTATTCATTATATTTCCATTTGGACATAGATGGAAATAGAAACTCTCTTGGAGAGTTTCTTAACAAAGCCAGTGAGGAGAGGCTTAATGGTGGAGACCTGTGCCTTCTCAAAATACCAGTATGGCACTGGTGTGTGGAGAACTTGCCTCAGGCACTTTCCCCGATGGGTAGAGAGGATGCTGAAATACTGGCTGCTTTTAACAGTCTAGGTCATCATCCTCTATCTCCCCTCAGAAAGGCAATGTACGAGTTGTTTTAACACAATACAGATGCCTCTACCTCTTATCTTTACATTGCTGTCAGCTGTAAATGGTTTTTGCCAGCAGCTGTTGCTCAAGATTTTTCAAGCACAGTGTGATCCTTGTCTTGTTCTGTAAGCAATTCCTCTGACAACATCCAGGATGCACTTCCTACAGTTCTATCTTTGGAACTTGTGCTTGTCAATTTTAGGAATAGCAGTGTGACAGCAGTGACTACCCCAGAAAAGTTTGAATTACACCATATATCTTACACCATGACAGGATCTGTTCTGGTTAGACAAGACCATTTCTATGGTATTGCAAAAATCAGAAATGGCTGTTGTATCCTGGATGATTTGAGAGACTTGGTGTGAGAGTTCTGTTGCTTCACAGCAGCTGTCCATCAAGATAGCAATCTGTTTGCTACAACACATCAGACAACAGAAGATACTCTGGGTATTCATGTTTTACTGTATGTAAAAACACAGTCCCTGAACAGCTCTCACAGGATCAATTATGCAGTCTTCAGTGAAACAGTGGGATGTGGTTCACAGTCCAGCTGTGAGAATTCCATGTCATGAAGAGCAAGTTTCTGCGGGTCAGAGTACGGTAAATTTCCTAAAAATTCGAACACTTTATTCCATACTCTTTTGGCTTAAATTTTGCTTTTTATGCAGCAGTTTCTTTAAATATTTAGTGGAATGGCAAACAGTGTAGACCCTGATCAGATTGCTCCTTCAGGAGCAGTCTGATCAGGGTCTACACTGTTTGCAAAAGTCATTTTGTCAGACGCTTTAGTGTTTGAATTTTTAGGATATTTACCGTAATCCTTGGAAAAAATCAGTTGGATTATTGGATATTGGAAAATCCAACTAATTTCAGGTTGGAAAAATAGGGGTGTATTCCTTGGATTTTTTACCTGTTGGAAAATGTTTTGTAGAAAGATTTATAATTAATTTAAGCATGCAGGAATATGTATCCTTTTCATCATTTTTTTCAACTTTAGAAAGTATTATTTTTCAAAGCATTCAAAAGAATGCAAACATGACTGCAAAGTCGTCTTTTTTTTTTTAAATTGGTAAGTCAATAAGGCAAAACGTTTTTGCAAACAGAAAAAAAAATAAAGATGAAAAGGAATGAAGGAATGACTTGAATTTTAAAGTTATTTTTTAAAATTACTCTGTTTTCTGATAAAGTGTCTTTTTTATCATTTCTATAACTATGCTATTAGAGCTAACATATATTGTAATCCGCCTTTCTCTTTCCATAAAAAAAAAGAAATATAACAACAATAGATATAAGATTAGGTTTTCATGACGTCTGGGTTAATCAGGGTGTAGGCAATAAGAGGGCATTTTTAAATGTTTTCAAGCAAAGATTAAGTGATAATTTTATGCAAGATTGGAATAGTAGACTTGCTGAGTCTAGTAGAGCAAATTTTTATTCTCTTTTCTTAAATTTTGAACATCAACTGTATTTAGAAACTCTCCATGTGAAAAAATTTAGGGTGGCAATGACAAAATTGAGGGTCTCTTCTCATCGGCTAGAAATTGAAGTTGGAAGGTGGACTAGACCCAACAGGACACCAGTTGATGAAAGAAAATGTAGATACTGTAATAAACTTGAAGATGAGTTTCATTTTTTATTAGAATGCACACTATATGAAGATTTGAGGAAACAGTATATAAAAAAGTATTTTTGGCATAGACCAAATATGTTGAAACTTAGGGAATTAATGTCTGCTAAAAATAGAAATATTATAAAAAACACAGCAATATACATTGAAAAGGCTTTCAAGTTTAGATATGGTCAAACGAATGTATAGGCACAATGAAAATGATGAATGTATTATTTTCTACTTTTTGGTTTTCATCACTTGTGTTTCTCCCATTTGTCAGTATTTTGAAATGATATTGTCAGTTTACTATGATGTTGCCAATACTTTGAAATGATATTTGTTAGTTTGAACGTATTATGATTTTGCCATTTGAACCCACATTGTATTTATAAAATCATATGCATTTCATATGTATGCATATTTATACATGTACTACACATAACCATGTCTTGGTTAAAGTAGAAAATAAATTACATATTACATTACATATAAGAAACAAATTGACATATACATGCCAAAAATATTAAAGGAAAAAATGCAAGCTTATATAATATCAATTCATTAACAATATGTGATTGCTTGTTTACCTCAGAGGATACTGATGCTTCCAGTGGACAAACAACTTAATTGGGTTTGTTTACCTGTAAGGGCTTCAATATCAAACAGGACTGGGTTTTGTTGTACCAGCGGCCATTCAAAAAGAGATATTCCTCTAATTAATGAGCCATCTTTGAACTTTTAATGAATGATCCCTACAAAAGACTGATGTCACGGTCTGGATTACAAATATAAATTGAGTAATGAAAACAGATTTATTATGTAATTAGGGGACTTATAAAAAAATATATTAGAAAATCAAAAATGACATTCAGTATTACTTAAATGTTCAATTGTGACAATATTCAGAATAATCAATAGATATGGAATTATAAAAATAGATAAATAAAGATGTGTAAAAACTGTGAATGAAGGTTCTTTTCTAATTTTACAGGACAAATTTTAATAGTGTTTTTCACCTTCAATGTGTGACTTGGCCTGTATTAGCTAACTTTGTGAAACTGTTCAGTGAAAGATCTAAAAAGATTTAATGAATGCATGATTAACAAAAATGAACAATGGCTCTTGTGATAGGACATAGCCAGACCAAATACTTTAAAAACTATAGTGGTCCCACAGACAATATAAATGTTTTTAGTTTACTGTAAGTATATAGTTATTAGTATAGTTTACACACTGTTCGAAATTTGCGCTCCTTGTTACATGTTACCTATTTAGACTCCTGCCACTAAAACATTTTTTTTTTTTTTTTCAGGAATCATCATGGAAATATGCCTGTGTTACTTTGATCCCCTCAAACCCCACTTTTATATAAAAAAATGGGGTTTGCAGGAGTATAAATTATTTTTCTTATTTCTGCTATGAAACATAGTTAGTGGGTACCCTTCAGAACCGCCTTGATGAGGCAGTTGTAAAGAATACCCACAATCTCTGTTTCGAGAAGAATAACAAAAACTGAGATCATATTTTTTCATCTGAAACTTCTTGTTTTTGCAGCCGTAAAAAGTGCCATTATATTGAATGGGCGTGTTTTCGTAATGTGTAAGACTACCGTTTTTTTTTTTTTGGACAAATAGCATATTTAGGTTTGAAAAAAAAAAATCTAACCTGTTTTTTTTTTTTTTTTTTTTTTTTTTTTTGAAAAGTGATCCTCCGATTTTTTTCTTTCTCTCTTTTTTTTTTATTTTATTATTATTATTATAATTATTATTATTATTGAAAATATAAAACAGTGAACAAAAATACGTGTAACAAGGAAAAATTAAATATTTTGCCCCTCCCCACCCCTCACCCCGCAACAAATGACAAAAACAGTCTGATCAGAACCTACAATGTCTGGCACCTTTCTCGCAGTTTTTAGACACATTAATCAACAGACAGCCAAATTGACTTGTTCAAATTTAAAAACAAGTATGGTTAAGAGTTATGGTGTCCCAATTTTAACATTTTGCATGCTGGGTAAAAACTTCAGCAGATGACGTTTTGAAATTTATTTCTTACTTTACCCAGAAAATAGGATCTGACACCTCATGCAAATTGTCTCCTGAGATGACAATTTGCATGAAGTGTCTGATCTTATTTTTTTAGGGAAAATATCAATAGTTTGTCCTCTGCTGAATTTGCCCAGAGCATGGTAAATGTTAGGAAAAATACAGAAGTTTTGGCAGGTAAAATTGCTAATCATGCAGAAGAAATTCAGATAAATATCAAAACGAACAGTCACTTCACTAAGTAATGACCCTGGATGAACTTATTGGCCATAGTATTTTAATTAAAATACCTAGAATGCTGGGCAGGACATTTGGAACTATCGATCAGAGAACTTGTTTCCATTGTGTAAACGCCGTTGAACATGAACTACACTTCTTTATTGAATGTCCCTTCTACGACGACATAAGGAGGAAGCTGTTTCACAAAGCACAGTTATGCAATAGAGATTTTGATACTTATAGCTCGACAGAGAAATTGGTATTTCTAATGAACAATATAAACATGCAAGCTATTGTTGCTTCTACCTTATTTAGTATGTTTCAGAGACGTAAAAGTGTTTTATAATGCACTTCATCATTTTATCTTATTTTAATACTAAACACGTCTACATTGCAATTTTAATGCTAGTTTCTATATTTTAGAACTTTTTTTTTATACTGTGCTATGTGATACATTCTACTATGTATATATTTTGTGTATCTATACATGTATATTACCATGCTCATTTTAATTGCGTGTCTCGTAAGCTAGTAATCCCAGCTGAGTGTCTTAATTGTAAAGTTGATCTTTTATTGCATATGTTTATCTGCTGTACAGACATGTGACACGTTAATAAAATACTTACTTACTTACTGTTTTTCGTTAAGAAAATGGCAACTTGTGCAAGCTCAGATCAGAAAGCACATGCTTAATTTGGTCAGAGCATGAAAAGTTCACATTTTTACAGCTACAAGGTCCAGAAGCCCATTATTAGACTAGATGTCCTAAAATACATCACTGTTTATTCTGACAGGCACAGTGGCACATTTGGTAGAGAGCCCACATTATGGTCGGGAGGCTGCGGGTTCGATGGCTGGCCGAGTCATACCAAAGACTTTAAAAATGGTACTTGTTGCTCTTTCGCTTGGCATTCAGGATTAAAGACACATTTTTTTCCTTCTTTGGCTAGACCCCCCTTCATGATCACCCCCAATATACAGCCCTGATAACAGAGCGCACATCAAAGGCTTATCTTATCTAAGTGATTATGGAGTCTTTATAAGGCTGTCAAGTCTCCTTAGGTGGGGCCCTGTTGGGTTAATTCATAAAATTGAGCAGTATTCAATATGTTATTTTAGAACCAAATAAATTCATTTGCAAATTTTGCATTTAATTTGTTGATTTTATTTGTTGATTTGTATTTTATCACTTTATTTTTTTATTTATTTATTTTTGATAGTTTTTTTTCCTAAATACAAAAGTGTTGTTTTTTCTTGCATTGTGAAAAAAAGTACAAATAAACTGAAACAGAAATATAAAATTGAAAATATTTATTTATTTTCTAAAGTAAATAAGAACACTGCACAATCATTCCATTTCCATTTCAGTAAAACAATACATTATGGAATATGTCAAAAAGTTCTTAGACAATTTAGAATGTGTATTTTATGCCCAAAAGCTTCTCTTTTTCAATGAATACATTAATTACTAAATAAAATACTATCTATCTTCCTAATTTTCTGTATTTGATCAAAAGAAACAGATAAAGAGGGCATTTGGTGATAAATTAGCATATAGGCATAAATATCTGTATTTCTCCATAAAATATGTTGTGTGTTTCATTAGAACTGCCTGGGAGAGGTAATTCTAATGAATAAAAACCAGGTATATTTTATTGAATAAACAGAAAAAAAATCATCAAATTATCATCAAATTACCCATCTTATCTGTTTCTCTGTCTTCATCATAAACTTTGCTGATATAAAATCTAATTTCCCCTTATCAGGCCCCTACCTGTAAGGGTGGCCAAAGTCACCAAGAATTTCTTATCTTAATCTCCTTAGAGTCATTAGGGTGTTATGCAATCCAAAATGTGTCTTTAAGGAAGTAGAGCTATGAATCAGAACTGGTTAGCCCAGTGTCAGTATAATGCACCTGGGTGGAAAATCATGTCATGTGTCTGGTGCGTGATATTTCACTGAGGCAAGAGATTTTTCAGAAAAGATTTTTTTTTTTACTTTTTTTTATAATAATTTGATTTTTATTTGAATATTCTGGCTCACAATCACAATCAATATTCAAAGCAATCTATTCACTGCTACAGAAATGGTCTATGCGTATTATTTAGTATTTTTGTTCATCATGTACATATTGTGTGCATATTTGTAGTTTACCAGTCAACACATAAACTTAACACAGAAATGACACAACAGAAGTTTCATCCTAGTCCATAAAATAACATGGAAAGTGGCTACAACTCATTTATTCTTTCTATCATTGTTCCTTTGTTTTAAAAATTATTATATCTCTACCTGTACCAGTCTCTGGGCAAATTCAGCAGATGGAAAATTTGTGATATGTTTTCTTGCTTTTCCCTGAAAGCAGAATTTGATATTTCATGCAAACTGTCTCCACTGGAGACAATTTGCATGAAATGTCAAAATCCTGTTTCCTGGGAAAAATGAGAGAAATATTTCAAACTGTGGTCTAATTTTACCAAGAATGCTGAGTATTAAAGAACCCCATTTTTTGATTGACAAGGATATTTTTGCATTCCAGTCTGACATTAAGTCACTTCTTAAGATTTATTGTGGATAAATTTTATTATGTAAAGCACTCGGATTCAAATTTGTAACTGTATCTGATATGACCAGTCAGTCACCTGATAAGATCTGTCAATCATCTGACAATACCTGTCATTCATCTTGCATATCACAATACCCAAAAACATCTGACCAATAAAATTGCACAGCTGAAAAGCTGTACCTTCCATTTGTTAAAAAAAAGAAATCTGCAAGCAAAGCCTAATTAGTTTTCCAAATCAATAGTTTAAAAACATGTTTTTCAGTTTTGCAGCTGTCACGGTAAAAAAAAAAGAAATAACAAAACAACAAACAAACTAAAAATAAATGGCACCATGTGAGTCACTGGAAGAAACAAGGATTGAAAGAAGTAAAACAAAAATACAGTTAAACAATTGTGACATGTGACATAGACAACGTAAACATTATTTAGTTTGTTAGTGTGTTTTTTTATTATTATTATTATTATTTAAAGACACATATTCCATTGTGTAACATCCTAATGACCATTTTAGAGAAATATGCAGATTAGTTGATCAAACATCTGTGGTGACCTATATGGCTCTCAAACAGGTAGGGACCACATATGGAGAAATCAGTTTTTAGCAGGTGATAAATGGTTAGAAGTATAAAAACAAAAAAATGTTCATTCATTTTTCCATTTGAAACAATTTTGATAAAGTATAGAATTTGAAGATTAAAAAGTTTCATAAAAATGTGTAATTTAATTTATTTAAAATCACTTCGGTGTTTTTTTTATTTAGCTATTTATTCTTGTTTTTTTTTTTTTTATTTATCTATTTATTTATTTATTTTTTTAATCCGGAATTGAAACATTTAATCCACTGTTACACATAATCCACCATAACTGAGCAAGAACTTTTTTTCTGTTTTTTTTTTTTTTTTTTTATTGATCTATTTATTTATTTATATTTTTAATCAGGAATTAAACATTTAATCCACTATTATATACAATCCACCATAACTGAGCAAGAACTTTTTTTTTTTTTTTTTTTATTTATCTATTTATTTATTTTTTTTTAATCGGGGACTTAAACATTTAATCCACTATTACACACAATCCATCATAACTGTGCAATAACTTTTAGGAATAAATTTGCTTTCATTATCCAGTGAAACTTAACTTATTCAAAACGACTTCGAAATATAAAATTTCAAAAAAAAAGTGATAAAATTTATTAGGCATCTGAGATGTACATATTATTTTGTTCTTAGTTCAACAAAAAACTGTGTCATTTTTGAATGGAAAGTTGCTCAGTGCAGAAGTAATTTGGAAGTTGCTCTAATCTTTATTACTCTCTGGGCAATTTCAGCAGACAATATATTTGATGATACTTTTCTTATTTTTTCCAGGCAACAGAATTTGACATTTCATGCAAATTGTCTCTAGAGGAGACAGTTTTCATGTAATGTCAAATCCAGATTTCGGGGAAAAATAAGAAAACTATTTCAAAATGTTATCCACTGAAAATTGATGTTTAGCACTCTCTGGGCAATTTCAGCAGACAACACATTGATGATACGTTTATTTTTTTCCAGAAAACAATTTGACATTTGGAGACAATTTGCATGAAATGTCAAATCCTGTTTCCTTGTTTCCTTGGAAAATAAGAAAATATTTCAAAATGTCTGCTGAAAATTGATGCTTAGCACTCTGGGTACAAATTCCAACAGACAACATTTAGAAATATTTTCTTATTTTTCCCAGAAAACAACAAGCTGTGTTTTGAGAAAAATATCATCAATTTGTCATCATCTGCGGAATTAGCCCATAGAGTGATAAAGGTTAAGGTGAACTGATGGGTTGACAGCCATTCTAAAGTACACCTGTGAGATCTTAAAATAAACCATGGGATAACTTTCAAAACTGAAAATTAATCCAAGGTCCAGCTATGGTATAATTTTCGGTTATTGAAAATTAACTTTAGTTTTTTTTTTACATAGAGACAATACCATGGTTCGTGCGCATGTACGATGCAATAATGCACGAGCATGAGCAAGTGCATTATTGCAGGTACATGCGCAGAACCATGGTATAATTGATTTATCACATTTTCATGCATGTAGATCATCTACATCGCGAGATATTTCATGCTTAAAGACACATTTTTCCCTTCTTTGGCTAGAACGCCCCCCCCCCCACCCCGCCGCCTCACCCGCCTTCATGATTACCCCCCAATACAGTTCTGATAACAGAGCACACATCAAAAAATTATCTTATCTAAGTGATTAAGGAATCATTAGAAGGCTGTTAAGTCTCCTTAGGTTGGGCCCTATAGGGGTTAATTCATAAAATTGACCAGTATTCAATATGTTACTTTAGATACAAATAAATTCATTTGTAAATTTTGCATTTTAATTTGTTGATTTTATTTGTTGATTTGTATTGTATCAGATCTTTTCATTTATTTATTTTTGATACTTTTTTTTCCTAAATACAAAAGTGTTGTTTTTTCCTGCATTGTGAAAAAAAGTATAAATAAACTGAAATAGAAATATAAAATTGAAAATATTTATTTATTTATTTATTTATTAAAGTAAATAAGAACACTGCACAAATATTCTATTTCCATTTCAGTAAAACAATACATTATGGAATATGTTAAAAAGTTCTTAGACAATTTAGAATGTGTATTTTATGTCAAAAAGCTTCTCTTTTTCAATAAATACATAAATAACTAAATAAAATACTATCTGGCTTCTTAATTTTCTGTATTTGATCCAAAGAAACAGACAAAAGGGGGGCATTTGGTGATAAATTAGCATATAGGCATAAATATCTGTATTTCTCCATATAATATGTTGTAGGTTTCCTTAGAACTGCCTGGGAGAGGCAATTCTAATGAAAAAACAAACAAAAAAAAAAAACAGGTATATTTTATTGAATAAACAGAAAAAAAAAATCATCAAATTATAACCAAATTACCCACCTTATCTGTTTCTCTGTCTTCATCATAAACTTTGCTGATATAAAATCTAATTTCCCTTATCAGGCCCCTACCTGTAAGGGTGGCCAAAGTCATCAAGATTTTCTTATCTTAATCCTTAATCTCCTTAGAGTCATTATGGTGTTATGCAATCCAAAATGTGTCTTTAATGTTACGAATTTAGGCTACTATGTGATAAGTCATGGACAATCACAAACCTAACTGTTGTTGTTGTGCGGATTTTTAACGCTACCAGGCACCCGAGGCACATAGAGGCAGCGGCGATTGTTATGTACATGTATTTGTACAGCCTTGCTTTCATGGATCACCCATGCACACTTGGTGCCGCTGTCTGTCACAAAGCGCCACCCTGTCCACTTTATACTCAACCCATGAGCTAGGCGTAATAATGGTCTGAAAATTGTCTCGACCCGAGGGGATTCGAACCCACTAATATCAGGTGCCAAAATAAATGTATATAGTATTTTCTACATGGCACATCCAGCTGTGAGATCACTGACGATGCTGAGACCTATTAATAGAACATCTAAAAAAAAAAAAAAAAAAAAAAAAAAAAAAAAAATCAGTGAAAATTAGCGTTTTAAGTGTTTGTACAGAAAAAAAAATTGTGTTCAAAGTGGCTCAAGCATTCCTACGCAAGTTTATCTTTATAAAATGTAAACTGAAATGTACTCTAATACATGATGTAATTTTCCCGAATTTTTGGACAGACATGTGAATCCGAGACGTTTCGCCCCCAAACCATTTCCTCCCCTAGTCGTTTCGCCCCCAAGACGTTTCCTTCCTGGTCGTCCCCCCCCCCCCTAGTCGTTTTGGCCCCCCCACCCCCTAGTCGTTTCGTCCCCCTAGTCGCCCACTTTTCATTGTAAAACTTATTTTCACTGTTGAACTTTTATTAAAGCTGAGAAGAGGCAAATATTTAAGTAGCATCATCGCCTTGTCATGTCAGCCTAAGGATAACTTATCCTTAGTAACCGGCCGGCACCGGTTCCTTAAAAGCTTGGTGGGGTGGGGGCGAGGGGGGAGGGGTAACTTTCTATATATGGCATAGTACGGATGTGCCCCCTTTTTGCAGCACTGCCAGGTATACGATTGGCCCCCTTTTTTCAACAAAAAGTATATGAATGGCCCAGTTTTTCTGGATTCCCTATGTGAAAGAGCCCATATTTCTGACATCCTGGTATATGCACATATTTTTCGCTCAGAGATTTTTCGAGGCTGCTTAACCTCTTGGTATTACATGAATTGACTGTGATATTTATGTAACAACCAGCAAAAATGGGTACAAAAATAATCAAAAATCAAAGGGCAGAATATGGTCAACATTTTGGATGATGAAGTATATGAATGGGTCCGTTTTTTCAAAGGCCAGGTATATGAATGGGGTTGTTTTTGAAATACTGGCTCGCACACCCGTACCAAAATTACCTCTAAGTTACCCTTCCCTCTCCCCCCCACCCCCGCCCCACCCCCGAGCTTAAAAGTGGCCACTCGGAGATGTGTGAGGCTGTTTTCAAAAAATTTATTGTAACTATTTACCGACCATCTTTTTTTTTTCTTTTTTTTTTTTTTTTTTTTTTTTAATCTTATTTATGTATTTTTTATGTATTTTATTGTTTTATTATTTTTTATTACGTTTAATCACTTGTTTTGCTTATTTTTTTTTTCTTTCATTTTTTTTTTTTTTTTGTCATATATCTAATTTATTCATTAGTTTTATTTTTGTTGCATATTTTAATAACAGCAGATGACAGTTAACTATCTGTTCTAAAGTCTCGTAACTTCATCATGACTGTTCACACGAACATCTCTGGTGTCGTCAGTCAATTTAAAGACACATTTTGGATTGCATAACACGCTAATGACCATAAGGAGATTAAGATAAGAAATTCTTGGTGACTTTGGCCACCCTTATAGGTAGGGGCCTGATAAGGGGAAATTAGATTTGATATCAGCAAAGTTCATGATGAAGACAGAGAAACAGATAAGGTGGGTAATTTGGTGATAATTTGATGATTTTTTTCTGTTTATTCAATAAAATATAGCTGGTTGATATTCATTAGAATTGCCTCTCCCAGGCCTCTCCCAGGCAGTTCTAATGAAAACCCACAACATGTTTTATGGAGAAATACAGATATTTATGCCTATATGCTAATTTTATCATCAAATGCCCTCTTTATCTGTTCTTTTTTTTTCTTGATCAAATACAGAAAATTAGTAAGATAGATAGTATTTATTTATTCATTTATTTATTTAAGAAAAGAGAAGCTGTTTTACTTTCATGAATAAATATTATTTAGTATTTCTTTGTTCTTCTTTCCTAGTGAACTCTCATAATTAGTCTCAAGACAAAATATTTGCAGATTCAATTTGATTGAAGCTAAAATATTTAGTTTTTAGGCAGCTATGGAATAATTGCGCAGTGTTATTATTTCCTTTAGAAAATAAATAAATAAATAAATAAATAAATAAAACTTTCTATTTTATATTTCTATTTCAGTTTATTTGTATTTTTCACAATGCAAGAAAAAACAACACTTTTATTTTGGAAAAAAAAAATAAAATTAAAAAAATAAATAAATAAAATGATACAATACAAATCAACAAATTAAATGTAAAATTTGCAAATGAATTTATTTAGTTCTAATGTAACATATTGAATACTGCTCAATTACATGAATTAACCCTTATAGGGCCCCACCTAAGGAGACTTAACATCCTTATAATGGCTTCATTATCACTAAGATAAGATAAGCCTTTGATGTGCGCTCTGTTATCAGGACTGTATATTGGGGGTGATCATGAAGGGGGGGTCTAGCCAAAGAAGGAAAAAAATGTGTCTTTAAAACAAAACTGGTAAAGGTGCTTAAGCGATAATTAAAGGCGTTTAACTTTGCAAACAGCGCTTGTTTTCACGCCTCATCATTAATCGCATTAATTGCGTGATTAATGCGTCAAACCAAATGAACAATGTGATTAACGGTATTGATCAAAACAGGTAATACTTATCATAGTTCCTAATTAACATTTTCATTCAAAGTACGTTCTTCTCTCTCTCTTTCTCCCTTTCTGTCTCACATGGAGATTATATATATAAAGGGGGAAATGGTTTGGGGGCGAAACGACTAGAGGGGAAACAACCAGGGGGGAAACGTCTTGGGGGCGAAACGTCCTTCTATCGTATACATCAGATTGGAGCTCTTGTTCTAAGCTAAGCCCATCATGTTCAAATTTAAGGATTATTTCAAGGAATTTTTCTGGTGTGCAAAATATTGGGATTTTTATAGGTAATGTATGCAAAAATTTTGGCCCTCACAGGAACTTTTACAAAAATACAGCTTTAGTTTCTTGTCACTTCAGTTCAGTAAAACAGGAATAAATGAATGAAAAATATTTTTAGACAATTTACAGATCACAGTTTTATATATATATATATATATATATATATATATATATATATATATATATATATATATATATATATATATATATATATATATATATTTTCGGGTGGGTAATTGTCTCTTGTTAGGTTAAAAACACAATTTGGATTGCATAACACCATAATGACCATAAGCAGATAAAGATAAGAAATCCTTGGTGACTTTGGCCACCCTTATAGGTAGGAGCCTGATAAGGGGAAATTGTTGATATCAGCAAAGTTTATGATCAAGACAGAGAAACAGATAAGGTGGGTAATTTGTTGATAATTTGATGTGTTTTTTTTTTTCTTTTTATTCAATAAAATATAGCTGGTTGTTTTCATTAGAATAACCTCTCCAAGGAAGTTCTAATGAATACCCACAACCTATTTTATGGAGAAATACATATACCATTATATGCTAGTTTATCACAAATGCCCTTTTTATCTGGTTCTTGTATGCATAAATTTCTAGTATAACTTATTTAGTAGCTTTGTCAAACTAAAAGATAATCACTGAAAAGGGTTTAATAAATAAATCCATTGTTCAGGAAAAGCATAATTTTGGAGCCCATTTTTTTTTCTTCGGACAGACATTTGAGAATTATCGTCTACCATATCCCTTATGAAAAAGAATCTGTGCCATAATGTCGCTACAAGGCAGCGGCATGGTTGCTGCAAAGAAATACTGTGCCGCTAAACTTTGCCGATCATTGTCGCTAATGGCAATGCTCTGGCAAAGTACCTCGCCAGCAGGGGGGAGTTTGCCAGAACTTTGCCAAAAGATATTGGGGGTCAAGGAGCTTGCCAAAACTTTGCTGGAAAGTTTTCTTTTTTTTTTTTTTGAGGTAGTTTGCCAGAGATTTGCCATTATCTCTGAATCTGATGATTACTAGAGATTATTTCATGCCACTCAGTTGCTTATTTGGAATTTCAAAATTTAATTAACAAAGATAATTATACTGGAAGCAGCAGGCACCTCGATATTAATAATTATATTCTGAAATGGGGTTAAAGAAAATTTGCTACATCAATAATTTTCACCTTACATTTGCAAGTTTTTATGACACCTGATGTTAACAACAGATCACTGTGACAGTGATAATATAAAACAACCAAAACTGGTTCTTCAATGGGGAAAAACAACACTCTGCTGACATGATCCATATCAACTTTTTTTCTGGTCAGATACTTTGAAAAGTTTCAAGCTATTAAGTTCAGTGCAGAAGTGAATTTCTATAACATTATTGCAAGCTTATGGCCAACTTTGCCAGAACATTGCCAGAAAATAATTGTAATTATGCAAGACAGGTTTAGAGAAGTATTATGGCCCTGTTGCCATGACTCCAATGTGCTTTTAATTAAGATATCATAAAAGTGGTCAGATACTTTGCTTTTTGACCAAAAAGTGCAGTCTTATAGGATAGCACTGAATGAGTGACCAGTTCAAAAGTAAAGGATTTGATAGTGATTTTCTTGTTTTATTGTGGAATACATTTAATTTTGTGTTTCGTTGTATCAGTGTGTATTAAGGGTTTGTGTTTTCATTGGAATACTGTTTTCTATATGGATTCTTAAATTAAATTTAAAAAGGTTATTGAAAATGGTAAGTTTATTTTCTTTGCAGTTAAAAACCCAAAACTTTTTCAAAGACTGTAATTCCATTTTACATTTTACTCAGGATCATAAAGAATCATGCATAGAAATTTAGAAACATAAATCATGAGTTTCATTTTGGATGAACTAAAGATGCATAGAGACTTGATAATATTCTGCATGGAAACTAGTTATCTAAATGCATTGAATCAAATAGCAAGCCAAACGATCATGCTTACTCACATCTGAAATTATTCTTATCAAATCTCTTCAACTATTGACTCCTTTAAAAGAAATGTTAGAACCTCTAAATAGGGGATCTGCTAGTAAAGGTTATGAGGCCCAGGGAGTAGGGGATGGGGCTCTGAGGAGGGATATCCTATGCAGATGCATATTAAAAGGGACTGTGTCATAGAAAGTTAACCTTATACATAAAACATTAATATCACATGCTCAAATATCTGTTCAAGATAAAAAAAAAAAATATCTGAGCTGAAATATTACATACATGCAGGGTATATTTTCAGGCGTCTTGTGTGTTCAGGGTGTCTGCATTTTAGAACAGCAACATCCCTGAGGGCCTGCGCATGCATATGTTTAGCTTTGTAAAGTCCCTTTTCCCATAGTACAGCCAAATGTTTGCCGCAATTTTGCAATAGGTCTGCGGCAACCTTATGACAGCCTTCTTTTGCATGGTAAAAACACACTGCAGCAACCTTGCGGCAATGTTGCTACATCATTGCCACAACTTGGTCATAGCTCTGCAGCAGACCTTGCCACAGGCCCATTTTTTTCATAAGGGATACCACGCAATGGGCAGTTTCAGCAGACAACAAGTTAATAAGGTTTTTCTTATTTTACGCGTAAAATAGGATTTGAACTGTCAAATCCCATTTTCCGTGAAAAATAAATTAAAAAAAAATCTTTATTCTTCTTTCTTTCACAGCAGTTCAATGCCCTTCTACTTGCAGTAAAGAATGATTGATTATTAATGTTTGAAAGTACTGGAAAACATGTTGTCATAAAAATGCAATATACAACGGAAAAATTTTACAGTTTTTGGCAGGTACTAAAAACAAATCAGGTTAATTTCTGCAAAATAGCATGTACCCTCAGTGAAGACTTGGATCAGCCTGCACAGTCCACAGCCTGATCAGTCTGTGTTATTTGGACAGAGGTTTTTAAAGAACTAATGCAGCAAAATATCAGTGTTCTGTCATACCGCATGGTAAAAAAAAAAAAAAAAAAAGATTTTTTTTTCAATTGACTTTTTTTGTCTTCTTCATAACAATATTCAACCCGATTACGGCACTGTGCAGTAGGTTTTTCAAAATGACCAGAAGAAAAAAATATTGTAAAATATCCACCTGATAAAGACAGTTTAGATAAAGATCAGCAGTGGACTTCATAATAGGATAATTTAATGATGCTTATGTGACATTTGTTTCCGATATTCTTTATAAAAACATATTTGAATCGAGACAATTCAAATGAGCACCAACAACATATGCTTTTATTTAAAGCTGATAAAATACTTGCCTGTAATGTGTAACTACGAAATGCTTGACTGTGCACTTATGGGGGAGTGTGCGGTAATATGGTATGTTGGAGTTTTAGAGTTACCAATATCAAAATAAATAAATGTTATTGTAGAATATATTGTCTTTGTTTTATTTCATTCATCTCAGCAGAAATATAACAAGTCCAGACAACATATATTTCAGCAAATGCTAATTTTTAGCTCACCTGAACAACATTCACAGATAGCTATTGTACTACCCTCGGCATCCACAAATGTTAAGGTTTTTGCTAAAGCTTTTAAGACCTCATTATCTAATCTTATCACCGATTTGATTCATCTTTGGTATGATTATACATATTGGTTCAAACTTTTGCGCAGTGCCATCCCCACCACCCTAGGTCATGTAACGGTCTTAGACTTAAAATTTTCAGGTTAAAATTTTACGCCAAAGTTTTTCGGACCTTATTATTTTTTTATTTGATTGACAAGCGCGAGTTCAGGTGAGCTGTCTTGTCTGGCAACAGGTCTTGTTATCGGGACACGTGGAGCTTGCAGGGGTATTTTTCTTATTTTCTGCTCAAAAATAGATTGTGGGTACTCCTTAGAATTGCCACAATGAAGAGCAAAAACAAGCATAAATATCACAAATTATTATCTGATAAATGTGACTCCTAGTGCCATGTAAAACATAAGTATTGAATGTTATCGTTTGCAATGGTTACATGTCTAAATTGACACTGAATAATTAAATATGTCACTTTGGTGAACTGCGTTACCGTAAAGATCCTAAAAATTGGAATGCATTGGACAGGTGATGTAATTGTTCTTGAGTTTGAACAAGTAAATTTTACCACATACTAAAATGTCAAAAGGCTGAGAAAATATGGCAAATAGTGTAGACCTTAATCAGAGCAGTTTGATCAGAGTAATCTAATCTGGACTTATTTATTTGTTCATGCATTTCTGTCTTAAATTTTATGAACTAAACGGTAATCAGCAGTCCAAATGGTAAAATGGTCCAAAATGGTCACTTTTGTCCAGATGCTATTTCATTGAATTAATTCAATCATGTTATTTGATTATTTGAGTGTCCTTGCTTAGCACTCTGGGTAAAATTTTCAGCAGATGACAGTAAGACTCCAAAACTCCATTCACTTCTTATTTTCTCTACTTTTTTTTTCTGTTTGCAATAAGCTTTCACCTTTTCGACTGATCGTTTTCAAAAAAAAAAAAAAAAAAAAAACATCATAAATAATAATAATAAAAAAACTACAAAAAAAAAAACAAAAAAAAAAAAAAACACACACACAAAAAAAAACACAAAAAAAAACAAAACAAAAAAAAAAAAAAAAACATATTTGCATTCTTTTTTCAGAAGACAGAATAGTTTTGAAAAATAATACTTTCCAAAGTTGAAAAAAGATGAAAGTGATGCGTATTCCTACATGCTTAAATCAATTACTATCTATCTACAAAACATTTTTCCAACAGGTAAAAATCCAAGGAATACACCCCCATTTTTCCAACTTGGAACTAGTTGGATTTTCCAATTTCCAATAATCCAACTGATTTTTTCCAAGGATTACACCTACCCGGTTTCTGCAACAAAGATGCCAGAACAGACAGATCCTTCAGACCCACCAGTTTCTCATTTGTCACCAGAAAGTTTGCATAATGTTCCTGGTACAGAATTAGAATTTAAATCTACCCATTATACAGCTGCAACAACCCCACCAGTGCATACCGATGGTAGCATTAATCAGATTGGCTGTCCTGTACAAGAATCAGGCCCGTCCAACTGAACTTAAAAAAAACAAAGAACAGCCCTAGCTGTTGCTGATTTTTATGTACTTTTCCTGGACTTCAGGCAAAAGTCATACTAAATGGAGTCCGCATCACCGTCATTAAAACAGCTTGGTTATTCATGCCATGCCATGATATATTTGAAGTGTCTGGTATTGATAAGATGATTAAAAAGAATGGTTATGGCTCTTTGGAAACTGCATGTAAAGCTCTTGATTTGCAGGAACCAGATCACTTTATTAGCAGCAGTACAAGTCCTGTCAAGAAATTGCAACTGTTTGTTTCTGTTTATTTCATGTCAAGGTTCCTTCTTGCCAGAAATGATGATTTGTCACTAATAATGGGTCATAAGCTCAAAGCCCTTGAAGACTTTGAAAGCAAGAAGGGACATCTTGACAAATTCCATGATGAAGATATAAAAATTGCAGTTGGCAAGATGCATTTGCCCAACATATCTGTTGGCTTCAAAACCATCGGTGATGATATCTATTTGTCGGTGGAAGAAGTGCTACAGGCTCTTGAACTTGAAAAGATTGTCAGTAAAAGAGGATTTGCCTTTATTGACAAACCTCTTAAATCCACTGCTTTAACTGTCAGTTCCCTCTTTCTGTACACTGGCAAATGCAGAACCTTTGTTCATGCAGCAGCTCTGTTGTCTTTAATTGACTCTGGCATCTTGAAAAAGTGTGATACCTTCAAGGCAGAACTCTTAAATTTGCTTTTGAAAGAAGCAAGCATGTCTGCTTCTATTAAAAAGCAAACAGACACACCAAAGCGCAAACCTTTTCAAAAACTTTTGGAAGTCAACTCAACACCAAAAGTGCAAGAGAAGGAAAAGGCTAAAGCAAGAAGGCCTCTGTTTAAGACAAAAAGCAAAAAAAAAAAAAAAAAAAAAAAAAAAAAAAAAAACAGGGTTCTGCCTTGATAAAAAAAAAAAACGCTTAGTGGACACATTTCAGAAGGATTTTCTGGGGACAAAGAGCTCTTTTTTAATCATTTTCGGAAGTTTTCGTCTCCTGATAGGAAAGAGTTCAAAGGTTCAATTCCAATGACAAGTATGCTTTCTTCAACTGACCAGACAAGAAATCAAGGACGACTGGTAGCCAAAGCCTTCTTAGCAATTTGGTGCACCAGTCAGCCCCACAAGTATATAATATGTCCCAACTAGAGTCAGTTCATTATGCTGACAACTTAAGTGGAGTACGGCTCACCGAGAAGTACCGACAGCGGTTAACGGGCGTCTTTCCTCCAGCAAGAGTTGAAAAACTAGGAAAGAAAAAGTCGAAGAAATTATTTGCTGCAGTGTTGCTACCCACAAGAACTGCAAGTGGCTGGAAGATACACGTCCGAAGACCATTGGAAGTTCTAGAACTGAAGTATTATTCAGTTCCCACTCCACTGCACTGGAGGATTCACGGTGATGGGCGAGAAATTGGGAAGAGACACAGCACTGTAGTCAGCCTCACTATTCTAAATAATGAGGCTGTCTTGTATGGTGTTAATTTCCAGAGCCCAGATGTCGTTCACCCTTTTCACGTGTTTTATGACATATGGCAGTGACAGTAGGGACAACCTTGAAGTGAATCTAGGATATCCTTCACCCTCAAACTAAGCTTTGAAGGATTTGGATAATCACAAGTTCTATTTTGGTGGGGATGAAATGTTCCTGGAACAAATTTTAGATGGCTCAGACATCCTGTTTCCTACTTCAGAAGAGGGATGGAATATTTATTCCAAGTGTCCCAAAAGTTCTAAGGCACACACCTCATCAGATGCGTTGAGGACTAGCCTTGGGAAAATTATAGACAGAGAGCATCCAGAGAGCCTGTTTGATGTAGTTTTATCAGAGAATATTGTGATGTGCATTCTTCATGCAATCACAAGATGTACAGAGAAACTTCTTTCTCTGGAAGTGATGAAATGAGGGTGTTGTAAAGATGACCCTCTAAGCAAATATGAGACAGAGCCTAAACTTGGAAGAGAGGTATGGGGAAGAAGAGTTTGTCAAAAAGTTATGGTCTAGTTCTGGAATATGGTGTGTATTCTAAGAAAAGATGACATGCCTAAAGCAGTTGGAAAGGTACTTTCTTTACAAGAAGTCAGAGATCAAGACTGGGGTTACACTGAATCAGATATTTCTGAATACAAGCAGCATTCAGAAATGTTCTATCAGCTTTTTTGTGTGAGACATGGTGCAGCTGCTCTCACTCCATATATGATTAAGCTGATTGACCATATGCCTCAGTTGATGACAGACCTGCCTTTCCCTATTGCAAGATTTCAGTTGGAAGGTGCTGCACATCTTAATTACTTTGATAATAAATTTTATTATCGGAAAACAACAAGGCATGGTGGCAGGGACCGTCCTGATGCTATCCTGGCAAATGTACCATAGGTGGTCAAACTTGCACTTCAGTATCTAGGAGTACTCAGCCTCACAAGATGAAGAGAGGCAGAGTTGGCAGTCGTTTCTATCTTTACTGTAAAAGACATCTGTCAGCTTCAAGAATACAGAAGGTGTTCCGTGGATACATAGTGCCCAGGAAGTTCAAGGACCAAAGGTGGACTTCATGCAGATGCAGATGTGAAACGAAATGTCTTACAACTGTTTTCTGCTGGAGCAGTTACTGAAACTACAGATAAACCTTTGCGAGGCATGAACTTTGTTCTTTCAGGTGCTTTTTCATCCTGCAAAAAAAAGCCTGTCACACACAGTTCCTTGAAGAAGATTATTGTAGAAAAGGGAGGTACAGTTAAGGACTTTGTTCCTGATAGGACTAAGTCTGTCTCTGAAAAGAAGTATGTTGTTATTTCTTCAAGGAAAAAACATACAGAAAAAAGTACCAGGGACACTGCATCATGCTGTTAGAAGAGGGTTTGCTGTAGTTACACCTTCATTCATTTTTGATTCAGTTGAGCAGAGAAAGCCAGTGGATATGGCAAGCCGTTTTACTATTTATTAAGCAAAATAGATATCTTATATATTATATCAGATATCTTATGTATTATATGAGATATCTAATATAGGATATAAGATATCTAATATAATGATTCAGATATCTTATATCCTATATTAGATATCATATCCTATATAAGATATCTGATAAAGTATATGAGATATCTTATTTAATTCAGCATATAAAATATCTAATGCACCATATAAGATATCTTATTTGTTAAATAAGATATCTTATTTATTAATATAGATATCTAATATAAAAATAAGATATCTGATATACTGAATGAGATATCTTATTTGATTGAACAAATGAGATATCTACGTTAGTAAATAAGATATCATATCCTATATGAGATATCTTATATAGCATATCAGATATGTTATATAGCATATTAGATATCTTATATATCAATTTAGATATCTTATATACCACATTAGATATCTTAATTTACATATAAAATATCTATATTATATAAGATATCTGATATAATATATAAGATATCTTATATATTATATAAGATATCTAATATATTAAATCAGATATCTGATTTATAGAATAAATAATAAAACCGTTTTACTATTTATTATGCATTGTATCAGATATCTTATATAAGATATCTAATATAGGATATAAGATATCTGAATTAGTAAATCAGATGTCTTATATCTTATATAAGATATCATATCCTATATAAGATATCAGATATATTAGATATCTTATTTAATTCCACATATAAGATATCTTATTTAACATATAAGATATCTTATTTGTTAAAAAAGATATCTAATATATTACTATAGATATCTGATATACTAAATAAGATATCTGATATACTAAATGAGATATCTTATTTAATTGAATGAGATATCTTCTTTAGTAAATAAGATATCTTATATCCTATATAAGATATCTTATATAGCATATCAGATATCTTATATAGCATATAAGATTTCTTATATGCCAATGAAGATATCTTATATAGCATATCAGATATCTTATATAGCATATAAGATACTTTAATTGATATATAAGATATCTTATTTATATAAGACAATACAAAAGAAACGCCCTAAGTATTTGAACCCATCTGCCTTCTATGTGGCACGGAAATTGCGAGCCTATCCAAATAAAAGATCCCTGATGGAACAAAGGCATCTATTTGCCAAACATTTTTTCGAGTGGAAACAGTTGAGTGCTGCTGAAAGGCAAGATGTAACTAATGAATAGCGACAGTTCTCACAGAATTGTTAAACTTTCTGCTGTACTATTACCAAAGGTATAGAAGCAGGAAAGGGCTTTGTCGGCCCAGTAGAATTGTGAAAATACAAATACAGCTGTTCTTTATCCTTTATACTGCTGAATAAATTAGTTTAGCCACACCCATTTTTGGCTATTAGCCATTCAGATTACTTAATGTACTCATTCATATTTGCAAGATTGTATGACAAACAGTGCAGATCCTGATCAGATGGCTTTTTCAGAAGTCATCTGATCTGGATTTACACTGTTTGCAAAGGTAGGGGTTTTCTTGTTTAAGAGGATACGGAATAAGCATATTATTGTCTATCAAATTAAATATCCTATTTTCATACGTAGATTCTGTGAATTTTGATGCCTGTTATTTAAGGCATAGTATTCCCTCAAACTGACCATGGGAAAGGCTTGGCGGGGTTCCAAAATGCCAGATATGTGAAAAATGGTATTTTCAACTATTAGCCCATCTTAGTTACAATTCCATATTTGTCTGTTTCTCATCATCACTTATATATTGGTGTTGTAACATTGATATTGATCTAAAGGTTACTCTCTAAGACCCCACAAAAAGGGAAAAGGAAAAAAAAATATGTGAAAGTGCCTTGCCTCACTTAGATACTCCAGGTCAGTTTGAGAACATACTACAGTGCTTACTGAGGGCCACAGCCACAAAATTCAAAACATTAAAAATTGGTAATTGAATGTATTATTGAGAACATGAATTGGAATTGCCATGATTCAACAAATGTTTTACAGGTCAGTAATGATGCTTCTCAGACTTTCTTAGACCTTGCCTTTCTGACAGATTTTACATGCAAATACTACTTCTGATTTTGAGCTATTTCATGGCCAGTTGCCGGCCAATATTTACATCAAGGATTTACGTTACTACGGCATGGCCAAGCTTCTTGGCAGTCACTGTTTCATAGCGGTTGCTGGCCAATGTTTTCATTAAGGGTTTACATCAGCTGCACCATGGCCAAGTTGTGGCAGTCACCTTTTTATGGCGGGTTGCCGGTCAATAAGTAGCAATTGCTGTTTTATGACCAGTTGTGGGTTAATATTTTTACTACCATGTTACATTACCATGCTCAAGATGTGGCAGTAGTTTTGACGGTCGATTCTTCATGGCGGGTTGCTAGCCAATACGTTCATTAAGGGTTTACATCATCTGCACCATGGCCAAGTTGTGGCAGTTGCCTTTTTATAGTGGGTTGCCGGTCAATAAGTGGCAGTTGCTGTTTCATGACCAGCTGCAGGTTAATATTGTTACTACCATGTTACTTGACCATGCTCTTGGGGCTCAGTTGGATGCGCCGTCCGACTGGAGACCAGGAGGTCGCGGGTTCAACCCCCGCTGATGTCAGCAACATTCTTTCGTGGAGATTGATCATGAAATATTTTCTACGGTCATTCTCTCCCTTCCGCTGATTCAAGAAGGGCAGTTGTCAGTTTCTGGCGAAAGAATGTGCACAATACTGGTTAACCGGTTAGAGGACTAAGCCTGCCCAGTAAACGTGTGGTTAGGTAAACTGACCGCGCTCAACATGATCCCATTGAGTTGACTGGGCCGTAAAACCGCAACACAAACAAACAAACTTGACCATGCTCAAGATGTGTTAGTTTTGGCAGTCGCTGTTTCATGGCAGGCTGCTGGCCAATATGTTCATTAAGGGTTAGATCAGCTGCAACCTGGCCAAGTTGTGGCAGTTGTTTTTTTATCGAGGATTGCCTGTCAACAAGTGGTAGTTTCTGTTTCATGAACAGATGCTGGTAAGTATTGTTACTACCATGTTATTTGACCATGCTCAAGATGTGGCAGTAGTTTAGGCAGTTGCTGTTTCATGGCGGGTTGCTGGCCAATATTTTCATTAATGGTTTACATCAGCTGCACCATGGCCAAGTTGTGGCAGTTGCCTTTTTATGGCGGGTTGCCGGTCAATAAGTGGCAGTTGCTGTTTCATGACCAGTTGCCAGTTAATATTGTTACTACCATGTTACTTGACCATGCTCAAGCATCATGCGGCAGTAGTTTAGGCAGTTGCTGGTCATGGCAGGTTGTTGGCCATTATGTGGCAGTTGCCTTTTTATGGCGGGTTGCCGGTCAATAAGTGGCAGTTGCTGTTTCATAACCAGTTGCCAGTTAATATTGTTACTACCATATTACTTGACCATGCTCAAGCATCATGCGGCAGTAGTTTAGGCAGTTGCTGGTCATGGCAGGTTGTTGGCCATTATGTTCATTAAGGGTATAGGTCAGCTTCACCGTGACCAAATTGTGGCAGTCACCTTTTATGGTGGGTTGACGGTCAGTATTTTCAATAAGTGTTTACGCCAAGTTATGGCAGTTACTGTTTCATTGCGGGTTGCTGGCCAATATATACATTAAGGATTTATGTTACTACACCATGCCCAAGTTATGGCAGTTGCTGGTTCATGGACTGTTGTTAGTTAATATTATATTTCTACCATGTTACTTGACCATGCTCAAGTTAACTTGACCATGCTCAAGATGCGACAGTAACTTTTTCATTGTGAGATACAACACTGTATTTTCATAACACACAGATTACTAAGTCATGGCCAAGTTGTGGCATTCCATTATCAAGGCAAGTTGCCTGCCATTAATTTTAATACCGTGTGACTGCACCAGTGCTAAGTGATAGCAATTGCTTTTGATTGGTGAGTTGCTGGGCAAATTTTCATGACTAATAGTTTACTAGATCATGGAGAAGTTGTGGCAGTCTTTCTTTATATATTGCAGCAAAAAGAAGCCTCCATGGTGTAGTGCTACTTGCTTCATAAACCAGGGGTTGTGTGTTTGATTCCTGGCTTTCCAGACTTTCGGATGAGTCTTTAAACCGAAGTCCCGTCTCCTTATGACCTTAGTTGTTGGTGGGACATAAAACTCAAATACATACATCAGGGTTTTCCCTCAGGGTTTTAAAGCAAGGGTCCCAATGACTCTCTTATGTGGAATTAAGGAGTCCTTTAATATGATTTAGGGGTTTATTGTTTTAAAGGGTGTCCTTTAAGCACTAAATGCAACTGCAGCAGATGACTTTTTGAAGTACTTTTTCAGAGAAAATAAGGCTTGACATTTCATGTGAATTGTCTACAATTCACAGAATGTCTGCATAGCAGAAAATTCACATAGAATGTCAGATCTTATTTTCTCTGAAAAATAAAATCAATTTTAGACTTGTCTGCTACAATTTGCGTTGTGCTTTATAGGTTAACTATTGCCTAAATATTGATAATTCCTGGCCTTAAGACCATGAATAGATTAAAATATAAAAGCATAGATTAATATAATTAATTTTGGGTTTGATTCTTATGCATCACTCAGGACCCTTTCACCTAGTTTTTAAGAATCCCAAACAAGGTTTTGGGAGTAAAAACTGCCAAAGTGCTAGTCGGAAGGGGTGGGGGAACCTTGATACATACATACACACATACATACATACATACATACATACTGCAGAAAAGCATGCTAAGGTTGTATAGTTTTGGTCTTGTCCTTCGTCTGTCCACTGATTAGTGGCCAGGATATGTCAAAATAAGTTGTGGTGCTGCATTTTCTGAATCCATACTTTAATTGAACCACATTCAACTGACAGACTGAAGCAGCCCTTGCTTATGTAATACATTACACAACCTTTCGAGAGGATATGGCTTCAGGACTCTAATTGCCTCTGTTTGCAAGAACTCAAAGTGCTCTTAATCTTGCTCCCTGTTAGGTATGTTTGAACCATACTGTTATTGTAAAGTGCTACTGTAAATATGTTTATCCTTCCAAATGTGCTATAGAATACACACAACCCTATTGTACAAGTACGCACACCCACATGCTTACTCTAGGATCCAGTGGTAGTTCAACTGTTTCATGTTGTATTTCCTTGTTACATAGCAAGGTTGTCTTTTATTGTGCTGCATACTTGTAATGAATTTAGTGTACCTTATTAGCTCACCTGAGCACAAGTGCTCAAGGCGAGCTAATGTGATTGCTATGTGTCCGTTGTCCCAATCTGTGTCGGTCCGTCTGTAGTCAGTAATTTCTACTAATGACATCTCCTAGGCCAATGACCCAATATCAAAGTATGTGTAATTTTGCGGAAATGTTCCTTGGGTGACCTTCTTCCAAAATTGCTAAAGTGGATCCGCTCAGCTGAAAAAAAGGCCACACAGCTAATAATAGAAAATCCTTAAAACGACATATCCAAGGCCAATGTCCCAATTTCAAAATAATTTCACTAAAATGTTCCTTGGGTAGCCCAGTACCAAAATTGCTGAAATGGGTCACCGCTGAACAAAATGGCTGTCGGAGCTAAAAGTAGAAAACTTTTAAACTACAATGTTATTACATCATAACTGTGGTGAGTGAATTAGGACCATCATGTAACTCTTGTATTATTAATGGAGGGAATGCCAACATTCCTAAAAGCCTTCATGGTGTAGTGGTTAAGCTACTAGCTTTGTCAGCAAGGTGTCGTGAGTTGGTCTCATCTCCATATGACCTTTATTGTAAGTAAAACTCAAGCACACACTGACTAGCATTTAAATTCTTATCTGTTGTCATTATGGAAGCAAATCTAAAAATTATTAACTTCCAAGTCAGCAGTATAACTATTCATTTTCTTTCCTGATTCTTGGAATTTGTTGAAAATATGATGTAACTGTCTTTGGCATTCATATACTGTCTTTGTCTGAATATTGTCCAGCTGTGCTTTTGCAGTTCTAGTTCGACATGATGGAAAACTTTTTTTTTTCGGTCATCAGAGCCAAATTCTCATGGGGAGCTTATCAGCAGTTATCGTCGTCTGATGTCATCGGACGTCAGTGACATCAACATCTGTCATAAACACTTTCAAAAGACATCTCCTATGAAGCCGTTGGACTTTTAGCTCATATTCTATATGAAGCATCCTTGGGCTTGGGGATAGAAAGTGTTTCTTGATTATTTTTTTATTATTATTATTAAAATAGGCTCTTTATTTTGGTTGCTGTGGCAGCATTGAGTTTCCATAGACTTATATTGGGGAAAATTGAAAGATGGCATTTACTGCCAAGCCACTGCAGATATTTTGACAAAACCTAACAGAAATGTTCCTTTATAGAAGCCTCAAACTTGGTATACACTGCCTTTGTCTTATTATTGTCAAAAATGAATGATCAGATTTCAGAATAAATATGAGGCAGTTCTAAAAATATCCACAAATTTGTTTCTTGAAATAAATAAGGGGAAAAGGCTCTTTAATACCTATTTTACTATGCCTTAATGGGATTCGTAATGATGGCAAATTCTTTAAAACAACAAAAATGTAAGGAAACAAATACAGTTGTTATAACGAGGGCCCACTGTAGCAGTAATTGAGGTACAAAATTGTTGTCCCAGCCTAATTGCCTTTACCTTTATCATTCAGTCAAAACAGAAAGGAAGGCAATGATCAGGATTCGATACAATTATCCCACACCTCCCATCAGAGACATAAAAGGGAAAGAAACACAAACACGAAATAACTGAACCCTAAATCTGTGTTAAGCACCTATGAAAAAGCCAAAGAGTGAGTGGTTGCTAAAGACAGGTGCTTGCTTAATACAAGTAGATTTCCACCACTTTACCTTTAATGGGATCCGGAAAAGTGGCCTTTTAAAAGGGGGATTTCTTAATACAGGTGGCTTTTAAGACCTGTTTGGCTGAATTTTGTTTTTAGGCATTTTGATATATTGAGATTTGATGTGCATGTGCTGTCCTGCAGAACAAGTTTGCAAAAACGGTGTAAATAGTGTATATAAACCTTGAAAAGCATCTGATGTGCACAATAGATAGTAGTAGTTTTAAAGAAATTCCCATAATAGTGCTTAAATGTGCTGAATCAACAATGTTCTTGTAGTGTTATCTTGCAGCCATTTTATCAAAGCATCAGCTCAACCCAAACACAAATACTAAAAATTCAGATGCCCAAAGAAATTGCTGTAACAGTCAGACACTGACACTAACATGCAAATAAAAATGTATGAAAACCTTATCAACCTGTTTCAAGTCCATATGGATTATGGTCTCTAAGGGAATTTACATTATAATGCTAATGTTGGGTAACAAAACCTATGAAAAAAAGGTAAGAGAAAAGTCCAGGGAGTGCCACAATCACAAACCGCAGCCCTTCCCAGACCCCAAGAGGAAGAGGAAACCGACAAATCTAAACAAGCACAAACCGAACAAACGTACGAAAAGCACTAAGGTTAGCTCTCTCTTCCCCAAGCGAGGTAATCGCAATACTAAAAGGACTGAAAAACACAAGAACAAAATGACACATGGAAAGACATACAACGAATTGCCTCGTAGAATAAACCACAAAGCAACAAAGAGCATGGCTAACACCGGGACCACCGCCTTAGAACGGTCGGTAAAGCAAACCACCGGGGGTTTAAAGTACTTTTACAGCTAGCTAACTTCACCCTGGGTCCCGATGCTACTCTTAATACAGAAATACACAAAAATTCGGTTCGCATAAAGGCTCCCAACTCAGTCAATGCATCAAAGCGAAAACATAAAAATCAAATTAATCACTATAACAAACAAAGACGAGTACTCATGGCTAATTCTACTGTATGCCAGAGTAAATGAAAACCAATAGTTGAACCACGGCGGGCCAAGCCAAAGACATATCGTCAAGCCCTAACCCACTGGTTAAAGTTTTACGAAGAGGCCGTCATTGAGTCTGAGGCCCGAACGTTACTGTTGGACCCTAAATGTGAAAATTTAAACAAATGTGATAAAGTTCATTAAATGTTATAACTCGAGTAGTCATGACAGTTAATGTTAAATTTGTTTAAGGGTAGGAGAGTTACAATCAGAATAAAAGAACTAGCATTAGTTTGAACCAGCTGGGACATTTGAACTTGCATTATCATGATTATCTTGCTTTCGTACAGGTAAGGATTTCTCAAAATGAGTGAAGTAATCTTGACATGACATATCCCGCAACCGAAGGGGTTCAAATTTTGGGTTGAGACTAACAATAACTGACACCACATTTATGGTAAAAAATAATGTGACATTTGACTTGTGCCATCTTACCATCTGTTGTAAAAAGTCATAAACATTTAAGGAACCTTATTACATTTATAGAAGTTTTCACATTAAGGGGGTTCCTATAGTTACATTTACGACTGGGCATATACATTCTTACACAAAATCTTCATGAAGTCTGAAGAGGCTGATACCTGATCTGTATTGTAAATTTGTAAAGGGCATCTTTCATTTCTGCCCACGCATGGATTTTTCTGAAACTTTGCATAATAATAACTAGGCATATGCAACCTATGAAAATGTGCTTATTAAATTATATAATAAAAAGTTGGACTCAGGACGCAACCTTGACTTACTCCCCCCATGAGCTGATACCTGTCTCCAAATAAGTATGTCATACATCTTAAGTTTAATTTAGTTTTAAGATTTTTGCGCTGTGCTGAATGGTGAACACCATAGTAATTCTATTGGTACCACAAAAGATTTATATTTAATAAAAGTTAACATTTTCTGATAAATTGATTATAAAAAATCTGAATTTTTTACCAAAAAATGAAAAAAATATCAAAATTAAACTTTCAAAATTTAATATGTTATAGTCTTTGTCAAGATTTCATACTACCAGGAAAATTTGCTACATATATCCTCTATAGCTGTGCCAATTTTCATAAAAAATCAAAACCGGTAACATTGTCATTTTAGGCCTTGAATGGATATAGGTCAATTTTTACAAAATTGACTATTTTGTTACATTGATAAAAAACAGTAGAGAAAGGCAGTGTTATCAAACACTTCTAACACTTAACAAATCAAAGAGAGTTTAGACAACTCGGAATGAATATATCTTGAGCTATCCATTAAATTTTCATGACTTTCTATTACTATTTATATGGACTCTGACTAACCAACTATTACAAATGTAGACAGCATAACAAATTAAATCTTAAGAAATTCTAATTAACAAATTAGGCTTAACAAAATCTTACGCTTTAATTCATGTCAGCAAATCATTGAGCATTTTGTATAATTACTTCCCAAAAGGCATAAAACTAAAATAGGTGTAAATCAGGGGTATCCATTCTCACCATTACAAAAATAGGCATAAAACAGGGAGATCCATAATCTCCATTGTCATTTTAAGAAGATGTGCAAATGTACTATTGCAATTAGTTGTTGCTTGTTTGTTTGTTTGTTTGTTTTGAAAAAGGATTTGCATCCCCATCAACAGATTTTAGGATTTTTGGAGATTTGCTTCTGGACTGGTGAACTCTAACCAAACTAAGAACGCTTGAAAAGAAAATAATACTTATAGAGTTAACTTCTGATATATCTATAGCTTGCTTGCAAGCCTATATTGTATTTTGAAATTATGAACACTAGATTTCTTGTCCTGTAAGATGTTCAAATGTGTCACTTCAATCGGTATTTCCTGCGATCGAATTGTTTGATGACAGCAGCACAGAATACTGTTTATGTGGTCTTAACTTTTGCATTCAGAAAAGCAGATCTACCCTTTCTTCTTTACAGTAAGCATATATGAAATTGTTTCTGTTCTGCATAAGTTCTATTCTAGTGCACATAGTTTGACTTAAACAACAAATTGGTGTTCTGTAGTTCTTCATGTTAAAGCTTTAAGATTTTTCCAAAGGTTGTATGACATTCATATTTTAGTCATTTGCCTAAGGACTTCCATACTAGTTTGAAACTCCACCATTTGTTAATTAACACAGGAGTTTAAAACAGCTAACTTGTGTGGTCTTAATGTGAATCTAAAGGATGTATTGAAGAGTTTTTGAACAGTTTTCATTCATTTGGTTGCTGGCAGTTCTATGGTATTTAATTAATTCTATTTTCACCTTGTCTCTGTTTTTTTGTGTTGTAATACGTTTTGAAAGGAGGCTTTTAGTATTCAAGTTTTGTTATAGTATAGTTAGTTTGTTATAGTATAGTTCTTATACTTAAATTCTTTCTTCCATTGAATATTTTAGCTGAATATAATTTCATTCTTCTTAATACCAATTGCTCTTACTTTATTTGTTGTTCTTCGCTGATCATATTTCTGAAAAGTTATTCTTTCATTTTAGAAAGAGTACTAAAGTATTTGGTCAGCAAGTGCATAGATCTTACCTAAAGAAACAGTACTAAACTTGCATGTGTCCATGTGACACAGACTTTAGTTGTTCATTACTGATTGTATTTAAGCTGTAGTGTTTTTTTCCAATATTGAGTGTCTTCGTGTGTGTTTTGTACCAGCTGTGAAATCTTCTGCAGTGGTTTTGACAATATTGTGCAACTTTGTATTTACTAAGCATGAACAAGTAGTCATAGTATTGCCTGTTTATATCAATTATTTTTGTTACTCTGTTATTTTTGAGGCATTTATCCAGTTTACATCAAAGTTTATAGTTGATTTTTGTACAAGAAGTCCACATTGTTGTATTTACTCATAAATCCATTGAAGATTGACAATTCTGAATGTTGAAATCAACAGACATGGACCCTGAAGATTTTAATTAGGTGTCCTAGGATAGTAATCATTACTTGGTAAGCAAGTTGTGCCCACCATGCCTATCTGCCTGAACGAGTAACTTTAAAGCTAGACCCAGGTTTCATAATCATCATCATCAGTTACAAGACTGTTATCTGCTTTTTATTATCTGATAAATACTTCCACAGTCAAGTATTTGAAGTGGAATCCTATATATACAGATACAAAGAACTTGGACTTGGTGTCTGCATGGTCCAGATCATGTAAACGAAAAGTTTTTTTTTTGGACATGGTGTTCAACAAGGTGCAATTCAGTCAACTGGTTATAAATGAATATGTACAATTATGGTATCAACTTCTTATACAAATCATACTATATCATGGTAATCCAAATTGAAAGCTATTGATAAGTTGACTTTACACGATACTACTTATACATGAGTATTGGGTAATTTCATATTTTGCCGACTCAGGACTATATGTATTCAGGCTGTTCAAACAACATGTTACCGGTCTTCAATTTTTATGAAATTTCATGTGTTTATTCCTAATACATATGGAATTTTTTTATGCTGAAATGGTGTCTTGACAAGAATCGGAACATGGTAAAATTGCAGATAATATCTGTATGACTACATAACCTGCAGCTGAAATATGGGGCTACCGTTCAACTTACGTTATTGCTCTAACACTATTGCTAAGTACATGAAGCCATCCATAGTATCAAAACATGTACTAATGATGGTCTTAATTAATAAAACATTCCAGGATCTGAAAAATGAAATCCTGTTTACTGTACGAAGGTTAATATTAGGGCACCTCCGGATTTGGTAGTGGCCGTGTACAAAACACCATAAATTTACAATGGAACTACATTTAAAAGCCAATGCCTCATAATCATCAGTGTTATACCCTAGGCAACCATTGTGCAAAATTTCATCCAATTCCAAGCGTGGGCAGAAACCAATGTAAATTTCCTATACCGTGTAAGAGCCCCTTTCATATTATATATATATAATAGAATGGACATAATGACTCCTCAAATGGATGGAATAAAAGACGGTAAATGGTAAAAGGCCAGAACTATGTACAATTAAGCACTCTAGATGATTATCCAGATTATCTTTTTAATTATAATTTCTACACAAGACATATGTTGTTGGTACTTATTTGAAGGTTATTGATAGTTGTAATGAATACCCACAACTTACAATCCTTTCAGTCCTTTAAGAAATAAGAAACATGTAAGTATTTCATACTTGAAAAATAAAAAAAAAAAAAAAATAAAAAGTGTGTTATCTGATTATAAATAATATTACTGTACACAGTACAGGGAAATTAAATAAAAATGTGGTTAAAAGGGGTTCAGAACCACAGTGATGTGGATCAAATATTCATGATACTGAAACTAGTTACTCTGAATTGTGCAGAATGCACACGTGGTGTAGTGAAAATGGCATTGCTTTAGTTACATATCAAGAAATATTGAACAAAATGAAAGTACAGATGATATGTATTCTAGAGGCTTATAGAAATTAAGGAAACCGCCACTCTCAGTGCTTTGATTTTGATTAGTATAAACAAGCAACTTCATACATAATGTATGGACATTAAACATTATAGCGATCTGTCTAGACGCTGCGAGTATGTGCAGGCTGGATTGAACAACATTGTAACACTATGCAGTGCCTAGTTTAGCTCACCTGATCCAAAGGATCATAATGAGCTATTGTGATCACTTGCCATCCGTCCATCGCCCGTCCGACCACACCTTTGAAGGACTTCTCTGAAACCTAAGAGCCAATTTAATATATAGATCTAACCATGTTTCTCCAAATGATGATCCTAGGTTGACCTTTGACTTTTGTTTTTAAAATGTATTAAAAAAATCTGGGTGAAACTTACAAAGCATGATCAAAGTAATATATCCGGTTTTTTTTATAATCAAAATATTGACTTCTGGTGGTTATCTGCCCTTACCCCTAGGCTACATGCATGCCATAATTCTCATTATCTTTAAAGGCTCCATATTCCTCAAAAATAGACATTTTATTATCCAAGGAGGGTTTAATAAATTGATATATGGTATTAATACAATCATAAAATGTGGCACCTGACAGCCTGTAAAGTTTCGGTTGGTCTCTCGTGTAAGAAATGAAATTATTTTTTATTGTAGCTCTGAATTAATGTTGCCAACATTAATTCAGAGATACGATAAAATCATTTCATTTTAATCCAGTTCAAGAACGAGAGACTTACTGCAATTTTACAGGCTGCCTGATGCTAAAATTTATGATCGTTTTAAAACTATAATTTAATTTATTTAACATTTCTTGGATAAAAAATATCTAATTTTGAGGAATATGGAGCCTTTAAACAACTTCATCTATTAACAGCTTGACCAACTTTCATCAAATTTAACATGGAACTTTCTGTCAAAGGAACATTGAAAATTTATTCAAATGGTTCTGCTCCGTTGAACAAGATGGCCGCCATGCTTATATATTGAAAAACAAAATTCTTAAACTCTTCCAGAACCAAGAAAGCTTTGAGGCATACAGCACCCCTTATATTTGTATGGGAAAAAAAGAAAGAAAATGTTATGATTGACACTTAAAATATATGATTAAAGAAGCAAAAGCGTTTAGATGTAGTCAACCGTTGCCCCTGGAGCTGTTTGTCTCTGTTTCATCACGAAAACATACCTATATAATATTGACCCCCTTAAACCCAACTTTTGTATAGTAAAACTGGGGTTTAAAGGGTTATACATTATTTTTCTTATTTCTGCTCAAAAACATAGATTGTGGGTACTTCAATCTATGTTTTGAGCAGAAATATGAAAAATATCAGAATTTTTAATCTGAAAATTTTCATTTTTGGTGGTAAAATTTTCAATATATTGGAATAGGCTTGTTTTCGTAATGTCCCCTGGGCTATATTCATGTATTAAATCTTGGAATTTTTGAACAACCACCTCTTCACCTCCAATTTTCACCAAATTTCATATAGTGCTTTTTGTCAATGGAGGCTTGAAAGTGTGTTCAAATAGTCATGTTTTATTGACCAAGACAGCCATCATGCCCATATATGTTAAAACACTTTAAACTCTTCTTTTCCAGCAACAAAAAATCTTTGAGACCAAGTCTTGGTATATAGCATTGGGATTGTGAGATCTACTAAACTGGTTCCAAAGATGATCCGAGGTTGACTTTGGCATTTTTACCAACGGATCGAATTTGCTAGCAATAAAAACATGGCCAGTAAGGAAGTCCTAACTATCTTAAGAGAGCATTTAACTTTGTCTAACTTTGGTAAATTGCAACCTAAAAAAGAGTGTCCACTGCTCCACATCATAGTCTAACTTCCTTTGAACTTTAATCTTGATCCTATGAAAACTATAGGAGGAGTTATATCCGCAAATGAAGTGCAGATGGAGGGCAGAAGGGTGGTAAATTATGAACTCAATATCATATGAGCTGCTGCACACCATGGGCTGAGTATCTCTATAATATCACATTTCTGAGATGAAATTTGTAGCATTTAGCCAGAAACAATGTCATGTCTGAACATCTTTAAAAGGTTATAACGGTCTTATTGTTTGCTGTACTGTAACCTCAAAAGAAAACACGCTTTTCCACCTCATTGTCTTACTATCCAATAACTTGATAGATAAAAATTTAGAAGTTGGCCGGAAATGAAGTCGTGTGTGAACTATATTTAAAACTATATTTAAAGAGTAATAGCTCTTATCAAAATTCGGTGTACTACTTTCTCGAAATAGTCCGATAAAAACTTGTTCAAGCTTTTGTCCATGCCCGTCTTATCTGCAAGTTTCGTTTAGATCCAGTCAAAACTAAAGGACCTATGCTGATGACAAGTTAAAAAATAGGCATTTTCAGCAACCAAGGGTGCATAACTCTATGATTAATTAGCTGGCCTGGCCAGTATTCAAACTCATCCGAGTTTTTATTCCAAGCCTAGTTATATATTAGTTTCAGGAAGTTCTGATCAAGACTAAAGGAGTTGACAGTTTCGAGAATATAAAGGCGTTTTCAGCAATCAAAGGGACGTAATTCTACAAAAAATAATCCTGTGTATATAATTCTCAAATTCGTCGAAGATTTTATCCATGCCAACTTTATCTGCAAGTTTTAGGATGATCCGATCAAAACTGAACGAGTTTTGCTGATGATAAAGTCAAATATAGGCTTTTTCAGTAATCAAGGAGACGTACCTCTAAGACAAATGATGCGATCTGGCCAGGTTTCAAACTCATTCGAGATTTTATCCATGATCACCTTATCTGCAAGTTTCAGGAAGATTCAATAAAAACTGAATGCTGATGACTAAGTCAAACTCTGCTTTTTCAGCAATTTAGGGGATGTAACTCAATGATAAGTAATCTGATCTTATCAGTTTTCGAACTCATCCGAGATGTTAACCATTTCTAACTTATCTGCATGTTTAAAAAAGATCGGGTCAAAACTAAAGGAGTTATGGTAATGAAAAAGTCGAATATTGTCAGCAATCGAGGGGACATAACTCAAAGACAAATAATCCGAACTTGCCAGTTTTCAAACTCATAGATTTCATCCATGTCCACTTTATGTGCAAGTTTCAGGAAGATTAAAACTGAAAGAGGTATTGCCCTTTTTAATGTTGTAAGCCTATGAGGCATTTTTGGTTGTCATAGCAAACAAGGTTTTCATTGGATTTCCATAATAAAATTTCCTGTTTAAACAGGAAAGGCTCGCCCCTAGTTGATATATCGGATGCAGTTACATTTATACATGGGATGGAGTTGTTATACGTAACATACAGTTGCAGTTCATCAGATGCAGTTATACCCACGACCAGTGCCAGTGCCCATTCGTATAATTGCTGTCTCATTACGAAAATACGCCTTTTCAAATATATTGAAAGCTTTACAACCCAAAAAAAGGAAAATTTTCAGATAAAAAAAATCTGATATTTTTCATATTTCTGATCAAAACATAGATTGTGGGTACTCGTTAGAACCGTCTCGGTGAGGCGGTTCTAACGAGTACCCACAATCTATGTTTTAGAGCAGAAATAAGAAAATGTATACCCCTGTAAACCCCAGTTTTACTGTACAAAAGTGGGGTTTAAGGGGGTCAAAACTGTATAGGCGTGTTTTCGTGATGCTATCCGTGACATTTGGTGAGCAGCAGCCACTTTAAAGAATAAAATTTGATCAGACAAAAATTTTGCAATAGAATTGCTATGCCCGACTTGTGAACCTCTGTCCTCACCTAATGACCTCACCCTCAGACCCATACCTTATGTTAAAAGCAAACGCAGTGTAATAACTGATGTCATATGCCAACTTTAAAACTTTAACGCAAAATAAAACTTTGACGTAAATGTCCGAATTCTACGTCTGTGATCTTGACCTCAACGTCACTGGCTGTGGTGAGGGTAATCCTGAGTAAAGCTTTATTATCACACCAAATATTAATTAAAGCTACCAAATGGTCTAGATAATATAAATTCTTAAACACTAAAAACTTGCCGTAAATCAGAAGAAAGAACGAACATACGCCTGTATGAACAGTCGACACATTCATAGGCAAGTCATCGCAAAACCGTTCTCTTTTAGGAAACGTTTTGGCAGTTCAGAAAAGTACCTCGATTGGGCTTATTACAGTGCTTGTGCTTATTGCCTAAAATACAAAATGCTATTTTGAATTAAGATATGACATCAATCATTTTATAGGACAATTTCATCACGTATCTTTACTAGACATAAAAGTATTAGCTTTCATATAAGTTTGGTCTACGTTCAGCACGTTTGTTCAAATTGCCATTGTGTGGTGTGGAATGTACATGTGAAGTTGTGCGTGCACATTTTTGCCAGATATGTTGCCGAATGTGAAACGCCTGTAGATGGGGATCAGGTACATGTGAATAAAACCTCGCATGTGTGAAAAACATCGATCGGTTATTAATTATACTACAATTCATTTCTTACTTACCAAACGAACAGGGCCGCGGCTTTCCTAGAGACCAGTCAATCCAATCTTAAGCTCGCCAGTCCTTCACACGGACCGAACAAATAGATGTTTTTACCACGATGGAAGTTAGCTTGAGCTCCCCGCCGCCCCCCCCCCCCCCCCCCCCACCCCCCGCCCCCAAGTAATTCATTACTGACCGTTCCAAGGCGGTGCTTTCATTGTGGTACGTTTTGATAATTGTTATGTAGTGTTTCACTTTCTATGTTTTTCTTTTAACAATTATGTAAATCAGATTTACCAACTCTGCTTGCCATCTGTCCATTTTTTGGCTGCTTTATTGTATTTGCCTGTTTTTTCCTTTGATGTTGGGGGCTCCATGTGGATCTGACTATCAGTTTCTGAATTTTCTTATTTACTTTTTATACATGTATAAAATCAACACATATTTAAATGCATTTTCCTATGAAATTGACCGGCCAACTTTCACCAAATTTCAGCCGGAGCCTTCTATCAAAGGGTAATTGAAAATTTGTTTTAATGGTCATGCTTTAATGTCCAAGATAGTAGCCATACCCATAGATGTTGTAAACCATTTTAAAATCTTCAGAACAAAGAAAGCTTTGAAGCTGGTTCTTGATCTAGAGCTTCGAGGATGAGAGCTTTACCAGCTTTGTTCTAATGGTAATCATAGTTTGACCGTTGACTTTTTACAGCACGGTTAAATTTGATTCCCCATATATATGTAAGTGTTGGATGCAAATTTTGTTTTTAGACCACCAACTACTTTGATTAGTTGCCGTGGCAATATTGGAAGAATGTTGCATGACATCTGCAGATACGCAATGGCTGTTTCACTCAGGTGAGCAAGTCCTAGCCCAGTTGCCTCTTGTTTTATAATGTAGTACACTAGGTAAACGTGGTATAACATATTTTCTTATGATATCAGTAAAGCAGCATACGTTGCATGTACTCGAACGGCAATGCATCAAATTCTGGTTCGTCTATCTTACCTGGTAATCGCTTATCGGTACAACTACTATGTTGTTATGATCTTAAAAGATTTTCATTCTGGGGGAAGATAATCATTGTTACGTTAAACCAATTGGTTACGTTCCCTAATGGTTAATGTTGGGATTTTCCTATCTAAACGTACAGACAATAGTCATGCTATTTGCATAATAGATTTGCATAAAAGTCAAGAGCTTGCTTAAACCAAAACTAAACACGTAGATACACTTAAACCGAAAAAAGGCGTAAACACATTAATCTACTATTAGACATGGACATACAGAATAATAAGGATCACGTCGTTGTATATCTTTAATTTCCAGATTTCGATATCCCTGCACAAACATGAAATACAGAGTTGGATGTCTACTTATTATCAATGCGAAATGGGCGCGTTCCTTTAAAGTTGGCAGACGGTCAGGCTGATTCAGAACTGCGCCTATTTCACTTTGATAAACACGATATATATATATATATATATATATATATATATATATATATATATATATATATATATATGTGCACAGGCTGGACTGGGTTATCCGACGCTTTTCTCACATGTCAAAAAGGGTATTTACTTGCATTGCACATCATTTATTTTGTAGCTCATATTATGCGTTTCTTTTAATTTACAGAACCCGAAAGTCTTATACAGTGGAACCTCAACGGCTCGGACATCTTTGGGACCACGGAAATATGTTTAAGATTTGGATAGTTTGAGCCACTGTGGGTCAATCACAGCGTCAGGTTAGGAGACAAACGGGAATACTATATTGATGTCTTTTCGATCTTCTATAAAATGATGGTATGTTGAGTGTACTCATAAGAATCGCCTCGACAAGGCGATTCTAATGAGCACATTCAACATATATTTTCTTGATAAAATAGAAAAAAATTCTAAAATATCCCTAAATATTTGTTTTCTTGAGCTGTCGGCAGAATTTCCTGGGGACTCAAAAAACGAGTTCGAATCAGCAGCGGTAAACGAGTCATCGGTGTTCGAGTCATTGAGTTTTTACTTTATTACCTTAATTGTTAGTATGATATGATATTCAACATAGGAAGAGGGTCAGTCTTCGATACCATTCATTTTCATGCCACAATGTAGACTTTGAGTTCAATCTCTGTAGGCAGTCATTATCTAAGGCCAAGCAAATGTGATGCTACCATGGAATTCACGCACAACCGTCATGTAGATAGCATGACTATTGATCTATGTTTAGATTAGAAATATCCTTATTAGGGAACGCAACCGAACGTATTTCTACGATTGTGGACTGCTGGTAATCTTCATACAGTCAAACTTCAATGGCTCGAACATCTTTGGGACCATAGAAATTTGTTCGAGAGATGGATAGTTCAAGCCAGTGAGATTTAATCATGGCACCAGGTCATGAAGCAAATGGCGATAATTTATGGAAATATTTTCGATCTTCAACAAAATAATGGTATGTTGCGTGTACTCATTAGAATCGCCTCGATGAGGCGATTCTAATGAGTACACACAACATACAATTTCATCATAAAATAAGAAAATTTCCCTCAATATTTGTCTTCTTGAGCTATCGGAAAAAATCCGTAGGGACTCAAAAATGAGTTCGAAGAAGCCATGGTAAACGAACCATCAGTGTTCGAGCCATTGAGGTTCGACTGTATTAACTTTTTGAATCTCTCTTTGCTGCTATTGTACAGCGAGGTGTCATTACAAAATTTAATTCACGAATTAACTCATTAATACCTAGCTAACACTGAATGAGATCTGCCAAACAGTGTGGACCCAGATAAGACTTGTGACCAGGATCTTTTGTATTTGCTTTGCTGCTAATAATTTTTTTTTAAAATCGAAGCAACTAAGGTAGTTTCTAGGTAGTTTCCATGTAGAACCTTTTAAATGACATTGGGCCCTTCTGTCTCATTAAGTGTTCGTTTAAGAAAGACAGACATTAATGGGTTAAGTATAGCTAATGCTTTTAACTACTTGTAGTGGACGGTTGTCTTCAAATTTCGCTGACACTGTCAACTGAACTACTATTTATGTGTCCAGTCATATAAAACAGTATAAGGAACATAATGTTTAGCATTTAGCGATCTGTATGTTGCAGTATAGACTAGTATGTAGTAGAGATACAGTTAGAGTAGTATTCTAAAGAACAGAAGATTAAATGTCGTCACATGTGAATCAACGCATGGCAAAACCTACAATAACATCCACCTAGTATCGTAAGATTTTCGTTAGTTCCTCTTTGAATAACCTGGAGGCTGAAGAAGGCACATGCGATCCGCGAAAACTGATCAAACTGCGCGGATGCGCAGGCTGATCTGAACCTAAGGTGGTCGCACAAGTCTTATTGTAGGCTTTGTCGTGCGCTGGCTTATATTGTTTACTCTGCAGAAACAGTGCAGTGTAATATAATCCCTGGCACATAATTTTAGCCCTTCCAAATAGAAACTAAACCTGATAAAAGGGACCTGCTTCAGTGTAAGGGACCTGCTTCACATCGGCCCCCTTTTAAAAAGGGATCTGCTCAAAATGGAAAGTATTAGCTCTCCTTTTCAGAAGGGTGGAAAACCAATTTCGTCAGTTGTCTCCCTTGCAAAGTGTATCTATTTGCCTCATGAAGAGAATGTTTCGCAACTTATTATAACCTCATACATTCGAACCTCAATGGCTCGAACATGTTTGGGACCGTAGAAATTCGTTCGAGACATGGGTAGTTCGAGCCACTGAGGGTTAATCATGTTCAGGAAATAGCGATAATTTAGGGAAATCTTTTCGATTTTCTACACAGTGATTGTATGTTGATTGTACTCATTAGAATCGCCTCGAAGAGGCGATTCTAATGAGTACACACAACATACAATTTCATAATGAAATAAGAAAGCTTCCTTAAATATTTGTTTTCTTGAAATATCGGAAGAATTTCGTAGGGACTCAAAAACTAGTTCGAATTAGCCATGGTAAACGAGCCATCGGTGTTCGAGCCAGAGAGGTTCGACTGTATGCTGTAGCTGAACTCCCTTGTACACTTCTGTTACTGAAAATTCCAGATCTATTTGCAACTGAATACTTAAAACCTATCTTTCATAATGAGAAGTGTAAGTGATTAACTTGGATATTCCTGAAATGACTTCGTCTATAGTTCTTATAAATATGCTTATGCAAAGCCATCTTCTCGAAAAGGCAATATTGCTTTGGCATCGGGCTATACAGTGATACACGAAAAATTACCAAAGACACATGCACAAAATTAGTAGCAGTTAATTGTCACTATAGGCTATCAGGTACAGAGCAACATGAAAAATACGTAACATCAGCACAATACAAAAATTCTGAGAACTCTAATAGATAGTCTACAAAACATAAAACCGGTACAATTGCTCTGTCGGTAGAGCGTACGCTTTGTGACCGGGAGGTTGTGGGTTCGGTCCACGACCTAGTCATACCAAAGACTTTCAAAATGGTACTAGCTTCTCTTTCGCTAGGCACTCGGCATTCAGAAAGAGGAGCCAGAAATCAGGACTGGTCAGCCTGTTGTCAGTATAATGTGACTGGGTGGACTATCATGTGCATGTGTCTGGGACGTAATATTTCAGTGAGGAAGCCTCCAAAAGAGAGTACTAAGCTCTCTCCCATATCCAGACATAGTCGCGATCTGATTGAAAGATAGTTAAACGTGGCTTAAATCCCGACAAAACAAAAATACAAAAAACTACAAAACATAAAGCATTTTATTTTTACAATATTATAAGACAACATTAAGAAAAAAGAAGTCGGACAGTGTAAAACAGTATAACATTAGTTATGTATAACTCTTTAAAGGTAACGCATTCCCTTATTTCAGAATATTTCAAATTTAAGATATTGGTGTGACGACAATGATGTTGAAAGCCGCATTAAAAAAAAGTCACATTCAAGTGGTATTTAACGTCGTAGTAACTTGTATTACTATTTATACAAACTATTACTTAATAAAAAGCTATCTCACAATGCATTATTCTATGATGTCATTGATTCTTTTAAAATTTTACTTTGAAATTTAAATTTTATATACATACCCAAAATTTTATTCAATAAACGTAAAAAAGATTGTCTTTGGAAACAAAGAACACATTACAGATTAGAAAATGGGAGTGTCGCTTTTATTGGGACTCTTCATAGGCAGTAATGAAGTTTGCAACACTGCTTACGCCCTCTAGCGTATCTATAAGCAGAACTCCATTTTCAAAGATACCACAATGGGCTCAATGATCCCAAAGGAAATGAAATATAACCTGCACTATAATCAAGGCTGCTACTTTTGATAAAAATAGTAAGTATTCTATTACTATTGAATATTTAGATTGTATATATAAAGCTAGAATTAATTTTATCAATTAATAGATATAATAGGTCCAGGTAAGAGTGGGAACTATCGCGAAAACATGCCTATATAATTTTGACCCCATTAAATCCCACTTGTATATAGTAAAACTGGAGTTTACAGGGGTACACATTATTTTTCTTATTTCTGCTCAAAAACATAGATTGTAGGTACTCGTTAGAACCGCCTTCCTTACCCACAATCTATGTTTTTGAGCAGAAATATGAATAATATTAGAGGTTTTTTATCAGAAAATTTTCGGTTTTCGGAAGTGAAATTTTCTATATAATTGAATAGGCGTGTTTTCGTATTGAGACAAATATAAAGATTGTTTTTTTTGTTGAAAAAAGTGTCCCACGTGAAACTATTGACAATTGCTATAATTCTATTTGCAGGTCAAATCAAATCCATGTGATAAGCAAACACTAGAGCAATCATAATTCTGAAAAAAATAAATCCTGATTTAAAATAATATTTATTTCCTTTTACTTCATCAAATATGTTCAGGTAAGAGTGGCAAACATCGCATAAACATGCCTATATAATTTTGACCCCTTTAAACCCCACTTTTATGTAGTAAAACTGTGATTTACAGGGGTATACATTATTTTTCTTATTTCTGCTCAAAAATATAGATTGCGGGTACTCGTTAGAACCGCCTTGAATTACCCACAATCTACGTTTTTGAGCAGAAATATGAATAATATCAGAGTTTTTTAATCAGAAATTTTTTGGTTTTTGGAGGTGAAATTTTCTATATATTTGAATAGGCGTGTTTTTCTAATGAAGAAAACATGTTGACGGGTAGAAACAAGACGAATATTTTATTTTTTGTATTTATTTATTTATTTTTGTATTTTTTATTTTATTTATTTATTTATTATTATTATTATTATTTTTTTTTTTTTTTTTTTTGAAAAAAAAAGTGTCCCATGTGAAACTAGAGGTCAAATCAAATCCATGTGATAAGCAAACGCTAGAGCAATCATAATTCTGGAAAAAAAAGTCCTGATTTAAAAATAATATTAATCTCCTTTTACTTCGTCAAATGGCAGACACCCTATTGTACAGTGAGCACCCCAACATATGTCACTACAGAAAAACAACAAAAGTATAAACACCTGTACATTAATACACTAATAATAAACTATATATGACAATAAAGTATGCAAATTTAACCTTTATCAGTATCTGGGCTAATTTAGCAGACAACAATGTAACAATGTTCAGTCCTACTTCTCCCAGAAAACAGGTCCTAACACTCCTAACAACGATGTGCATGAAAATCTAAAGCCTACCCTCCAAGTAAAGTAAGAAAAAATATTTCAGAATGGTGTATGCTGAATTTTGTACCCAGCATACCCAGCATTAAATGTCCAGCAGTCTGCAAATAATATCTAGTAACTATCTTTTAAATAGTTCAATACATACATCTAATCTTTTTTTTTTTTTTGGATAGAATTTAGCACCTGACATTTAGCAGAAAATATATCTATGGCCATGATTTATGCTGAAAATACAATTGCCGATCCCACACGGGGGAAGAAACCTTGGTCACTCAGATTCAGAAAAAAAGTGTGAAAATACATATACCACATAAATAGTACACAAAAACCTTTAATTTTGTTCTGTTGAGTTGCTTTCAAGCCATTCTGTGCCATAATCTCCTTTAAATACAGTCGACTCTCGTTATCTCGAAGTACAAGGGATTATCTGAAATACTTCGAGATATCCGTACCTCGACATATCAGATTTGCAGAATTGAGGAAAAAGTAAATCGAACAATCACATTTCGCGAATGAATATGTAATTTGACTCCTGGGATTAGATGAATATTGAAAATATTGTGGAAAAGAGGAGAAATTGCTCCTAAGGAGCAATTTCTCCTCTTTTCCACAATATTTTGTTACCCGTTGCTAAGTCTCTTGATTAAACAGGGACAAATTTTCAGTTCGAGATAAGCGGTTATTCGAGATAAGCGAGGTCGAGATAACGCGAGTCGACTGTATGTTGCAATTTTCATACCATATTTATCCCCAAGAATTTGGACAAATATGGCTGAGCAAACCATGTAGACCCAGATCAGTCCACTTTACTGCGGCACTAGATTACGTAAGATTTTTCTGCTAAGATATTGACAACAACAAACAAAAGACTGTCGAAACACCCAAAACCCAGCAGATATACAAGCTCGAAACAACGTCGATTCAACGTTGATTCAACGTCAATACGTTGAATCGACGTTGTTTCAACTTTGTGTGTATGCTGGGAACTTACTAACCGTCCATTATTTCAACAAACTTATAGCAGAGTGACATACTATATATGGGTATATAAGGTGACTTATGCTTAGTCATCTGATTTAAACCTATCCATCCCCAAATGCCCTACCTTATGTTTGTTAAAAAAAGAAAACATATTGGGTAAGACTCATCACGAAAACATGCCTATTCAATTATACTGAAAATTTTGCCACCAAACAATGAAAATTTTCAGATAAGAAATTTCTGATAATTTTCATATTTCTGCTCAATTTAAATTGTTGGTACACGTTAGGTCCGCCTCGACGGTCAAAATCATATAGGCATGTTTTCGTGATGTAAAATACATTACTTATTGGAATGAAGAACAGAGCAGACCCTAGTCTGACTGCTCCACAATCCGATCCGGGTCCGCACTGTTTGCAAACGCCATCTGTCAGAAAATTTTGTGCATTGAATTCCCGGACAATAACCACATAAATAGATGGCTCTTTTTATGCAGCCATTTCTTAGACCGCTTATAATAGTTGCATCGCGAAAACATGCCTATATAATGTTGACCCCCCTAAACCCCGTTTTTATATAGTAAAACTGGGGTTTACAGAGGTATACGTTATTTTTCTTATATTTGCTAAAAAAAACAGATTGTGGGTGCTCGTTAGAACCGCCTCGCCGAGGCGGTTCTAACGAGTACCAACAATCTATGTTTTGAGCAGAATTCTGAAAAACATCAGAGTTTTTTTATTTGATTTTTTTTTTCAGTTTTTGGAGTTGAAGTTTTCTACATATTTGAACAGGCGTGTTTTTGTAGTGAAATGGCAAACAGTGCAGACTCTGAAAAGACTGTTCAACAGTATGTTCTGGGTCTGCACTCATGCAAAACTGTTGTTTATGAAATCTCTGGACAACAATCGCACACATGGACGGTGCTTCCACCCCCATGCAGTCATCTCTACCCAGCAAACACCAAACATGGTTACAAATTCGTAACAACATCGCTACAACGTCACGACGTTGCAGCGACATTGTAACGATGTTGATCTGACGTTGTGTGTTTGCCGGGTTAAAACAACCAGCGGCATTGCAAACCAGCGCAGTCCTCGACCAGACTAGTCCACAGTTCGATTCTGGTCCGTTCTGCCGGCATAAGCCACCTCTCTAAAACTTCGACCCACAACCCCTGTATAATAACCGTACCAATTGACGGCACCTCCGATACACCAACCTCTTAAGACTCACAGCATAATGGTAAACAGCGCAGACCCAAATCAGACTGCTCCATCTGGGTCTGCACTGTTTACATCCGCCGTTTTGCTAGGAACGTCCTTATATGAATTTCCAAGACAAAAAGCATATAAATGAATAGCGGTTGCATCCATTTCCTAGATACTTAGTCGAACGGCATACGCAGACTGATATCAGTCGTAGATGTTTATTTTGCACATGATACCAGGCCAAAGCTTCCACTCCGCATTTTATCATATGCCATCATGCAATGACGAATTTTATTTGAAATATAGTGATTGAGAGGAAGGGTACAATCACGAAAACACGCCTATATAATTTCGATCCCCTTAAACCCCACTTTTATACAGTAAAACTGGGATTGACAGAGGTGAACATTATTTTTCTGATATTGCTAAAAAAATGGATTGTGGGTACTCGTTAGAACCGCCTTGTCAAGGCGGTTCTAACGAGTACCGAAAACCTATGTTTTGAGCAGGAGTATGAAAAATATCAGATGTTTTTATCTGAAAATTTTTCTTTTTTGGTAATAAAATTTTCTATGTATTTGAATAGGCGTGTTTTCGTTATGTTTAATCATATTGTGATATAGCTGTGAATTAGATGCTGTATTTACTAGCCTAAGAGCAGATAACATTTTGACCACTTACGAGCTCGTTAAGCTAACGATGCTTTGAACAATTGGGCCCTGGTTTATGAAGTCTTCGGACAACAACCGTATAAGTGGATGGTAGTTTTATGAATTACTTTTTAAAATACCGAATGGAATGGCAAAACAGTGCAAACCCCGATCAGACAGCTCCAAAGTCTGCTCTTGGTGTGCACTGTTTATCTACGCGATTCGGCCGAATTTCTGTCTCATGTAATTCCGGACAATAACCATACAGATGGATGGTGCTTTTTATGTAGTCATTTGTTTAAACACCTACTGGAATGTCAGCCAGTGCAGACACCGATCAGGCTGCTCCATAGTCTGATCTGGGTCTGCACCCTTTGCATACATCGTTTGACAGAAATTTCGGTGTCCGGAAAGTCCGGACAACAATCGTATTAACGGACGGCACCCTCCATGCAACCATACCTGGCCAGACCGCCCCACAGTCCGATCCGCGACCACATCGCCTGCATACACCGTTTGCAAGAAACCCCGGCTTATTGAACCCCAGACAACAACCTTCCATGTGGCCACTTTCTAAGATGCCTACAGTGCAAACCCCAATCATACTTGTCTACAGTGAAACCTGTGTAAGAGAGCCACCTTCGAGACTGACTTTAAATAGTTGTTGATGTGGAAAAAGTTGTCTGTCTTATAAAGGTAATTTATCTATTTTGCTAGCAAAATTACATGACATGTACCTTTATAAGACAATCACCGTCACATCAACCACTAAAGCCAATTTCAAAGGTGGCTTTCTTACACAGGCTTTTCTGTACAATCTGATCTGAATCATTCTGAATAATTCTACCCACAATAAGTTAGTTTTCAAGTGATAAAACTGCTCAGAATATTTCACAGTTTGTCTGTTATTTATTTACTTTTTTATTTTATTTTATTTTATTTATTTATTTATTATTTTTTTTTTCATTTTTCCACAATAACACTAAAAATTCTTATTTTTCTAGATATTTTTTTTCAACAGATTAAAGATAATTTATTGATAATCCGTTTTATCTATTGCATTATTCTAAAATCTCAATGACAACAGCAAAACTGCACAACATTGGAAGAGTTGAAAACCACTACAACATTTTTGGACAACTGTAAATCTCTTAATCTTTTTTTTTTTTTTTTTTTTTTTTTTTATTATTATTATTTTAATTTTTTCTCGAATGCGCGCTGTATTATTTTGTGTGTGTAAGTGTTTTATATGGTGCATTCTCTTCTTCCTTCTTTTGGTAGCTTGAGATGGTTATGATACTAGATTGTGACAGTCTTTGGTTCCCAGTCAACTCGAACTTATGTCAGCTCGTACATGTACATAAGTCAATTCGTTCTAATCGATTTGGTCAGTTCGAACTCATTTGATCAATTCGTCCACACTATTAGGTCAGCATGTACTCATTTTGGTCAATTCGTACTCATGTTTCTGGTCAATTCGTTCTCATTTTGGGACCTTTTTTTTTTTTTTTCTTTTTTTTTTTTTTTTTTTTTTAAATATATTTACTGAACGAAAAAAGAAAAGTAAAGAAACGGATGCAATATTTGGATACCCTTTATATGTATGATAAAGCCATATTTGTTGTGAGTTTATACTTAGCGCAATTAAAATGCAAAATTCAGAGCAGTTGATTTCTTTTATTGGGAGAAAATTTGATATACTTTATGATTACTGGCTTATGCTCAGAAACCTGGATTCTTGTTTCGCAGAATACAGGACACGTTTGTCTTCATTGACGGATATTTTTTTACGGATATACGCGGACAATACCTGTACAGTTATCTCCAAGTTTTATATGGAATTAAATAGGAAAATATTACAAACAATAGCGATAAACATCGACAACGTTTAATAAGTGTGTGTGTGTGTGTGTGTGTGTGTGTGTGTGTGTGTGTGTGTGTGTGTGTGTGTGTGTGTGTGTGTGTGTGTGTGTGTGTGTGTGTGTGTGTGTGTGCAAAATTGACTTGGTATCTTTGCAGCCCATAAATTGTCCTGACAATTTAAGAGGGCACAGATACAGAATTATAAGAAGTTATGTGTTCAAACGAGTACAAACATACTCCAGGTTTTTTTTTTTTTTTTTTTCTGGCAGTCAAACCTTACTGAGAATAATTTGACTACGCTTGATATTTAAATCAGTTGATTTGCGGTTCAACATGTAGAGAAAATGCCTCCAAATTTGTGGGACTTCTACCCGGAGCTCTGCCTTGGAGGCATCAGGCAGCCCATTAACTTCGCCAGCCCTGATTGGCGGGAGCAGTGATTTATCAATACCCGATAAAAATCGGTGCGTAAATTCACCGGATCGGGCCCGATCGGGCGTAATCACCGGATCGGACCCGATCCGACCCGAACTTTATCGTTTATAGCCTGAATATAATATTTTCTTTGACTGTTAATGTTTTATTTTGCAATAGATAGTCTGTCTAACAGATAAATTACTGTAATATTTGAAATTAATGATCTAAGCAAGCTGTAAGTCGAGAAAAAGCACGAGAAGTAGATAGGATCGGACATTGAGCATCCAAGTCGGGTTGCTCTTGTTTAACGCGTCATTGTAATTTCTGACAGTTCACCGAGAGAAACACATAACACTAATAATAGAACTAAAATGAATTTAGAAAAAATCCTGTTCTGAAGACAGGATCGGCTTAAGAAATATGCTTATAAGCAATCCTGCATGTAAACGTAATGATTTAAAAGGGTCTGAACACAAAGTGCAAAGTAAAAAAGCAGTTGATTATTATAATTGTCACAAAGACACATATAATAAAACACACAGAAACACATGAGCTGGGGCCACCGATTCCTTCACTGTATAATTTACATGTGCGTCTAGTGAAGATTAGGATTAGCCTGTGCATCAGCGCAATCTGATCATATAGAGCCTTCGCTGAGTGCATTTTATGTATAGTTAAGCCTAATGTCCGCTTCTTCAAGCAGCCATTGATGGATGGATGGATATTTTGTTTATAGACGCTCAACCCTAAAAGGGCATATAGCGTCTTATAAGTTTTATGTTATATGATGATTTTATTTAATGAGAAATTTAAAAATATCTAGGATTGATGTGTTTATTTTAAAGAGATAAAGTATCAATGATTTTAAGTTATTAAAAATACTGATCATATTTTATTAAAAAGTCCGATCTCTTTAAGAAAGTCGAGTATTTTCTGAGTTGGCATATCAAAAAGTTCCTTTATAGTTTTTATATTAAAATACTTTGTGCGAATGTGATTAAATTCAGCACAAGTGATAAGAAAATGTTTGACTGTGAAAGGTTCATTACAAGGAATGCAGAATGGAGCTTGTTCATTTTTTAATATGTAAGAATGAGTAATTCTAGTGTGTCCAATTCTACATCTGGTGATTTTTGTTTGTTCTTTTCTGCTGTAATTAGAGAATGTGCATTTGCTGTTAAAATTTGGTTTTATTTCATTTAATTTATTTTGAGTTTGTGTTTCCCAAACAGACTGACATTTATTGTTAATGTATAGACGGGTGTTCGATTTAAAGTCGGAGTGAGGAATTTTAAAATTGGTTATCACTAAGGATAGTGCAGATTTGGCTTCTAAATCGGCTAATTCATTTCCACGAATATTAACGTGGCTGGGAAGCCAACAAAATACAATTTCTTTTGAAACTGAAAGGTAATAATATTTTTTAAGAATTTGCTGTATTAATGGGTTTCTATGGTGTAAATCTTTAAGAGATTTTAATACAGAAAGAGAATCTGAATAAATGATGAACTGTTTTTCAGACTGATCTCGGATATGATAAAGTGCAATATCAATTGCCTGGGCTTCGGCGGTAAAAATGGAGCTATTATCAGGTAATCTGATACTGTCAGTAAAATTTGGACTAATAACAGAACAAGCAACTTTCTCATCTTGTTTCGAACCATCTGTATAAATTGACAGGTAATGTTTATAATTTGATTTGATTTCTAAAAATTCATTCTTAAAAATATGCGACTCGACTTCTGTTTTTTTTATTTTTATGAAGGTCTAAAATAATCTTTGGAGGGTTTAACGTCCATGGCTCTTTTGATGGAAAAGAAAAATGCTGAACATTTTTAATATTGATATTGGCCTCTTCAAGTAACGGTTGTATTCTCAGGCCAAGGGGTTTAATAGCCGTTGGTTTGTTGTTGTAAAATCTTTCATATTTCGGGTTAAAAACACAATCATAAGCTGAATTTTGTGGATTGGCGGCTAGTTTAGTAACATATTGAAGAGACAATTTTTCTCTTCTTATATATAGTGATGGTTCATTTGATTCAGCGTATAAACTTTCGATGGGGGAAGTACGAAAAGCCCCTAGAGCCAGACGTAAACCTTGGTGATGAATAGTATCCAAAGATTTCAAATAAGATTTTCTTGCGGATCCATAAACTATGGATCCATAATCCAATTTAGATCGAATTAAAGATCTATAAAGATTTAAAAGAACAGTACGATCTCCTCCCCAGTCGGAACTGGAGAGAACTTTAAGAATATCAAGAGCTTTTAAACATTTAGCTTTTAAAGCTTTGATGTGTGGTATAAAAGATAATTTGTTATCGAAAAAAAGACCCAGAAATTTTGCTTCACTGACGACTGGGATGGGACTACCGTATATGGTGAGATGAGGAGCTAAATGTAGCTGACGTATCCGACAAAAATGAACGCACTGAGTTTTTGTTTTTGAAAATTTGAAACCATTTTCTGTTGCCCAATCTTCTATATTATTTAAACATCGTTGTAGTTTGAATTCAATGGTTTCCATATTTTTCGATCTAATAAATATTCCAAAATCGTCAACAAAAAGTGAACAATCAAGGTCTTTCACACATTTAACAATATCGTTAATTTTAATGCCAAACAAGGTAGGTGATAAAATGCTTCCCTGTGGTACACTTTGTTCTTGTTTAAATATGTCCGATAACGTATTACCTATTCGAACATTAAATGTTCTATCTGATAAAAAGTTTTGAATAAAAAGTGGTAATCGGCCTTTAAGGCCTAATTTATGTAAATCTTTCATGATGCCATGTTTCCATGTAGTATCGTAAGCTTTTTCTAAGTCAAAAAATACAGCTACGACATGTTCTTTTTTGACAAAGGCATCACGAATAAAAGATTCCAAACGAATCAAATGATCGTTTGTACAATTATTTTTTTCTGAATCCAGCTTGATATTTTGTTATAAGCTGGTTTGATTCTAAGAACCAAACCAGTCTATCATTAATCATTCTCTCCATTGTTTTACATAAACAACTTGTCAAAGCAATAGGTCTACAGTTAGTAGCTTCAGTATGATCTTTATTTGGTTTTGGTATAGGTATAATCGTTGCTTTACTCCAGTCTTTTGGAAATTTTCCAGTGATCCAAATATCATTTAAAATATTTAATAATGTTTCTAAAGCGTTATCGGATAAATGTTTAAGAATTTGATAATGAATGTCATCAGGACCAGCAGCTGTATCGTGAGATTTATGACGAGCATCTAATAATTCTGAAGCTGTGAATGGTACATTATATTTTTCATGATTTAGTGACGTAAAATTTAGATGCTCTTTCTCTCGTTCCTGTTTTATGTTTTGAAAGGTTTCGGAATAATTTGCACTAGAAGAGTTTTTCTGAAAATTCTCTCCTAGTGCATTGGAAATATCTTTAGTCGTTGAGCATATATTTCCATTTGATTTAATATGGACATGCTTGTTATTTTTATTTTTTGCCAGTAATTTTTCGAATCATGTTCCATATTTTCTTTGCTGGAGTTCTAGAATTAAGTTTGGAGACGTATTGCTGCCAAGATGTTCTTTTAGCCGTTTTTGTTGTCTTGCGAGCTTTAGCTCGCATTTGTTTGGCATGGGTTAGATTTTCTTTTGTTGGCTGCCTATTGAACTTTCGTAAGGCAGATTTTCTTTTATTTATTGAATTGTTAACATCGTTTTTAAACCAAGGTCTATTTCTTTTTGAACGTGTCGAGGACTTCGGAATACATTTTTCGGCTACATGAATTAATGTATCAGTAAAAGCTTGTATATCATCTGCTGTTTTAAACATTTCAGGTTTTAATTTTTCATTACATAGCTCCATAAAATTCTCCCAGTTTGCTTTATTCAAATTCCATCGGGAATGATCGTCTTCATTTGTTGATTCAATTTCAATTTTAATTGGAAAATGATCGCTCCCATGAAGGTCATCTAGAATTGACCAATCAAAATCTAAGTAAATATTTGGAGAGCATATAGACAAATCTAAAGCAAAATAATTTCTTGTAGGAGAATGAAGATAAGTTGGTTGTTTATCGTTAAATAAACATAGATCATTTTCTGCAATAAAATTTCCTATTATTTCTCCTTTGTCATTTGTATCCAGACAACCCCATAGTTTGCTATGACTATTAAAGTCACCTAATAATAAATAAGGACGAGGTAACTGGTTTATAAGATTTTAAATCGTGTTTAGAAAATTTACAGTGTGGAGGAAGATACAGAGAACAAATTGTTATGGATTTAGACAGAGTGACATTTACAGCAACAGCTTGTAAATTACTATTTATATCTATCTGTCTATGAGGAACATTTGATTTTACAAGGATAGATGAACCACCTGAGGCTTTCTGATTTTCAGTTGCGATATGATTATATAAACTATAATTTTTAAAATTAATATTATCTGTAGTTTTTAAAAAGGTTTCCTGGAGACAAAAGACAGTTGGAGAAAGTAGTGTTGTTAAAATTAAAATTTCGTTATAATTTGCTTTGAGTCCTCGACAGTTCCACTGAATAATTAATTTTTTATCCATGATGAATGGAGAGATGATTTCAAAATAAGGAACTTAATCCTTTTATTTTTTTCGGGTCTGCGACAGCATGGAGGAGTCAATCTCTAACTCCATGCTCTCGAGGGAATCGAACCGATTGACCAACTTGATCGGATCGGCCGATCCCTCTTTACTGTATGGATTTGGTTCTTTATCCTTTTCTTTTCCATTTTTTCCTTTTTGATCAGCTGTCCTGGACCTGGATCTCTGTTGTGATCCACTTGCTTTACTTGGCTGTGTTTGTGAACTGTTTTGAGATTTTGTTGGTGGTCTAGACTGATGAGTAGATGTGGGTTTAGGTTTAGGTTTTTGAGTAGGAGTAATGACTTTTGAATTTGCTTTAATGACAGAATCTTTTTCGTTAAACTGGGTGGAAGTTTCTTTGGTTTCAGGTTTAGTGTTTAGGGATTGAACAACTTTAGCAAAGGTAATTTCAGGTTGATTTTCTTGAATTTTTTTAGCTTCCAAATAAGTAATTTGTTGGGTAACTTTAATTTTCATTATTTCTTTCTCTTTTTTCCAAATTTCACACTGATTTGATTTTGATTGATGGTTTTTGTGACAGTTCACACACTTGGCTTCATTTTTACAAGCATTTGTATGGTGATCAAAGTCACCCATACCACATTTTTCACATACTGATCCAGGTAATTCAGGACAGCCATTTTCATGATGTCCAAACCTCTGACAGTTGAAACACCGCAGAGGATTTGGGATGTAGACTTCAACCGGTATAATTCGGTAGAAAATTTTTAGTGATTTCGGCAAAGTTGTGGTGTTGAAAGTTAGTAAAAGTGTATTTGTTTCTATAAGGTTTCCATCTTTTTTAATTTTAAAACGTTTGCAAGCTGTTACTCCTTGTGTGTTAAGATATTCTGTGATATTTTCTTCAGTTTCATGTTTTAGCATTCTGTCACGGATAATACCTTTGCAACTGTTGAGAGTTTTATGTTCCGTGACAGTGACATTAATATTAAAAAAATTTGTAATTTTCAAGAGATTATCAGTTTGAGATTTTCTGTTTGTTTCGACCAAAAGAGTTCCATTTTTTAATTTTTTTAACATTTTTTGGAGTGCCTATTAAAGATTCAATTTGTTTTTCTATGATGAATGGAGACAGTGAAGTAATTGGTTTGTCTTCCTTACTCGAAATCACTAAAAATTTAGCGAAGTTCTCATTAGCTTTGAACGTAAAAGTAGTCGGTTGCGTGTCGTCCTCCGAAGAGTCGAACGCCAGAAATCGTTTTCGAGAGGCCATGGTGATGAAATTTTTGATTCGATAGCTATGCGCCCCACCCTCCATGGAGCCCTACAAGGGGACGTTTAACAGAAATGGATCTCCTATTTCTAACGTCAAGGCGACATTGCTATTATACTCGGTGTCAAGATCAGAGTCTTCAGCTCGGCCTCATGCTTAGATGATTTCCCACCTATTCATCTAAATTTCCATAGAAAAATTTATGAACAGTTGAGTTCATCCCCCTATCCACAGCCTCCACTCACAGAGGTTTCCGCCAAAGCCCCAATACAAGCCCACCAATTGACCCTTCAGCCGCCGCCCATTGAAACTCACTTAAAGTTAGAGAAACATGAGAAAAATAAGCCCGGTTGGTACCATAAAGATACGTATGAAAGAGAGAAAGAAGCTAAGAACAAGTTGTGCGCTTCTAGAGCTTGGCACGACTGAGCCGATTGATCCAGGCCGGATCTAACCCAGACCGCTCTTCTATCTGAAATTAGGGCCAAAATGATGTGTTGAAAAGCTGGAGATCCCTGGGCTTTCCACAATCATCAGGTTCCCCTCTCCCAGCATACGAGACGCCACCCACGGCAAACAGGTGGTTCCTGTTTTAATAGGGGATTACACCCTATCCACTACAGAAGGAAAGTGATCTGTAGATTTTATTCCCTACAGACAAGGGAGGCCGAAAACGTCTGGGAAATTGAAAGGTTATTTTTAACATAAATTGGGAGATCCATATTTAAAATAAACAGTTTATTAAAGAAAGAAGGATTCATTTTGGATTCATTTTTAAGAGAGTCAAACAAACAAGCTGTGTTAGATGATATGTAGCTTTCAAATGATATGTAGCTTTCATACCTTGAAAAACGTTTAGTTTTTTATCTAACAATATTAAATGCATCTTACTTTTTAATGTGGAGAATGCTAGAGTTCGGAAAAATGACACAAACACAAGACAAACACATATGTTAAATACAGATGAGGTTATAATCTTCGTCCCATGTGCGACCCACGGGCACAGAATGATACACAAACAAATGAAGCAGGTTAGTAACATGAGATAGGAAAGGTTTAAAAGGATAGATCTCGCGAAATTTGTTTTTTCCAATTTAAGATGCATTTCAGTAAATTTAATTTTATAGTCTGGAATTATACCGGTTGAACGGACGGTTGCTCTGTTATGTTAGGGGTTTTACCCAACTGCCACAGAAGCGGAAGGCAGCCACCTATTTCGAGGGCCCGGGTGGTCACGGGCAGCCTCTTTTAGACGGCTCGTACGTCACGCAGAGGGTACGTCTGGCCTATTCTAAGCCCGGAACAAGCACGGGACAGCAGCCATTGAAGACTGATTAGATTGCGCGGATGCGCACAGATCTTAGTATCTGCTAGGCGAACATGTAAATTGTAGGATTTGCTGTGCCCGGGCTCAAATGATATGAACTGCACCTCTCTCTCTCTCTCTCTCTCTCTCTCTCTCTCTCTCTCTCTCTCTCACACACACACACACACACACACACACACACACACACACCACTTTTTGGGTCCCTTTCATTTTTCTAATTGTTTCCTCTTTCCCTTCTAACATGACGAGAAAGCGATGATAAAGGCAATTACCAGCGCGTTCTCGGAATCAACGCACGTTCTCTGCTCGTGGTACCTGAAGCAAAATGTAATTCACAAACTGGCCGATGATGCGGTAACTAAATCTGATAGAACTGTCGTAGTAGACAGAATATTCGGGAATGGTGGAACTGCTAACGCCGATGATGCCATATGCTTCGAAGAGAAATGTGATGATTTTGAAACATTTTGTGTCGACAAATTAGCAAAATTTCTCAAGTATTCCCAGGACCGTCTGAGAACTCAGATTAAAACAAAGCTGAATGAACCAGCTCTACGTGATAAAATAAATGCGGACTAGACAAACAATAATTCCGAGTCAGTAAATCACCTACTAAAACAGGCAACTGACTGGTAGAAAAAAAAGAAAAAAGAAAAAAAAATCCTTACCGAGATAGTCTTGATTCCGAAAATAAGTACACCAAGATAAGAAATATGTCACCTCCACCGACGGACGAAGCACAGCTGTAACACCGAAAACCCTTGGCAAAAAGTCCATGCAGAAATGCTCTAGACCTAAGACCGTGACGATAGCGAAAAATAGCAAAAATCGAAGAGTCAAGCAATGATGAAAACCAACATAAATAGAATCCATTGTAGTACCAATGCATACTCTCGGTGCAGAGAAAGTTGTCCACGTGGATTCTATATTTGTTTCTTTTAATGGAAGTACATGGTGATAAAATTTACAAATATCTATACCTAAGGGCAATGGTTACACTTTCAGCTTACTAAAAAATCTTCGGAAAATGGAGCGATCCTAAAAAGAAAGAATTTGCTCCCCTATGCAGCAAATATTTTCCTTTTAAAGTTGTCCCATTTTCTGATAAAGTTTGATGTATCAGACGGGAAAAAGGACACCAAAGTTGTTTAATCCTAATCTACGTATGGACGGTTTCAAGTATAACTATGCATACTCTTGGTGTAGAGAGAGTTGTCCACATGGATTCTAGCTTTGTTTCTTTTAATGGAAGTACAGTTGACCGTCCCGTTATCTCAACCTCGCTTATCCCGAAAACGCTTATCTCGAAGTGAAAATTTAGTTCCTGCCTAAACATAAAAATCTAAAAACAGGTAAAAAATATCGTGGAAAAGAGGAGAAATTGCTCCCCAGGAGCAATTTCTCCTCTTTTCCACAATATTTTCAATATATCTCTAACAAAGAGTCCAATTACATATATATTTGTTAAATGTGGTTGTTCGAATTATTTTTTCCTCAGTTCTGCAAATCTGATATGTCGAGGTACGGATATCTCGAAGTATTTCAGAGAGTCCCTTGTAATTCGAGATAACGAGGGTCGACTGTAAAAAATGATAAATGTTTGTAACTATCTACACTTAAAGATAATGAATACACTTACAGGGGAGGCAACTCTGTTAAAAATTGTTCGCTGTACCTCTGGAAATTGGACAACTATAAAAAAAAGAAAAAAAAAAAAAAAAAAAAAAAAAAAAAGAAATTGCTCCCCTAGACACAGGGAACAAATATTTTCTTTTTCAAGCTGTCCAATTTTCAAATAAAGTTTTGTGTAAAGTTCATGGTGATACTGATAAATGTAACTATGTTAAGGGTAATGGATACAATTTCAGGGGAGGCAACTCTGTAAAAATGGTTTGCTCTGCCTTTGGACAACTCTAAAAAGAAGGAATTTGCTTCCCTTGGGAGCAATTTTCTTTCCTTTTAGAGTTGTCCGATTTTCAGATAAGGTTCGGTGTATTTGAAGGCAAACAGGGAGACACAATAGTTGTCTCGTTTGCGCCGATGGCTAGGGACGAGCATGTTGTGCAGGCTGATCAGAGTCATTACTTGGCACTGTACTTTTGCAGGATGACCAGGGTCACTGCTTGGCGCAGGCCGATCAGTCATTGCTTAGCACTATATGGGTATTTGTGCATGCTGATCAGTCATTGCTTAGCACTGTTTGGGTAATTGTGCATGATGATCAGGGTCACTGCTTGGCACAGACCGATCAGAGTCATTGCTTAGCGCTGTATGTGTATTTGTGCAGGCAGATCAGTCATTTCTTAGCGCTGTATGGGTATTTGTGCAGGATGATCAGGGTCATTGCTTGGCACTATAAGGGTATTTGTGCGGGATGATCAGGGTCACTGCTTGGCGCAGGCCGATCAGAGTCGTTGCTTAGTGCTGTAAGGGAAATTGTGCAGGCTGTATTATTATTAGCGTCCCATAAAATGGACACTGGCAAACAGTGCAGATCCAAATCAGACATCACCAAATATTCCTGTTTAACCCTTTTGTGTCTACGGTCCCTTAAAATGAACACTGGCAAACAGTGAAGACCCAAATCAGATGCCACAGAACCTGGCGTCTGATCAGGGTTGACATAGTTTGTATTTATGACAGTTCATATCATTTTAGCCCGGGCACAGCAAATCCTATAATTTACATGTTTACTAAGATCTGACTGCGCATCCGCGCAGTCTAATCGGCCTTCAGTGGCCGCATGAAGAAGCCTCATGCCCTTTATACATAGAATGCACATTACATAGCGAAAGCTATGATCTAGCTGTGTGGATGAATAGGCTGTTCCGAGTCTTCAGTGGGTGCACAGGAAATTGTAGGGATCGCTGTGCCCCAGCTCATGTCTTTCTATTATATTATATTTGTTGTTTTCTTATATGTGTGTTTGTGAAAATTATAATAATCAACTGATTGCTTTTACTTTGCGCTTTGTGTTGCTTTTACTTTGCGCTTTGTGTTCAGACCCTTTTAAATCATTACATTTACAAGATTGATAGGAGTGCTTATTAACACATCTTGTCCAATCCTGTCTTCAGAACAGTATTTTTTTTTTCTTAATTCATTATAGTTCTTTTATTTCTGTAATATCTCCTGGATACAGGTGTCTTTCTCAGAGAACTGGCAGAAATCAAAATATCAGGCTAAATAAACAATAGCAACCCGACTTGGACGCTCCAGGTCCGATCCTGTCTACTTCTCGTGGTATTTCTCGACTTATAGCTTCCTAAGATCATTAATTTCAAACATTTCTGTAATGTATCTGTTAGACAGACTGTCTATAGCAAAATAAAATATTTACATTAAAAGTAATTAGTATAACCAGGCTAAAAAAAAAAATGGTAAAATTCAGGTCCGATCCGGTGATTACGCCCGATCCGATGAGTATAGTACCCGATATTAAGTGTATGCCGGTAATAGGTACCTTAAGTGACAATACAATCGTTCGCATACCTTATATACATTTAACTGCTTCAGGAAGTTTCTGAAGAACTTTAAACAAAATTCTGTCTTTCAGTTTTTTTTTTGTTTTTTTTTTTTTGTGAGCCTAAACATTATGAAGTGGAAATTACAGCCAAAAAACATTACAAAAATAAACCCAGAAACGTTCAGCCACAGATGCCTGAAGTTAATATTTACAGTATCAGTATATATATAGTCTTTACGTAAAGTCGTAAAATTTTGATAAACGAAAAACAACTTTAAGGTCTTCTGCGTTCAGCGAACAGCTGGTCGATTTATGGCAAGTCATAAATCAAACTTATTTCCATATTTCAGATTAAAATGCAAGTCTATACTTCATTTCTCAAGATATTTTGCTAAACCGTATTAGAAAAAGAAAGAAATAACTTCAAAAAACTAAACGCATTTTGCATTACGACATGAGTAACCTCCCGTAAATAGAACAGATTTTTTTTTCCCCTGACTTTAGTACCACCTTAACTGTGCCCCCAAAACGGTGCACTTAATCAGCATATTTATCATATAGTAGTTAACACGATAATTGCGGATAAGTACCAGGAATAGTTCTTTCTATCTTTCTTTCTTATATTAAAATCTGATTTCTTATCTAATATTTCTTTTCTGGTATATTTCGAAGTTTTTTTCCTTTGTTTTCTTTCTTTCTTAATTTCCTTCGAAATTTATCGAATTTAGTACGAGAACGAATTGACCAAATGAGAACGAATTCACAAAAATGAGCACAAATTGACCAACTGAAAAACAAATATTGGTCAGTACGAGCTGATCGAAAAATGAGTACGAGTTGAACTTAAGTACGAACTGACTTCGTACCGTGCCTTTCCTGAGAAACATACTTTGTACTCAAAATTCTTTTTATCTGTGATATCGCGCTCGTGTGCATGAGTATTCGCTTTTCCTCTCGCATCATCGATTGTTTCTCTATTCCATCTAAAAGTTGTTTTTTGATTCTGGTATTGTCATTGTTCAGTTGTTTCTGTTTTCGTACAATGTTGTGAGGGTCAAGCTTCTGGTTTGTGCAATGTATAAAATATTGAAAAAAAAAACAACAACAAACAAACAAAAAAACTCAATATTACATAGCGAGATAACGCGGCTAAGCAGATACATGAATAGACATTTGAACAAAATAGTACAACATGTTTGAAATTGAACCAAAATATGAGGCGCCCACAGCTATTACAAACTGAGAAACTATTTTGAAAAATGATTAAGGTGTAAAATGCGTTTGATTACTACCTAGTAGTCTGTTAACACTACACGAAACTTCGTTAAGAAATACCAACCAGAAAGAACCAAAATATCCCAGATCACATGTTTACAAAATTCAATGAAATGTCGTGTCTTCTAGGACAGTTTAGTTTACTAAGCGTTGGGCAATAAAATAGGTGCATTCGGATTTTCTATTATCTTTGCACGAACCTCTGCTTTGTCTCGCAATTCTGCTAATATCTTCACTCGTTCTTTGTAGCCATCCCTTCTGCCATCGGTTTCATTCTCTATCAGAATGTTGATATATTCAATTTCGGAAATTGGATTCGGCTTCAGAGCTATTTCTTTAAGTTTGTTAATGCAATCTTTTACGTTAGCAACCAGCTTTTCATTCTCTTCCATTACTTCATTATATTTGGTTTTAATTTTTTCGAGTATACTGCTGACCATTTCCACTTGCTCTTTTGCTGACAAATATTTTGCTTTCATATCCTCGTATGTTTTCGTTATCCAAATCTCCTCCGGATATACAAGGTATGGTTGGTTTTTATGTTTATTCCAAAGACATTTGTTTATACAAACTGTACAGCATCTTTGTTGCATACAGCTGCATTTTAGATTTTCCTCATTATTTCCTTCTAGGCATTTTGGGCATAAAGTTTGCTCCATAGACGAGCAGAGCATCTTCTGGTCGTCGTCAGCAAATGCACAATTTTCATGGCATGTAAAATTGCAAACCAAACAAGTTGTGGTATGTAAGCCAGGGTGAAGGTCTTTCTTCACAACTTTAACTTCCTTCACTGTATACTCAAAATTCTTGTTATCGGCAATATCGCGCTCGTGTTGTATTAGTACTCTTTCTTCTTCTCGCATCTTCAATTGTTCCTCTGTTCCCTCTAAGATTTTGTTTTGGATCCTGGCAATATCATCTTCTAATTGTTTCCGTATTCGTAGTACTTCCTTTGTGAGGGTCAAGCTTCTCGTTTGTGTACATTTCAAAGCATTGAAAAATTTCTCAAACCCTTGTTTTCCCATCTTCCAGAACAACTGACCGTTTGGTGTGTTATTAGGATCAACAAAAAGGGCAGAATTATTGAAAATAAATTTTTCTTGACTGGGAATCTCAGCCTCCTGAATTGCATCTAAAACCGGCGGTCGCTGGCCGTCTGCAAAGGTAATTAAAATAAATATATTTTCTTTGATATCATTTCCAAAAATCGATAGTATTGAATCAAAAATATAACGCTGTGTAGGCGATAATCTACACATCGGAGCTTGGACGACAAACCAAACCGCGTCCAAACAATCAATACCCTGGTCTTTAGAAGCTGAGAAGAATCCTTCAATCTGTTCAACGAGCTCTTTATCCCTAGTGATTCCCCTGCAGTCGCCGAACCCTGGTGTATCAATGACATTTAAGTTGTAGGCAACTCCGCATCCTGCTTTCCACGGCAACATGTAGCAGGTTATCCATTCCGTTTGTGATTCAGCCTGTGAATTAAATGACATTGTGTAATGCATTAACTGAATTAGTTCATCTTATTACTAAACTTAATACTGAACTTCAAGCATAACTTTTGTCATAACTACGGCAATCTCCTTCAATCTTTTTTTTTTTTTTTTTTTAAGAATAAAATATAGTCAGGTTTCAACATGTAGTATTTATAGACAAGTGTATAACGAGACTAAAGGAAAATGCATGATGCATTTGATGCATATATAACCGTGTATCTGTAATGTGCACAAGTGAAAATGTTCCACGAGGACCTTCTTCTAGTCTTCTAATGCATATAATCAGTATGTGTTCTATATGAAAAAAAAACTTAACTAGGCTTTTCTTGAAGTTTTTAGAACGTATTCTACACGGAATGACACTTGAGAGCAGTACGAATACGAACAGCTACAATGCCGAAGTTTTCTGGGCCGGGCTAGCTAGAATCGGCCTATTAGGTCTCATCAGAGATTTTGAATTAAATTTTCAATAACCCCGAAAAGAGCCTATCACGGCTGACGGTCTTTACTATCACGACGGTTGGTCGAGGCTCTGACTGAGTGAGTATCACAACCTATAACATTCAATAGTGGGTCGCTGTCTGATGCTTTATCTTTTTCCGGACTCGTCATTGTTTAGCTGGTGGTTTTCTTAACTCTGGTTATCATATAACTCTGGTTAACACTGTATGTGTTACTAACTACGACTCGCTATCTTTGTTTCATCTCGGTCATTTAATTTGATGTATTTTTTATAATGTTCTATTGACTGAGTTAGGAAATCTCTATACTGAAGTTATACTCGTACTATTTTATTATTATTATTATTATTATTATTTTAAATAATGTCCAAACCTCTGGTGAAGATTTGGCCAGTGTAATCGATTTAATGATGAAATGAAAAACGTTTTTACTTATATGTTGTTTTTATTTATTTATTTATGTTTTTTGTTTGTTTGGTTTTTGCTTTTTGTTTCTCAAAAAATTAATAAAATAACATTAAATTCTCATTTGAAATATCAGTCGAGGAATTTTATTCACGTTTTCGGACATTAATTACGATTTACCTGTCCGCTACCTGTTTACACAAAAAGTCATTTTTGGTCACGTGACCAAGAAGCCGTGACGTTATTTGAGTCATCCCTTTGTACGAGCCGCCATTTACCAATACTAACAAAAGGATTAATACACTATGAAAAAAAAATTGAGACAAAGTCGTATCGGATTGTAAATATTGTGATAATTCCGCTGAATTGGAAATCTATCCCTCTATATTCTGTCTGTAGATAAATTAAAAGCATTAATAGAACAGCTACAATTATAACATATTTAGGTCTACACAGGGTATGTAACATGATTAGGGTCTACCCAGCTTGGATGTAGGACTAGAACGATGTTGATGGATTATAAAATGAATAAGCTAGATATGACCTTAAGATTGTTGAGAGGTCGTAAATCCTGTATAAATATTTTATAGTTGATTCTGAATCAGTTTTATCATTCATATATATTAGTGGCTAAAATGTTAAAATGTACTTAAGAGACATCCTATGGAACGCCAAAGCTGTCTGATTATTCCACGAGACGTTATGAGATGCATACATTTCTTTATATGATAGATGCTGTTTATTATATAGTGCGGACTTGTCATTATATTATGCATATTTTACATTATATGATGCGTCAATGTCATTATATTATGCATGTTTTACATTATATGATGCGTCAATGTCATTATATTATGCATGTTTTACATTATATGATGCGTCAATGTCATTATATTATGAAAAAATATACTTCTATGATGTGCTGTGTTCGTTATATTATGCATTTCGCTCTTTTTATGATTACACCATGCAATACTATATCATTTGAGTAATTTTCAGTTTATTATATAATGCGGACTTGTCATGACATATTGCATGTTTTATATTATATGATACGCCAATGTCATTATATTATGTATAAACAGCTTTATATGGTTTGCTAAGTTCTTTATATTGTGCATGTCACTCTTTATATGATGACACAACATTATCATATCATTTGAGTACTTTATTATATAATGTGTTCATATCTTTATATAATGAGACTTCATCTTTATATAATGCCGTTATTCTATTATATCATTGGCGTAATTAATGCTCTTTCAAAATTATTATATGCTACGTTATAGTCTTTTTATCATGGGTTTTGTTCTTTTTATTCATGACTTTCTTTATATTATGATGCGGGTAAAATATCCAAGCAGAATTTAAATATCACCCCATATTTGATATGGCGGCTCAAATGTCAAAGATGGAACAAATATTGATAAATATTGGACTGAGAGAGCTAATTCCTCAGTTTGAAAAAGAATGCATATCTCCGGATATAGTAAACAGATTATCGTTGTATGAAATGCAGTGTTTAGGCCTCACAGACAGGTCAGCTATTATGAAACTTCGCACAGAATGTGTCAAATATGGGAATGAAAGACCAGATGTCTTAATTCAAGAAGGAAGTCCCCCCGTGTTTATCATACCAAAAGAGACAATAGAGACTCTTATTGAGACAGGATTTACTGTGGCAAAAATTGCTGCATTATTGTGTGTATCACAAAGTACAATTTATCGCCGAATGCGACAATACGGAATAAGTACCGTCAATTTTACTGACATTGACGATGAAGCTCTAAAAGAGGCACTTAGTCAGGTAATTTCAGAATTCCCACGTTGTGGAGAAGAGATGATTCGACAGCTTCTCTGTCAGAAAACATTAAGGTAAAACTTCTCTATCACTCTAAATAATATCTTTAGACTAGACACAGTGTAGCATAACGCAACAAACAACAATTTTGTTCAGCCAGCCAGTTGTCTTCTCACTGTTGTTAATCACTAAACAAATTACACCTACTGTCAATATTTCTTTGACCAGCAGGATAATTATACTCCTCGCCAGAATATGGCATAATGCGAAAATAAATTCAAGGACTTCATACAAATTAATTCTATTTAATTATGCACATTTTTTTCAGCAGAAAATTTCATTACATTCTGATGCATCAATGTTTATTGAAAGTTCCAACACCAAATTTCATTGGATTCAGCACAACAGTGGTAGAGTAAGAACGCATACGCAATGTCAGCCAAAACTACACCTTTTGACAACGAAAACAAGTTTGTGTTCGAACTTAAAAAATTTTACGGCTTTGTTAAGTAAACACTTTTATCAACAAAAATGTTTCAGTTGATGTCGTCGATAGATTACTCACTATAACGAGTGATGTCCGGCTCAGCGTCATTTCAGAAATCGACGTCAATAACGGGTGTATCCTCCTCTACGCTGGTGTAACTCTCGTACTCGCCGTGACATACCTTGCACTAGTTTTCGAAGAAACTGGGCTCCAAATTGTTCCACTCGTCAATTAGTGCAAGATCATCGAGCGTGACGACGTCATTTCGTTTGTTGACGTTACGTCCAATACGGTCCCAACAGTGCTCGATGGGATTCATATCGGGACTCCTGCTCGGCTACTGAAATTTCTCATTGCCTTTCTGGACAAGAAAATCTGTAACAACACGGGCCCTATGCGGACGGGCATTGTCGTCCTGAAAAATGGGACGTGCAGCTTGATGTGCTCGGAAATGTGGGTACACAATAGGCTGAAGGATATCGTCAATGTAACGTTGTCCTGTCAAAGTTTGTCTAACCATCACAAGATGACGTTTGTGGTCATGACTAAAGCAGCCCCACATAATGGATCCGCCACCGAACATTTCAGTCTCAGCAACAACGTTATCTTGAAACGGATCCCGTCCACGTCGACGCCAAACACGAGCACACGACTCCGTAAATCGTAACAGAAAACGGCTCTCGTCTGACCAGTAAATACGAGTACGGCGCCACGTTCTTAAGTTCCAATGTTTTGTCAGTGGCCCATCACACAATTGCATCGATGATCAAGCGTCAGAAACGCCCAACGACGAAGGCGACGCGCCGTGAATCCAGCCTTATTAAGTCGCCTGTTAACAGTCCTGGTACTGGCACGAACATTAAGATTTTGCTACTGCTGACGAAGTTCAGAACAAATAGCCTTAGCATCACGAACAGCCGATCGCACAAGCACTCGATCGTCGGCAGCAGAAGAGAGTCTCGGCCTCCCAGACCGTAGTCTGTCAGTGACGTCGTTGGTTTGGCGATACTTTGCAATAAACCGACTTACTTGGCTCTGATTTATCCCAAACCGTCTGGCAATTACAGACTGGGTTCGGCCAGCCTCCCACATGCCGATTATGCGCTAACGGTCCTTAATTTGCAGAGTACGAAGCACCTTGATGTCTTCTTTCAAACTGGAGATTTTGCTAGATGAGGGTATCCGAAGAAAAACGTTAGCCGTATGCAGTACATTTTATATCAACAAATAAGCATACCATTGTTTTATCAAATGTATATAGGACAATTTAAATCATGCTTAACAAAATATCTAATACACGCAAATTTTCTTATTTTTGCGAATTTCCAAAAATATGCTAAATTTTTGGCGAGGAGTATATATGATTATATTTCTACTTTCTCTCTCTCTACTTTTAAGTTTTAGCAAAAATACTGTATATACTCAGATAGCAGTTAGATTGATTTCTGATTACATGTATAACCCCGGGGTATAACCACTGTCTGTTTTGGGGTCCATTGTTTATCAGTCGACCCAGATACTAAATGATCAAGAAGTTTCCCAGCGATTGTCCATATGACTATTGCTGACCATGTTCGAAATCCAGGTAAATTCTTGTCGATGTGACATCAAAAGATGGGCTGGGCTCATTTGCTGGGACATTGGCAAACAGTGTAGACTGAGATTAGGCGTCGCAGATCACGGCATCTGATCAGGGTCTTTACTTGCTTAAAATACAGGAATTTAAGGGTTAAACGAAACAGTTTAAGTCCCCATTCAGGACTGTTTTTCCAGCCTACACTCAGACAGTCGACCCACCAGTGCTGACAGTGCTTTGATCTGTTTATTTCGAAAACTATTATGTGCTGAAAAATTCAGCTTTAAACTATTTTCCCTGTGAGATGGAGACAAATTTAATTCCAGATAAAAAGTATGGTGTGATCAGTCACTTTATATAATGCCATACATGTATAATTATCATTAAGGTAGCTTCAAAGAATATTGTTTGGTAGAAGTTCGAAAGTAAAAGGGTAGCATCCGATCTTATAGCTCAAACCAGCGAGATCATCTCTTAGTTGCTAGAAAATTACAAAGTCTACCCCAGGAAGCACCAGAAGCCTGATGATCTCGGAATACCTAGTGGTTAAGTGCTGACCCTTAAACAATAGGTCTTTCACTGCTGTGGGTTCGAGCCTCGCTTGGGTCACATGCGAGAAGCCGAGTTCTGCAGCGGAGGATCAGGTGTTTTTATCTTCGGGTACTCCAGAGCTCGCCCATGTCTGACCGAGGATAGGCTCAATTTAATAGAAATATTCTTGAAAAGAGCCGTAAAATCAAGACATGTACATGATAGCAATAATAATCATCAAAGCTGAGGTAGCTACATGACCTATACATTGGGTGCCCAAGTGCATTCAAATTCAGTACAGCAGGCAGGAAGACAATCAGTCAAACACATTTTTTTGTTTTTGTTTCATAGCGCTATGAAATTCAATTATAGCTTGATATGGGTCTGCTAACCCTCTGTTCCCAAGCCCCTCAAAACAGAAAAGAAATGGCAACAGTTACATGTGACATGAGCAATAAGGCAAATCTGGGCCGATTTCAAGCCGGAGATGCATAAAAAAAATTCTAGCAACCCCAGACTGAACATAATTTGCAAAATGCTTGACGTACATCATCAACACCGCAAAAGTTTCTCCCGACCCCAAATCATGCAACAAGTTCGTATAGTTCAGTTCAAAACGTTAAAAATGTTTAATTATGATATAAAATCTTATTTGCATATTGAAGAGGTCTACATCCTACTTTTGTTCCAAATTTCATCCTCATAAGTTCATATTTAATGCCTTTTTTCGAGAGGCAAAATGTACCGACTTTAATGCCTTTATTCGAGTTGCAAAATAGATTTCCGATTTTTGGTCCCAACTTCTGACCGTTACTTCCGGCTTTTATACTCTCCCGGAAACGGTATAAACACCAATACTTTACTGTAGATTTTATCCGTATCAGAATAAAGAAAAGTACGCATAATAAAGAAGATGGTGAGCAATAATGAATATTAGGAAGAATATAAAGAAAAAGCCCTATGAAATGAAAAATGGAACACATCATTTAATGACTTCGTATTATCTCATTATAAAAACATGTTTACACATCATATAATAAAATTATTCAAATGATATAATATTGCATGGTGTAATCATAAAAAGAGCGAAATGCATAATATAACGAACACAGCACATCATAGAAGTATATTTGTACATTATATAATGACAGTAACACATCATATAATGTGAAACATGCATAATATAATGACATTGACGCATCATATAATGTAAAACATGCATAATATAATGACATCGACGCATCATATAAATGTAAAACATGCATAATATAATGACAAGTCCGCACTATATAATAAACAGCACCTATCGTATAAAGAAATGTATGCATCTCATAAAGTTTCGTGGAATAATCGGACAGCTTTGGCGTTCCATAACATCCTATATACATTTATTGTTTGGGTTGGACACCATTCACTTGAAATCCATTGTTTAAAGGTTAAAACCACTTGTTTATGCTGGACTGTGCAAAACACTTGTTGACATATGAGCATATTTGATGACTGTTGCAACAGGTGTCACATTCATGTGAAAACGTACTGGTTAGTAGACCTGGACACTGCTGCGTAAATATTTACAAATGTAAGAAGTATTGCAAATAAAGTAGTAATTGAATAGTAGTTTGGAAACCATCGTTTAGGCAGAACAGTTATAAAATGTTTTACAAGTTTATCTCTTTGGTCTGAATTATAGATAGTATAAATAATGTAGATTTCTGCTTAAAGCAGCAGCATTCTATTGGTTACTAACCTCAGTACAAATATTTCGTAATACTGCGAAATAGCCTCGATGATTGTCAGGAGACCTTCAACAATAATTGCGTAGTCAAATGTTATGTACAAACAACCATGGAAAAGAAAATGTCAGTAATGTCCTGGGAGGATATATATAGTCCAGGTTTGATCATGTCAGGCGCTTATTACTTTTTCTTTTTGGTGTGATAAGTCAGAATACAACGCGAATGAAATTGTATTAGTGAGTGTCTCTCTCTGGTGTGGCTGAGTAGGGCCAGAGATGAGACAACTATAACTAATTTTTGAATTTGTAATAAAACAAAAAGATGAGCACTTTCACACGCATGGTAAACTATCACAGGTACCTCCGCGGAGGTACCGATTAAATGGTTGTGACAGATATCCGGAGCTACCTGTGATGGTCAAAAACTAGACATAAAAAGATAGGTGTTCGTCTTTTTTGATAAAATACACAATAGCCAGAGAGTTTACTGAAAATCAAAGAGTGCTATTCGACCCTTATAGGCATAAAGTTTTGTCACACGTCATATCCCCCAGAACTTTCCATATTTACCAAAGACACGACCTTTGAAGTGGCTTCGAAGTCAGCCCGAAGTACTCGAAACAAAAAAAGATCGATCGTTTTTGGTTCTAAATGCGGATATCTTGCATACAAATCTGTTTATCTTGGTACACTGATATAAAGCAAACCTGTTTGCCTGAATACAGATATCGATAAACTCCAAAAAAGGCTGGATTCTTAAAAAAAACAGCTGGAGGTGCCTGTGACGTCGTGGAGGTGCCTGTGATGTAAAGGAATATAATGAAAATCTGAAGAGTTATTGCAGCTGCAAATATTGATATAATTCTTCCCTAGATCACTGCCTGGAAAGAATCATTCATTCAGCGTCGCAATAAGCTATCATAATGTGTATGTCATGAATTTCCATGTTAAAGTTATAAAACAATCTCAAAGAATTATTAATTGGTGCTTTTGAGTTAGATTGTCATAGAATGCTCACTGAAGTAAGACTTTGTTTCTTGAATGGTGATGACTGTAATCGGGAGGTGTTGCCTGCTCGTCATTCGAACTCGTAGAAAATTGTCTTTGCTCAATATATCACACGCCATGCCATCTACACATGTGATGTACCAAACGTATAAAAAATGCCGATGCCTGTCATCGTAAATTATGACGCAATTTGAGCATTACCGGAACACCTAAAATAACTATGTTGTTGACCCTTTTGGTAACTCGTGATCGGAATTTTACTGTACATCATCTGAAATTTAGTCTACAAATGGCCACTATGTGCATCAAATATGCTGACAAAAGAGCAATTTTCCGACATATTCTTGATTATGCAAACGCTTCGACAAAATATTTTCATAGTGGTTATTTGGTGACTGAATTTAACACGATTTACAGTAAGATTCCGATCACTTCACTATATTAAAAGATGTAATGTCGAGATTATGTCATGTGTTGATGATGTAACACCTAGGCCTTACGGGTGTGTTTGAATTCTAGCGCTGGCAATATAAAACAGCAAAAGTGAATCACTTGCAACACCTTCGAGTCCACTCACCACAAAGTTAACATAAACGGCGAGCCAGGCCGCGTAGCGCAGTCGGTAGAGCGTCTAACTTAAGAGCCAGAGGTCCCCACTTACTTTTCTTTCTCCTTCCGCTGATTCAAGAAGGGCAGTTGTCAGTTTCTGACGAAAGTATGTTCACTTATTACCGGTTAACCCCTTAGGAGGTCTAAGCCTGCCCAGAAATAGTAGGGTAAGGTTAACTGATAGTCCCGCCATGATTTTAATTATTTACAGAGGACGTAAAGAAACAAAACAACAAAACTACAACAACACATACAGCGAGCGTCATACGACATAGGCCTATGCGAGCGATACGCATACGAGTTACCAAAAGGGTCAACATCGTAGGTTATTTTAGGTGTTCCGGTAATGCTCAAATTGCGTCATTATTTACGGTGACAGGCGTCGGCATTTTTTATACTTTTGGTACACCATATGTGTAGCTGGCGTGACGTGTGATATATTTAGCAAAGACAATTTTCTACGAGTTGGAGTGACGAACAGGCAGCACCTCCCGATTACAGTCACCACCATTCAAGAAAAAAAAAGTCTTACTTCAGTGAGCATTCTATGACAATCTAACTCAAAAGCACCAATTAATAATTCTTTGAGATTATGTTTTATAACTTTAACATGGAAATTCATGACATACATATTATGATAGCTTATTGCGATGCTGAATGAATGATTCTTTCCAGGCAGTGATCTAGGGAAGAATTATATCAATATTTGCAGCTGCAATAACTCTTCAGATTTTCACTATATTTCTTTACATCACAGGCACCTCCACGATGTCACTGGCACCTCCAGCTGTTTTTTGAAGAATCCAGCCTTATTTGGAATTTATCGAGATCTGTATTCAGGCAAACAGGTTTACTTTACATCAGTGTACCAAGACAAAACAGATTTGTATGCAAGATATCCGCATTTAGAACCAAAAACGATCGGTCTTTTTCTGTTTCGAGTACTTCGGGCTTACTTCGAAGCCACTTCAAAGGTCGTATCTTTGGTAAATATGGAAAGTTCTGGGGTTTATGACGTGTGACAAAACTTTATGCCTATAAGGGTCGAATAGCACTCTGTGATTTTCAGTAAACTCTCTGGTTATTGTGTATTTTATCAAAAAAGACGAACACCTGTCTTTTTATGTCTAGTTTTTGACCATCACAGGTAGCTCCGGATATCTGTCACAACCATTTAATCGGTACCTCCGCGGAGGTACCTGTGATAGTTTACCAGGCGTGTTTCAGAGACTTTATTTCTGTGAAGTAAAACAGAACTTTATACGAACATAGCAACAGATAACCTTGTTACGTAACACAATGCCAAAGTTAACTGTTTACCTGTTATGTGACGATCTGGTACAGTTTAATGAATCATCGGGTTAGTCTTTCAAAAAAAATGGTCACTTTCCTCAGAAGTTTTCTTGTCGAAATGGAGTGATTTACTCTATATAACTGCAGAAGCATGTCATATTTTTATGAACAGCAAACCGTTCTGTCGGATGCATAAGCACACATTTAAACGGTAAATATCCTATTTTTTTCCTCAAAAGTTATAACCAGAGGTGTGTGGGGGTAGGGTTTTGCGGGGCTCAAAAATTATAAGAAAGTTCACGTGATGCGAGAGATCAAACATATTGAACTTGCCGAGTAAATGTCGCTTGTGTTTCCGCGCAGTCTGACCAAACCTATACTATTCGATAATAGAATCATAAAACAATCGAATATTTACCCAGTCAGCATTCTACGTAAATCTATATCGGGCCGTCATCGGCCCGTCAGGGTAGCTGACGGGCCGATGACGGCCCGATGTAGATTTACGTAGAATGCTAGCTGGGATGTTATTAAATGAAGGGAGAAATTATATATGGTATTCAGTGGTGATGTGCTTGATCAGATCATTGCTGAATTTTTGACTATGTAAATCTACAAATTAGTCATAAAAAAACATTCTTAATTGGATGTACATATGTATGAAGATACATCATATGCTATGAGAAGGATATGACATAATATTCAGAAATTTTGGAGATACTTAACTTTTATGGAAACTTCATGTAAAGTACAAGATATACGAGAGATACATTGGAAAAGAAGGTAAAAAAGTCCAGGGAGTGCCACAATCACAAGCCGCAACCCTTCCAAGACACCAAGAGGAAAAGGAAACAGACAAACCAAACAAGCGCAAATCAAACAAACGTACGAAAAGTACTAAGATCAGCTCTCTCTCTTCCCCAAGCGAGGTAATCGCAATGCTCAAAGGACTGAAAAACACTAGAACAAAATAACACCAGACAAAACTTAGAATAAAAAAAAAAACAAACAAAAAAACATAAACATAAATAAATAAATAAATAAAAAATAACACCAGGCAAAACTTAGAACAAAAAAAAAACTCCTTGTAGAATAAAACACAAAGCAACAAAGAGTAAGACTAACACCGGGACCACCGCCTTAGAACAGTCAGTAGAATAAAGCACCGGGGGATTTAAAGCACTTTTATAGCTAGCTAACTTCACCCTAGGTCCCGATGCTACTCTTAATACATAAATAAATAAAAATTCGGTTCGCATAAAGGCTCCCAGCTCAGTCAATGCATCAAACCGATAACATAAAGATCAAATGAATCACTATGATAAACAAAGACGGGTACTGATGGCTAATTCTACTATGTGTCAGAGTAAATGAAAACCAATAGCCAAGCCAAAGATATATCGTCAAGCCCCAACCCAACAATTTAATAGGAAAGGTAAAACCTGAACTATTCTGAGATAGTCCCTGAAAGGGATGAGTTGTGATATTCTCTGTTACCTGGATTAGTAATCTGAATAAGTAGCTTTTCTAACAGTGGGGCGGGGGGTGGGGGCGGGCGGGGGGGGGGGGAGGGGCGACCATCCAAGCAAGGCATGGTGAAGAACACCTCAGATCTCAAAACCTTCAAAAACTCAGACAATGGACACTACAGTAAAAACTAGTTTAGAAGATAGGTCATGTATCAGTAATCACCTTGAAGACCTCTTGATTATGAAAAGAGATGAGATGGAAACCTTCATTAATAATACCATATCAAAAGTCGTAATGAAATGAATTAGAATAAGGAGATGACCATTGCCATAAAAGTTGAGAACTAAAGAACTGCAGAATCAAATTCAGATGTTAGAAAATGAAAATGAGAAGCTTTCAATAGAGATTTCAAATATGAACAAACAAATGAAAATTTTAGGAGAGAATATGAAAGAAACTGAAAAGCGATCCATTTTTGCTCTAACAAAGGCAAACTACAATGAGCAGTTTTCAAGAAAGCATAATATAAAAATCATGGGTGTAGGAGAATCACAAGAAGAATAAGAGGAAATTCTAACCACTAAAATTTGTGAGATACCACAGTCTCAAAAATTACACTATCACCTTCTAAAATTCAGGCAGTACACAGGATCGCAGAAAGCCAAACCTTCCAAGACCTGTGCTGGTCAAACTTGTCAACAACAACAACAATAATAATAATGATAATAATAATAATAATAATAATAATAATAAAGAAGCGATCAGAATTTAAAAGAAGTGGCCATAAGCAAATTGATGATGTGCCCGAGCTGAATTTTGATCGTATTAATATACTGAAAGAGCATAGAGATACAGACCAAGCTTGGTATTTCAATGGATCCATCTAAGGAAAGACTGTTGCTGGTAAGCGTCACAAATTTGAACTTTTCGACTCATCAGATGAGATCATCCGTAAGTAGTGTAGACTAGGTGTTCGGAGACCTCAACCCCTTTCCGCACTTGTTCTAAACTTTGAGCAAGTACCATTTACTACCTATTGTTGTGTCTACAACATGCAGGATGCATGAGTAGCAAACATTGTGGACCCTGATGAGACGTGGCGTTCTGTGGCGTCTCATCTGGGTCTACAATGTTTCCTCAGACCTACTGTCCGAATACTTATGGTATATACGAAACATTGTTTCAGATAAACTGAAAACAATTCTAATAAGTAAAGTCCTGTCTCTGAATAATGACTATAGAAGGGATGATAAGAGTATGTTCCGCGTGATCCCACTGGGGTTGCCTAGTTTCGCTGAGGATATCGTGCAGGCCGCCTGCTGGATATGCTTTCATAGGAGGATAGTTGTAATAATTACTGTCTGCTGAATACGCTATTTTCCTTCTCTATGGGTGCAGACCAGTTCACCATACTGTTATAAAGAGATGCTAAATTTTGAAGTCATAGCTACGAATAACACCAGGGTTTGCTTTGTTGGTGCGAGATCTATCTGAGGCGGAAGAGTTTAGCACTAGAAGTATGGATGCTCTCCTGGTGCTGGAGCCATTTGTCTCAGTATTAATACGAATCAATGTTTGGGATATGGCTTACAGTCCGGTGGGCTGTGGTTGATCGGTGGTAAGGTCTTTGGCACTGGATCCATTTGGATCAGTGCACTATGAAATATCATTGGACAAATCTGGATATAGATTATTGTTTGAGTTATGCTTATGTTGGACAGCCCTGTCTGCCAAAGTGCATTTTGCCTGAAGCAGAGGGTCCTAGTATAGACGAATTGCATACACTTGGCAATGGATCAATTTGACTCGGTATACTGTGAAGTATGCTTTGTTAATTTGGGATATGGCCATGTTGAACACAGCCTTGCTTTCCATGGGGGATATTACCTGAGGCAAAGGGTTACAGTGTCGGGCCATTGGTTAGCTCTTAGCACTGGATCCATTTGTTCTCAATGCACTTTGAAGTATCTTTTGTCTAATTTGCTTGTACATCATTGTTTGAAATATGCTCATGTTGAACACAACCTAGCTTTCAGTGGTAGAGATTGCCTGAGGTAGAGGGGTACAGTGTTTGACTATCGGTTAACTTTTGACACTGTATCCGTTTGGCTCAATGTACTATGAAATATCTTCAGTCAAATTGTGATGTAAATTATTGTTTGAAATCTAGTCGTGTTGAACAGCCCTACTTGCTAGATATATATGGTGAAATTTACCTAGGGTAGAGGATTGCAGTGTTGGGGCATTGGTGTACTTTTGGCAATGGATGCAAAAGGCTCAGTGGGATATGTTATGTTCTAAGCCAAGTCGGGTTGTAAATTATTTTTTGAAATATGCTCATGCCCTGTTTTCTAGGGTAGTTTCTATCTGGGGTAGCGGGTTGCGGTGATGGCTTATTGGTGCACTCTTGGCACGGGGTCCATTTGGCTCAGTGCACTATGAAGTATCTTCAGTCAGGTTGGGTTGTAAACTATTGTTCGAAATAAGCTCATGTTGAACAACCCTGCTTTTAATGATAGATTGTACCTGGGGCGGGGGTTGGGGGACGGGAGGGGGTATTCTTAGGTATGGCGTTCTCTTGGCATTTGACCAATTGGGCTCAGTGGGCTATGAAACATCTTATGTCAATGCGAGTTATAAATTATTGTCTGAAATATGCTCATGTTGAACAACCCTGCCTTTTATGGTAAATATCAACTGAGGCAGAGGGGAATAGATGTACGTTTTTCACTGGATCCATTTGGCTCAGTGGGGTACGCAATATTTCCTCATTGGTCGAGTTGTAAACTATTGTCTGAAATGTGTTAATGTTGAACAGCCCTACTTTCTATGGAAATGCTTACCAGAGGCAGATGGCCTCAGAGTTTGGGTACTGATGTACTCCTGGCACTAGACCCATTTTGCTTAGGGGACTACGAAATATCTCAAGTCAATGCGAAATGTAATATATTGTTTGAAATATGCTTATATTTAACAGTCCTGCGTTTTATTGTTGATCACATCTGAGGCAAAATGGTTTCAGTGTTCTGGAATGAGTGGTGAACTCTTGGCACTGGATTCTTCTTGGCTCAGTGGGCTATGAAATATCCTTATTCAAGTCGGGTCATAGAATAAGACTGGTTATATGTCATTGTATGAGACGTGGCCATGCAGACAGTCCTGTTCTATATGGTAGATTGTACCTGAGGTAGAGGGTTTTAGTGTTAGGGTATTGATGCACTCTTGGCACTTGATCCATTTGGCTCAGTTAGCTGTGAAGTATTCACAGTCGTCTGGTTATATACTATTGTTTGAAATATGCTCATGTTGAGCAGAACTGCTTGCAATGGTAGATTTTATCTGAGCTGTGACTTTTTATTGTTGTGGTATAGGATTTTTCTTGGTACTGGATCCGTTTGGCCCAGCGCACTATGAAATATAGTCAGTAAATGAGGATTTGTGTTATTGCTGTAATGCACTGACGCTGGACAGCCCTGCTTACTATGGAGGATGTTCACTGGGGCAGAAGGTTTCAGGTTTTGGGTGTTTATCTTCTTTCGGCGCTGGAACCATTTGTTCAGTCCCCTTACAAATAATTTTAGTCAGATTTGATTGTTGTTAAGTGATCATTGTTTGAAGCATGCTCATATTAGACAACTCTGATGACTGTGGTAGGCAGGGGGTCTCAATGTTGGAGCATTGGTGTACTCTTGGCACTAGATCATTTTTGCTCAGTGAGTAGTGAAGTACCTTCGGTCGAATGGCACTGGATCTAGTTGGCTCAGTGGGGTATTAAATACTCGCATTTAAGTAGGGTTGTAATGAAATGTAATGTAAATTGTTTGAAATCTAGTCATGTTGAACAGCCATGCTTGCTAGATATATATGGTGAAATTTACCTAGGGAGTGTAAAAGTATGTACTTGTATGGCTGTAAAAGTGCTTTAAAGCCCGAGGTGGTTTATTCTACTGATCGTTCTTAGGCGGTGGTCCCGGTGTTAACCTCACTTTTTGTTGCTTTGTGGTTTACTCTACTAGGCGATTTGTTTTAAGTCTTGTCTTGTTTTATTCCGCTCTTGTGTTTTAGCCCTTTTAGTATTGCGATTACCTCACTTGGTGAAGAGAGAGCTAATCTTAGTGCTTTTTGTAAGTTTGTTCGATTTGCGCTTGTTTGGCTCTGTCTGTTTCCTCTTCCTGTTGTCTAGGAAGGACTGCGGCTTGTGATTGTGGCACTCCTTGGACTTTTCTCTCACTCTTTTTGTATATTTTTGTTTGAATATGCTCTTGTTCAACAACCCTAATAGTTAAAGGCTCTGTAGGCTCAAACGTCTAAGTACCGGCGCAAATTTTGTTCATGTTTACTTAGATATATGGGACACGGGTATACTAAAGTTTAACAAATGTTCAATGGAATAGGTAAAAATGAACAAGAATGTGATTTTTTATTAAGCTTTATGAATTTTCTTGATCAAGCAATATGCGCATCCTAGTCTCCACGAGATTTATCTCCACGAGATTAAGTTTGTGCGTTATTATAAAAAAAAAAAAAAAAAAAAAAAAAAAAAAAAACTTAAATAAGTTACCAGATCTTATCTTGAAGCTTATTTTAGCATGTATCAGATATGAATATGTTTGAACTTTTTAAGTATGGAGCACAGGTCATAGTCAAACTTACCAAAGATGGACTGCAGGTCATGTTCAAACTTACCAAACTGTGTTCTGCGCTAATCATCGAACACTTCTCCATACATAAAAATCCAAAGCTATATTAGGAGACCGGCGCGATTCGCGCGCCGGCCAATAATATGCTCATGTTATGCACCCCGCTTTCTACGGTACATATTAATTGAGGTAGAGGGTTGCAGTGTTGGGGAATGGGTGTACTATTGGCACTGGAACCTTTTTGCTCAGTAGGCTATAAAATATCTTCAGTCAAGTCGAAGTGTAACCCAGTTAGCATTCTTTATTAATCTATAGCGGACCGTTATCGGCCCGTCAGGGTAGCTGACGGGCCGATAACGGCCCGCTGTAGATTTATAAAGAATGCTAGCTGGGAATTTATTGTTTGAAATATTCTCATGTTGAACAACCTGCTCAGTATAGTAGACATTACCTGAGGCAGATGGTTGCAGTGTTGCGCAGTTGGTTTACTCTTGGCACTGTAACCATTATACTCAGTGTTCTTTGTAATGTCCCCAGTCATGTTGGGTTGTTTATGGTTGTTTGGAATATGCTCATGTTGAACAACCTCGCTTTTTAGGGTATTATGGTAGACTTTAGCTGACGCAGGGCGGTTAAATGTTGTAATATTGGTGTACTTTTTGCTCTGTATCCAATGAACGTGTTGCATTATGAAATATTCTCAGTGAAGTCGGGTTGTAAATTATTACATGAAATATGCTGTTACACAACCCTGCTTTCTATAGAAGATTTTACCTGAAGCAAAGGGTTTCAGCATTGTGGTAGTGGTTTACTCTTGGCCCAGTACCTGGCGCAGAGGGTTTCAGCAGGGTGGTAGTGGTATACTTTTGGCACTCGATCAATTTGGCCCTGCGAAATATTCTCAGTCAAGTCAATTATTGTTTAACATATATTCGTGTTGAACAACCCTGCTTTCTCTGGTAGATTTTACCTGAGGCTAAGGGTTTCAGTGTTGCGGTATGTGCACACTTAGCACCGGATCCTTTTTGGCTTAGTGCACATTGGCCAGCCGGCTTGATATGCTAGATTTTACCTAAGGCGGAGGATCCAAGTGTTCGGATATGGATGCACTCTTGGCACAGGCTCCATTCGACTCAGTGGCTGTTAAATATCCTCAGTCAAGCTGGGTCATAAATTATTATTTGAAACATGTTTTTGTTAAAAACCCTGCTTTATATGATATATTTTGCCTGAGCTAGAGGGTTTTAGTGTTAGGATATTGGTGTACTCATCGCACTGGATCCTTTTAGTTAAGTGGGCTTTTAAGTGTCCCCAATCAAACTTGGTTGTAAATTATTGCTTGAAATATGCTCATGTTGAACAACCCTGCTTATTTTGGTGGAGTTTTTCTGAGGTTGAGGGTCACAGTGTTGGAAATTGATGTACTCCTGGCACTGGATCTATTTTGTTCCGTGTGCTATTAAATATTCTGGTCAAGTCGGGTTGTAAATTATTGTTTGAAATATGCTCAGGTTTAACAACACTGCCTTCCATGGTAGATTTACCTGAAGCAGAGGGCTCGGTGCTGGGTACTCTTGGCATTGGATTCATTTGGCTCATTGAGCTATGAAGTATATACAGTCGATGTGTTGTGATCTTCTGCTTGGAAGGTATTATCCGAAGCAGATGGTTGCAGTGTTGTGGTTTTGGTGTACTCCTGACACTGGATCCATTTGGTTTAGTGTGCTTGATAATGCCCTTAGTCAAGTCGGGTGATAAATTATTGTTTAAAATATGTTGAGAAACCCTGCTTTCTGTGGTAGTTACCTTAGAGAGAGGATATTCAGTATTTGGTACTGCTGTACTCCTAGTACTTGATCCCTTTGGCTCATTTTGCAATGAAATACCCTCAGTCAAGTCCTGTTGTAAAAAATATTGTAATATGCTTATATTGAACTACCCTGCTTTCTATGGTAGATATTAACTGAGATAGAGAGTTGCGTTGTTGAGGTATTGGTTGACCCATTTGCCTCGGTGGCCTACGAAATGTCTTCAGCAAGACGAGTTGTAAATTAGTTCGAAATATGTTCATGTTGAACAACTATGCTTTCTGTGATAGATTTGACTTGTGGCAAAGCATTTTAGTGATGGGTATTGGTCAATTTTTGGTACTGGATCAGTTTTGCTCAGTAGTCGGGTTGTAAATTGTTCATCTTGAACAATCTTGTTTTCTACAGTAGACTTTACCTGAGGCAGAGGGTTTCGGTGTTGGGATATTGGTATATTCTTGGCACTGGATCCACTTGGCTCGGTGTGCGAGGGAATATCCTCATTCAAGTTGGAATATAAATTTCTAATTTAAATATGCTTTCGTTGAACAGCTCTCCTATCTATGATTATTCCTGAAATGGGGGATGGGGTGAACTTCAGTTTTGAGGTCTCTATGTGTGGTGCAGACTGCTGGACAGATCATAGGCTTGTTGTCAGCAAACTGAACCTGCGCATTTAGCCTGCACGGCGACCACAAGGCAAGAAAGTGCCAAAGGGACTGGATGCCTCCAAGCTGGAACAAGACAGCAAGAGGCAAGCCTTCTTCAATGATATCTGCAGCCGATTAGATGCAATGGAACTCCGTTCAGATGATCCAGAAGAGAACTTGACAGTCTTCAGAGACACCGTCCACTCTTCATCAATGGATTCCCTAGGACCATTATCTCGCAAACACCAAAACTGTTTTGATGAGAATAACGAAGTAATCCCGGGACTCCTGGAAGGGAAACACCAAAGACACAAGGCATACCTTAGTGATACTAGCTCAGTATCCAATAAGGCGGCATATTCAAATATATGCAAGACAGTCCAGACTAGGCTCAGAGATATGCAAGACTCCTGGCTGAGTAGTAAGGCTGATGAAATCCAGTCCTTTGCAGACAGAAAGGATATGAAGAAGTTCTTTGATGCGCTAAAAACAGTTTATGGTCTCCAGAGTTCAGGAACACCCCTCTTCTCAGTGCAGATGGAACTAGTCTTCTGACTGACAATGAGGCTATCTTGAAAAGATGGGCTGAGCATTTTGATAGTGTTCTTAATCGACCATCATCTACCTATGATGACGCTATCAACAGACTACTACAGGTGGAATGTTATTTTCTGCTTGACGAGTTTCCAACCGTCGCTGAAACAGTGAAAGCAATAAAACTTCTGTCATCTGGCAAGGCTCCAGGATCAGATGCAATACCTGCTGAGATCTACAAAGCAGGAGAAACTCCAGTTGCAAATAAGATGGCAGTCATTACACATCATGTGGAGAAAAGAAGCCATCACTCAAGAATTCAAGGATGCGTCAATTATCCACCTATTCATACGGAAAGGGAATCCTCAGTTGTGTGATAATCATCGTGGCATCTCTTTATTGTCAATTGCTGGGAAGGTCTTTGCAAGAATTCTACCTAACCGACTGAATGAACACCTTGAGCAGTCAGGGCTTCTACCAGAAAGCCAGTGTGGATTCAGAAAGGACAGAGGAACAATTGACATGATCTTCACAGCAGGCAGCTTCAAAAAAAAATGCCAGGAATAGAACATGGACCTCTAGATGACCTTTGTTGACCTTACCAAAGCATTTGATACAGTCTGTCGTAAGGGTATTTTGAAAATTATGGCGAAGTTTGACTGTCCGACCAATTTCATAGCAATGGTGAGGCAGTTCCACGATGGTATGCTTGCACGGGTCCAAAATGATGGTGAGTTTTCTGATCCATTCGCTGTGACAAATGCTGTCAAGCAAGGCTGTGTACCAGCCCTAACTCTGTTCAACATGGTGTTCTCTGCCATGCTTACAGCTGCTTTCTAGGATGGTGACAATGGTATACCTGTTAGGTATCGCTTTGATGGGAAGCTTTTCAACCTAAGAAGGTTGCAAGCCAAACCCAAGGTGCAGACAGACAGAGATGCTGGATGAGTTCTTCTTTGCTGATGACATGGCAAAGGGTGCTCCAAGAGAACAGAAGATGCAAAAAGGTGTACATCAAGTTTCTGACTCCTGTGACCTCACAATCAGCATAAAAAAGACCGAGGTGGTTTATCAACCAGCACCTGGAAAGTCTTACAGGGAGCCCACAATTATAGTAAAAAGTCAAAGATTGCAAGTGGTAGACAAGTTTACCTACCTTGGAAGCACATTGTCAAGAGTCTTGCACATTGATGACGAAATCAATGCCAGGATTGTCAAAGCTAGTGCAGCATTTGGCCGACTACATGGTAGTGTTTGGGATCGAAGTGGAATCAGGCTTGACACAAAGCTGAAAGACTACAAAGCTGTGGTGCTGCCAACACTATTGTATGCATGTGAAACGTGGATAGTTTACTAACGGTACGCCAAAAGACTGAATCAATTCCATACAAGCTGCCTTGGAAAACTTTTAAAGATTAAGTGGCAAGACAGGATTCCAGATACAGAACTCCTGAAAAGGGCAGGGATGCAGAGTGTACATACTCTTCTGAGACTTGCACAGTTAAGATGGACAGGCCATTTTACCAGGATGCCTGAGGAACGTTTGCCAAAGAAAATCCTCTATGGAGAACTAGAAATGGGCAAACGCTCCCATGGTGGTCAGAAGAAGCGATACAAAGACACCCTCAAAGCCTCCCTCAAGGATTTCAACATACCAACAGAGTCATGGGAACAAATTGCACAGGACCGAGCAACGTGACCTCATCAGAAGAGATGCTAGTGAATATCAATAAAGAATCAACGAAGCCGAGCAGAAACGTGTACAGCGCAAAGCCAGGGCTAAGGCATCACCAACAGAGCTGCCTTGCTCTGACCTCTGTTGTTCTGCAACAGACAGTTTAGAGCTAGAATTGGTCTAATCAGCCATGTTAGAACACACAAACAGTAGCATTTCTCGCATGTGATTAAGATTGGTCATTGTCAGTAATGACAGATGAACTATTATCATGACACTCTTGCAATAGATCCTTTTGGCTCAGTGGGCTATGATGTATCCTCAGTCAAGGCGGGTTGTAGATTATTGTTTGAAATAATAACTGTGCTTTCTATGGGGTTTTTGCCTGGGGCAGACGGTTTCAGTGTTGAGATATTGATGTGCTCTTGGCACTGGACCCATTTGCCTCAGTGGACTATGAAATATCCTCAGTTGAGTCAGGTTATAATTTATTTTATTTAATTACTTATTATTATTTTTGTAATATGCTCATGTTAAACAATCCTGTTTACTACAGAGGGTTGCGGTGTCGGGTATCGGTGTATACTTTGCACTGGATTCATTTGGGCTAAAAAATATCCACAATATATCATGGTTGTAAATAATTGTTTAAAATATGCTCTTACTGAGCAACCCACTTCTCTATTATATATTCTACTCGAGGCAGATGGTTGTAGTGTTTCTGCATTGGCGTGCTCTTGGCACTGGATCTGTTTGGCTCAGTCGACCATTAAACAGTCAAGTCGGGTTGTAAATTACTGTTTGACCTAAGCTCATCTGGACAACCCATGCTTTTTTATGGTAGATTTTACCTAAGGCAAATTGTTGCAGTGTTGCTGTATTGGTGTACACTTAGCACTCGATCCATTTTGCCCAATTATATATGAAATTATCCCACTTAAAAGATATGCTCATGTTGGGCAACCCGATCGTGTTCTACAGTAAAGCTATGCACTTGAAGACAGTAATACCAGTTAATTTTTGCATTAAAGTTATTGCTTCATATACATTTCGTGGTATACTATTCATTCTGATACTGGAGCGACTCTCCTTTGGGCAATAAGCTATACTTTCTGGAGGCATCTAATGGTACAATATAGTTCAAAATCTTGTCTTAGGGTGAGGATATACACCTGGTGTTAGATCCCTTCATTATGCCCAAACTGCAATATGTCAGATCAACTTTATCAAATAATCAGCAGGCAGGGTATATGTATTTCTTCACATTATGGTCCAGAATGATTGTTTGTTTGCTTTTCTATCAAATCATCAACCATCTGATGGTTTCTTTCTCTCTGTAAATGGATCCAGGAGCTCCTTTATTGAGATGCAGAGATCCTACCTTACTGAACAATAGATATACTTAATAAATAATAAGTTATCAGTAATGTGTAGTACAGTGTTCAGGTTTAAAGCCATTATATACTCTTCTTTAATTGTTCTGTTTGTTGTATACTCTATATATACGCAAAAATATGCTCAATATTTTCTGTATTATTTGAGACAGGTTTCACCGCAGTGGTTCAAAAACTGTCAGTTTTTTATAATAGAGGATGGCGTTTGGGGTGCTAACAATAAATTGCCAGGGACTATCATCGGTAGAAAAACGGATTGATGTATTCTCCTATTTAAAGCTAAGAAATGTCAGATATTTTGCCTCCAAGATATACATGCAACTCCAAGGACGGAAAAATTTTTTCGTTCGCAATGGGGAAATGACTGTCTGTTTAGTTGGAACATCAAATTCAAGAGGGGTAGCTTTTTTTTTCAAAGCATAGATTACAAAATACACAGTCATATATCCGACCCAGATGGAAATTACATTACTGTGGATCTAACAGTAGATGATAATAGACTCAAAGACTGTCCAGAGTTCTTTGTTACTATTATTAGATATATAGAAATCTTGATTAATAATACTTCTATAGTGTATGGTGATTTTAATGTGGTGCAAAATCCACACTTAGATTACTATAATTACAGTGGCATTAATAAAAAAATCTCATGAAAGAATCATAGAAATAAAGAAAATCACAACCTCATAGAGCCATTTAGAGAAGCTTATCACAAATTTAGAAGATACACATGGCGGAAGAAAAACTCCATTAAAACGAGCAAGACTTGACTATTTTCTAATATCTGAAAACTTACTCCCTTCGATTAATAAATGTGTAATAGGAAGTATTTACCGTTCAGACTATTAAATGGTTGTTTTGCATAATTATTTTACGCAATTCATTAAAGGTAAGCCTCTTTGGCAACAAAATAATTCACTTTTGTCTGATATTAACAATTTAAAAACTATGAATGACAGAATAAATCATGTTAAAATCAATATGCAGTACCGATATTTAATCTGAAGAATTTACGAATTTACAGGAAATACTAAACGATTAAAATCAATTCACAATGAATGACCAATTGTTTGTAGAAACTTTGTTAATGCAATTAAAAGGCGAACAAATTTCCTATGTAAGTTTTATAAAGAAAGAAAATGCGACACAAGAAAAGCAACTAGAAAGAAAAATAGAAGAGATAGAACACAATGTTACTCCAGAAAATTCTATAGCTTTAGACGATCTAAAAAATCAGTTACAGATTTCACGTAAACATAAAAAAACATGGCCAGTTAATTAGATCTAGACCAAAATTTATTGAGGAAGATGAAAAACCATGAAAATATTTCTGCAACTTGGAAACACATAATTACTCAAATAAAATTATTCCCAAAAAAGAAAAATCGGACGGAACAATAATAACAAAACAAAGTAGTATTTTGAAAGAAGCAAAGCATTTTTATGAACATCTATACTCAAATAAAGATGAAGAGTTGTCAGACATAAACGTACATCAAGACCTAGCTGATATTATGTTCCTACATTCAAAAAGAAATAATATGATGCTTTTGAAGAATTCATAACTATAAAAGAAGCAGTTGTAACTTTTAAATCAATCGGGTCAATTAATCGTTAGATCAATAAATTATGAATTTCAAAATGGAGAGCTTTCAATAACTAAAAAAAAAACAACAAAAAACAAACAAAAACAAAAAAAAATACAAAAACAAAAAAAAAAAAAAACAACCACGATATTATAACATACATTCCAAAGGATAATAAGCCGCGCAGATTTTTAACTAATTACAGACCAATATTATTACTCAATACAATATACAAAATAGCATCGGGGCCAATAGCAAAAACATTTTAACCTACTCTGCAAAAACTTATCCTTACAGATCAAACAGGATTTATCTCTGAGCGGTATTTAAGAGAAAACATAAGGCGTATATTTGATATTATGCACTATACAGCAGAGCAAAACATACCAGGTTTACTTTTATTAATAGATTTTGAAAAAGCCTTTGATTATGTCTCTATGACTTTTATATATAAAACTTTGAAATACTTTGGTTTTAGCACATCAATTATCTCATGGATAAAGCTCTTTTCTAAAAAATGTAAAATTAGCCCTAAATCAAGGAGGCAATCTTTCAGATTTTTTTTACATAGGAAGATGCTGTCGACAAGACGACCTTGTGCAGATGATACATATGTAATATTAGATATTTCAGCCATCTCCTTTAATGAAACACTTATTGTGCTATCTAGATATGCAAAATATCCAGGTCTTAAAATAACTTTTGATAAAACCAATGTAGTATCGTTTAGAAAGAAAATAAATCAGTACTGACATCATTAAAACAAGATGGAAACTATCATGGGGTAAAAGTAATTTTCTTACAATTGATGCGATTCATTTTGTCTGAATCTAATAAAACTTAAACATGTGGCACAAAAATCTATACTGAAAGGAAAAAGAAACGCAGGGTAAATTTTATTCCTAAATTTCATTCAAGTTTGAAAAAGTTTGTTTAATATTTTACTATGATTACAAAACGGTACATGTATGGAACAAAAGTTCCAAATTTCATTGGTTTGTGATCAACAAGTCTCGAGTTATTGAAGTTCATTGGTAGCTATCCCCCAAATCTTGAAATCAAAATCAAACTGAAAATCAATATCGGGTGTGTCCCCCCTCTTGCTGCCGTTGCTGCCCTAATTCTCCTTTGGATAGAGTTAACCAAAGCATTGACAGTTCGCATCGGGATGTTATTCTGTTCATCGATCAACGCATTCCTTAGTTGTGCGAGAGTTGCGGGGGGATTTCGGCGCTTCCTAACCCTTCTGTCCAGCTCATCCCACATGTGCTCTATTGGAGTCAAATCTGGACTGTACGGTGGCCATGCTAATGGTGCGATGTTATTGTTTGCCAGGAAATCCTGACAAACTCGGGCAACATGTGGTCGAGCATTGTCCTGCTGCAGAATCAGATTACGTTGTTGCACAAGCGGGACTGCAACAGGACGCAAGATCTCATCCCTATACCTTACTGCGGTCATATTGCCCGCAACAATAATCAACTGTGATTTTATCCCGTGAGCAATGCCTCCCCAGACCATAACGGAGCCTCCCCCAAACCGATCCCGTTCGACAACACAGGCGTCGGCAAAGCGTTCTCCGCGACGTCGGTACACACGACGTTGACCATCTGCGCGATAGAGAGTGAACCTAGCTTTGGTTAACTCTATCCAAAGAAGAATTAGGGCAGCAACGGCAGCAAGAGGGGGGCACACCCGATATTGATTTTCAGTTTGATTTTGATTTCAAGATTTGCGGGGTAGCTACCAATGAACTTCAATAACTCGAGACTTGTTGATCACAAACCAATGAAATTTGGAACTTTTGTTCCATACATGTACCGGTTTGTAATCATAGTAAAATATTTAGCAAATTTTTTCAAACTTGAATGAAATTTAGGAATAAAATTTACCCTGCGTTTCTTTTTCCTTTCAGTATATATAGAGCAGTAAGAAGAAGTTCGATTTTCTGTATTTATATGTACACTCTTGTTTTCAATTTTATGTTAAATGTATTACTCATGTTTCACACATCTAACTGAGTAGTAGATCTACGGCATCTAGGTAACATCTTGATGATCCATTAGGAGAAGAACTATATAAGCATATTTGCTTACGTTCCAATCCTGTTCACATTTATATTATCACATGTTTGTTATATGCTGTACAAAGAGATTTGAAATAAATATGTTTAAACCAAAAATAGATTTTCAATATGGCCGCCATGGCGGCCATCTTGAATTTCCGATGGGAACGATTTTAGCTATTTTTAATCTACAAGTCACACCGATACTACCTATCAAGTTTCAAATCAATTGGCATTTTGGTTTAGGAGTAGAAGTGAAAAACGGATTTTCAAGGTGGCGACCACGGCGGCCATCTTGGATTTCCCATCGGAAAGATTTTAGCTTTTTTGATCTACAAGTCACCCCAATGCTTCCTACCAAGTTTCAAGTCAATTGGTCTTTTGGTTCAGGAGAAGAAGCGAAAAATAGATTTTCAAGATGGCCGCTGGCGGCCATCTTCGATTTCCGATCGGAACGATTTAAGCAATTTTTTATCTACAAGTCGCACCAATGCTACCTATCAAGTTTCAAGGCAAATGGCCGTTTGGTTCAGGAGAAGAAGCCAAAAAATATTTTCATCTTGGATTTCTGATCGGAACGATTTTAGCTATTTGGATCTACAAGTCACACCGATGCTTCTTATCGAGTTAAAAGTCAATTCGGCGTTCGGTTCAGGAGAAGCGAAAAAAGAATTTTCCGATCGGAAAAATATAGCTATTTTTGATCTGCAAGTCATCCCGATGCTTCCTACCACGTTTCAAGTCAATTGGACTTTTGGTTCAGGAGTAGAAGCAAAAAATAGATTTTCAAGATGGCCGCCATGGCGTCCATCTTGGATTTTCGATCGGAACGATTAAAGCTATTTTGATCTACAAGTCACCCCGATGCTTCCTTCCAAGTTTCGAGTCAACTGGCCCAGGGGTGTAGGAGGAGTATGCTTTTAAAGCAAAAGTTGACGCCGCACAACGGACGACTGACACTGATTGACCACAATAGCTCACCTTGAGCACTTCGTGCTCAGCTGAGCTAAAAGAAAGTGGAATACTTATAAAGAATTACTTGAAAATACTTAAGTTTAAATACTTAAATTTACACACATGCAGAAACATGGCAATATTGCTGTCATTCCAACATCTTATATTTAAACTATAATAGAAGAGCCAAGACGGAGAATACCCCAAACAAAACGGTTACCTCTCTTTTTCCCTCTTTCCTTTTCCTAATTTTTCAGTTACAAACAAATCTAAACCATGTATATATGACAATTAGAAATTACTTGTATTAAGATAAAATATGTCAATGTGAAATATACAGTTGTAAAGTTTTCACACCCATATTTATTCATCATGTTGGCCTATTATATTGTAAGGTATACTGGGCAAATCATCTAACCAGGCACTTTGTTTTCTCTGTAAATATCCTACTAATTGTGAATGGATTTAAATTGACTTGGTCTAGAATGATTTTTTAGACGTTGTAATAAAATTAGCTGGCAAAGATTGGAATTTTGGAAATTTTAAAACGCAGTTTTCTAGCAAAATAAAAAAACAGGAGCATGCGCGATACTTATTCTATGAATTTCAATTCCAAAAAAATAAATGGCCACAGTTGAAACTATATCACTAACAATAAAAACATTAAACGCTGCAGTTCTGTCGAAGTGCAAAGCAAGAAAATGACAATGAGTTTTCATTTTTTTTTATTTTGTAATTTTCCATTCATCTCAGTGGAAACTTAGCCAGTCCGTAACGCAAGAACAAATCGGACGTTTCATTTCCGGTCTGCACTTTTGTGTGGTGCTCTCGTGATAATTTATTCTGTGAAAATCTTTATCAGCTACTTTTTTTTTTTTGTTTTTTCAGAAAACGTCAAAGACCTTTTATGGATATTAAGGATAATGGTCAGCCATTACTGCAAACTTTGTGAAATGTGGAGAAGGCTAGAAACATTGCGAATATTCTAAAAGCATTTACGACTGTAAAGAAACAAGTTATTCCATCACAAAACACATAAAATAAGGTCCAATGACGTATTGTCAAACAAGAAATTAAATGACACGCAAACTGTTAAATTTTCCTCTGAAATTCCATTATTAAAACACACCTATTCAAATAGAAAATTTTACCTCCAAAAACATAAAATTTTCAGATAAAAAAAAAAATTCTGATACTTTTCATATTTCTGCTCAAAACATAGATTGTGGGTACTCGTTAGAACCGCATCGGCGAGGCGGTTCTAACGAGTACCCACAATCTATTTTTTGAGCAGAAATAAGAAAAATAATGCATACCCCTGTAAACCCCAGTTTTACTATATAAAAGTGGGGTTTAAGGGGGTCAACATTATATAGGCATGTTTTCGTGATGACCTATTTTATTTTGCGGACAGCTCGAATTCTATTTGCGAAAAATGCAAAAGATATATATCATAGTAATGCATAGATGACGCTGTATGGGAAAGGTAGGTCAAAAATTCAAGATTTTTAATTATAAGCCGGATAGAGGTAAAAGTGTGAGAAAAATCAAAATAATTCAAGAATTTATCTCGAAAAACGCCTGTTTTATTTTGCGAATTACTCCATTTCTGTTTACGCATCACGAAAACATGCCTATATAATTTTGACCCCCTTAAACCCCACTTTTATATAGTAAAACTGGGGTTTACAGGGGGTATACATAATTTTTCTTATTTCTGCTCAAAAACATAGATTGTGGGTACTCGTTAGAACCGCCTCACCGAGGCGGTTCTAACGAGTACCCACAACCTATGTTTTGAGCAGAAATATGAAAAGTATCAGAATTTTTTTGCTGGTAAAATTTTCAGTGTATTTGAATAGGCGTGTTTTCGTAATGGCAAGCCATAAGTTCTTTTCAACGTAAATTCTTCTTGAGTGAAAAGGTTTCTCAAAACACATGAAATCGATCTTTCATTCCAAAAACACCTTGTAAAAGTTTATATGTCAATATTAATTTTCTACATGTACAAAACACTTGTTGGTTACAATCGTGAAGAAGTGCAATCTTTGTTCAAAAGTGTTCCTCCTTGACATTCAGTTTCCCTTTGATAATTGCGCTCGTTTGCCCATAATACATACAGCTACTGACGTAGCATCATTCGCCCAAATGAGGAGACGTCTGGCAATGTTTATACATGTATGTCAGTTAATTATTCATTTATAAGAAAGACTTCCAAAGATGTATCACAAAGACATTTATTTTCTTTCCGCCTGTTATACCCATTGACAATGTGTCGCAGTGCACTTAGAAATCAACAACTTGGACCGGATCTAGCATGCACATTTATTGAGTGCTGGGCCCAGTTGTTCAAAGCTGACGACGTCGTTAGTTAACGATTCGTTAAAATTTACATCAAGTGATACGCAAATATACTCCAATTTTTTGCTACTCACATTTTTTCAGCAAAAAATATCAGAATATTGTATATTGAATCTGCTAAAACAGTTAACGAAATGACCCTTAACGAGCTCGTTAAGCTAACGACGCTTTGAACAACTGGGCCCTGCTTGTTAATGAACAGAGTCACCCAGTTTCATGCAAGCATTCCAAGTCGCGCGGAATAATGCTTTGGATCTCAAAGCTTTTTTTGCATTCAAAGAATGACAAATAACTCGCTAACTAACGGAACAGCACAAGCTTCTGACACTAGAAAAATGACAACTGGCTTTTTTCCAGCTATATCCGTGATTGTCATTTTCGTACTGATAATCATAAACTAGCCAGTGAGAAAGTTGCCAGATCCCCTTCAAGCCAAATGGTGGCCGGTTAGAACTTTTGACTAGTATATATGAAGGGGTGATCCTCCTCGACCCTTGATATATCATTTGACGGGGAGAAAAAATGGGTTACTGAATAGTTACTGAAAACCAATATTTATGTTAGTGACCCTTATAGACTCTGACCAGACTGTGCAGATGCTCTGAACCGAGTCTACACTTGTTGCATGTATTATAAGAGTTAGGCGTTTTCTATTTTAAAAGGCTTGTTATTACAATGAAAGAAAGAAAGATGAAATGTTGCATGTATACATCTCAGGCTGTGAACTGTGAATATCGGCACTGCTGTACGACAATGCCAAATATCACCCCTTCCACCACACACACACACACACACACACACACACACACACACACACACACACAAAAGTACCAGTCTGCGCATATAAAATTTCGGATATGGCTTACACAATTTAGGGACAGTTCTGATTAGTTAACGCCGATGCACAGAAGCTTGTCCACAATTTCATTGTTCTCGTATAGATCGTAGGATAACTTTATAAATTTCCAACGTATGTGCGAAGTGTAGTCGGGATTGCATGCACAAATGCTGAATTCGAACTGGACTAATCAGCCTGCAAACGCGCTGACGCAGAGCAAACTTTTAGAGCAGTTTGTCCGTTTGCTCAAGTCTGTTTAGGTTGTAATGAAAAATCCAGGGCCGGATGTGGTGGTGGCATGGGACTATTTTTTGTGTGTGTTCCTTTTTTTTTTTTTTTTTTGTTTTTTTAATATACGTATATAACAGACTTGGGCAAGTCTCTCTGTCTCTCTCTGTCTCAGTGTGTGTGTGTGTGTGTGTGAGAGAGAGAGAGAGAGAGAGAGAGAGAGAGAGAGAGAGAGTCTCTTCGGGATGAGCAGTAAAGATCCAGATCAGCTACGAAACCGCATAATCCGGTAAGGGTGTTTGCATCTGGAGTACCCAATGATTCTGTAAACTTACAGCGACGGCTCTGATCAGACTGTGCGGATGCGCAAGCTGATCTGTGTCGTTGGTGTCTGCTTATGCATTTTCTCATTCTAGGTCCCATATATTGTTACTGCTTAATACGAATAAACACATGTCGTTTGCCGTGCTCGTAGGGTATGGCTGTTTGAAGTCCACTTCGGTAGCGTACCGCAATACCGGTAGATATTGTATGTAGTATTCTCAATTTGCGTGAAAGAATAAATCGTTAATGAATAAGTAGATAAACTATATTTTACCGGTTTGTACCTAAATTGACCTGCAACGCATGAACAAAATAAATTATACTAAAACTTTTTTTTTCAGTTTTCCATTATGAAAACATGCCTATTCAAATATACTGAAAAGCTAATCACCGAAAAATTGAAAATTTTCAGACAAAAATTCAAATATTTTTCATATTTCTGCTCAAAACATAGATTGTGGGTACGAGGCGGTTCTAACGAGTACCCACAATCTATGTTTTCGAGCAAAATGAGAAAAATAATGGATACCCTTGTAAACCCCAGTTTTACTATATAAAAGTGGGGTTTAGGGGGTCAAAACTATATAGGCATGTTTTCGTGATGCTGTTTATGAACCCAATGTTGATCATTAGAGAACCAGACAGTTGTACGTTAGCCAGAGCTAGATGTACGCAGCGCAGATGGTGTTACTATTACTATTATTACTGGTGATAATAATAATAATAGTACGGGTGCCATCCTTGCATATTTTGCGCATTCTAAAGCTCCCAGCGTTCAAAAGATTCGAGCTCCCAGTCCGTAGATATGTGTATTTGGGTCACTGAGTATGGATAGTAATGGCTCTGATGAGCCTGCGCATCCGCGTTGTCCGCTTATAAAATCATTGGCAAGATTTTCGCCTCAGAATGAGAGTCTTCGAGATAGCTGCAGTTGCGAGAATCTGATCTTTTCGTTCCGTAGAAAATTAAGGGGAAAAGTTTGTTGGATTATTAAGTCAACTTTTCCATAAAAATGTTATTACTCGAAAAGGTATTATGCTGTATAATACTATAAAACTAACAACATTATACAGAAATTGTGAGTAAGAGGATAAGACTAGCTATTAGTCTGATAATAAGTGTTTGATCATTTTTTTAATAACAGATAGTCAACTTCTTAATAATAGCTAGTCTATTTGGATGGGTCTCCAATACACATACTGGTTAAGTATTATCAGACGTTAAAATTGAGAAAAGTGACAAGACTTGCTAAATATTATGCTGTTCATTTAAATGCGAATAAATGGCTTTGTGTGTATATTATTCATTTTAACGCATAGTGGCTAGGCTTTAAGAGGATGCGTCTGGTTTTCAACACCGGCAGGCTATATCTAAATCACGCACTTCGATGACTCACATGATGTCATAGCCGAATACAGGTAAATTCAATATCGGTAAATCACGCAGCTTATCTGATTAATAACTTCCATTTAAAAATGTTTTCGTAACTCAATCATTAGAAAAAAAAAACTTGCGGTGGTTAAAAAAAAACTTTGAGATTTTTTTTTTTCATTTCACCTTTAAGCAATCGATTGACCTTTCTAAGATGACAGTTCCTACATTGTTTATTTTATCATTTGTAGCGCTTCGTAACTCTTTGCCAGGACTTTTTGTCGCTGAATGTCGTGCTCACTGTGCTGTTTATGTACTTCATTAATCTTTGAAGCTCTGGGTTTACTCCCTGTGCGGAAGGAAAGCTGATAGTTTTGTTTTTCGTTAACGTGTTATATGTTTATTGTATTCATGATTGTTTATCTGCTCTTCCCCCAGGTGTCATTGACAGACTATGATCGTTAATTGTGTCATTTCTTAAGCATCTTCGCTGCATAAATGCTCTTCCCCCAGGTGTCATTGACAGACTATGATCGTTAATTGTGTCATTTCTTAAGCATCTTCGCTGCATCATAAAGAAATGGAAAACAGCATTTAAATAAAAACGAGAGTGGAACCATTCCTGTCATTTTCATTTGATGATTAATCTGTCGGTCCAAAGATACGAGTATCTTACAGTATTCGAAAGCATACCTCATTTCGTTTTTCCTGTTCTTCAGCAGTCAAATTTATTAGTTTGAAGCGAGCGTCATCCTCCCAGGCTACATCTAGATAATAGTTGAGCATACCATCTATCAAAGTGCTCTTTCCAGCACCAGATGCACCGACGACTATTATTGTCTTTTCCTTCTTTCCAGGGTCAACTTTGCCTAAAACGAGGCAAACACACTATTATTCAAGAATATCTTAACACTGTCAGTTTCATCATGAGTGTTAAAAAAAAAAAAACACAAGACAGGCTTCCGCGAAGTCCACAAAATCCGCAAAGCCTTTTCTAAATTTTGTAGACGTCATTTCGATTTAGTTGCAAAATTCAATGCTGGGCTAATATCTTTTCTGCAACAAGGCCTATCGGAACCTGAATTTTATGGTGACAGTATATAAATTAAGAAAAATATACATTTGCAATGATTTTAGCACTCAATTTCGTAAAATCCTTCTTTGATATATACCCAGTAAGCATTCTTTGTAAATCTATAGCAGGCCGCTATAGATTTATAAAGAATGCTAGCTGGGTAAAGATTGCGTACAACATAAATGCAATACAACACAGTGCATGCATGGTAGTTAACCCAATCACGGTTAAAATCTGTGCTTCCCGCTTTGGTTGCACGCCGGCGGGCCGGACCTCAGACTCTATGACGGCTTCGGCTTAAGACTCTTAAGTCAGTCGGTTGGTGCTTAATGCTCTGGCTCTGGTCGGGCCCACCGTAGTCCAACTTTTGGTTTTCTTTTGCTTCAGCATTTTAGACATATTTGCTGTTGAGTCCTCATCGTTATTTCATCTCTGTATTCGTTTATTATTATGTTCTCAGAGATATTGCACTGATGAGTTAGAAACCATTCACGCGAACTGAACAAATGTCTTGTGTATACCACGGCAGAACAAAGGGTGAGGGTTGTGGCCACGTAAAATTGATTTAAGCTACCCAGTCAATTTTTACTGACCGTTCCAAGGCGGTGCTATTGCTTTGGTTTACTATTTCTGTATTTGTATGTCTTTGCTTGTATGTCCTGGTGAAATTTTTATTTTGGATAGCGGTTCGGCCAATTTTTGGGAAAGAAACTGTCCTTTTGGCTTTCTGCTTGTTTTGATTGTGGTGCCGTTGTTTTTAGTGCGTCCTTCTTTCCGTTTGGTGTTAGGTAATTGTATCGATTCCTGATCATTGTCTCCCTTTCTATTTCCTACGATATATTGGCTAATTATTGGTTACCTACACTTCACTTAAGTTCGTGTATACCTAAAGAACTTTCTAAATTACTGACCTCTTGCCTAACAGCAATCAAACTCATGTTATTAAATATTGTGGGACGTTTACAAACGGTGTGGTTTAAATTTATTTTGATCTTTTAAAACTCATTTGAGGTTCTGACTAAACTTAAGGCTAAAAGTTTTCGTGCATCTAGTTTGTTAACATATGATTTTTCTACTCTCTATACCAGTTTAAATTAATTAAAGATAAACTCTTTATTTTAATTGAGAAATTTTTTAAATAGGAAACAATGTCTTTATATGGCTTGTAATGATAGAAATGCTTATTTGACATCTTCGGATAATAATGCATGTTATGAATTTTGGTCAAGTCAAAATGTTTGTGAAACTCTTTCATTTCTTTTGGAAAATATATACATCCGATTTGGCTCTAAATTATATAGACAAATGTTTGGTATTCCGACGGGTACAAAATGAGCACCACTTGTTGCAGATTTGTGTATGTTCATATTGTCCCTTTCTAAAGATACACAAACTGATGTTGTTGAAGCAGTCAATAAAATTCTCGATATTTAGATGATCTTTTTAATATCGACAATAAATGTTTTGCAAAAAAAAGTTGTACATATTTATCCTAAAGAACTTCAATGAAATAAAGCTGATACCATTGATACCGAATCCCCCGTTCCTAGATTTATTTTTACTATAACCAATGGTACAATTTCTTCTAATATATACGATAAAAGGGATGATTTTGATTTTGAAATTATTAATTTTCCTTTCTAAGATGATGACGTACCACGCGCCACGTCCTATGGGATTTATATTTCACAACTTATTCGTTTTGCCAGAGCCTATTGTCACGTTAATGACTTGAATGAATGCAAAAGAGTTTAACAGAAAAAAAAAAACATTTTACAGCTTTATAGGCATAATAAATTACGTAAAGCCTTTTTTGTTCTTAATTTTACGGTCGACATTACGCCTCCATTTGTAAATACGCTGTAAAGTTGAACACTTCTCTGTAACAGGGATTAGCAGAACCCAAAGTGTATGGTGATTTGGTTTATAAAATGAAAGAGGATATTAAGTAACAGTAATTTCTATGAACGAGCAAAAAAATATTTCTAAATATAAAAGTAGTTGTGGTCATGGTACCTAAGCCATAAATCAATCTCATAAATCCATAAACGAATGACGAATCAGAATGTTCAGATCAACAGACATGGACCCCAGAATAAATGGTGTAAGGCGTCCGCGGATAGTAAGCATTATTTGGTAAGCAAGCTTCGCCCACCATAGCCACAGGGCTGAACGAAGGAAATGTAGGTAGAAGCGTATGTCCGGGATTTTGGAAATCTACATATGGCTCGTCATTGGTAAAAACATCAGAAACAATTCTGGAAACTGCCACATTGTAGGGATTGACCAGATAATGATGTCTCCCATAGAACTTCTGAAGTGTAGCTGCCAGTTTTTTTTTTGTTTTTTTTTTTTTTGTTTTTTTTTTCTCTTTTTTTTTTTTTTTTTTATTTTGATACCCCTGGCTCAACAACTTTGTAGTGAGCTCTTTCCCACGCTCCATGAAGTCCAGATAATTTGAACAGGCTCTGGCATAACGGATTAACTGTGATACTAAACGCCGTATGCTGGTGCAGAAGGGATTACTGCTCAGGAATTCGAAAGTTAACCATGGGAAAATTGAAGTCATCCCGTTTGTCGTAAAGCCTAGTAGTAAGCTTTACACTGTCAATGTAGAGATAGCAATCCAAGTGTGATGAGGAGGCTGCAGTCTGTCGTCTGCGTTGTTTTCTTTATTTCAGTTTCACGTGGATACACACACACACACACACACACACACACACACACACACACACACACACACATAAAAAGAAAAAAAAAAAAAAAAGAAAGAAAAAGAAAATGACTATAGCACGGATAGTATACGTCAGAATGTACGCGCGATTGCCGACCCTTTTCCAGTGGACATATCTTCTTCGCTCTACAATTGCACGACGGTGGGAAGGACTTCAGACTCTATGACGGCCCTTGCCTAGATTAGATTCTCAAATCTGGACAAGACGGTTGGGGCCTAATTCTACTTGTCTATGGTTGGACCCTCCGTGACCTACCTGATGATCTTGTTTTGCTCTGACGTTAACTTGTTGTTGAGTCCTCTTCGTTGATTCATGATATTCTTGGGTTAGGCTAAGTGTTTTCATTGTCTGTTTTAACGTCATGATTCGCTGTGGAGCTGGGAGACAACCATATGGATCATAATATTCTTTTTGTTTTATGCATGGGACTGCATCGGAATTGAGGGCGAGGGTTGAACATTCGTAAACATTCCCGGTACATCATCATAGTGCAGGTTATATTTTATTTTCTTTGGGATTATTAAGCCCACCCTGGTTATTTGGAAAAATCGAATACCGCTAAAGCCGGCGCTAGGGGGCGTATCAGCCTCGCAAACTACAATGTTGCATACGAAGAGACTCAATCAAACCGAGTCTCCGATTTTCGTGATTATCTGTGTTCTTTGTTTTCAAAGGCAATCCTTTTTCTTTTTTCACTTCTATTTTCCTCTACTGTAGCTCGTGCTGTGCCGTGTGGCGGCCGTAAAAAGTCTCCCCTTACATCAGCATAGTGCAGGTTACATTTCATTTCCTTTGGGATCATTGAGCCTATTCTGGTTATTTTGAAAAATTGAATGACGAATCAGAATGTTGAGATCAACAGACATGGACCCCAGAATAAAGGGTGTTAGGCGTCCGCGGATAGTAAGCATTATTTGGTAAGCAAGCTTCGCCCACCATAACCACAGGCCTGAACGAAGGAAATGTAGGTAGAAGCGTATGTCCGGGATTTTGGAAGTCTACATATGGCTCGTCATTGGTAAAAACATCAGAAACAATTCTGGAAACTGCCACATTGTAGGGATTCACCAGATAATGATGTCTCCCATAGAACTTCTTAAGTGTAGCTACCAGTTTTTTTTTTTTTTTTTTTTTTTTTTTTTTTTTGATACCCCTGGCTCAACAACTTTGTAGTGAGCTCATTACCACGCTCCATGAAGTCCTGATAATTTGAACAGGCTCTGGCATAACGGATTAACTGTGATACTAAACGCCGTATGCTGGTGCAGAAGGGATATTACTGCTCAGGAATTGGAAAGTTAACATGTGGAAAATTGAAGTCATCCCGTTTGTCGTAAAGCCTAGTAGTAAGCTTTACACTGTCAATGTAGAGATAACAATCCAAGTATGAGGAGGAGGCTGCAGTCTGCAGTCTGCGTTGTTTTCTTTATTTCAAGCTCACGTGGATAGACACACACACACAAAAAAAAGAAAAAAAAAAGAAAAAGAAAAAAGAAAATGACCATAGCACGGATAGTATACGTCAGAATGTACGCGCGATTGTCGACCCTTTTACAGTGGACATCTCTTCTTCGCTCTACAATTGCACGACGGTGGTAAGGACTTCAGACTCTATGACGGCCCTTGCCTAGATTAGTTTTTCAATCTGTACAAGACGGTTGGGGCCTAATTCTACTTGTCTATGGTTGGACCCTCCGTGATCTACCTGATGATCTTGTTTTGCTCTGACGTTAACTTGTTGTTGAGTCCTCTTCGTTGATTCATGATATTGTTGGGTTAAGCTTAGTGTTTTCATTTTCTGTTTTACCGTCATGATTCGCTGTGGAGCTCGGAGACAACCATATGGATCATAATATTCTTTTTGTTTTATGCATGGGACTGCATCGGAATTGAGGGCGAGGGTTGAACATTCGTAAACATTCCCGGTACATCGTCATAGTGCAGGTTATATTTTATTTTCTTCGGGATTATTAAGCCCAACCAGGTTATTTTGAAAAATTGAATACCGCTTAAGCCGGCGCTAGGGGGCGTATGCAGCCTCGCAAACTACAATGTTGCATACGAAGAGACTCAATCAAACCGAGTCTCCGATTTTCGTGAGATTCTGTGTTCTTTGTTTTCAAAGGCAATCCTTTTTCTTTTTTCACTTCTATTTTCCTCTACTGTAGCTCGTGCTGTGCCGTGTGGCAGCCGTAAAAAGTCTCCCCATACATCAGCATAGTGCAGATTACATTTTATTTCCTTTGGGATCATTGAGCCTATTCTGGTTATTTTGAAAAATTGAATACCGCTTATGCCGGCGCTAGGGTGCATATGCTGCCTCACAAACTACAATGTTGCATATGTGTTTTTTTGTGTGTTTTTTTTTTTTTTTTTTTTTTTTTTTTGAAAAGTCGAATACCGCTAAAGCCGGCGCTTGGGTAGTGGCGAGGGAGGGGGTGGCGTGGGGGGGGGGGGGGGGGGAGGGGGCATACTACAGTGTTGCGGATGAAGACTCAATCAAACCGAGTCTCCGATTTTCGTGATTTTGTGTGTTCTTTGTTTCCAAAGGCAATCATTTTTTACTTTTATTTTTTCTTCTGACCGGCGGTTCTTCCGTTGCAATTTCTCATTTAGTTGTTTGTTTTGTTTTGTTCCTTTGCATGTGCACTGTTTTGTTTTTGTGTGTGCTTATGTGTTGCCTTCTCTTCCTCCTTTACATGGCTTGTGATGTTTGATTGTGGCCTTTCCTGAATAATCCTTTTTATAGATATACTTAAATTGTTAAACACAAGAATCGACCACATAGCTAAAACAAATTACATAACAACAGGCCAAAAGGTCCTATAGCAAAGAACTACAAAGCGATACAGAAATAAACAATATCGGAACCACTGCCTTAAAATGTCAGAATTTAATGACCACCGGGGTCTTAAATCGATTTAGGAGCAAAACTTTGCGCTAGATTCCCACATTTATCAAAACAAACAAAATCATTAGCTCAGCACAGGGATTTCATACTTCATTCAGTGTAACATCACAACGCAAACAATAAGAAATAAGTAAAATTAAACTATCGTGATGAAACAATATGAGAACTCAAAGCTAGTACTAAGGAAACTATTAGCAAAAGCTAAAGAAAATCACTGGTTAAACCACGATGGATCCAGTCATCAATATACCATCAGGGTCCACAACTGTGTATCCCAAAAGCAGGTACATCACCATTACAATGCGGTCCTCAAATATTAACTATTTTATGAAAGAAAGGACAGAACAATCAGAACAAGATGGATGACTGATTTTTATCACTTAGTTGGTGACGTCATTTACATGTGTTGTTTGTTGAAGATATGTAATAATTTATTGTTTTCTCTGAAATTCGTAATTAATGTCCTTTTGTGCTGCAAGAATGTTTTCCTTTTGACGATGATAATTGCTGAATCTCTTTAGCTCCGTTATGCTTTCGTGTTGGGAAGAGATAAAATATTATTTTGCTTTCTATTAAACTGCTGTGTGCTTGCTATGTTTGTTTTTGTATGGTTTGTAGCTCTTTGGAATAGAGGGGTTTCACTTGTGCCATTGTTTTATTTGTTTCATTTTAGTACGATTAAAAACTTACTAGTAATGAGCCGGCATTTTCTGGTTCTATTCTTCTCATTCTTAGCAAATTCCTCGATGAGCGGGGTCTGATAAATTGAGAGGGAGCCAATTTCGTCTATCTTATTCTCTTGTTTTATTTTCTCTGCTAGTGATGCCGTCGTTTTAAATGTTTGGCAGTTAGAGAAAGGGCTCTCGTCTCCATTTGGAAGCACAGCCCTAACTTTAAACTCGTAGTATGTGTCGCTTTTTAGCTCAGATACTCTAAATAAGTTATTTTTCTCAACCTTCGCATCCGTCTCAATGTTTTTCCATTTTATTTGCTTTTCTGGATGGTATCTAATATTAAAGTGGTCAATTTCTGATACCACATTCTCCTCAACTGTCCAGTGGAGTTCGATAGTTGTTGCTGTTTGAGAAGTACTGCCAAGCTCTTTAGGTAAATAGTTCTCCATTGTTGCTGTCCCATCAAACTGCAAAATATGAGAAAAGCCCATTTCATGAGCAAAATAAGTTATATTTATCATTTAACGATAAAAGTGAATAAATGTAACCCTCATCAACAAGGCTTCTTTTCAGATTAGTTAGTCTCATACATAGCTCTGTTGAGCAACAGTATTAAATGATCTGAAAAGAGTCTGAGTTTCCGTGTTGAGGTTCAAATAGCTCCACCGATTGTTTACTCACCCATTCTGCTAAAAAGATGGAAAAACAGGAAAATTGGATTGAAAGCAAAAAAAAAAAAAAAAAAAAAAAAAAGATAAGAGAAAAGTCCAGGGAGTGCCACAATCACAAATCGCAACCCTTTCCAAACACCAAGAGGAAGAGGAAACCAACAAAACCAAACAAGGAAAAAAAAAAAAAAAAAAAAAAAACGTACGAAAAGCATTAAGAATAGCTCTCTCTTCCCCAAGCGAGGCAATCGCAATGCTAAAAGGACTGAAAAACAAAAGAACAAAATAACACAAGTAAGACATAAAACAACTCGCCTCGTAGAATAAACCACAAAGCCACAAAGGGTAAGACCAACACCGGGACCACTGCCTTAGAACGGCCAGTAGATTAAACCACCGGCGGGTCGGGGGAGGGGGGGGGCGGTGGTGGTTTAAAACACGTCTGCATCGGAATTGAGGGTTGCACATTCGTAAACCGGAGTTCAGCCTACGCCTCTGTTCCCACCCTTCCAAGGCAGTCTTTGTACTAATCGTCCAAAGATGGTTGTTCTGTTGCAGTTTTTCATATGGTTGTCATTGTTGGTGTTCGTATCCGCACTGTTCTTCTTTCTTGTGTGTGTGTGTGTGTGTGTGTGTGTGCGCGCGCGCGCGTGTGTGTGTGTTGCTTTCTCTTTCTCCTTTATTTGATGGCTTGGGATGTTTGTGATGTTTGATTGCGGCCTTTCCTGGGTAATCCTATTTAACTATTTTACCTGTCATATAAAATGCATACAAGCCCAACAGCCGATGCTGTGGATAAAATGCCAGTGTGCATTTCTGAAGCTGATTAATATCAAATAAGAGCAAAAGATCATTATTCTAGAAGGTTTGCTTCACTCTTTAATTGCACGACGGCGGTTTGGGCCTCAGACTCAATGACGGCCTCTTCGTAAAACTTTAACCAGTGGGTTGGGGCTTGACGATATGTCTTTGGCTTGGCCCGTCGTGGTTCAACTATTGGTTTTAATTTACTCTGGCGTACAGTAGAATTAGCCATGAGTACTCGTCCTTGTTTATTATAGTGATTAATTTGATTTTTATGTTTTCGCTTTGATGCATTGACTGAGTTTGGTGCCTTTATGCAAACCGATTTTTATTTATTTCTGTATTAAGAGTAGCATCGGGACTCAGGGTGAAGTTGGCTAGCTCTAAAAGTGCTTTAACCTCCCCCCCCCCCCCATTCCCCACCACCACCACCCCCGGTGATTTACTCTACTGGCCGTTCTAAGGCGGTGGTCCCGGTGTTAGTTTTACTCTTTATTGCTTTGTGGTTTCTTCTACGAGGCGATTTCTTATGTCTTACCTTGTGTTATTTTGTTCTTGTGTTATTTTTTTTTCAGTCCTTTTGGCACTTTGATTACCTCGCTTGTGGAAGAGAGAGCTAATCTCAGTGCTTTTCGTACGTTTGTTTGGTTTGTGCTTGTTTGGTTTTGTTGGTTTCCTCTTCCTCTTGGTGTCTTGGAAGTTGCTGCGGTTTGTGATTGTGGCACTCCCTGGACTCTAATCTGTTTTTTTTTTTTTTTTTTTTTTTTTTTTTGCAAATTAAAATACGAGCATTTGGTTTTACATAGGAAATGAAAATATATTGTAATGAATCAATGGCCGACAAAAAACAAAACTTTCAGTACAAATGTTCAATTTCGAAATTGGTGATATTTCATTAACCGTAAGACCTATGTGTGTTAACACATATTCCTGTACGTCAGACGTCAGGTACGCTTTTTGTCATAGCATTGCCAAAGAGTTTTCATCGAATATCTTTTAATCTAGACATTGTTTGAAGAGCAGCTCGATTTTAAAAAAATAGCTGCTCTAATGTTGTTTTTTTTGTTGTTGTTGTTTTGTTTTTTTGTTGTTTGTTTTCAAATATTGGATACATGTTGGACAAAATTAAGTTAAGTCATTTTGTAACACATAATTTCACTTTTCTAACAGTAAACTAAACTTCCAGCCAAGTTAAAGTTTATAGTTTCATTATTTTTTTTCTTTTGTTTTTTTTTTCCCAACTGCAATTGTTTTTTCTGGATTTGGCTTTCATTTTGTTATCAGAGAGCCGCTAAATTAAAAGCAGACTGTCATGTACAAGTTTATCAACAACATTCCTCAAGACATTGTCTGCACAAGAGACCGTATTATCATCGACATAATTGTATAACCTGTTGTAAGACACAAAGTCAAATATATCATTGATAAATAAATTGAACAGTTCAGGTTCGAGTATAGATCCCTGAGGCACATCCTTTTGAATAGCTTCAAAGTCACTTTCAACATTATTAAATTTTACGCTCTGCTCAGTGTTGCTCAATTACCTTTTAATAAGTTTTACAGCACGCTCTAAGAATCCGTAAGATTTTACTTTTAAAAGAAGCAGGTCATGAAGCAGACAATCAAAAGCTTCAGAAAGATCTATTAGGATTGCTGCTATATATCTGCTGACATCTAAAGCCAGTCTTCGATGACCCTAAAGAGTGTGCCCTGACACCCATAGCCAGGTCAGTAGGCTGACAAATAGATATTGAAATGCTGATTAAAGTATTCCGTTAGCTGCATGTTTATTGATCTTTCATACAGTTTTGTAATGACTGGCAATATACTGATGTCCTTATCCAAGTGCTATTTTTCTTATGCAAAGGAGTAACCATAGCCTTTTCACCATCGTTATTGTAAAATTGATAAGGTTAGTAACAGGCCTAACGATCACAGCTTATTTTAGGATCTTTGCAGATATGCCATCATGACCAGTTGCCTTCTTCAAATTTAATTCCTCTATCTGTTGTCCATATTTTGGTCACTAACTGGTTTAAAATTCATTACAAATAGATGGATGGATGGATGGATGGATATTTTCTTTAAAGCCGCTCAACCCTAAGAGGGCATGTAGCGTCTAATAACTTTCATGTTATACGATGATTTTATAAGATTGATATGTTCATCTTAAAAAGATAAAAGCATTAATGATTATGGTTTGTTAAAAAGTCTGATTTTTTTTAAGAAAATTGATTGTTTTATCAGTTGACATATCATTAAAAAGACCCTTTATGATTTTTATACTAAAATATTTTGTGAGAATATGATTAAATTCTGTTCAAGTAATGAAGAAATGTTTGACTGTAAAAGGTTCGTTACAAGGAATACAGTTGGGAGGTTGTTCATTTTTTAATATATAAGAGTGAGTAATTCTAGTGTGTCCAATTCGACATCTGGTAATTTTCGTTTGTATTTTTTTTTTCTGCAGTAATTTTAGAATGCACATTTACTGTTAAAATTTGGTTTTATTTCGTTCAGTTTATTTTGAGTTTGTTTTTTTCCCAAACAGACTGACATTTGTTGGTAATGTATTGACGGGTGTTGGATTTAAAATCGGAGAAAGGAATTTTAAAATTTGTTATCACAAGGATATTGCAGATTTAGCTTCTAAATCAGCTAATTCATTTCCACGAATACTAATATGGCTGGGAAGCCAAGAAAATATAATTTCTTTTGAAAATGAAAGGTAACAATATTTTGTAAGAATTTGCTGAATTAATGGATTCCTATGGTGTAAATCTTTAAGAGATTTTAATATAGAAAGAGAATTTGAATAAATGATGAATTGTTTTCAGATTGATCTCTGATATGATAAAGTGCAATATCAATTGCTTTGGCTTCAGCGGTAAAAATGGAGCTATTATCAGATAATCTAATGTTGTCAGTAAAATTTGGACTAATAACAGCATAAGCAACTTTCTCTTCTTGTTTCGAACCATTAGTATAAACTGAAAGCTGATGTTTGTAGTTTGATTTGATTTCTAAAACGTCATTCTTAAAAATATGTGATTCAACTTCTGATTTTTTTTTTTTATGAAGATCTAAAATAATCTTTGGAGGGTTCATCGTCCATGGCTCTTTTGATGGAAAGGAAATGTCATGTTCAAAGAATGAATTTGAAAAATGGAAGTCGGATCAGTCAGTGTATGTCTACGGTCTATCCTCACTACAGAGAGAAGATTATTTAGCTAGAGAAATACCTTAACATCTTATGTGAAGCCAACCGTAACATGCTTAGCACAACCCACAAAAAATGGCCAAACGGCTACCCAAAATAAAAATTTCACCAAGACATACATGCAAAGACATATAATGACAGATATAGTAAAACACAGCAGAAGCACCTCCTTGAAACGATCAATCGATTTTACGTGGCCAGCCCTCGGCCTTAGTTCTGCCGTGGTATACACAAGACATTTGTTCAGTCCACGTGAAGGGTTCCTAACTCGTCAGTACAACATCTCCCAGAACATAAAAATCAAACGAATACAGAGATGAAACAACAATGAGGACACGAGAGCAAGAAATAACTGCAATACTGAAGCAAAAGAAAGCCAACAGTAGGACTCCACTGGGCCCGACCAGAGCCAGAGCATTAGGCACCAACCGACTTACTTAAAAGTTTTTAGGCCGGAGCCGTTATAGAGTCTGTGGCCCAACCTGCCGGCGTGCAATCAAACAGGGAAGCAAAGTTATTAACCGTGATTGGGTCAGCTACCATGCATGCAGTCAGTCGTATTATATTTACGTTGTGCACAATATACGAGGGGCGTTCAAATAAGTTCGTAGAACTCGGGGTTTAACTCACAGATTGGAAGATGGTTTCAACATTATTTTTCAATATAATCCCCCTCTACTTCATTGCATTTGGCCCACTTTTCTTTTAAGCAGTCTATGCCTTTGAAATAAAAGTCGTCTATTTGGTCCTCAAACCAAGCCTCTGTAGCAGCCTTGAGCTCATCATCGTCCCGAAATCTCGTTCCACGCAAGTGGGACTTCAAATGTCGAAACAGATAATAATCATTTGGGGCCAGGTCTGGACTGTATGGCGGGTGATTTAACTGCTCGAACTTGCACTCACGAATAGCCGCTTGTGCAACTCTGGGCTTGTGCACAGGGGCATTATCATGCAAAAGAAGGACACCAGCAGCTAGCTTTCCCCTTCGGTGTTCTTTAATAGCAATTCTTAATTGTTTAATGACATTAGCATAGTATTCTCCTGTAATTGAAGTACCAGCAGGCTTGTAATCTATCAATATAATCCCTTTGGAGTCCCAAAACACCGTGGCCATTACCTTGCTGGCTGATGGTTGGGTGCGAAATTTCTTAGGTGGGGTGAGCCAGGGTGCTTCCATTGCATGGACTCTTTTTTAGTATCTGGGTCCCAGTGGTGAAGCCAAGTTTCATCTCCTGTTACAAGACGAGTGTGAAAGTCATCTGGATTAGCTTTGTACACTTCCAGAAGTTCTTGACTTGACTCCACCCTTTGCTGACGATCTTGCATGTTCAGGTTTCTGGATACCCACCTGGCAGATACTTTTGACATGCCTAATTCGGCGATTGTTTAGCACAAGTCTCTCAACACGGTCGATCATCTCCTGGCTGATGACATCAGCAGGGCAACCTGGCCTTGGGTTATCTTCTAAGGAGTCTCGCCCACGTTTAAATTCTGCTGACCACTTTGCCACTGTGGAATACTTTGGGCTACTATCACCATACACATCAGCCATGCGCCAATGGATTTCTTTGGCCTTTGCACCCTCCTTAGTGACGAACTTTATGACTGCTCTGAACTCAATATTCTGACTTTCCATTTTTGCCTATGGGTATAGGTTTTCAAACAAAAAGTAAGAGCAAAAAATGTACGTGTTGACTGAACAGCTGTTATCATTCAAATGATAAAGGTTTACACTGCACAAAAATGTAAAAAGAAATCTTGAATTGTATAGAAAAATACTGAGTTCTACGAACTTATTGAACTACCCTCGTATATCTATCAAAATTCTCAGTGAAATCCACTAAACAGAAGTGGCAAACAATATCCACCATATTCCGTTGTGGGTATAAAATATATATTACACCTAAGTCAAACACAATCACATCTTCTCAGCAACAGCAACAACATGCATATGAACGTGCAAAGATACATGCTCAGCACATACGCATCAAGACGCACATGCCTTGTGTAAAGCAGAAAGAGAGAGAGAGAGAGAGATAGAGTAATATAAATATGAAAAATATGCCTTCAGGACATAAATGTATGCGAAAAGACCCTGCCGAGTCGCACCGGGACATTTATATGGACTGTGTCATGCAAAAATGTGTTTTCGGGCATATGAATCCGCGCAGTCTGACCAGGACCATCGCTGTCCGCTTAAAGGGTCATTTGATACTGCAGACTATACCGATAAATAACAAAGGACCTAGTCATATGCAAATGGTCTGGCTCAGTTATCTGGATCTTTACTGTTCGGAAAAGCACAGAATACACCTTTTCCTATGACACGGCTATAAGAATGGGCACAATACTGATTAACCGCCTAGAGGACTAAGCCTGCCCAGTAAAAGTGTGGTAAGGTAAACTGACCGTGCTCGACACGACCCCATTGGGTTGACTGGGCCGTAAAACCTCAACACAAACAAGTTATAGTTAGCAGTTGTTGTTTTACACATTTATCCTAACTCACACTATTCAATATACAATCGATAGAGTACCATTCCCCTCCCAATCTAAAGCTTTGTCCGCGCTAGGTATTCATTCTTCCGTAAGGTAGTTACCGTAACTTACGGTAAAATCTCGGAAATCTCTGACAAACCTGTAATGCACATATTATGTATTATTACTATAGTATAATTGTTTGGAATCATTGAGCTCATTCATAGACGTTTTTGAAAATTTATTTCAAGATCACTTATGAAGCCTAATGGGTAGAAACATGGTAGTATGCCCAAGACATTCGACACAATATGTTTTTGTTCTTTTGTATGGGTTTATTTTTCTTTTTAGAACCTATTTTATTTGAATGTACACGGAAATTCCTTTTGGATTATGCTTAATCATCCTTCTTATCTAAAGCTGTGATATTAATCTTTTTCAGGGTGACATCTTCACTGAAAAACTACAGTCGAACTTCAATGGCTAAAACATCTTTTGGACCATGGAAATTTGTTCGAGGTATGGGTAGTTCGAGCCACTGAGGGTTAATCATGGCACCAGGTGAGGAAGTCAGTATCGATAATTTAGGGAAATCTTTTCGATTTTCTACACAATAATTGTATATTGAGTGTACTCATTAGAATCGCCTTGATGAGGCGATTCTAATGAGTACACACAACATACAATTTCAAAATGAGAAAATTTCCCTAAATATTCGTTTTCTTGAACTGTCGGAAGAATTTCGTAGGGATTAAAAAACGAGTTCGAATTAGCCATGGTAAACGACCCATCGGTGTTTGAGCAATCGAGTTTGACTGTAGGAGGATAATAGGGATATTTACAGTCGACTCGTTATCTCAAATTCCAAGGGACTCACTGAAACACTTCGAGATATCTGTACCTCGACATATCAGCGCTGAGAGAGTGAGGAACACAATAAATTGAACAACCACATGTAACTAATGAATATGTAATTTGACTCCTGAAGTTAGAAATATATAGATATATATATATATGTATATATAATTGCTCATTTCCCCTCTTTTCCACAATATTTTGTTACCTGTTCTTAGATTTCCATGTTAAAACAGGGGCCAGAATTTCACTTCGATATAAACGGTTATTCGAGATAAGCGAGGTCGGGATAACGAGGGTCGACTGTAGTTCATAATGCATATTTATGTTGTGCGAATTGACGTTTGAAGCAACAGCCATGCAAATTAACCATCGGGTTCAAAACACCAAATCTCTGACGAAAAGAAAAGTTCAGCCCAACTTTCCCTACATAACGTGAGGTTTATTGTGAACGTGTGCATTAAATGGCTGTCACTGGGGGTTATATTTCATGGATATGTAAATTAAATGGTTATCACTGAGGGTATATTTTCCATAAACATGCGAATGGCTTTCATAACTAGGGAGTCGTGAACTAATTAGATCTTCTCGCACCTGAGCAATAAATTGTTTGAAGTATGTCGACAAAAAATGAACTTTATACAAATAAGAAAAACACTAACTGATGACATATTTTAGGTGTAATTGGCGTCAATAAAATTAAATCTTAGATTTCCAGTCAGAACGATTTTAGCTACTGTTGATCTACAAGTCACCTCAATACTTCCAATATAAATGTATATGGCCCATTCAATGCATGGGGAAGCAAATTTGACCTTGCCGTAAAAAGGTCAAACGTCAACATAGGACCATCATTTTAGCAATTTTGGTAGATCTCCTGTCCTCCATAATTTGTGCAAAGATTAGGGCCCAGGGCTTATTTGGTTCTGAAGAAGAAGATATTTAAAGGTTTTTACCATATATGGACATAGCAGCCATTTTGATCAATGGACCAAGCCCATTTTAGCAATCTTTCGTTCTCCTGCCCCAAGGAGGCTCCACATGAAATTTGAGCAACACCGGCCCAGAGGTTTCAGAGCAGAAGTCATTTGAAATTATCAACATTTTTTCCATACAAATGTATGGGGCCCATACAAATGCATACAGTAGCAAACTTGACCTCGCCGTAGAAAGGTCAAATGTCAAAGTATGACCATCATTTTAGCAACTTTGGTAGACCTCTCGTTCCTGATGATTTTTGCAAAGATTCAGTCACAGGGCATCCTCGATTCTGGAGAAGTAGATTTTTAAAGGTTTTTACCATATATGGGCATGGCAGCCACCTTGGTCAATGGACGGCAACTATTTTAGCAATCTTTTATTCCCCTGCCCCAGGGAGGCTCCAAATAAAATTTTAGCAACACTGGCCCAGAGGCTACAGAGGAGGTCATTTGAAATTCTCAACATTTTTCTCATACACATGCATAGGGAAGCAAAGTTGATCTCTCAAATGTCAACGTATGACCATTATTTTAGCAATTTTGGTAGACCTCCCATCTCCGATGATTTATGCAAAGATTCAGCCACAAGGCATCCTCGGTTCTCGAGAAGAAGATTTTTAAAGGTTTTTACCATATATGGGCATAGCGGCCATCTTGGTCAATGGACCGCAACCATTTATGCAATCTTTCATTCCCTTGCCCCAGGTAGGCTCCAAATGAACAAAAAGTAAGAGAAAAGTCCAGGGAGTGCCACAATCACAAACCGCAGCCCTTCCCAGACACCAAGAGGAAGAGGAAACCAACAAATCTAAACAAGCACAAACTGAACAAACGTACGAAAAGCACTAAGATTAGCTCTTCATCTCGCTTCAATACTAAAAGGACTGAAAAACACAAGAACAAAATGACACACACGGAAAGACATACAACAAATCGCCTCGTAGAATAAACCACAAAAGCAACAAAGAGTAAGACTAACACCCGGACCACCGCCTTAGAACGGTCAGTAGAGCAGCAACATTGGCCCAGTGGCTCCAAAGGAGAAGTCATTTGAAATTATCAACATTTTTTCCCATATAAATCCACATCGAAGCAAACTTGACATCGCCAAAAAAAAGGTCAAATGTCAATATACGACCATTATTTTAGCTATTTTGGTAAATCTCCCGTCTCTGATAATTTATGCAAAGATTCAGCCACAAGACATCCTCGGTTCTGGAGAAGAAGATTTTTAAAGGTTTTTATACCATATATAGGCGACGGCCATCTTAGTCGATGGACGGCAACCATTTTAGCAATCTTTCATTCCCCTATCCCAGGTAGGCTCCACATGAAATTTGAGCAACATTGGCCCAGAGGCTCCAGAGGAGAAGTTGTTTGAAATTCTGAAAATTTTTCCCGTACAAATGCACAGAGGTAATCTTGACCTCACCGTAAAAAGATCAAATGTCAATGTACGACCATTATTTGAGCACAAAAAGGTAAGAGAAAAGTCAAGGGAGTGCCACAATCACAAACCGCAGCCCTCCCCAGACCCCAAGAGGAAGAGGAAACCGACAAATCCAAACAAACACAAATCGAACAAACGTACGAAAAGCACTAAGATTAGCTCTCTCTTCCCCAAGCGAGGTAATCGCAATACTAAAAGGACTAAAAAACACAAGAACGAAATGACACATGGCAAGACATCGCCTCGTAGAATAAACCACAAAGCAACAAAGAGTAAGACTAACACCGGGACCACCGCCTTAGAACGGTCAGTAGAGTAAACCAACGGGGGGTTTAAAGCACTTTTACAGCTAGCTAACTTCACCCTGGGTCCCGATGCTACTCTTAATACAGAAACACATAAAAATTCGGTTCGCATAAAGGCTCCCAACTCAGTCAATGCATCAAAGCGAAAACACAAAAATCAAATTAATCATTATAATAAACAAAGACGAGTACTCATGGCTAATTCTACTGTATGCCAGAGTAAATGAAAACCAATAGTTGAACCACGGCGGGCCAAGCCAAAGGCATATCGTCAAGCCCCAACCCACTGGTTAAAGTTTTACGAAGAGGCCGGCATTGGGTCTGAGGCCCGAACCGCCGTCGTGCAATTAAAGAGTGAAGCATAGCCATCAACAATGATTGGGTTGACAACTAGGCATGCAGTCTGCCGCATAATATCCAGGCTATAGCCAATTCTTTTATAACGGTTAATAAGTTTTCTGAATTGCTCCGAAAAGTTAGATTTTACCTACAATGTTTCTAAATCTGTACACTAAGTCACCGTAAAATTGGTAGACTTCCCATCCCCGACGAAATATGCAAAGATTCAGCCATAAGGCATCCTCGGTTTTGGAGAAGAAGCTTTTTAAAGGTTTTTATCATATATGGGCATGGTGGCCATCTTGGTCAATGGACGCAACCATTGTAGCAATCTTTCATTCCCCTGCCCCAGGGAGGCTCCAAATGAAATTTAAGCAACATTGGCCCAGAGGCTCCAGAGGAGAAGTCATTTGAAATTCTCAACATTTTTCTCATACAAATGTATAGGAAGCAAACTTGACCTTGCCGTAAAAAGGTCAAATGTCAATGTATGACCATTATTTTAACAATTTTGGTAGACCTCTCGTCCCCAATGATAAATGCAAAGATTCAGCCACAAGGCGTCCTCGGTTCTGGAGAAAAAGATTTTTAAAGGTTTTTATCATATATGAACATGGCGGCCATCTTGGTCAACGAACCGCGACCATTTTAGCAATCTTTCGTTCCCCAAACTTAAGGAGGTTCCGTATGAAATTTGAGCATAATGGGCTCAGGGGCTTCAGAGGAGAAGTCGTTAGAAAACGTTAATGGAGGCACGACGGACGGACAGACGGGCGGACGAATGGACGACGGACAAAAAAAGATCACTATAGATCATCCTGAGCATAGCTCAGGTGAGCTAATAAGACTTATGCTTGGTTATTGACCCTTTTACACTGGACAGCTTTGCTTCGCTCTTTAATTGCACGACGGTGGGACGGACCGCAGACTCTATGACGATCCCTACCTAAATAGTTAAAATGATAACTCAGAAAAGGCCATAATCACAATCTTCCGAAGCCACCAAAAGAAGGAGAAAGAGAAGATAATACATAAGCAGACACACACACACACACACACACACACACACACACACACACACAAAGTGCGCATACGAACAACACAAAACCGACAACCATATTGGAATAATATATGCAACGGAACAACCGCCTTGGGGCGGTCAGAAAAAGACATGGGGGTTTATGCGAACCGAATTTTTATGTATTTCTGTTTTAAGAGTAGCATCGGGACCCAGGGTGAAGTTAGCTAGCTGTAAAAGTGCTTTAAACCCACCCCCCCCCCCCCCCCGGTGGTTTGCTCTACCGACCGTTCTAAGGCGGTGGTCCTGTTGTTAGTCTTACTCTTTGTTGCTTTGTGGTTTATTCTACGAGGCGATTTGTTGTATGTCTTTCCGTGTGTCATTTTGTTCTTGTGTTTTTCAGTCCTTTTAGTATTGCGATAACCTCGCTTGGGGAAGAGAGAGCTAATCTTAGTGCTTTTCGTACGTTTGTTCGGTTTGTGCTTGTTTAGATTTGTCGGTTTCCTCTTCCTCTTGGGGTCCGGGAAGGGCTGCGGTTTGTGATTGTAGCACTCCCTGGACTTTTCTCTTACCTTTTTGGGGGAGTGAGCTTAGACATATTCACGGACCGAGGTCAAAAAGACAGGTCAATGTGTGCCAGCTATATATACATGTTTACTATACGCCTACCAGAACGTACAGGTCTTGCCAAAACTCTTAACCAGTACCATGCAAAATTCATGCAAGTTTCCAAAATGCAGTTAGTTTTAAATTGCTATACAGCGGTCTTGTTCGAACCAATATCCAGGCATTATATATATCAAAACCTAGCCGTATACATATCTCTAAGATTGTATGGTTACGTTTTCTTTTTTGTCTTTTTGCAAGATAAGGGAATTGAGAAACCCGCCTATCGGGCTAACATAAGATTACACCATGAGTTTGAAAACAGAAAAACGTAATTACATCACCGCGTCCAACCGTAACGCCGGATAACCGATCGTAACGCCTGATTTTCGGTCAAATAACGCCGGATTACGGTATTTTTCGTAGGATTCGCCGCCATTTTCAGAACCGCGTTTGATGGTAGGTAGACAAAATCATTTATCTAAAATATTAGGATAGTTTCATCGAACATGAAAAGTAGCCTATCCGGATCTACATACATTCTTCTAACTGCCAAATCTTCAACTGATACATATACTTTGCCGAAATTGTCAAACACTCAAAGAGAAAATGGTTGTGCAGGTTCGGCCATAGATACAAAAGCATTCTTACCAGAGGAGTTCGTACTTTTTTCATTTTCTTAAATTTCCTGACCAGCTGGTGGATGAAAATGCATTTGAAATTGACTTTGTATCATAAACTGGCCATTGCTAAGATTTTTTTACCGATTGAGGCACAATCGACAAAAATTAAGGTAACGCCGGATAAAACGGTATCTTCTTGATCTGCAATTGGCCAGTATTCTCGCAGACAAACACACTTCTGATGGTAAGACTTTAGCTTCACAGACCAATACCAATTAATCAACACTATAAGTGGTCTTAGTTTTGGTATATGAAGTATCTGAATGTATTAATCACATACAATATCAAGCACTTCAATATACTTCAAAAAGTATTTAGATTTACGTACTTTCATCTATAGCTTTTATCCAGTATTCTCGCACACAAACACACTTGAGAGCATCTATTCAAAAAGCTGTAACAATTAAAGTGTGCAAAGAAGAGTTGAAAGTAATCGTTAAAATTGAATAACTTGTTCAAGTAGTTTTCAGACTCCCTCTTGATTCCTTTAGAAAATGGGGTAAACATATCGTTTACCTAATTTTTTTTATTATCCTGCCCTGAATTTGAATTTATTACATTTTCCCTTTCATTTTAAGAAGCCTCACTTAGATATGGTTATCATTGTATGGAAAGGCATGAATAAGGCATGAGGTTTCGAAGCGCTATTGCAGAGTTTTTGTGCCGGCGATGTGTACGCAGAACGTGTGTTTTGTTATGGATGACAGGCTTTGCTGGTGACAAATAATGTACAAAAGTAAGTTCTAGTAGACAAGGGAGTTAATCTAAAATCTCAACAAAAATTTATTTGTCAAAATCTTTGCAGCACATTTTTTGACTAAAGTACTACTTAATAGGACTTAAAAAGTATTTGCAAGAGGATGATTCATAGCATGGTAATGCATATAAAACCTCGTTTTCGAAAGATGTATGGTGGACCCCCGTGGCCTAGTGGATAAGAGAGCTGACTCTTAATCCATTAGGTTTCTCACCGCTGTGGCTCGAGTCTCGCTCGGGTCACATGTGGGAAAGCCAAGTTCTGCTTACGGATGGTCAGGTGGTTTCTCCTCAGGTTCTCCGGTTTTCGCCCACCTTTGATGACGATCGTCGCGATATAAGTGAAATATTCTTGAAAGGGCCGTAAAACCCAAATTAAAAAGATATAGTAAGGAGTAGATCAATTGCTAACGCTTAGCACTCAGGGTAAAATTTTCAGCAGATGGCATTGAAATATATATATATATATGTTCTGCGCAAAGTAAGAATCGGTACAATTCCGGAATTGTCTTGCGCAAAGTAAGAATTCTCACTTTGTCGGCCGTAGTAGGAATTCTTACTTTGCGCAAGACGATTTCGGAATTACTCCTGCGCAAAGTAGGAATCGGGACAAAGTGAGAATATCTACCATTGTGACATGTACTTGTAATTAGTTTTTCTTATAGCAGTAATTCATACTTTTGTAAACATCTTTCGCATTTGAAAATACAATAAAAGGATTAGATTAGATGTTTCCTTTGGACATATATCCATTCTCCTGCATTTTTTGTTTTGTTAAAAAACGACTGAGATAGAGTTGCCGACCTGTCCACAATTATGAAATGGAAGACAAATCAGTGTCATCTGTCGTTTTCAACCATGTTTTCCAATCAGGGTGTTTGGACATCTTCGTAGCTTACTTTTCCGCTTAGTGCCATTAGAAGGTTATGGCCCAGTTTATGATTGTGGCTCTTCCTGTGCATCATCTTTGTGTGATTACCAATCAAAAAGTATGTACGCATTCAATATCATGCAGTCAGCATAACGTTAACACGCCTATGCAAAATATTATGTCTGCTCAAAACGTAATTACGGGTAACCTTTAGAACTGCCTCATTGTCAAAGCGTTTCTAAGATTATCCCAAATTTAATACAAACATATATTGCGGGAACTCAAGGAGGCGGTTTATTACGAGTGCCCACAAACTATGTTTTAGAGGAGAAAATAAATAAAACAAGAGGCTCACGGGCCACGGCTCGCTCACCTGAGTGACATAGCTACTGCCGATATGCAGATGTTATGCAACATTTTTCCAGTCCTATTATCTCAAGTAATGAAAAGATCATCATTTGAGCAGTTCTTAGTAATGAAGAAGGATATATGGGTCTGACAGTCAATGGACCGTGATCATTTGAATAAACTATCAATCACGTTTCAACAGTAGGAACAATGTGAAATTTGGTGGAAATTCGCTAAGTGGTTTCCGAAGAATCATGATTTTATACATGTAAACAGCACAGAGGCAGGGAAATATAATAAACACAAACAAGATGACGGCCATCTTAGATTTCCAATCTCAGAACGATTTTAGCTACTGTTGGTCTACAAATCACTTCGATACTTCCAATATAAAAAAATATGGCCCATACAAATGCATGGGGAAGCAAATTTCACTTTGAAGGTAAAAACGTCAAAAGTCAACATAGAACCATCATTTTAGCAATTTCGGTAGATCTCCTGTCCCCATAATTTATGCAAAGATTAGGGCCCAGGGCTTATTTGGTTCTGGAGAAGGAAGATTTTTAAAGGTTTTTACCATATATAGGCATAGCAGCCATTTTGATCAATGGACCATGCCCTTTTAACAATCTTTCATTCTCCTGCCCAAGGATTTGATCAACACTGGCCCAGAGGCTTCACAGGAGATGTCATTTGAAATTATCAACATTTTTCCATACAAACGTATGGGGCCCATACAAATGCATACAGAAGCAAACTTGACCTCGCTGTAAAAAGGTCAAATGTCAATGTATGATCATTATTTTAGCAATTTGGGTAGACCGCCCGTCTCCAATGATTTATGCAAAGTTTCAGCCACAAGACATCCTCGGATCAGCAGTAGAAGATTTTTAAAGGTTTTTACCATATATGGGCATGGCGGCCATCTTGGTCAATGGACGGCAACCATTTTTGCAATCTTTCATTTGCTTGCCCCAGGGAGGCTCCAAATGAAATTTGAGCAACATTGGCCCAGAGGCTCCAGTGGAGAAGTCATTTGAAATTCTCAACATTTTTCCCATACAAATGCATAAGGAAGCAAACTTGACCTTACCGTAAAAAAATCAAATGTTAATGTACGACCATTATTTTAGCAACTTTGGTAGACCTCCTGTTCCCAATGATATATGCAAAGATTCAGCCACAAGGCATCCTCGGTTTTGGAGAAGAAGATTTTTAAAGGTTTTTTTTTCCCATACAAATGCATAGGGAAGCAAACTTGACCTTGCCGTAAAAAGGTCAAATGTCAATGTACGACAGCATTTAGCATTTTTGATAGACCCCCCGTCCCCGATGATTTATGCAAAGATTCAGCTCCAAGGCCTTCTCGGTACTGGAGAAGAAGATTTTTAAAGGTTTTTACCATATATGGGCATGGCGGCCACCTTGGTCAACGGACCGTAACCATTTTAGCAATCTTTCGTTCCCCCAACCTAAGGAGGCTCCATATGAAATTTGAAAAAGTCGTTTGAAAATGTTAACGGACGGACGCACGGACGGCGGACGAAAAGTGATCACTATAGCTCATCTTGAGCAAAGCTCAGGTGAGCTAAAAAATGTTTACCCCTGTAAACCCATTTTTTCTCTACATGACGTTGGGTTTGCCGGGGTCCATAATGAATGGACTTGTTAACGAAATGGAACGCCTTGGTTAAACAAAGAAAGAAAGAATGAAAGAAGGAAAGAAAGTTAACAGAAAGGAAGAAGGAAGGAAGACAGGAAGGACATACCGCAAGTAGAAACTGGATTCTACTAGTACATTGTGTGGGGAAGTTTATTCAGTCTAAAATGCGTTAAATTTATTTATTTTTTATCGTCGTCCATTCATGGAGATAAGATTCATATTATCCAACGCACAATGCTTATTCATATTATCCAACGCAAGATGCGAAACTTTAAACTTTAAATTGCAGTAGACGACATTTTTTTGTAATTTTCAGAGAAAATAAGACATTGTATTTTTTTTTTCAAAGAACATTTTTCTCAAAGAAAAAACATAACATTTAATGCGAAACATCTACCTAGGAGCTGAATCACATAAAATGACAAGTTTTTTTTTTTTTTGTTTTTTTTTTCACTGAAAACTAACGATATCAAATTTAGAATGTTTTGCGCTTTAATAGTTAACTTATTCTAAATTTTAAGTCTTTTGACGCTTAGTATGCTGAGTAAAATTTCAGCAGACAACATTTTGAAATTGCAGCAGACGACAGTTTGAAATTGACTTTCTTATCTTGCTAAAAAAATGGGTTTGACATGCAAATTATCTCCTAGTCAACTGGCGGGAAATGTCAAAACCTATTTTGAAAGAAAAATAAATAAATAAAAAAAATAAATAAAAAAAAATAAAAATAATAATAAATAAACAAGAAAGACAAATTTGAATGAATTGTCGTTTTCTGGAAAACAATAAGAATGTTTTAAATGTTTGCTACTGATTTTTTTTAACCATTACGAAAACACGCCTATTCAGATATATAGAAAATTTCACTTCCAAAAACTGAAAAATTTCAGATAAAAAACTATGATATTTTTCATAATTCTGCTCAAAACATAGATTGTGGGTACTCGTTAGAACCGCCTCGGCGAGGCGGTTCTAACGAGTACCCACAATCTATGTTTTGAGCAGAAATAAGAAAATTAATGTATACTCCCGTAAACCCCAGTTTTACTATATAAAAGTTGAGTTTAAGGGGGTCAAAATTATATAGGCATGTTTTCGTGATGACGCATGTTTCTTATTTCTACACGAATCCATATGTTGTGGCTATTCATTAGAAATGTCTCGTTGAGGCGCTTCTAATGAGAAGCCACAACATATGTTTCAATGGAGATATAGGAAAACTATCATATGGATACCCCACTTATCTGCAGCTGTGACTTTACACAATATCATTTGTGGGGTTTAGTTTTTTCATCATTATTATTATTTTTATTATTATTATTTTTGTAGTTTATTAATATTTCAAAGAAATAAAAACAGAAATCAGACAAATTTCAGATTTGCACAAATAACATTTATTCCTTTCGTTCGTGGGGATACAGTATTATTATTATTATTATTATTATTATTATTTTGTAGTTTATTAATATTTTAAAGAAATAAAAATAAACATCAGACAAATTTCAGGTTTAAACAACTAAATAAACAGAGCCTCCCTCTCTCCATGGATAAAAGTCATGTACGGGTTTATGCCTTTTATTACAGACAATCGTTTAATTATTTAACTTAACCTCTTTGTTGTACATGTATTTTAGCAACTTTTGCAGATAAAATAAATACAGCCGTCAGTCACTTATTTTCATATTGGTTGGCGTAACCTGAGTTAATCCCCACCTGACATGAAAATGCGACAATAATCAACGCCATGCCCTGCATTTAATTCGTTTATTGGCCCACCTGTCATGAGCGGATTAATTAACATAAAATACTGAATTCGAAACATTTTTTTTTTCCTTCTTACGGACTTTCAGTTAGAATAAAGTTTGATATCTGCACTTATAGTATAAAAACAAGGTTTGAATTTTTATGCGCTTCATTCACTTAGATTTGTCACCATTTTATTTCTGAAAAAAAAAAAAAAAAAAAAAAAAAAAAAAAAACTTTGGGCACTTTTCACATTTGTTTCAACTAAAATATTTTATATTGGTTAGGTACAAGCTGACATTTTTGCAAACCTACTGTGAAGACCCTGATCAGACGCCGCTAACTGCTGTTCATTCTGAGTCTACATTGTTTGCCTACGTCCAAAACTTGGACTCTATGCTGATATTGGTTTGGTATAAATCGAAACTTCTACAAGCAAACTGTGGAGACGCTGATCAGACGCCGCTAACTAACTCTGGGTCAACATTGTTTGCCTACGTTCATTGGACTAGCTTATATTGATTAGGAACAAGATGAAATTTCTGCAAGCAAACTGTGGAGACCCGGCTAAATGCGGCGTCTGCTCTGGGTCTACATTGTTTGTCTACGTCCAATAATTGGACTCAAGCCTTATATTTGTTAGGAAAAGTTGACATTTCTGCAAACAGACTGTGAAGACCCTGATAAGACTCTGCTAACTGCGGCGTCCGCTCTGGGTGTACATTGTTTGCGTACGTCCAAACATTTGACTCTTGGGCCGGCCTCGGTGGCTCAGTTGGATGCGCGTCCGACCGAAGGTCAGGAGGTTGCGGGTTCGACACCCCGCCGGGTCGGCAACATTGTTTCGTGGAGATTGCTAATGAAACACTTTCTACGGTCATTCTCTCCCTTCCGCTGATTTAAGAAGGGCAGTTGTCAGTTTCTGGCGAAAGAATGTGCACAATACTGGTTAACCGCTTAACCCTCAACACAAACAATCAAACATATGACTCTTGGCTTATATTGGTAAGATTCAATTTGACATTTCTGCAAGCAAACTGTGGAGACCCTGAGCAGACGCCGCTATCTGTGGCGTCCGCTCTGTGTCTATATTATTTGCCTGCGCCCAAATATTGGACTGAAAGCAACAAGTTGACATTTCAGCAAGCAAACTGTGGAGGCCCTAATCTAACTGTGGCGTCCGCTCTGGGACTACATTATCTGCATAGGTCGAAAAATTGGACTCTAGGCTTATATTGGTTAGGTGCAAGTTGATATTTCTGCAAGCAAATTATGGAGACCCTGATCAGACATCGCTAACTGTGGCGTCCGCTCTGGCTTACGGCCAAAAATTGGACTGTGGGCTTATATTGGTAGGTACAGGTTGATATTTCTGCAAGCAAACTGTGGACCCTGATCAGACGCCGCTAATTGTGGCGTCCGCTCAGGGTCTACATTATTACATCCAAGAAATGGACTCTGGGCTTATATTGGTAAGGTACAAGTTGATATTTCTGCAAGAAAACTGTGGAGACCCTGATCAGACGTCGCTAACCGTGGCGTCCGCTCTAGGTCTACATAATTTGCCTACGGCCAAAAGTTGGACTCTGGGCCTATATTGGTTAGGTACAAGTTGATATCTCTGCAAGCAAATTATGGAGATCCTGATCAGACGCCTCTAACTGTAGCGTCCGCTCTGGGTCTACATTATTTGCTTACGTCCAAAATTGGACTCTGGGCTTATATTGGTTAGGTACAAGTTGATATTTCTGCAAGCAAATTATGGAGATCCTGATCAGACGCCTCTAACTGTGGTGTCCGCTCTGGGTCTACATTTATTTGTAGAAGGATGCGTGTCCTGTTTTTATCAATTGAAGCTAGTTCTCGTTCCATCTTTCCCCTGAACAAAACTATTAGTTTAATATATTCTCACTTTGTCCAAACTATTCCCACTTTGCGCAGGCACATTTACCTTATCGATCACAATATCTCCTACACAATTCTAGAATTGTCCGCTACTATTCCGGAATTGGCGGACAAAGTAAGAATTCTTACTTTGCGCAAGACAATTCCGGAATTGCACCGATTCTTACTTTGCGCCGAACATATATATATATATATATATATATATATATATATATATATATATATATATATATATATATATATATATATATATATATATGTTTTGACAATGTCTCGATTGGAGACAATTTGTATGAAATGTCATAGCCTGTTTTCTAGGGAATAAAAAAAACAAAACATCATCAGTTTGTCGTCTGCTGAATTAGCCTAGCAACAGAAACCTCCATGTCGGCTCGTGAACTGATTAGACTCCACTTCAGTCCTGATGTAAACAAATTTAAAAAAAAAAGAAAGAAAAACATTTTAAAGTCTAAATATTTCTCGGGTGTAGAGATCAGGCGTGTCAAATAACATAGGCTTTATCTTAAGTTTGTGAGCGATTCGCCGGAGGTAACACAGTGATAAAATGCACAAAAATAACTAAATAGTGCAGTCGTTGGTACGCCGTCGCAAACTCACCGCCCCACTTTCATCAATAAGCAGACAGAAGTGAAAAATAATGTTGCTCTCGTACACTCTTACCACGCGAGGAAGGCGTTTTGCTTGTCGTCTTTCATTAATTTCGGCAAAATCTTCGAAAAATGAGTTTCACAACATCATTACTATATAATGTATATTAAGGCGGAAGTCGGTGACGTGATATCTGTTTATTTGCGCATATACATGTTTAAGTTACTTGCGTAATATTGAAGCGCAATTGGAGCCATGAACCAAGTAACACAATAAAATAGATACAGAAAACTGCACGATTTAGTTATTTTTGTGCATTTTATCGCTGTGTTAACTCCGGCGAATCGCTCTCAAACTTAAGGTAAAACCTGTTATTTGACACGCCTGACCTCTACACCCGAGAAATACTTAGACTCTCATATTGTTTTTTCGTTTACATGAGGACTTTAGGAAGAAGTATCCAGTTCACTAGCCGGATCAACCAGACATGGAGGTTTCTGTTGCTAGGCTAATTCAGCAGACGACAAATTGATGATGTTTTTTTTATTATTATTATTTTATTTTTCCCCAGAACACAGGCTGAGACATTTCATGCAAATTGTCTCTAATCGAGACAATATCAGTTGTCTCCAATCGAGATTATGTCAAAACCTGTTTTCTGAAAACAATAAGAAAAAATAATATTTCAATGTCATCTGCTGAAAACTTTACCGAGATGTTAAGCGTTTTCAATTGATCTACTCTCCTTACAACGTCTTTCGAAAACAAGGTTTTATGTGCATATGTGCGTTACCATGCTATGAACCATCCTCCTGCAAATATTTGTAAAGTCATATTTAGTAGTCCTTTGATCAAAAATATGTTGCAAAGAATTTGACAACTAAATTTTGTTAAGATTTTAGATTGCCTCCCTTGTCTAGTAGAACTTAAGTTTGTACATTATTTGTCACCATCGAAGCCTGTCATCCATAAACAAACACACGTTCTGTGTACACATCGCCCACACAACAACTGTGCAATAGCACTTCGAAACTGCTACCTGAGCAAAAACGGACGCAAGAAGACTCCCATTTTCTAATCTGTAGTGTGTTCTTTGTTTCCAAGGGCAATCTTTTTGACGTTTGTATCAGGTAATCATGTTATGACGTGTTATTTACAGGGACTCCAAATACAGAACTAATGAAGTGCTTTACTAACCAGATTTAGACGATAACTGGACTTTTTCTAGTAAAAGACAATTCAGAAGAACCGTTATAGCTACAACTGCATCCTGTCACAATAGAGACTTAAATATACAAATGCTATGTTCAGTCGAATCGGGCGTTTTAACACATAACCCACGCCTCCGAGTACTTGCGTCCAACAAAACAGATTACAACTAAAACTATCACCGTTTTTAAATACATTATTCCTGGTATGTACTCATGCCTCTCCATACAATGATAACCATATCTATGGCTTCTTAAAATGAAAGGGAAAATGTAACAGAACCAAATTGAGGGCAGGATAACAAAACATGAGGTAAACGATATGATCACTCCATTTTCTAAAGGAATCCAGAGGGAATCTGCCAATTACTTTAACAAGTTATACAATTTTAATGATTATGTTTAATTCTATTTTGCACACTATAATTGTTACAGCTTTCTGAATAGACGCTCTCAAGTGTGTTTGTCTGCGAGAATACTGGATAAAAGCTGTGGATGAAAGTACGTAGATCTAAATTCTTTTTTAAAGTATACGGAGGTGCTTGATCTTTTATGTGATTGATATATTCAAATACTTCATATACTAAAACTAAGACAATTTAAAATGTCGATTAATTGGTATTGGACAGTGAAGGTAAATTTTTACCTTTACAAGTGTGTTCATCTGCGAGAATACTGGCCAGTTGTAGATCAAGAAGAGACCGTTTTATCCGGCGTTACCTTAAATTTCGTGGATGGGGCCTTGGTCTTTGTTTCGTCGGTAAAAAAATCTTAGCAACGGCCAGTTTATGATACAAGGTCATTTTCAAATGCATTTCAATCCATTAGCAGTTCAGAAATTTTGAGAAAATGAAAAAAGTACGAACTCCTGTGGTAAGAATGCTTTTTTATCGTATGGCCGAACCTGCACAACCATTTGCTCTTTCAGTGTTTGACAATTTCGGCAAGGTATATGTATCAATTGAAGATTTAGCAATTAGAAGAATATATGTAGATCCGGACAGGCTACTTTTCATGTTCGATGAAACTATCCTAATATTTTAGATAAATGTTTTTGTGTACCCACCGTCAAACGCGGTTATTAAAATGGCGGCGAATCCTACGAAAAATACCGTAATCCGGCGTTATCTGACCGAAAATCCGGCGTTACGACCGGTTATCCGGCGTTACGGTTGGAGCGGTGATACGTGGCGGCATAATGATACATAACAACTCGCTGTACATATTTGGAAATATATACTGCATAACCCCTAGAAATATTTCCAGAGAGACTTGCAAATCCGACAAACAAAGGAGTGCGATAGCACGAATTTGGTTATAAGATTTGCAAGTGTCGCGGGAAATGTTTCTTTCATTTTAAATTCAAGATGTATAAGCTTATGTATTATACATATTAAAAAGAATTTTCCCGCAAGATTCTGTTTAGCGCTTTAGCTTGTTTGAGGTTCTCAAATGGCATCACTGTTTTTTGTGATGTTATGTATACTCAACACACAGCATGACAGAGTTCTAAAGGAAATAATTTCTCACTCTAGTGAGAACTATTTCCTCCAAGGAATTATGAATTATATTCTGCGCAGAAATTACTAAAACAACATTAGATATGTAATTAACGTACTCATTATCCTTATTTATTCCGCTTGTGAAAAAACAACAAATTTTGCGATAGTTTATATTTAAAAAAAATGTAACATGCGGATAAACCGAGTCCGTTAAAATAATTAAATTGAAAGTTATCATTAATTATAAACAGACACTGAAAATTTCTACCAAGGGAGATATGTTGTTGACTTCTTGTTTGTTTCACTGCAGGTCAACAACGCATTACGAAAACACGCCTATTCAAATATATAGAAAATTTTACCTCTCAAAACTGAAAATTTTCAGATGAAAAACTCTGATATTTTCCATATTTCTGCTCAAAACATAGATAGGCGGTTCTAACGAGTACCCGCAATCTATGTTTTCTAGCAAAATAAGAAAAATAATGTATACCCCTGTAAACCCCAGTTTTACTGTATAACAGTGGGGTTTAAGGGGGTCAAAATTATATAGGCATGTTTTCGTGATGATGGGAGCGAATTCGTTTAGAGCAGACCCTTTACGAAGAGAGGCAAAACCATTTTGACAAAGTTATCACCCCCTGAAATGTAGCCATATCCTTTACGATAATAACCAGTTAGACGGGACAAAGTAAAACCACACAATTGCAATTTGTATGTTTTCATAAAATACAACAATGTAGTTAAATAACCAGTACTTACATTTCAGCTTGTGGCCTGCCTGGTATACTGGCGTATGATTAGAAACAATTAGCCTCCGAGGTGCAGTAAATACCGCGACGCCATCCGCAGACGATCTTACATTGGCATGGGAAAGTCTGTTTTGGTTATTGCTGGGGTAAACAGAAGGAAACGGTGAGACAGGCTTTGGTAAAAACCAAGATTTTTAAGGAATCTGTGTCACTGAAAATGAAGTTGTTGCGATTGAGGCATATTTAATATTATAATGCTTCAAAATTATTTTACCCTTGAAAACTCCAAAATGAAACCCAGGCCATTTGCTAGCCTTGATTTACCCATAGCTGTAGTGAGCATGTTCCTTTGATTACATTGCCATATATGGGAAAACAGCCATTTCGTTGAAAACGGCCTGCTACGTTTTTCTGGGAATGCTTACACACATAACTTATATTAGGAAGTGACTAATATCACATCACGAAAACACGCCTATATGATTTTGACCCCCTTAAACCCCACTTTTATATAATAAAACTGGGGTTTACAGGGGTATACATTATCTTTCTTATTTCTGCTCAAAAAACATAGATTGTGGGTACTCGTTAGAACCGCCTCGGCGAGGCGGTTCTAACGAGTACCCACAATCTATGTTTTGAGCAGAAATATGAAAAATATCAGAATTTTTATCTGAAAATTTTCATATTTTTGGTGGTAAAATTTTCAATATATTTGAATAGGCGTGTTTTCGTGATGATGTATAAGTGTGCGTTTTGCGAGAAAACCGTCCGATTGTATAATATCGTATGATCGATTAAATGTCAAATGACCTACATGTATATGTCCTCAAGGACTAGCTGTCAGCCATTTTGGATACCACTGAGAAAAGCAAGTGGGTAGGATAAGGTACCATGAATTTGGCTGGAAGCAGTGGGTTACTGACATATATATTGATTCAGCAACGTAAATGGGCCTTTAATATTTATATTAACATTTATATTAAAAATAATTTCTACAACATGTTTTTCCTTACCTTTCATGAAGGTAAAGTTCACTGCCGTAAATGTCTCTCTTACAATATTCCGGGAAAAAATAATAATACCGAAAGTAAAGTCTTATCTTCCTAGATGAACCAAGGGATAACCTTTTTTTTCACAGGCAGTTATTTCAAAAGAGTAATTTAAAGTCATAGAGACACACCCTATATTTTTTCACTCCATTAGCAATGACCTGATATAGTGCCTTCTACACATGGTGGTACAAATTTACCGTTACCAGTAAAAACCAACGCAATAGAGCTTTCCTGCTGAAAGCTGTCTTTTGACATACATGTATGTTAGGACTCAGATCAGCCGTTGTTGTGTGCTTTAAGGGTTGCTGGGGATCCAATGAGTGTCTAAAAGCAACCAGCAAAGACCCTGATCTTAGAGACATTCCAATGGAATAGATAAATGATCGAACAAATGATCACAGGTGGACTAGTGTATGGGTGATTGGATGGGTAGAATGAGGGAAGTACTCTCAGGAGGACGCACCAATGTTAGGGGCTAACTTGAATGGTAATTAACAAAGCGGAATAGGGCCTATTCTCCGACTTTTTACAAATCGTTTTTTAAAAGTAGTTGCCAAAGAAAAAAAAAGAAAAACAAAGTAGAAAACAAGTCAGTAACTAATCTTTAATAGATATTTAAAACAAAAAATGACAATATCTGTGTTGGGTTGACCGGGGTGATAACTGCTGAAAAAGAACTGCTATAGATAAAAAAAAAATATTTTTCTTTTATGTTTTTTTTTTTTTAGTGCTTTTAGTATTTCGTGTTCGTTCCAGTGTTTCTGGTCGCTTTTGTAAGTCTAGGTACCCCTTATGACATGCAGTGTAATCAGAGGGACTATTTTCATCTGGGCACAACTAGACTCCAAGGCGAACATTCGATATCACTGAAAACTTTCATTCAATCCACATAATCAGTCTATACATTTGCGCTTATGTTTACAGGGTGAAGTCACAATTTTAACTGATCAAACATTTTTTTTTAATAAAAACAACTATCAGCATCACATTTAACACACTACGCAAATAAAATAAGCCTATTTATTGATAGCAATATGGATTTAGAAACGCTTGAAGTCGATCGCAAGAACTCATCCACCGTACATTTTTTTTTTCCATACATGCTTTGTATGCACGGGCGAACAAACTATAAACAGATCGCCGTGTAAAGAAAAATATTACATTTCTTAACTTTATGGTCCATGGATCATGTCTGAAAACAGTGTCGCAGACTTGAAGTTTGTATAAATCAATTAGTAAAGCAAATAATTCACATGATTGGCGTGTATAATTACCAAATTCTTGTTGCAACTTCTTCTCCAGCCTCACGGAAGTGACCTAACAACATAACACGAGGAATCTTCGATAAAAAAGTAATTCCATGAAAAAAAAAAGTTTAATTTTATCATTGGTGCTTTCACACTATTACGTGTAATATGTTGCAAATTTAATGAATGACATTTTAGCTGAAATAATTTTCTTTCACATGCATAAAATTTACATTTAAATGATATATTTATTAAATTATTTAAATAGAAAGTTCTTATGTAGGTGCAATAATTTTGTTTTAGATGACCAAAGTTTTGGTTTTAACTGCTATAGAATGAATTAAATGGCAAACAATTTCATTGATAATGTACTTTTAGATTTAAATGGTATAAAATGATTTTAAATGCATTGAATGCATTAAATGCATTGAAATCGGTTATGATGTGCTTCGCTTTAAATGCTTTAGATGTTTTACACATCACGAAAACATGCCTATATAATAAAACTGGGGTTTACAAGGGTATACATTATTTATCTTATTTCTGCTCAAAAACATAGATTATGGGTACTCGTTAGAACCGCCTCGTCGAGGCGGTTCTAACGAGTACCCACAATCTATGTTTTGAGCAGACATATGAAACATATCAGAATTTTTTATCTGAAAATTTTCCTTTTTTTGATTGTTATATTTTCAATATATTTGAATAGGCGTGTTTTCGTAATGATATGTAAACAAAGTGTAAGCAATGCTGTAAAAATACCCTGTATATGCATAAATTTTGTGCATAAATGTTGGTTTAAATTAAAAAAAAAATACATTTAACATTAAGAAAAAAAAATCATTTAACTGCATAAGCATGCCGGAAGTCTAATTACGTCACGTAATCCGGTATAGGTATAAAGCGCTATATTTAGAATTACAAGGTTGGCAGGAACGTTCCTTTCGCGAAAGATCATATGTGATAAATCTACGGAACCCCAGAAGGGACATTTCTTCTCCAATATTTAGCAGAAACAATTAAAACAATAAAAGTAGAATGGAAATGAAAACAAAAATTATGTCGTTTAAACGATATAATATGACGTTTAAACGATATAATATACCATTTAAACGATATCTTTATCTTTCCATTCCAAAACAGTAGAATGGAAATTGAAACAAAATATATGTCGTTCAAACAATATCTTTATTTTTCCATTCTGAAAAATTAGAATAGAAATTCAAACACAAACAAGAGGACCATGGGCCATGGCTCACTCACCTGAGTGCATTAGCCACTGCTGATATGCAGGAACACAAACATCACGAAAACATACCTATATTATTTTGACCCCCTTAAACCCCACTTTTATATAGTAAAACTGGGGTTTACAGGGGTATACATTATTTTTCTTATTTCTGCTCAAAACATTGATTGTGGGTACTCGTTAGAACCACCTCGGCGAGACGGTTCTAACGAGTACCCACAATCTATGTTTTGAGCAGAAATAAGAAAAAATATCAGAATTTTTTATCTGAAAATATTCATTTTTGGGTGATAAAATTTTCAGTATGTTTGAATAGGCATGTTTTCGTAATGTAACATGAGAGGTACTGGTTGCAGATGTTGGACGAACAGATGATATATTATTGCATTATGTTTAAGGATAATTAAGTCTAGATAACAACAATAAAATAAATGGTAAGATATTCCTGTCGTAGATATACCTTCCTTTTGTGATAGGAACATTACATTCGCTGTATAGCTATACCGGATTGCGTGACGTAATAAAAACCTTCCCGGCATGCTTATGCAATTAAATGATTTTTAAATGTTAAATGTTGTTGAAAAAAATAACCAAAATTTATGCATGTACAGGTTGTTTTTTTTTACAACATTTGAATAACTTTTTATACCCCCGCCATACAATAGTAGCGGGGTATTATGGTTTCACGTTGGACGTCCGTGTGTCAGTCAGTCCGTCCGTCCGTCTGTCAGTCGTACGTCCGTCCGTCCGTCCGTCCGTTTTTCGTTTCCGGATGGTAACTTGAGTAAAATCAAAGGACTGATAGTCCTAAGAGTCTGCTAGCTTGTAAAGTATTGAAGGAGTGCTGTGTATCTTCTGTGCAAACACAATACATGCAAAGAAGATAGGTGGCATTCCAATGCTACCAATACTACACCATAAGATGGCGCTCTATGGAATATATCAAGCACCTGGGCAATGTACTTCCTGAAAAGAAGACTTTCTTTAAAAACTCTATTAAAAGCGAAGACTGCATATGGGTTGAATGAGAAAGTCATAGCGAGTGTTGTCTCTAAATCAAGGAAAGGATACTCCACTAAGGATATGATATTTTTTTCACTTTCCAGTGATAATGCTGGTTGTCAAGTGAAAAATAAGATGGCAAATCACATGGCTCTAAATAGTCATGATATGTCTTGGAATTCTTTTTTTGCATACTTGTATAATTTATCTCCTGCAAACAGAATTTCATTCATGATGTTAACATTCCACAGGTTGGTACAGATCCTTTTCTGTACAGCTTTCACCATAAATAAACACCATGGTAGGCATTGATGTCCTCTTGAATCAGGACTAAATATCTCATCTCCTTGATGGATACTTCCTTGCAATAATACAGAATGCATTTTGTTGTAGATTTATATGATTTGATGGACCTGGATTTTGCTCTGTATCCATATTTTCACACTTGCTTACAACCAGTGGCTTCATTCAATATTAAATTTACATTCAGAGACAAGGCTTTGTGAGAAAATTTACTATTCCTTGAAAAACAACCAACATGAACACTCTGTACTACAGGCTTTCATATCAATTTCTCAAAATCAGTCAGATGGAAATGCATTTTACTTGTTTTAATGTATAAATAAGAATGGGTCTTTACTGAGACATCTGTGTGAACAGATATACATAAATAATCTAACTATGTACTGAAAAACTAAATACAATTATTTCTCTTCTGTTTTGTTTCTTTTTCACACAAAATCCATTTTATTATCTGCATATATAGGCCAATGCAGTGATTGGAGTAATGAACCTCTTTATTTTCCAATGAAGTTTATCACCTGATTATTCCAAATGAGTGTATCTCCAGCAGCAATTTCCAATTTCTAGAACTATTAAAGTTCAACTCTAAGCTCCAGTTCATACAAATTCAACACCTGATGTAGCTCCACGATTATTCTAGTGCAATTTTATAAATTTACTCTATCTTTATCAACTTATTATTAAAACAAAAGCAGATTAAATAAATTTGAAATGGCTATGTTCAGTCCAGATTCGCTGTAATAACTGATTGTCATTTGCTAGTGTTTCACCTAAGCATCAACAGATTAGCCCGACCAGCTATGCCTACCCTTTTCAAGAGATTTTCAGATGTCCAAAAAAAGAAGTGTCATAAACCTATAAATGGGCCAGCAGTCGTAAAACAAATCCGTGTCACTGAGGTGTGAATAAAGTTATTTCATGTAGAAGGAATGAATTAAGTGCCTGATTTCTCGCTATATTCAATATCGAATAAGTAGATTCTGATAATGTAAATACTGATACCTTTCTTTTTCGTTCAGCTTCCGTTGCTAAGCACAACATCAAAGATGGCGAGCGGTCCTACTAATCACCCCATGGCACCCCACGGTATCCCATGGCAGCCCACGGCATCAAACTATATGGACATTTATCATAAAACATGTTATAGATGGACAAGTATACTTTTGCAATACTCGTCTTCATCTTAATAAACAGAGATTTATATTGATGATGATGACTTGTGTTTGATTTAAAATATTATGTCTAAAACTCTCGTAATTTTTTGCGCCCCATGGCATCAAAATATATGAATATTTACCATAAAATATATGTTTTAGACGGCCAGTAAAAGTTATGTAATACTTGTCTCTGTCTAAATAAACAGAGTATTTATACTGATGACTAGTATTTAAACTTGAATATAAAATGTAATTTTAAGTTAAAACTTGTTTTTGATAGACTATCAACTTACACCATTGGTCTCTTTGCTATATTTTAGCGTCAGTTTGAATCTTGGTGTTTAGGCGCCCCGAGATAATCGCCTGAAGTAAGTTTAATGTCTTAAACTATCACAAAAACAAATTTGGATACATAAAACTACTACCCTGGTGTAATTTCAGCATTCAGTTAATAAATACAATGAAATAATTTAGTGCCGTGGGGTGCATTGGGATGCCGTGGGGTGTCATGGGGTGATTAGTAGGACCCCGTGCCGAGTTAACGCCTTGACAAAAGTAGCGCGTGTATTACTACACCGAATTTTGAAGTCTATGTTTCAAATTGCATTATCTAAATCGATTTCAGTTACAGATATGTTAGCGAAATAAAAAAGCCATACAAAATTCCGCTGCTTCACATTCAGTTCACCGTAATAGTGCCGCATTGCGTCTGATTAAGAAGTAGTGCGCGTATAAATATATGCATAAATAGCTGTGATGAAAATCCGCTGGTAAAACCCCATGCGATTGCAAAGAGCCTGCTAGCTGTCGCTAGCAGACTCAAAAACAATGGTTTTTCACCAAATTTGGTATGTGCATTGATATTGTGGAGATCTGGTTTGGGATTGCTAATGGGCAAATTTCGTCAAATTTTGACGCAGTTATCTGCCCGAGACACGCCTATATTTTCGTTTCCGGATGATAAATTGAGTAAACGTCAATGGATTTTCACCAAACCTGGTATGTGCATTGTTATTGTGGAGATCTGGATTGCTAATGGGCAAATTTCGTCAAGTTTTGATTGATTTATCTGCCCGAGACACGCCCATATTTTCGTTTCCGGACGATAGCTTGAGTAAATGTCAAGGGATTTTAACCAGACTTGGTACATACATTGATATGAAGGAGATCTGGTTTGGAATTGCTAATGGGCAAATTTTGTCAATGATTGACCGAGTTATCTGCCCGCGACACGATAATGGTGGGGTATTATTGTTTAACGTTTTGTTTTTTTATTTACATATGAAAAAACTTCTAATGCATTTAAAGCGAAAATACATCATAACCAATTTAATGCATTTAAGATAATATTTATATCATTTAAAATTTAAAGAAAATTATAAATTAAATTGTTTGTCATTTAAACCATTCTATAGCAGTTAAAAAGAAAGAAGTTTGGTAATTCATAACAAAATTATTGCACGTACATAAGAATTTTCCATTCAAATAATTTAATATATCATTTAAACATAAAATTTATGCATTTAAACAAAATGATTTCAGCTGAATATTCATTCATTAAATATTGCAACATATTACACGCCATGTCAAACCATTTCATACAGTCTGTTTTCAACTTTTCAACTAAACAAAAATTAAAGTTATCAAAAAAAGTCACGATCATTTACCCGCTGGAACTATGTGGCGAATGAACTTTTTTTGTGAAACGGCCCTTCCACTTTCGTCAACTTTCACTTGACACAGCCATTACATAGGCTTCAGCAGCTGAAAAATATCTTCAAATAGTAGCTTTCCTAAACAAAGATTCACATAATGAACAGAAAGAGATGATTCTCAAATGATTGTGCTTCACGAAAATGGGCATTTTTCTGCGGTCAACCATGCTTGAGAGTGTTTGTACGTCTATGCATTCAGGTTTAACATTTTCGTTTTCTCGTTTCAAGATGGCGAACTTGACACGTGTAACCATACCTCCCTTGGTTCACTTATTTATTTATATTAAACTGCTGACGAATGGCTTGTGGCCAGAAAAGGGGGCGAGGGGGTTGGCGGGAGAGGGGTGGGGGAGGAGGGGAGGGGGAAATAACTTAAACAATGATTAAGCATTTTGTGTATGGATTTTCATCCCTGGCAGTGTCTAAGTGTATTGTTGCAAACATTAGGTTTGACAGAGAGTAGTACTATTTGTCGTATTAAAACAAACATACTGTATGTTCAATGAACTGGTATGCTCTGTGTGTTTCAGTCTTATACTGACACCCCACCCATTTGGAGTCGACCAAGGGTTTAATACGAGTATCGACAGACATGTTTGCTAGATATTATTCTGGCACCATCTTAACAGTGCGTTTCTAGCTATTTTCTTCTGACTGATATAATTGTTGATTTAGACTACATTTGTATTTGTTCTTCTTGTTATTTGAAATGTCTCATTTGATTGAGAAGACCATGGTTTTTCAACATATGATTTCAACATATACAGCAGATTTTTTACGTATGATTTCTGATCCAATAAACGGCAAATGTGTTTCTGAAGCCTATTTTTTTCATCCGAAATCATACGTAAAACGAAGCCGGTAGTATGAAATACGGTGTTGAAAAAACATGTTCTTCTCAATCACCACCTACTCTCCACCATTCTCCTTACGAACTACCCATCAGCAAAATGCCTAGTTTTTGTGCAATGGCAAAATAATGCGATATGTTTCCTTGAATTACACAGTAACATGTTAAACTTTCACTGAAACGGTGATGTATTTAACCAGAGATTTGTAATCTCTCCAAGAACTGGAGATTTACATGCCTGTCTGTCACCAAACGGCAAAAATTCACCAAAACGGCAAAAATCTGACCACCCTTGCATCGGGAGAAAATTTATTTTTCTTCCGTACTCGCCTAAAGAACTACAATTCCGGTCTGATTAAATGGGAAACTAATTACAGCGCCCGATTCTGGACATCGGCGATCTTGCTAAAATGTCAGCCTTATTTCAACTGACCTCCACCTTCCATCACGAAAATATACTTATAATATTGATCCCCTTAAACCCCACTTTATATAGTAAAACTGGGGCTTACAGGGGTTTACATTAGATTTCTACTAAAAACATAGATTATGGGTACTCATTAGAATCGCCTCGGCGAGGCGGTTCTAACGAGTACCCACAATCTATGTTTTGAGCAGAAATATGAAAAATATCAAAGTTTTTATCTGAAAATTTTTGGTGGTGAAATTTTCTATATATTTGAATAGGCGTATTTTCTTAATGAACGCCACCTAAATTGACTCCCAACTCCGGAAGATCTTTTTACGGTTTTCTTGTCACAACATGGTGTTGTGCGTGTGGAGATAAGCAGCCGTGATAGTGGAGTGGACGATTTACAATTTTATTTGAAATGTTTTAGTCTTATTTTCGATGAATCTGAGTCACTTACATAGAATACCCTTGAGCCGCAAAAAAAAAAAAAAAAAAAAAAAAAAAAGAAAAAAAAAAAAAAAAAAAAAAAAGAACGTACCGACGGGGCCCGAGGTTATAAATTATTTTTCATGCTCAACTCTGCTGAGCATGAAATTAGTCCCACTAATAAATATCAAATACCTAACAACTGCAAATTCTTTTGTGCTAAACATTGCTGAGCATGAAAATTACTCTGCTAATAAATATGAAAATGCCAACTATGCCAATAGTTGGCATTTTCATATCATCACGAAAACACGCCTATATAATTTTGACCCCCTTAAACCCCGCTTTTATATAGTAAAACTGGGTTTTAGAGGGGTATACATTATTTTGCTTATTTTTGCTCAAACACATAGATTGTGGGTACTCGTTAGAACCGCCTCGCCGAGGCGGTTCAAACGAGTACCCACAATCTATGTTTTGAGCAGAAATATGAAAAATATTAGAGTTTTTTTTTTTTATCTCAAAATGTTCAGTTTTTTTAGGCGAAATTTGATATATATTTGACTAGGCATGTTTTTGTAATGTATTAGCAGAGAAAATTTTATAACCTCGGGGCCGGAGTCTTATCGGAATCTTCACTGGGCGCATTTTGGTGAGCCAAAGATGCAAAGTTTCTTCATACGGACAACGAAGACTCTGATCAGACTGCGATGATGCGCAGGTTGACTTGAATCTTCGTTGGGCGCACTTGTCAGAAGGTACGTTTTCTCAAGCTGCGGCTCAAGAAATCTCAGTCAGTTATAAACATGTAAATTTGTATATATGGCTATTTTAGGTGCATCTGGTTCCGTAGTGTAGCTATCACCTCTGTTTTACGCGCAGAAGGTCCTGGGTTCAAGCCACAGCGGAATATTTCCTTGTTTTGTTTTCCAACATGGAACCCAACGCCGCTATCATGAAGTCTGAGTCGACGGTCAAGAACACTGTGTCGGTTAAATATGAAAGACCGGTAGTGACATTTCAGCTTCAATAATTCGAGGTTTTAACATCACGAATTCACGAAAAGTTGAATTCGTGAATTCGTGATGCTGAATTCGTGAAGTTGAATTCGTGACTTCGTGAAGCTGAATTCACGAAGTTGAATTCGTGAATTCATGAAGCTAAATTCGTGAAGTTGAATTCGTGACTTCGTGAAGCTTAATTCATGAAGTTGAATTCGTGAATTCATGAAGTTGAATTCGTGAAGTTGAAATCGTGATTTCGTGAAGTTGAAATAGTGAATTCGTGAAGTTGAAACCTTGAATTAATGTAGTTGAAATGTCATTACCGGTCTTTCGTAGTTAAAGTACATAATTGTGTATATGCAACTGTACTTTTGTAGATTATATCTGCTATACTTAATCAATATTTCTATTTCATAGAAATCTATTCATAAACAGGAAGAAATATACAAACGACAAGTGTTTTATTCAGCGCATCAACATTGACAGTAAATGGCTAAGGCAGATACAATATTTATCATAAGCAAATTTAGAATTTTTAACACATGATCACGTTAAAAAGCCCGTGCGATGTGGACCCCTGTGAGACCTCTCTTATGTGGTAAAACTTGGATTCACATGGGTATACATTATTTCTCTCGTCTCCGCCCCACATACAGACGGTGGGTGCACGCCAGGACCGCTACAGACGCGGCTCCAACGAGCACCCACAATTCACATCCGAGCAGAAACAAGAATAATAGCACATATTTTTAACTAAAGTTTTCCATTTTTACAGCTGTAAAAATAACATATTGCACAGGCGAGCCAACGTAAATTTAAAACAATCAGTCATAGTAGTCAGGAACTAGACCTTTGTTCAGTTCAGGGTCTATAAACCTGTATAAACATTATAATAACATTATAATTAGCTTTACACAACATCAAATTAAAGGTATTTTGAAACAGAATATATAAATACCTTAGGAATCCACACTTTCTCTTAGTTTTTAGCAAATTTCAATGAAATCGGATGACAGTTTAAAGAAACAACGAATACGATTATCGAGAAAAAGTTTTTTTTTATATTTAGTCTTTGATTCGTTATATTTTTAGCTCACCTGGAGCATCCAGGTCAGCTTATGCCATGGCCTATTATCCGTCCGTCCGTTGTTAACTTTACACATTTTCGACATACCCAGTAAGTATTCTTTATAAATCTATAGCGGGCCGTTATCGGCCCGTCAGCTAAACTGACGGACCGATAACGGCCCGCTATACATTTAAAAAGAATGCTAGCTGGGGATCTCCTCCAGAACCATAAGTTGGATTTAGCTAAAGCTTAGTGGGAGGCATTGTGACAACATGGAGATTCAAATTTATTAAAATCATTCCGTTCTGATATCCAAGATGGCCGCCACAGGGACCATCTTGAGATTCTTCAAATGACATCGCCTTCCAAACCATAAGTCAGATTGAGGCGAAGCTTGATGGGAGGCATTGGAGCGTTATAGAGGTCCAGAATTGCAAAAATCGTTCCGTTCCGATATTCAAGATGGCTGAGCCAAAATTTGATTAGAGGCATCGGAGTGACATAGAGATTCAGAATTGCAAAAACTGTTCCGTTTCGATATCCATCCGTTTCGATATCCATCTTGAAATTCTTTAAACGGCATCTGCTCCCAAACCGTAAGTTAGATTGAACCGAAACTTGATGGGAAGCATTGGAGCTGCATAGAGATGCAGAAGTGCTTACATCGTTTCGGGACAGCCATCTTGACAATCTTGAAATCACATCTGCTCCAGAACCTTAAGTCAGATTGAGCTCAAACTTGGTGAGAAGCATGGGGGTCACATGGAAATTTAGAATTGCTAAAATCATACCGTTCCGAGATCCAAGATGGCCGCCATGTCGGCCATCTTAAAAATCTTCAAACGACGTCTCTTCCCAACCTATAGGTTGGATTGAGCTGAAACTTAATGGGAGGCATCAGAGCAACATAGGGTTTCAGAATCGCTGAAATCGTTTCGTTCCGACATCCAAGATGGCCCCCAGAGTGGCCATCTTGAAAATCTTCAAACTATGTCTGCTCCCGAACGGTAAGTCGGATTGAGCCTTAACTTGGTGGGAGGCATTGGAGGGTAATGGATATTTAGAATTACTAAATTGGTTCCGTTCCAATATCAAAGATGGCCGCCATGGTGACCAGCTTTAAACCTTGAAATAACATCTGCTCTGGAACGATAAGTCGGATTAAGCAAACTTGGTGGGAGGCAATGGGGAGACATGGAGATTCAGAACTGCTAAATTCGTTCCATTACGACTCTCAAGATGTCCGCCATGGGGGCCATCTTGAAATTCTTCAAAAGACATCTCCTCCCAAACCGAGATACGGATTGAGCCCAAACTTGATGCTAGACATCAGAGTGGCTTAGATATTCAGAATTGTTAAAATAGTTCTGGTCCGATATCTGAAATGGCCCCCGAGATGGCCATCTTGAAAATCTTCAAACCTTATCTTCTCCCGAATGGTAAGTCAGACTGAGCCAAAACTTGGTGGGAGGCATTGAGGTGACATGGAGATTAAGAATTGCTAAAAATATTTTGTTACGATATCCACCCGCCACAACAGCCATCTTGAAGATCTCCAAGTTTTGCTTTGCTCCAGGTCAGCTTATGGCATGATCTGTTGACCATGGTCCGTCCCTCATCCGTATGTCCGTCAGTAACCTTTCACATTTTTGACATCTCCAATAGAATCGTATCCATGATGGCCGCCATGAAAGTCTTCAATTGTTATCTGCTCCCAAACAGTAAGTCGGATGGAGCGAAAACTTGGCGGAAGGCATCGGAACAGCATGATGATTTAGAATTGCTTAATTGGTTCCGTTGTGATATCCAGGATGGGCACCATGACAGCCATCTTGAAAATCTTCAAATCATATCTGCTGCCGAAATATAAGTCTGACTGAGCTTAAATATGGTGGGAGGCATTGGGTGTTATGGAAATTTAGAATTGCTAAAATCGTTCTGTTCCAATGTCCAAGATGGCTGCCATCTTAAAATTCTTCAAGCCACATCTCCTCCCAAACAGTAAGTCAATTTGAACCGAAACTTGATGGGAAGCATCAGGGTGATATGGAGATTTAGAATTGCTAAATCGTTTAGTTCCAATATCCAAGATGGCGTCCTGGTGGCAAAGTTGAAACTCTTCAAATAACACAAGATTCTTAATCGCTGAAGGCAATCTGATCTAATAGCCAAGATGGCCACCATGGCACAATGTAACATATCATGATCAGCCTAATCCAGGTAAGCGATTTCTGGCCCACTTAGGCCTCTAGTTTAATTTTTGAACTAAAATTTGTCTTAATAAGTCATATTGACTGCACTTGAGTAAAAAATGCACTTCATATTCTAGTTCACCAGAATCACAGATTCTACAAACGCTTTCATTTTCGGAATATGAATGTACCTTCCATCTTCTATTGGAAATTTATGTGCGCTTATTCTCAGTTTACTAATCATAGCTCTTTCATTTCCTGATTGCAGTTGATCAACATAGTTTTGGCGGTTACCTATTCTGTAAAATTTCATTCAAACATTAAGTTTCTTGGACATTTTAACCTCATATCTTGTTCTTGGAGCAGTGTGTCTGTGATACGCTGTTTAATGCATAAGGAATTGTAACTATTAAAAGCAGAAGTATTGAATATATTACCGATCTGAATGTATCAATTATTGTGTGTCTTTGTGGCCTTCACTATCTCAGAAACTACGTAGACTATCGGGTGATGGCGATAAATGTTGCCAGTTGCTGGAAACAGAATTCAAAATCTTACTTCTAAGGAGCAATCGGTTTAGTTCTGCGCGACATGCATCATTTGAGGCTGACACTTAAGATTTCTTTTATAAACTTTAAATGCAAATATTCATAAGGGGCTGAGTCGTTACAATAGCAAAGAATATCCCCTCTTTCGCTACAATATAGCATGAAAGGAACAACTAATTTATCGAACAATTTCTCTACGAGATGGCATGGATTGTCAAGGCCAACTATTTTCTTGATCCTAAACAGTTCTCTTTTAGCCTTTTCCATTTATAGCATACCTCTGTGTGCCAAGGACCCAGTATGTTTAAAGGTGACACCTAAATAACATTAAGAATTAACAGTTTCCAATTTACTTTTTGCATGATTATATATATATATATATATATATATATATATATATATATATATATATATATATATATATATATATATATATATATATATATATAGTAGAATACTAGCCGGGGTCGCACTATACACTATACTATAAAACTATTTGCTCAGACTTGTCATCAAGAAACATTACGAGTCTGATCAGAAGTATCAGAAGTATGTAGACCGTAGTCTGACCTGAGCATTTAGTCTGTGCAGATCCATTTTCTCTTGGATCCGAGCTTATGGTGCAATTTAGTCGTATGTGGAAACCAAGGTGCAAGACGAAATCAGCGTTTAAAACTTCCTTTCTTGTACTTTTGACACAATACAAGAGTGCATTCCTAAGTGTGCATTCACGCATACAAAAGCGAATGAGATCATTTTAGGCCACTCAGATGAGGACGTACCTTTTTTAAGTTTTTTTTTTTCTACTCTCCGACGACAAATAGATAAACTACTTTTTTTTCATCACAAAACAGAGTTTGGCATTTCATGCAAACTGTGTGTATTGAAATGAGTCTGCAAGCGGACAATTAAGGCCCGGATCACACTACGCGGACGTGCAGACTAATATAGTTTCCGATAAAGGCCTATTTTTGCATAACATGACCCATGTATGTTAATGCTTAGGACTCGGGGTTAAACTTTCAGCAGACGACATATAAAAATATTTTTCTTATTTCCCCCAGAAATCACGATTTGACATTTCATGCAATTTAAATAAAATGTCAAATCCTGCTTTCTGAAAAAAAAAATAATAAGAAGAAGAAGAAAATTATCAATTCTGGGAAAAATAGAAAAAAAAATATCAATTTGTCGCCCGCTGAATTAGCCTAGAGAGTGGTAACTAGAGCATACTTGAGCCTCAACGTGAAGGAGTATACCTTCTGACAAGTCTTCCCAACGAATACACACATCAGCCTGCTCACACGCACGGTCAGATTGGAGCCTTCGTTGTCCGCATGAAGAAACTTTGCAGCCTTGGCTATCCAAAACGTGCCCAGTGAAGATTCTGATCAGATTGTGCGTCCGCATCTCGTGGGAGGGGGGGGGGCGGGGGGGGGGAGTAGCTTCCTATATATGGCATAGTACGGATGTGCGTGCCGAATGGCCCCCTTTTTCAGCGCTGCAAGGTATATGATTGGCCCCCTCTTTTTTCTTTTTCAGCAAGAAGTATATGAATGACCGCAATTTTCTGGATTCCTATGTGAAAGGCCCCATTTTTCTGACATCCTTGTATTTGCACATATTTTTCGCTCAGAGATTTTTCGAGGCTGCTTGTTCTCTTGGTATTCAATGAATTTACTGTGATATTTGTCTAACGACCAGCAATAAATGGGTACACAAAAATAAAAAGGCAGTATATGAATAGGTCAACATTTTGGATGATCAAGTATATGAATGGGTCCGTTTTTTCAAAGGCCAGGTATATGAATGGGGTAGGTTTTGAAATACTGGCTCGCACACCCGTACCACTATTACCCCTAAGTTACCGCACCCCCACCCCCCCCACCCCTCCACGCCCAATCCCGAGGTCCGCATTTACCTTAATTTACCTTATGTGTCTATTTACCTTAAGTATTCGGACAGACATGCCTGAGTTAACAATGTAGACAGGGTCTTAAAGATTTTCCATTTATCCAGCAGTTTTCACAAATATTAGCCTAAGTTTTCACAGTTTTCACACACATTTAGCCTAAGTAGTCAAATAGGCAGCCTTAGTAAACAATGTAGATCTAGATCAGACATCGCAAAAACGCGACATCTAATCAGGGTCTACAATGTTTGTCTCGCATCTAGCAGAAGTTTAGACACAACATCTGGGCCCAGTTATTAAAAACTAACGATGTCGTTAGCTAACGTATCGTTAAAACTTTGATCAATTAATATGGCATACACACTAATATTTGTTTGCTTAAAAATGTGAATAGCTTTTGCATTTCAAAAGCTACCCACATTTTTACAGCGAAAATACCTGTGAATTAAATATTGTACTTACTGGAACAGTTTAGATTTTGACCACTAACGAGCTCGTTAAGCTAACGATGCTTTGAACAACTGGGCCCAGGTTGTTAAAAGGACTCACATTTTCTAGGTTTAACCGATTTTAGTCTGGAGACATCGTGGGGATTCGCAATGGCGTGCAATCGACTGCTCGATCTAGCTGGATGTCTTTCTTTCTATTTGTCGTATCTTAATTTAGCATGAGAATGAATTGACCAAAATGAGGACGAATTGACAGATGAGTACAAGTTGAACAAAGAAGGACGAATTGACCGAGAAAAAAAAATTTTAGTACGAACTGACCGAAATGAGAGCGAATCGACTTTAGTACGAATTGACTTCGTACCCCTGGCTCATGCATTTGTTCCTTGGCCAATTTCAGACCTCTCCAATTTTTTAAGACTAACCATGCTATGGGCAAACTCAGCAGACGACATACTGATGATATTTTTTCTAATTTTGTCAGGAAAATAGGATCTGTCAAATCCGTTTTTTCAAAATGTCGTCTGCTGTCATTTTTACCCAGCATGCAAAGTGTAAACGAGTGTTAAGATTTGCAGAAGGTAAGCGTGAACACTAAAGCCAAAATAGCACTTGAAGCTGCTGAATAACTACGAGAAGGTATCCAACACATCTGGCCGCAGCGCAGCACTCTCAACCAAATGTTCGACCACCGATGCTAAAATCCTCCGGCTTCACATCTACGAACATATGCAGGAATTCTCGTACTACAGGTACTAATCCGCACCAATCGGTCCCTTCTGTGACGTCACAGCATGTCGCTAGTTCTCAGACAGGTGGCCTCGGACCACAATTATTTTTCCATTACCTTTCGTACAAAGACCTCTTGGGAAAAAAATGCTGACAACTTTGCAATCGATGCATACTTTCTTCTGCTTATGTCATCATTTCTTACCTTCAAATTTATCCACTTTACACATGACCATGACCAGCTCCTTTTCCTGCTGTCGTCTGTCAAAGTAAACACCTGTCAGTTCATACCAGTTACGGCCCATGTAGGCTCACTTCTTAGGGGTGTGCTTAGGTTCACCTGTTTTCCTGAAATCAAAAGGAAACAAAACAAACTCTTAATTTTCAAAACACCTACATGTTGATCTATCAAAAGAATCACAGTGAAGTAGTCTGCTCAGTCACTCTGGCATAAGACACAGCATCCAAGTGAGGGACTATTTGTGCGACTATATTTCCTTATTTTGGACAACGAATCAGGGGAGGTAATTGTGGACTGGTTCCTATCAGACCTCTTTTTTTAAACCAAGTTACACCATGTGCTGTTTACTTAGTTTCTACACATGTCTGCAATCATCAGAGCAAATATTAGACCAAGTTCTTAAAGTCCAGGACTGTGACAGCATTTCAAACACAGGTACCCATAATGAAGTTTTGGAACTTTTTCAAAAGCCAAACTTGTTTTTCTGAAAAACACTAAATTTGCAATATCTCACTTATTTTGGGGATTTTTTTTATGAAATAAAAAACATACAACACCCTGTGATAGCCTCCTATTGATGCAATTCTAATCTATGACCAAAACAATGGTTCTGCATATTTTGAAGGCTTAAAATGAAGAAATTGTCAAATTTCGACCAATTTTTGCCATTTAAGGAAAGTTAACAAAAGAAAAAAAATTCTGAAAGTACTGAATTTGGTCTCTAAAACAGTCTTTTTCATTTCCAAAGAGAATATGATATAACTTTATTTACTTACAAACAAAGTAAAAGCACCTGCAGGTGTCCCCTGTCCCAGGTGGCATTTCAAATGTCAGCCAAGTGTCATTCCAATACACAAGTGCACCCGGGCAGGCCCCTGTAGTGATGACTCTTGGGAAGCAGAAAGATGCCAAAATCTGTATATACTGTGTTATGCAGACTGGTATCTGTCATTTAAGTTGACAGAAAACAAAAATGAGTATAAATATTGCTGTCGACGCAGATGGTGATGGAAGATCAGGTGAAGGAATAGATCATGCCCTGAAAGTCCTTCATCCGATGTGGAATGTACAACGTCTTGCAGACCCCACTCACCTAGGGCAGTCCCAGTTTCGACAGTGTAACAGGGCTAACTTTAGCCGTGAAATGTTTCCTGGCAGAACACGTGAACAACAGAAGGAAGCTCAGAAGGTCTTCAGTCAGGATGTGAAGGCTAGATGCAGTTTGATTTTAAAAGAGCTAATGAAGAAACATGCAGGTGACATGACAGCTTTGCGACGATGCTTACCAAAAGTTCTTGAATCAACTCTGCTCTGCTATAGTGGTGACTGTTCGAAATGTGCCCAGAACTCTGTCATCTGCCATGGAGGTGTCAGTAACAACTGGTGGAATCGTTCCATGTTCCTCGCGTCAAATAAAATTCACCACCTGAATATGGATGAAAGTGATAAGGATTTACTTTTAGAAATACTGAAGATGAAACTCAGTAGAGCATCAGTAGAGCAAATGAAACTTTACACGGACACGCAAAAGTGTGGGGCAGTTAATCGGTCACTTAGTGTATCGCTTCCAAAAAATGTGAATTTTTCTAGAAATATGGAAGGACGAGCTCATTCTGCTATACACAAACTGAATAATGACCCTGGAACATCAACTATTCAGAAGTGTGAAAATTCTGGTGTTAAGCTTTCTACGCGTGTGAAACGTTCACTTATATCAATGGATAAGGAGGCAGAGTATGAACGAATATATTCTAAAAAGACAGAAGTGGTTAAACATAAACTTGTTCGACAAAGCAGGGCAATCCAGGAGCACACTGCTTTTAAGATGAACAGTAAAGTGAAGGGAGATTACCAAAAGGGACAGTTGGATCCAGTCCCATCTACCAGTGGGACAGATCATAATTACATTAAGTGTAAAACCTACTAAGAACTGAATCTGGGTCTGCTGCTGTTGTTGTTGTTGTTATGTTGTTGTTGTTGTTGTTGTATTTGTTGCAGCAACAGCAGCAGCAGTTTTTGTTGTTGTACAACAACTACAGCAACAAAAAAATACAAATATAGCACGTACTACAGCAATGACTACAACTGCAAAATTTTTCAAGTTCAAGTCTGTAGTTGTAGTAGTTGCTGTAGTACACGCTTTGTTGGTATTTGGTGTAGTTGTAGTTGAACAACAACAACAAACAACAACAACACAACTACTACTACAGAATGTCTGAAGACAGCTGCTGCAACTACTACTACTACTACTTCTACTACTACTACAGATATGTACTTACATGTATTTTTTTGTGTATATATGTTTGTATTGTCTTTAAGTTTCAATAAATGGTAAGATGAGGCCTGGTTTTGTTTTCATTGATATGCATGCATGAAGTTATGTTGTATTGACTGCGTTCTGTTGTATTACAGGAGGCATCTTACAACATGCACGCTTCAGAAGAAATTTTGGAAACAACATGAATAATTTCAGAGTAATTTCAGTTTGGCATCAACCCTGGGAAGCAGGACTGACCCCAAACTGTGATAAAAGACAATATTTCCAAAATCTCTGCTGAAGTAAGCAAGGAAGGAAGAGACCTGCATCAAGGGACTCTTAAAATGGTGTTTGCTGGGTATAATATTGACCCAGAAGATATTTACTTGACAATCACTAGTTACCGTATTTGCCCTAAGTAGTCAGACACCTTAAATCATTACCGTACTTACCTTAAAACTAGGACAGGTCCATTTTATTGCCAGATTTTGTGTCTAAAATATTTTTGAATAAGTGGCAAACAGTGTAGAGCCAGATGAGATGCCGCATTTTTTAGAGTCTGATCTGGGTCTACACTGTTTGCTCAGGCCTGTCCGTCCAAATACTTTTGGTAAGTACAGTAGTCCTATGGCTAGTCAGTGTCATGTCACATCATTTAAATTTTACTTACTCTTACTGTGAGCTAACTTACATTTTACACTCCAACAAACAATCTGGATACCCCGCATGACCCTTGCACACGCCCCGATTAACACAACTGACCCTGTCACAGTTGACCGTATGTGGCTCCATGGACAGATGGCACGACTGAATACAGAGGGTATTGTGGCACAGATGACTGATGTCCATTGTCCCTATATCCAAGGTCGCTGAAAATATCATAAAAGTAAACCGGTGAACATTCATACTTTCTTCCATTTCCCACTCAAAGGGCACTTGAAATTTATCACCCCATATCCGCTTTTTTTGGTCGTCCCGCTCCACTGGCCATTCGGTGATAAATGTGACTTTTCCAACAATTTTGTCGTATATTTTTCAAAAAATCCCTCCATTGCAACACTACAAACAAAATTCTCAGAAAGAGGCTGCATTTAGACATGGTGTAGGGGTATCTGCACAATATTTACATCAGTTTCACTCACATTCTACTTTCACTTTCAATAAATTTTAATGAAAATTTAAAAATTAAAAAAAAAATAAAATAAAACACCTTCTATAGACTGAAATTGCCTCCATTACCTTTAAATTTGTAAGATGGGCTGATAATCTGTCAAGTTTCAGCTCTGTGTGACCAAAACTAGCTTCATAATTGAAGTTCCAAAATTCTGCACTTTGCTCATAGCAGGCCTCGGACCACAATTATTTTTCCATTACCTTTCGTACAAAGACCTCTTGGGAAAAAAATGCTGACAACTTTGCAATCGATGCATACTTTCTTCTGCTTATGTCATCATTTCTTACCTTCAAATTTATCCACTTTACACATGACCATGACCAGCTCCTTTTCCTGCTGTCGTCTGTCAAAGTAAACACCTGTCAGTTCATACCAGTTACGGCCCATGTAGGCTCACTTCTTAGGGGTGTGCTTAGGTTCACCTGTTTTCCTGAAATCAAAAGGAAACAAAACAAACTCTTAATTTTCAAAACACCTACATGTTGATCTATCAAAAGAATCACAGTGAAGTAGTCTGCTCAGTCACTCTGGCATAAGACACAGCATCCAAGTGAGGGACTATTTGTGCGACTATATTTCCTTATTTTGGACAACGAATCAGGGGAGGTAATTGTGGACTGGTTCCAGGTACTAGTGTGGAAATGTATAGAATTATATAGGAGCCCATCATTTAACTAATAAAATCATTTATTTTCAATAATACAAGATATTATTATAACCTCGCAATAGATGGGAAAATGTATCTGCTTCAATTTGATACCAAATTTGTTGAAATAAGATAAATTTTAAAATGGCCCAGATTGTAATGAATGCTACAAGGGTTTTTCCTTATTAAGTCTTTGTATTTTACAACAAAAATGAAAAATAGCCTTGATTCAATCGCCCAAAAGTCATATTTTTTAAAATTTCTCCGTTCATTATAACCTCTCATTCGATAGATCTATTTAATATCTATAGTTATGTAATAAAATATTGAATAAATTATTTTATTAAAAATGGCCCACAGGTTGCAGAATATAGCTATATTTTAAAAATGCGGAGAGAAAATGTGTAATGATTACACAGACACAGGTCTTGTGTACACATGATACTAGCATGAACTGCAAAAGAGGTTGTAAGAATTGGAAAATAAAAAAGAATTGGTATCCATTGATAGTTTTATAAAGATTATTTAGCTTCAAAAAGGAAAACAAAGATATATATTTATGATAATATAAACTTATTTATTTAATTTTTGTCGAATTATGTTTTTATTCGGCAATTTATTGAAGCTTTAATGAAAATTTGATATAATTACTTTTGACCATAGGAAAACTACAAACTGCTTAATTACTTGTTTTTTTTTTTTTTTTTGTTGTTGTTTTTTTTTTGTTGTTGTTTAATGATGAAAAAAAAAATGCTTTGTCGGGATACAAGAAAAATACCTAAATGCGCGGCCACTCTTGCGATGTTTTCTTAATAACAATTACTGCTAATGAATGCCAATTATGTCCTTGTCTTGACATAAGAAAACAACGAAATCACTTTTTACATAATTGACATACATGCTTATGCGCAATTTTAATTGCACAAACAGAATCAAATCCAATATTTGATCTTTTTGCATAAACTAGCACTTTAATTGACACGATTTGCTCATTTCAGATTCCTGTACACAAATAAGGACTAAATGAATGAGATTGAGTCTCTCTCTCTCTCAAACGTTCTCTAAATCTGTGAATAACAAGAGTCTCTCCAAATAAAAGCAGTATTAAATATGACGTGCAACCCTTGTAGTTCCAGATCAGCATGTGCATACATTTTTTTTCTCTGATAGAATGTGCAAGCTCTATTCAACATGCGGTGTTAAATATGTATATTTAATAAAAAAAAATATAATATTTAAAACAAAATACATTAAAACAAAATGATGATTGATATTATTTTCAGAAATTTTGTTTCATAAAATGGTTATCTAGGAAATTAAAACATAATGATACTAATGATATTATTATTATTAGTAGTAGTAGTAGTAGTAGTATTTACTACTACTATTATTATTAGTATGTTGTACATCACAATTCCGAAGAATAAATATTATTAAGCTGGTCATATTCGAAATGTTTTATTTGTAAAATAGCCACATGGACAGTTTATACTATCGTACATGTGTATTTAGGGGAAAATATTGGTAATTACCGTATAAACCTTATTAGACACATTAAATTACTATCATACTGAAATTTGATCAAGTCCGTTTGGCTACCTATTGACACAGCTTATACCTGCTATCTGAGTGGCAAACAGTGTAGACCTTTGTTAAGATACTCTGTGATGTAATGTCTGATCAGGGTCACTGCCTTTTCTTATGGTGTGTTTATCAGAATCCCGAGATTAAATACTATAAACCACTTTCTCAGTCAGATTCAAAAAATTGTTCAGTACACACCTTTTCAAACATTACTCTAAAGACAATTGTTTCAAAAACAAACCTGGGATACCAGATGATTCGATCAAGTTCTACTCTTTACAACACTTGCCCTATCTTTTTAACAATGCCATTACAGAACCAGCTGATTTGTCTAAACACACAATGCGTAATGTGACATTTGATCTGGGTCTACACCGTTGGCACAGACCTCTCTGTCTACAAATCTAGGATAGTAGTAACAGTCATAATCCAAGGAAAACGACATTTTATCCATATTTGCTAATTACCCAACACAAAAATAACACGAGTCTCTCCAAATAAAAGCAGCAACCATTGTAGTTCCAGATCAGCATGTGCATACATTTTTCTTTGATAGATTGTGCAAGCTGTATTCAACATGCAGTATAGACTGATCAATGTATTTCAGCGGACACACAGACTAATCGGGTCTACATTGATCGCATAATTCATAAGGCCCATTTTTTTTTTTTTTTTTTTTTTTTGAAAAAGATTCAATCATAATTGTTTCTTATGTTACTTGAAGACATCTCAAAGTTCTTGAAACGATCAACAAAACATTTTACTTTCATTTATATTAGCATTAAAAAATTGTTCAAACATATATAAATACAAGTTAAATAACAGCACGTTGTTTATTTTCTGGTTCCATTTCTCTACCATTATTATTATTATCCCGTGGGAACTAGAAGCCTCAGGCCACTGGACATTGTAATAATAGCTTAATCTATACCTCATGCAATAAAAACAAAGTGGTCAAAATATCAAATGAACATCAACATTTGACAAGGACCATTATAACTATGATCAAGGAATATGGGCAAACAAAGCACCATCTTTAACCGTGTAACTAAATAAACACTAATTACTGTAGAATATATTGATAAAGATTTAAAATCCTGATCAGCGTGTGCAGATGCGCAGACTGATCTGGATCTTTAGTGTTTGCATAATACATAATTTCCCTTTTTTTCATAATCTGACACAACTGCCCTTTATCTGAGACAGGTCACGTGGTCCTGCAATTCTTGAGATGATAAGATAAAACTAGAAATAGCATATTCTACATTAATTTTTATGAAAGTTTTTTGACAGTTTGTCTATTTTTTTTTCTTAAGTTTAAATGATTGTTAAACAACGTTCATGCATCAAGGGAAAAGTGATGATGATATTCTTATTTTTCCCAGAAAGTAGGCTTTGACATGTCATGCGAATTGTCTCCAACAGAGACAGTTTGTATGGACTGTCAAACTTTATTTTTTGTTCTTTTCTTTTTTGTGGGGGTGGGGGAGGGGTAAAAATTTTAACCCTTAACCTTTTCCACTCTCTGGGCTACTTCAGCAGCAAAAAACTGGTGATATTTGTTGAATTTTCCCCAGAAAATAGGATTTGACATTTCATGCAAATTGTTTGCAATGGAGATGCTTTGCAAGAAATGTCAAACCATTTCCTTTTTTGGGGTGGGGGTGATATTTGATCCCTAAAACTTTATCACTTTCTGGGCTAATTCAGCATGCGATAAAGTGGTTATTGTCTTAGTTTATCCAGAAAATAGGATTTGACACTTCATGCAAATAGTCTTCCTTGGAGACAATTTTCATGAAATGTCAAATCCTGTTTTGAAAATAAAACATACAGAGGAAAATTGTTCAGGATAAGTATTTGGTGATTGTATTTTTTTCTCCATAAAAACATGTTGTGGGTACTCATTAGATGAGCCTCACCAAGGTTCTTCAAATGAGTACTCATAACATGTTTTTGCTTCACCGAGGTGCATCAAATTAATACCTACAACATATGTTTTAATGGAGAACTGGAGAAAATTGTCCCATATTTATGTTGTCTACAAAACTTTTACCCAAAGTGCTAACTGATAAGTACTATGCTAATTCGCGCCACCAATGGGTCCTAAGTTTATGAAATAGCTAATTGTCGTCATGCTGTGAACAAATAGCCCAAAGCTATTTATGTACCTCTCTTGAAAGAAATTTCCTGTTTGTACACCTCTGTCCAGCTGATGGTCTGTGTGAGCTTTGCAAACTGGTTTCAAACTACTAAATTATCAAATTACCAATAATTTAAACCTCTAAATTTGCGTGTGTTTTTTTTTTTCTAATCATGTATGTACCCTAATACTACTACTATGCTCAGGCACAGAATGGCCAGTAGGATTGTTTAGCATAAGCATCTGCACATACTGATCTTAACAATCAGATCTGTAACACACATTAAGCAAAGAGCATAACCTTGCTCAGAAAGTGCAATGGGGTCTTGGTCCACAAAGGGCACATACCTGAAGGTTGCTTAATATTTGATATTTATGCTAAAAAAGGGATATTGACAAATAGATAAGAACTTCAGACCCAGATCAGACGCCGCATATCATGGTGTCTGGTGAGCATTGATTAAACACACTTGATTGCATTCTGATTAATAGGTTTCTTTAATCTGTGGTGATAGTACTGATGTGAAATAGGTTACCTAGATCACCTTAAAGAGTAGGTAGCTTTAATTACTGTACTAACAAATGTCTTAGGATAACCTAACTTAATAACGGAGGTATGGAGACTGCCCTTTGAGGTTCAGAAGTGGATGACATAGGCCTTTCCCCTGTACTCATTATCCATATGTTTTTTTTTTCTTTCTTTCTTTCTTTCTTTCTTTCTTTCTTTCTCTCTTTCTTTCGTATTGTAACAACAAATGTCTTAGGATAACTTAATAACGGAGGTACGCAGACTGTCCTATGATGTTAAGAAGTGGATGACATAGGTCTTTCTCCTGTATTTATTATCCATAGGCTTCTTTCTTTCTTTCTTTAGTTTATGGTTATCATAAAGTAATTTTTTTTATTCATTCATTCATTTTTTTTTCAAATTACTTATATCTAATTAAATTTTCCCATTTGTTTTCTCCAGGTGAAATGATCGTTTTTCTTTCAAAAATTGTACCAAACTATCATCAGTAATTAAATACAACCTTAATTAATCAACTCATTTGTTCTCTTAGATTAACTATTGTTCTTCATTCTAAAATCTTACTGAATTACCATTCATTAAATATAACACTTTTTTAATTTATTAATTGCTTTTGTTTTCTTAGGTTAAACTATTTAAATTCGTTTAAAAATCATATTGAATTATCTATAACTAAATGCAACACTTTTTATTCAATTTGAAATAATGAAATAATAATAATAATAATAATAATAATAATTTATTTTAATCAATTAATTAATATTTTGTTATTATCATTATTAATCAATTCTTAGGTTAAACAATTTAAATTCTTTTGAAAATCATACTGAATAATCTGCTGACATTCATTCATTCATTCATTCATTCATTCTAACTCGGACCTATTCCAGTGTATATTGGGTCCAAGAGCAATGCATCCACACATGATTTAATCTGAATTGTAGTAGTACTGTAGGTGTGTGACACTGGGTTGATTACACACCAGCTACACAGGTAAGACGACGCTTACGGGCCTCCAGTCAAAGGGAATTAATCGAAACCGATCTAAATTGGAATATCGATAACCTGAGTGACAGTTCCTGTAGTACGATAATTCCTGGTAGTGGGTAATAGATATTCTGAAAAAAAAAAGAAAAGAAAACAGGTTAAGAAATTTGAGGCCCGTTGCATGAAAAATAACAGTCTGGGCCCAGTTGTCAAAGCATCGTTAACTAAACGAGCTCGTTAGTGGTCAAAATGTTAATTGTTCTTGTAAGTACAATATCTTACTCATAGGTACATTTGCTAAAAAAATGTGAGCAGCTTTTGCAAATGCAAAAGCTACTCACATTTTTTCAGCAGAATATTAGCGTATATGCCATATACAATGATCAAAGTTTTAACGATAGGTTATCTAACGACATCGTTAGTTTGGAACAACTGATCCCTGTTTGTTTAATGGTGGTTCAGTGTTTAATTCCTTTCAACATTATTTAAGTCATATCGAGACGACAGAAGGATGATAATGAAGCGCCGTACAGTCATGAACGGAATTCTTCCTATAGCAGGATTCAAACCCAGGACCTTGCGATCTGAAGTTGGGAGCCTAACCACTCAGCCACCGGGCTGCTTCTCTGTTTGTTTGAGTTTTTGTTTAATGACACATCAACCGTGTGGCCGTGTCGTCTCCCAGAGACAGGTGGAAAAGGGGTACAAAAGAGAGTAGATGAAAGGAAAGAGAGAAATAGTGGAGGAGGGAAAAAGTGAATGACAGTGTAAAAACAGAAATACTATCATGCCCCATGCCCCGGAAGTACAACATGCCCTTATCACCACCTTACCACCCATAACCTTGTCCTGCTGAATAAATTAAGATGCCACGCCCACTTCTAATTTTCAGCCAATCAGATTACCAGATTATCGCTACATATTCACATACTTAACGGCATACAGTTCAGATCCAGATCAGCTGGCTTCTTCAGAAGCCAACTATCTACACTGTTTACAAAGGCAGGACATATCCGGGTTCAGCAGGACAAGAGTTAATAAAAAATAAGACAAGGAATTTCCATGAAAACTGGGTTTTCCCACAGACTCTGTTAGCAAAGTAAGAATGCATAGTAAGAATGGCAGAGCTGTCATTCTTGTATGCTATACACTATCTTACCTATCGTATTTTCCCTAAGTATTGGGACATCTTATCTACTTACCATACTTGTCCTAAAATTTGAAATGGTCCATTCTACTACCTGTTAATATGTCTATAATATTGTTGTATGTATGGCAAACAGTGTAGACCCTGATCTGACGTGGCATTTTGTTGCGTCTGATCTGGTCTATACTTTTGCAAAGGCCTATCATCCCCAATACGGTTATTATGGTATTTTATTTTCCTACTAAGTATCTCAAAAATACTGTATTTCAAAGGGTATTCAAATTACAACTCAGACACAAACTAGAATTCCGAGAATCGGATGTGTCGCCTGCTTAAAGCGCCAACCATTTGATATATATATATATATATATATATATATATATATATATATATATATATATATATATATATATATATATATTTATTTCAAAGGGTATTCAAATTACAACTCAGACACAAACTAGAATTCCGAGAATCGGATGTGTCGCCTGCTTAAAGCGCCAACCATTTGATATATATATATATATATATATATATATATATATATATATATATATATATATATATATATATATATATATATATATATATATATATTTATTTCAAAGGGTATTCAAATTACAACTCAGACACAAACTAGAATTCCGAGAATCGGATGTGTCGCCTGCTTAAAGCGCCAACCATTTGATATATATATATATATATATATATATATATATATATATATATATATATATATATATATATATATATATATATATATATATATATATATATATATATATAACACTGTATTTATCCTAATAGTCGCTCCTATCTTTATAGGCGACCCCTTACTACTTTGTCTAAATTGTATTAATTAAGTAAATAAAGGGCTATATTCAACCGAAATATATCGTATGATTACCAAAATCAAACTTGACCTCTATGTTATAATGATATACCATTCCGCAAACTTCGAATGAACAATGCAAACCTTCAAAAGTTATTGAAGGAAAACAATATCTTTACCCTGTATGTTACCCCAACAACAAAATCTGAGTCGAGAAAGGGCCATAACTTGGCCAAAAATTTGCGGATGATAACCAATATCGAACTTGATCTGTATTTTACAATGATATATCTTTCTGCAAACGTCCATTGAAATCAATGCATCCCTTCAAAACTTAGTAAGCGGAAACCACTATCTTAACCCAACAACAAAAACCTAGGGCCATGGCCAATTTTTTGCGGATGATTACCAATATCGAACTTGACCTGTTACAAAGGTATAAGTTTCTGCAGACTTTGAATGAAATCAATGCATCCCTTCAAAAGTTATTGAGCGGAATCCAAAAGTGTGACGACGACACCGACGCCGACGACGCGAACGGACAACGTGATCCCTATGTGTCTGCCATGCTACGCAGGCGACACACACACACAAAATAAAACGTCAAAAAGGGAGGTAACTAAAAATAGATGGGTAGAGTTTCCATTTTTGTACACAACACCGTGTCCAAACTTATTCTATAATTCTTTCAGTTGGAGAAGGAAGACAAATATTGTCACAGTATCTTGACCTCCTTAATAAGTACAGTCGACTCTCGTTATCTCGAATTCCAAGGGACCCTCTGAAATACTTCGACATATCCGTACCTCGACATATCAGATTTGCAGAATTGAGGAAAAAATAATTCGAACAACCACATTTAACAAATATATCTGTAATTAGACTCCTATAGTTAGAGATTTATTGAAAATATTGTGGAAAAGAGGAGCAATTTCTCCTCTTTTCCACAGTATTTTTTTCCTGTTGTTAGATTTTCATGTTTAGGCAGGGACTAGAATTTCACTTCGAGATAAGCCAGGTCGAGATAACGAAAGTCAACTGTATTATCAAAATATTTCAAAAGGGGAAGATCAAGGTCCCTTATGGCAACAATCTAACCACTAAAGTCACTAAGTCAGGTGAGATACCTGAAAGAACACTAGAAGAGTTGTCAATTCTGTATGTGTAAGTGACATAGTACCTTGACTTATTCTCTATTACAATAATTTTTAATTAACTGCAAAATTTCTCTTTGCTGAACATGTAAAAAGATGGCCAGTCTGTCCAAAGCTGTCAAAATGTAATGATGTTATAAACAACATAGCTACAGATAAGGCTCTTTTTTCAATAGAACAATACTGTCAGATATTGTTTATTATTTCTGTAGTTAGACATATGTCATGGGTACTTATTAGAAACGCCTTATTACGAACATACACAATGGATTTTCATCGAAAAATAAGACAAATGTTATGTGGATGCCCAAAGTTTCATGATAATGTTTGCCATATGTGGTGATCTAGGTTCTTCTGAGCACCCAAAAAAACATATACAGTAAAATCCCAATGACTCGAACACCGATGACTCGTTTACCATGGCTAATTCGAACTCATTTTTAAGTCCCTAGGAAATTCTCTTGGTAGCCCAAGAAAGCAAATATTTATGGATATTTAGAGACTTTTTTCTTATTTTATCATAAAATGTATGTTGTGTGTACTCATTAGAATCGCCTCATCGAGGCATTCAACATACCATTATTATATAGAAGATCGATAAGACATCCCTAAATTATACCCATTTGCCTCCTGACCTGGCGTTATGATTGACACTCAGTGGCTCGAACTACCCATGTCTAAAACAAATTTACATGGTCCCGAAAATGTTTGAGTTATTGAGGTTCGAATGTATTTGTGTGAAGTAATAAAAAAGTGTCATATGGATATCCATTCTTATCTAGAGCCATGAAAAATGCCACAACAGTCTGTTCATATGGTGTATGTCATTTCATTTTTAGAGTTACAATACCTGTCTCGTGGGACAACAAGAGTGGCCGATACAAACGAGGCAATGGACTCAGCGTGGTCACTTTTTTTGCCTACCAGGCTCCCTACGCTGTAAATTGTAACACTTGCGCATGGGTCTGTTGATCGACCGTGACTCATGATTTGATCTGGTTCTATCCGAATAATCACATTCTGAAATATAGACACAGAAATCCCTAAACACATACCATGCTAAGGACAAAGTCAGCTGATGACAAATTAATGATATTTGTTTTAATTTTGTCCAGAAAAATATTTCAAAATGTTGTCTGCTGAAATTTTTAACAAGCATGCTCAGTATTAAGTTGAATGGATGCATTTTCTGGGGAGACAATTCTGTCAAAACTCCAAAAGGAAAGAATTTCATTATTTGATCACAGCAAATTCCCTCCTTTTACATCAGACCTGTCCTCCCTTCTGAAAACAGGTCTGCTGAGTTTTACTGGTGCCAAACCTTGATGATATGGCAACCATAAGCGATTTTGCAATAATGTGTACTTTTTATTGTAATACAAATATAATTCTATTTGTTACATGTACATTATTTTATGATTTTGATTGTTATGCCTAAATAAATGTTAGTAATTACTATTCTATGAAAAGGAATGTAAAACTCACTTTGGGAAAATGTTAGTCAGCATTCGAAATTACCATCTGTTGTTAATAAAACTGAATGAAATATGGCGCTTCCTTTAGCTGGCAATGAGTACTGCTTATATTTATTTATCTTCTTTCTTTCCTTATTTATTTATTTCGTCTTTTTGTTTTGTTTTGTTTACAAATTGCAAGTTAATTTACAGCCGACTTTCGTGCCGGCAGTGAAAACAGAATCTCCAGTTCAATAGTGCGTGCATGCTTTGGTTTTATTAATTTCTGTATTTACAAATTTTATTTATTTATTTATAGAACAGACCAATAGTTTATTATAGTCTTGCTTCCATATGTATACATGTAAAATGTGATATGTGATAGAATTATTCTTCTTAAGAATTGAGAGGCTTCTTGCTAAAACATGCGTTATATACACACGATTTAACACTTACTCCATACCAGCTACCTCACGTCTGTACCGAACATCCATGGCGTTAAAGTGACGTTACAGGGCTGGACAACGAGCAAGTGTCGGAAACCAATGTCCCAGCAGATGTACGCACACCATGAAAGCTCGGTACAGCGTCACCAGAAAACGCTGGCATACCAGTATAAGATCTAAAAACCTCTCATTGAAAATTATTGGAGGCTTCTTGCTAATACAAACGTTAAAGACATAAGATTAAAATCTGACCCCATACCAACCATCCTACATCTGTATCGAACACCCACAGCATTAGACTAACGATACACAGCAGGACAACGAATAAGTGGCGGAAACTATAATGTCCAAACATCATATCCGTCATCCCAGCAGTTGTACGCATACCGCGAATGCTCGGCACAGCGTCACCAAGGAGCGCTGGCATAAAAGTATAAGACGTAAAAGCCTATATAAAACAATTCTGTCTAACATATATCAGCCTCATCTAACTATCGGACGGCACACCTCGGCATGGTGATGAGGCGACAACGCATTCTACCCGACCAAGATGGCGGCAAAGATGCCGACTGGGTGAAACACCAACTAATCAGCCATGGAATCGCTGGCGTTCAGCGAGTTAGTGGAAAGGGACTACGCCCACGGCCAACTACGAATGGAAGATCCATGACTGGATGGCCCTAACAAGAGCCGTTAGGGGTCCCGGAAGAATAACTTTATGCTTGCTGCTGGTGATAGACGACGAAGAGGAGGGGTGCCGCCACTAGTGGAATAAAAGGTTGATTCTTTTTTCTTTTTGTTTCCTTTTACGAGCACTCCCGGTTGGTGTCACGATTGAGCAAGTGTGAAATTACATTGTGCATTGGTAATAAACACGTTTTGAAGCTCTTAGTTTGATTGACTATTCTGGATTCTGAAACTTACAGGCCTAACTCTAGCATCCGGTCCGTCGGCGAGATTTTTCTGCGCATGCAAAAGGCAAAAGACGTTTCAAGTCAGAGTATATGCAAAACTAATCCAGGGCCCAGTTGTTCAAAGCGTCGTTAGCTTAACGAGCTCGTTAAAGATCATATCGTTAACTGTTTTAGCGAATTCAATATACAATATTCTGATATTTTTTGCTGAAAAAATGTGAGTAGCTTTTGCACTGCAAAAGCTACTCACATTTTTTCAGAAAAAAATTTCAGCATATTTGCGTATCACTCGATGTAAATTTTAACGAATTCGTTAACTAACGACGTCGTTAGCTTTGAACAACTGGGCCAAGATTTTCTGGCATTGCCCCTATGTTCCTTAAGTGCACGGCAACGTTAAACATCTACCGTCTGTCTGTCTGTCTGTCTGTCATCTATCAGACAGTTTGCTCCATTAAAACATAAATGATATGTATATATTAACTTAGGTTTTAAATATCACCCGTATAAAAGATTTCGTCTCGCGACTAAGATATCATCTCAGATCTTGCCACTTATCCTTATAACAGGTATTATATCACGCCAAAGATTTGTTTGTGTTGAGGTTTTACGGCCCAGTCAACCCAATGGGGTCATGTCGAGCACCGTCAGTTTACCTAACCACACGTTTACTGGGCAGGCTTAGTTCTCTTAAGTGGTTAACCAGTATTGTCCACATTCTTTCGCGAGAAACTGACAACTGCCCTCCTTGAATCAGCGGAAGGGAGAGAATGACCGTAGAAAATATTTCATAATCAATCTCCACGAAAGAATGTTGCCGACCTTGGCGGGGGTTGAACCCGCGACCTCCTGGTCTCCAGTCGGACGGCGCATCCAACTGAGCCACCGAGGCCGGCTCTCGGCCAAAGATACAAACCAGATTATCCTGATTCGTTTTAGAATAAACGTCAGGTATATGCTGTGATATTCTTATAAACAGTTTCTCTCTTAATTTTTTGTATAGTGGGCAATCTAACAGAACATGTTTCTCGGATTCTTCTTTATCCCCGCAATTAAAACAAATACCCTATTGTCAACCTCTAGTCGCTCATATCTTTCTGTTTCAATACTCAGTGGTGCAATACCCAATCTGAAGATTGCAAAAGTGCTCCTGTGTGTTCTCTGCATAACAATTTTCACGTAATTTTCCGCCGCGTATGTAGATTCAAAAAGACCATAAGTTCCCACGCCTAGTCTCTTACCTAGAAATTTCATTTAGCCAAAATTGGCTTTCCTGTGTTTTAATGTATTCATTTATTTTGGCCTTAGTATACGTTTTACTTATGTTTTCGGGAATAGTTGCAAATAAATCAGCAATGTTCTACTTGTTTAGTTTCCAAAATGTTCATTTTGCTTTCTGTACCTTCCTATTTAACATTTTCTTTGCCACAGAAATTTCCCCTTTTTATACGTCTAAAGTGACATTTTGATTTTAACATTGCTTTTTCTTGAACGCATAATTCATTTCATACAGCAGTCAGTTCCTCAGATGCTTTCCTTACTTGCCTTTTCTTATTACTTAAACCATCTTTAATTTTAATGTTTTTGTAATTGGCTTTACGGTACTTTTTCACATTTAATTAAATTTGTAAACTCTTTATAACTTTCTTCCATATCATTTAGATTCTGCATGTCGATTTCAATTTCTGCTATTAGTTGCCTTACTTCGTCCTGCATACTATTAAGAAATTCTGACGGAATGCTGCGACTTAACTTAGTAAATCCCGTTTGGCTGTAGCTTCTAGAATTCAGATTGTTTTTATAAATTGTATTATTTCCGCTTTCCATGTTAGGATAGAATGGTTGGGATTAGAGGTGCCATTACTTCACTGAGGCCTACTTCTTTTATCAGGTATGTAGTTTTTTACGGACGTAAAAATCTGTAAACAGTAATGTACTACCGAGACGCCTTGAGTTTTAATGCAGGTGTACTCGCAGAAATCGTGTTTCTGCAATTTAACATGCAGCATTATTTTACCGATTAAATTTCGCTTAATAATTCGATATTTTATTATAGCTAAAGTCGACCACATGTCTGTCTTGTTTTTTATCAACGCTTTCAATGAAGTCTTTCAAATCTGAGCATCTGGCATTAAAATCTATGCAGAAAGAACATTTCGTTTTTACAATATTGATGTATGCGACATATTAAGATATCAATAAATCGCAATCATCGTGTGTTTCTTGAGGTTTCAAATGGCTGTAGGTAGCATATGCATGTATATAGCTCAGTACTTTTAGATTGTGAAAAGAATTTTAACCCTTTTATGCCTTCGACTGTATTATCTTCAATCGCAACATTATATTGTTTCATTATATCATTTTTGACCAAAAAAATCAACCTGAGCCTTTCTTTGCGTTCATATGCATATCTTTTCTATTACTACCAAACCATGTGCATCCGTCTATTTCAAGCAGCTGACTATTCAATAAATATGTTTCAGCGATAAGATACCTTAATATTTTTATTAATATATAACCGTCTGTATTTTTACGCTGTGCATACCCCCATCACATTCTAAACTCCGCAAGACTATACCCACTGCCCGATCCATAACTGAGTTCTACTGTTTGCTCTATTATATGCACGTCCCGAACTATTTTTTTTTTTTCATGATGGATTCTATAATGATTACGGTCTCTAGTTTTTTTCGTGTCATATCTGTTTTTATAGACATATGATGATGAAGACCGCCATTATGAATCAGGGTTCGTGTGGTCTCTAGTTCTGTCAGTATGGGTTGGACTCATGAGCTCGGGTTACTACAGGTGAACATAAGCCCAAAGTCCTGTTAATGTTTAAAGTTTAGCCAAGTATCTGACCTGTAATGTCTGTTTTCCTTGCAAGGTCATCGACTGAGCTTTTGCAGAAAAGTACTCCCTTTAGACACAGTGTCATGATTCAGATCTCTCTGATTTCGTTTCTCTTTGATATTGTGCTCGAAAAATGAGATTTTAATGATTTCGCATTTGAACAGTTATGATCCGGGTCAGTCAAAGCTACAGCGAAGTTTTACAGTGTTGTCACAGTCATTTTACGGCCTTTTCAACAATGTTTTATTTATAGGAGACAGTCCTAATGTATCTTAACATAGATGTGTACAGCCCTACTTGCGCGCACACTTACTGGACTTTCAGATTTCAACAATTATTCACAGAATTATGGCTCCTAATAAATGTTAAAAAACTACTTTGCCAAAGGACCAGTCTCCATAAGGCCTGTTTTATGGCCACTTTAGATTTTCTTTTTCTTCTAACTTTGCCAGCTTATACTACTATGTACCGGCTGACATGTGACGAAATATCAGGTCAATCAGTAGCATTTTCTTTAACCACATGCATGGTAAAATTGGATGGGGTAATTCAGTAAGGTTGAGGGCCCTTTGACTAAACTATTATTATATATTAATAGAATGCCTGATCGGAAACGGAGTGTTTTAGTCTGCTACGCACACTTATGTACCTGAGAGATGCTAACAAACTTGGAATATAACTGCTGTCAGTTCTGATTAAATACTCGCTTATAAAATATAATATATATAGTGGTTCAACTACTGGTTTTCATTTACTCTGGCATACAGTAGAAGAAGCCATGAGTACTCGTCTTTGTTTATTATAGTGATTAATTTGATTTTTATGTTTTCGCTTTGATGCATTGACTGAGTTGGGAGCCTTTATGCGAACCGAATTTTTATGTATTTCTGCATTAAGAGTAGCATCGGGACCCAGGATGAAGTTGGCTAACTGTAAAAGTGCTTTAAACCCCACGGTGGTTTACTCTACTGACCGTTCTAAGGCGGTGGTCCCGGTGTTAGTCTTACTCTTTGTTGCTTTGTTGTTTTTTCTACGAGACGATTTGTTTTATGTCTTACCTTGTGTCATTTTGTTGTTGTGTTTTTTCGTCCTTTTAGCATTGAGATTACCTCGCTTGGGGAAGAGAGGGTTAATCTTAGTGTTTTTCGTACGTTTGTTCGATTGTTTGGATTTGTCGGTTTCCTCTTCCTCTTGGTGTCCGAGAATGGCTGCTGTTTTTGATTGTGGCACTCCCTGGACTTTTCTCTTACCTTTTTTATACATAATTTGAGCGATTTTCAGTAACTTAATGCAAAACCACAACATTGCACACTAAGAAAGTCAGAAAAGGAGTTAATTGATCATTTCTGTAAGTTTCTGTGCTGAGGGCACAACTGCAATGGGTGGGGTAGTTTTACTTAGCCCCCCCCCCCACCCCCCCACCCCCTTAACTAAGATACACTTTTCAATAATTGCCATTGTGCAAGGGTAATATGACGATTTGTTCACCCGAGGCAGATAATATTACCCGAGGGCTTGCCCAAGGATAAGATTAACTGTCGAGGGTGAAAAAATTGTCATATTACCCTTGTACTAGGGCAACAATTGTTTTAATTGACCGAACTCTTACAACTGCAACTGCACTGAAAACAATGACATCACCAGAGGGTAATATTACTTGCAAGGGTAACATTGCAGGGAAACCTGATAGGATATTACCCTGCATGTGAAATGTGCTTACCGAAGTGACGTTAGACGGTAATATTACTTGAGAGGGTAATATTACAGGGTAACATGACAGAACATTTCCCTGCATATGATATGCTCTCGACCAATGAGATTTCTATTATAGCTTATGAATATTATGAAGTATAACAAATGTACATGTACCAAAGGAATTGATGTCGTGAGAAAGTCGGAATTCTATTTCAATTTCAATCAGAGCTATAGAATTTGATACCCTATCAGATGAATCGTCCACAGAAAAATAAATGCAGTAAATAATGGCAAGTGTACTTCAAGATGCCAAATCTAGTTTAAATAAATCTGTAAAGGCCAGATGGTTTTCGAAGACAATCTACAGTATTGTCCGATTTGAATTAAATTTGTACGACTGAATTACACTGAACTTTAGACACGACTGTTAGAATAGACATTAACAGTAACAGAAATTAATATGTTTTCAGTAAAGTGATAAAAACAAACTTTAGTGTTAGTTTAAGTGACAATGACAAAAATCGTTTAGCTGCCAACTATTTAACAGGCCATTTTAAGGAATAATGACAGAGATATTTGATATTTGTCCAGCGTGTTTTAATCTACTGTCTTTTTTTAAATATTATTTTTTATTTGTTTCTTATGTCCTTTTTATTGTTTCTGTATACTCATAGATAAATGTTTGTAAAACTTATGCCAAGTATGGAAATAGGAAGCTGTGATAGGCATTTTACATTCCATGATATTTTCTATCAAGCATCAGGTAACAAAATGACAAGTAAAATGGATGATAATATTATTTAAAGAATCCAAAGGTGGGCAACTCTTCGAACATCGTAAAAAAATCTAAGTATATAGAATTACTCTTCTAAAAATATGTCAGAAAACACGTGATTTGTGACAAATCTACAAAATAAATCCGTTTGACTCATCCCTGCTTTCAATGAAATGAATCCGATACAGTACTACGCCCATTATAAAGTATATGTTCTCAAATGTTAGGGGCTAAAGTGACTCCCACCTAACATAATAAAAGCAAATGATTTTAGTCCACTATAAAATAAAAACAGATGACTCTCGATATCTCGACCTCGCTTATCCCGAATAACCGCTTACCTCGAAGTGAAGATCTGGTCCCTGCCTAAACATGAAAATCTAGCAACATGTAAAACATATTGTGGAAAAGAGGAGAAATTGCTCCTAAGGAGCAATTCTCCTCTTTTCCAGAATATTTTCAATACATCTCTAACTTTAAGAGTCCAATTACACATATATTTGTTAAATGTGGTTAATCGAATTAGTTTTTCCTCAATTCTGAAAATCTGATATGTCGAAGTATGGATATCTCGAAGTATTTCAGAGAGTCCCTTGGAATTCGAGATAACGAGAGTCGACTCTACTTTCCAATGTTAGGGATGAAAATGACTCCCTGTCTGACTCATACTTTAAGGGAAACGAATCTGCTACTGTGCTATTTATAAATTAGATACTCTGAAACGTTAGGGGCAAAATGACTCCCTGTCCGACCGAATCACACTTTAAATGGGAATTAATCTGATACTATACCTATAATGAAGTAAGTTACTTTCACACATCTGCTACCATGATATTTGGCCCAGATGATATTAGATAAGTTATTCAAATAAGAAGAGGACCAAGATAGCCCTGTATCGCTCACCTGATTACCAGACAAGTTTCGAGTCAGTTGGCCTTTCGGTTCAAGGAAAGAAGTTCAATATAGATTTTCAAGGTGGCGACCAAGTTGAATTTCCAATTAGAATGATTTTAGCTTCATTTGATCTACAAGTCACTTCGATACTTCCAATGAAGTTTCCAGTTAGTTGGCCTTTTGATTCAGGATATAAAGGTTGAAAATAGATTTTCAACATGGCTGCCAGGGCGACCATCTTGGATTTTCCATTTCAATAATTTTAGCTGTTTTTGATCTAAAAGTCAGCCTGATACTTTCTATCAAGTTTCGAGTCGATTTTCATTCTGTTCAGAAAAAGTTCAAAACAGATTTTCAAGCTGGCGACTGTGGCGGCCATATAGAATTTCCGATCAGAAGAAATTAACTTTTTTTGATCAACAAGTCTCCCAGATACTGGTACTTCCTACCATGTTTTGAGTAAATTGTGCAGGAGAAGAAGTGCAAAATAGACTTCTAAGATAGGACCAAGGCGGCTGTCTTGGATTTCTGATCAGAACGATATTAGCTATGTTTGATCTTCTTACTAGTCACCCCGGTGCTTCCTGCCATGTTTCAAGTCAGTTAGCCTTTCGTTTCAGAAGAAGCGTAAAACATATTTTCAAGATGGCGACAATGACGGCCATCTCTGATTTCCCATTAGAACAATAATTGCCATTTTTATCTACAAGTTACTCCGATGCTTCTTTCTAAGTTTCAAGTCAACAGGCCTTTCGGTTCAGGAGAAGAAGCGAATTTTTTTTTTTGTTTTTGTCAAGATAGCAGCCATGGTGGCCATCTTGAATTTCCAATCGAAACGATTTTGAATACTTTTGATTTACAAGTCATCCTGATGCTTCCTATCAAATTTCAAATCAATTGACCTTCTAGTTCAGGAGCAGAAGCGAAAACTAGATTTTCAAGATGACCGTCACTGCGGCCATCTTGGATTACCGAGCGGAACGATTTTAGCTATCTATGATCTACAAGTCACCCCGATACTGCCTACTAAGGTTCAAGTCAATAGGCCTTTCGGTTCAGGAGAACAAGTGAAAGATTTTCAAGATTGCCGCCATGGCGAGCATCTTGGATTTCCGCTCGGGACGATTTTAGCTATCTGCAAAACACCCTGATGCTTCTTACCAAGTTTCAAGTCAAAAGGCATTTCGGTTCAGGAGAAGTGAAAAATAGATTTTCAAGATTGCGACCATAGTGGTCATCTTGGATTTCCAATGGGAACGGTTTTAGCTACTTTTGATATACAAGTCACCCCGATTCTTCTTACCAAGTTTCTAATGAATTGGCCTTTTGGTTCAGGAGAAGAAGTGAAAAGTAAATTTTCAAAATAGCGAACATGGCGGCCATCTTGGATTTCCGATTGAACGAGTTGAGCTATTTTTGATCTACAAGGCATCCCAATGCTTCTCACCAAGTTTCAAGTCAAACTTGGATTTGCGATCGAAACGGTTTTAGCTATTTTTGATTTACAAATCATCCTGATGCTTCCTACCAAGTTTGCTCTTCCTCATGATTCTAATTTATACCTTATTGAAGGTTAGATATTTACCGGTATTCGTATCCCGTTTATAACAATTTCTTACTTTACGTTTCTTTGGACTTGTATTAGACTTAGTTATGTATTTTCGGTTGTTGCTGTACTCTGTATGCATTGGTCCTACCGCCTGTTTGCATCTCTACTTATGCCTATAATAGCCGGTACGAATACTGCTTTTTATGTAATGATATTACATCCTATACAACTATATGAGTATCACTAATAGATTAAAAATTACTCTTTCTCCTATTAGGCTACATTCTGCTTCTTCTTTACAGATTCCCCGTTCTACTGCTAGATTTAACTCTCTGTTACCTACTGTTAACGTTTCACCTTTGAAACTTCACTCTGTATCATCTATAAATTTATATGGCGCTTCCAATTATAATATTTTCAGTAATCACCTTAGAATTAGACTTTCTCCAATTAAATCTCCTATACTTCTAAAATATAAGAATCCGTACAAAAGGAACAGTATGTACCCTAATATTTCTAAGTGCAATGCCAAGAGTTGCACCTGCTGCAATCATTTAATTTGTCGGTCAACTATAATTTCCTCAGTTAATCATAGACAATTTTCAGTTGTAAACAACTCTGATTTAGACTGAAAATCAGAGGATGTTATATATGTTCTCACTTGCAGCGAAGGAGGCTGAGGAATGCAGTATGTTGGACAGATCAAACGGGCCCTTAAAACAAGGTTTAAGGAACATTTGCTTAAAATCAAAAAAGCAAAGAAAATTGACACGTTTCTTTATCATCATTTCCGGAGTATTGGTCATTCATGATCATCTAGTAAAGGTTTGGTTCAACCTGTTGAAAAAATTATACACAAGTCCAATTCTACCGAAAGATTCAAAAATATTTTAAGACATGAACTTGAACTTAAAGAGATTAAACGTTTACAAACCCCTTTTCCACTTGGATTTAATGATAATATTTACCATGAAGGGAATATTTCTAAAATGTCGGATTTCGATGCTTTTTCCCTTTTAGATATTAAAAAACGTAATAAACGATCCCATGGTAAGCGCAAAAATGGCAATTTTAAACGAAAACATAAAACTGTTTTATCTCTTTTTGATTTAAATATTCTCTTAAATTCTGGACGTCATCAAATGCTTTCTAAACTAGCTTCACTGTCTGTTTCTTCATTACGTAAGTTAGATGATGAGGCGAATAAATTTTATGATAGAAAACAAGATTTGTATGAAGCAGCTCTCCTTACTAGATGTTATACTCAACATGCTCTTCGTCCTTACATTGATTCTAAATTAACCACATTAGACACTTCATCAAAATTGCATTCATTAATAAAGGTATTGAATTTATAGATTTACCTAGCATATTTCGAGATAATAATGTTATATCAGCTATACCTTCATATTTCGAAAACACGGAATCTCCTATTATTTGTTATAAATATAACAAACCTATCCGTAATACTATACTTAATTTCAATAAATTAGTTTCTGATCTTGATATTGAAACTAGTTCCCCTGTTTCTTGAGGTTGTAAAGATTCTAAATTTTGTTATCAACCAGCGGGTCATATTGTCACTGGTAACTTGAAGATTATAACTGATTCACGAATCCGTTCAGTTATTTCAAAAGGACCTAAAAATAGATTCCCAGCCCACATTGATTTCAATAAATGTCGGGAAACAATTGCCAGTGCTTTAAATGATTATTGTACGCGTTGGTGTAAACGAGAGCATGTTGAGTCTAATGCTTTAAATAATTGGAAATTAAAGATTTTTAAGATCATTGATGAACGTGTGTTATTTTACTCTAATAACCTTGATCTTCTCCCTCCTAAGCCTAAATTATCTTTTCGATATTTGAAACAAGGTATCCAAGAATTTCATAGGAGGTATGTTTTGGCTCCAGCTGATAAAGCTGCTAATAATGTTGTTGTTGTGTGACGACTTTATTATATCAATACTCTAAAACAAGAACTTGGTAGTACCAAAACATATGAACGGATTTCTACTGACGAGAGATCTATTGTCAATACCCATTCTATCGATATTACAGCTAAGTTTGCAGTGAGTATTAAAGAAAAGCAAGACAGACTTCCTACGTTATATTGGTTACCGAAACTTCATAAACGACCTTATAAAGCACGTTTCATTGCTAATTCTAGTTCTTGTACGACTACTGTTTTGTCCAAACTGCTAACTTCATGCCTTACTGCTGTTAAAAAACATTGGATTAGATACTATGATACTGTTTACGAAAGGGACGGAATTAACTATTTTTGGTCAATTAAAAATTCTAATGATGTTCTCAATAAATTTAAATCTAAAAACTTTCAGGCTTCTAAATTGTCTACATATGATTTTTCTACCCTGTATACTACGTTACCTCATCATCTTATAAAAGATAAACTTATTGATTTAATTAACCGAACGTTTATTCGGGAGAATACCCAATATTTCGCTTGCAACGAAGAATGTGCTTTTTTCACTTCTGATGTATATAATAATCACAATTTATGGTCGTGTCAAAAAGTCTGTGATGCCCTTGTTTATCTTTTGGATAATATTTTTATTAGATTTGGAACTAAACTTTATAGACAAACTATTGGTATTCCGATGGGAACTAATTGTGCTCCTCTTGTTGCAGATTTGTTTCTTTTTTGTTATGAGAGAGATTTCATGAAGTCTCTATCACGTGAAAATCAGGCTGACATTATTGAGGCTTTTCAATTCAACTTCAAGATACCTTGACGATTTATTAAATATTGACAAAATTTACTTTGACCAAATGGTGGACCGGATATACCCTACAGAACTCCAATTAAATAGAGCAAATTTTTCCGATACCGAGGCACCTTTTTTGGATTTGAACCTATGCATATCTAATGGTACAGTTTCCACCAACATTTATGATAAACGGGACGATTTTGATTTTGATATAGTCAATTTCCCTTTTCTGGATGGCGATGTCCTCCGGCGTACCTCATCTGAGGTATACATATCTCAACTTATAAGATTCGCCAGAGCTACTTCAAATCTTAATGACTTTAACTACCGTAATAAAGCCCTTACTGCCAAACATCTTAGGCAGGGCTATCGTTATTTTAAACTTCGTAAGGCGTTTTCGAAATTTTATCGCAGACACAGTGCCTTGTTAGAAAAATATAGTGTCAGTCTGAAAACACTTCTGCAACAAGGTATATCGGAACCCGAATTTTACGGTGACTTAGTGTACAGATTTAGAAAAATTGTAGGTAAATCTAACTTTTCGGAGCAATTCAGAAAACTTATTAACCGTTATAAAAGAATTGGCTATAGCCTGGATATTATGCGGCAGACTGCATGCCTAGTTGTCAACCCAATCATTGTTGATGGCTATGCTTCACTCTTTAATTGCACGACGGCGGTTCGGGCCTCAGACTCAATGACGGCCTCTTCGTAAAACTTTAACCAGTGGGTTGGGGCTTGACGATATGTCTTTGGCTTGGCCCGCCGTGGTTCAACTATTGGTTTTCATTTACTCTGGCATACAGTAGAATTAGCCATGAGTACTCGTCTTTGTTTATTATAGTGATTAATTTGATTTTTATGTTTTCGCTTCGATGCATTGACTGAGTTGGGAGCCTTTACGCGAACCGAATTTTTATGTATTTCTGTATTAAGAGTAGCATCGGGACCCAGGGTGAAGTTAGCTAGCTGTAAAAGTGCTTTAAACCCCCGGTGGTTTGCTCTACCGACTGTTCTAAGGCGGTGGTCCCGGTGTTAGTCTTACTCCTTGTTGCTTTGTGGTTTATTCTACGAGGCAATTTGTTGTATGTCTTTCCGTGTGTCATTTTGTTCTTGTGTTTTTCAGTCCTTTTAGTATTGCGATTACCTCGCTTGGGGAAGAGAGAGCTAATCTTAGTGCTTTTCGTACGTTTGTTCGGTTTGTGCTTGTTTAGATTTGTCGGTTTCCTCTTCCTCTTGGGGTCTGGGAAGGGCTGCAGTTTGTGATTGTGGCACTCCCTGGACTTTTCTCTTACCTTTTTTCATTTGGCATTTTGGTTCAGGAGAAGAAGTGAAAAATAATTTTTCAAGATGGCCGTCTTGAAATTTTCGATCGGACAATTTTAACTATTTTTAATCTACAAGACATTCTGATGCTTCCAACCAAGTTTCGAGTCAATTGGCCCAAGGGTGTAGGAGGAGTAGGCTTTTAATACAAATTGTTGACGGCGCACAACGGGCGACGCAATATGGATGATGGACATTGACCGATCACAATAGGTCACATTGAGTACTTCGTGCTCAGGTGAGCTAATAAATGCTTCGATTTTTTTTCCACACAACAATTTATGCCCCGGCCATTTTTAATGGGCGCGGGGGGGGGGGTCATATAGTATCACCACTGTCCGCACGTACGTCCGTCCCGTACGTTACACAAATGGTTTCCGTGCGATATCTTTTGAAAAAATTGGTGTATTGGATTGACATTTTATACACAGGTATATAATTATAAAATGTAGGTCAAGTTTGATTTAGAGTAAAATCTACCAATTATTTTGGGAGTTATGGCTCTTTTTCAACTTTGAAAAATTTTCAACTTTGAAAACTGGTTTCCGTGCGATATCTTTTGAAAGAATTGGTGTATTGGATTGAAATTTTATACACAACTATATAATCATAAAATGTATGTCAAGTTTGATTTACAGTAAAATCCACCTATTCTTTTGGGAGTTTGGCCCTTTTTCAACTTTGAAAAATGGTTTCCGTTCCATACCTTTTGAAAAGATTAGTGTATTGGATTCATGTTTTATACACAAGCATATAATTATAAAATATAGGTCAAGTTCGATTTAGGGTAAAATCCACTAACCTCTAAAAAAGACCATTGCAAAAAGGAATGATTGCACTTGCTTACAGACCAAACATGTTCCATTGTAGGCTTATAAAAATGGATGTAATAGAAAACTGGTTATATGTCAGGAGATAGATGATGCAGATATATGCAAAGATTGAGGAGTATCGGGAAATGACACGAAAACAAACAAAACAAACAAAAAAAAAAACAACAGAGATTTAACCGTGGACTTGTTAGCTTACTTAGCTTACTTGAGCATGAAGTGTTCATGGTGAGCTTTTGTGATCGGTGTGACGAGCGTCATCAACAATTTGCCTTAAATGATATCTCTTCCTACACTCCAGGGCCAACTGACTCGAAGCCTGGTAGGAAGTGTGGGGCGACTTGTAGGTCAAAAGCAGCTAAAATCGTTCTGATCGGAAATCCAAGACTATATTACGCAATCGATGGTTCGCCATTGCAAAATTCCCAAGCTACGTGCTAATGTTGCTAATAGTGTGACGAACAGACAGAAAAATAGTATTGCTCTTGCACACCCTTACCACTTGGGGAAGCCATGTAGCAAGTTTGTTTAAATTCCGCCCAGTGTTTTAGGAGGAGATAGCGTGACGCATTGACAGGCAGACCTTTTAACAACCCAACCCGAAGGTCACATGGGGAAGACTGAAAAAAAGATATTGCTGCTGTCGCACTTCTTCACCATGCGGGGAAGTCATGTAGCAAAGTTGGTTAAATTCTGGTTTAGGAGGAAATATCGTGATGGGCGGACGGACGTACGGAGGTGTTTACAATATCCCCATCACTGATGCGTGGGGATAAAGGTGGTCGCCATGGCGGTCATCTTGAAAATTTATGTTGAACTTCTCTTTAACCGAAAAGCCAACTGGCTCCAAACTTGGCAGGAAGTATTGTGACTTGTAATTCAAAAATAACTAAAATCATTTCGAATTTAAAATCCCAAAAGGCCCCCGTCTTGAAAATCTACTTTGAACTTCTTCTTCTGAATCAAAAGGCGACGACAAGTAGGACTACGTAGGAAGTATCGGGCTGATTGTAGTTGGGAAACAATTAAAATCATTTCGATGAGAAATCATAGATGGCTGCCATCTTGCAATTTTATTTTGAGCTTCTTCTCCTGAACAAAAAGGGCAACTGACTGGAAAACTGGTAGAAAGTTTCTGGGTGATTTGTAAAGTAAAGGTAGCTAAAATTATTTCAATCGGCAGCCAAAGATTGCCAACTCACTCGAAAACATACCTGGAATTCAAGTGAGCGATACGGGGTCATCTTGGCCCTCTTGTTTCAGCTCCAACAAGCATGCTCCTACAAAGATTAACACTGTTGTGCGTACATTTTCTTTGTTTACAGGAAAGATAGTCATCTCCAAAGTTGATTGTAACTGGAATAACATCTAAGTTGAGGAGTCTAGGTGAAACTACCCTAAACCACTTCAGTTGTGCCCTCAGCACAGAAACAGCAAAATGATCAATAAACTCCCTTTTTTGAAATGCTGTACATACTTTCTGAGTGAGCAATGCTATAAATAATACCTCATATGAGCACAGATTAAGTCAATATAAAATAAGCCTATTGAAAATAAAAGTACAAACTCAAAGGCAGACAAAAATGAGTCAATGCAGAACCCCCAATCAGCTCCCCATCTCCCCCGGCCCTACCCCCTCCCCCCGCCCCCACCCCCCCCCCCCCGCACCCCAACCCAATAATTCTGAAGTCCATATTATCTTTTAAGTAACTGCCAAATATCTTATGGATCACATTAAAAGATAAAAAAAATGTTGTGGTTTTGGGTAAATTTGGGGTCTGAAAATTGCTGAAAATTAGGTATGTCTTATAAGCGGACATTTAATCATAACTGACGGCAGTACCATTCCAATATTGCCAGCATCTCTCAGGTACATAAGTGTGTGTAGCAGACTAAAACGCTTTGTTTCCGAACAGGCCTCCTAATAATATATAATAATAGTTTAGTCAAAGGTCCCTCACTCTTATTCGATTACCCCACCCACTTTCATCATGGATATGGTTGAAGAACGTGTTACTGATTGACTAATATTTCGTCACATGTCAACCGATACATAGTAATATAAGCTGGTAAGTTAGTAGAAAATCTTGTAGCCATAAAACAGGCCTTGTGGAAACTGGTTCTTTCCCTATACATGTATTATGATCAATTCAAATAAAGTTCATGTTGTGCTTTTGTAATGAATAAACAAAGATTTTACTCAAAAAACAAAACAAAAAAAAAAAACGTCATTTATGTGTCAGTTCTGATATGTGTACATGTAAAATTAAAATAGGTTTTTATTCATAACTTCATTCAATTCTTACAAAATTCAGTCGTCAGGCCTTTGTGAGTTTATTCGTTGCTATCAAGGGTCATTTCTCGAGAATTTCTTTATCTTCACTACAACTGGTGTTAACGCCATCCAGTGGTTGTAAAGCGTCCCTAAATGCAGTCATTAAGGATCAGAAAGCACGGAGACGTTCGTGTTTTCTGATCCTTAGTGATTGAATTTAGAGAATTTTGAAAACTTACATTAGAGTCTCTGGTGAAGCCATATTGTCCGAATCTAGTAAGTGTGGTCCAGAAAGATTGACATTTGAACTGTTATCAGTTTTGTGAGTATGATCATTGTCCTCAAGGGTCATTAATTTCAGAATCTATTAATATAGAAGTTTGGTTCAGTTACATTTTAGGTGACTTCAATATGTGCATTAGGTAGTGTTGTAACTGATGATAAAATACCCTTAAGTTGTTTGTGTTAAGGTTTCACGGCCCAGTCAACCCAATGGAGTCATGTCGAGCGCGGTCAATTTACCTAACCACTCTTTTACTGGCAGGCCTAGTCCTCTAAGCGGTTAACCAGTATCGTGCACATTTTTTTCGCCAGAAACTGACAACTGCCCTTCTCGAATACACGGAAGAGAGAGAATGACCGTAGAAAATATTTTATGATCGCTCTCCACGAAAGAATATTTCCGACTCGGCGGGTGTCCAACCTGCAACCTCCTGATCACCAGTGGGACGCGCACCCAAATGAGCCACAGAGGCCGGTTAAAAATAAATACCCTTAAGTAAGTCAAGCCAAACATACTGAACTTTTTTTTCCATGAAAACAGGTGCTGTAGGTATTCATTTGAAGCGCCTCGCGGATGCGTTTCTAATGAGTACCCACATCATATGCTTTCATTGAAAAATAAGAAAAAAAAAAAAAAAAAAAAAAAAAAAATATATATATATATATATATATATATATATATATATATATATATACTATATATATATATATATATATATATATATACATATACTCCTGTTAATGATCTGGAAGAGGGCTAAATTAAGAGTGAAAATATTTTCTACAAATCGATTATTAATCGATACAAAATCGATGATCGACTATAATTCTGCCGATTCCAAACACTAGTATTAGGTCAATACATGTTATTAATTTCAATTGTCTACATGTTGGATACAATCGTGAATAAGTGCAATCTTTGTTGAAAAGTGTTCCTCCTTGATATTCAGGTTCCCTTTGATAATTGCGCTCGTTTGCCCATAACACATACAGCTGCTGACGTAGCATTTTTCTCCCAAATGAGGAGACGTCTAGCAATGTTTATACATGTATGTCAGTCAATTATTCACTTATTAAGAAAGATTTGCAAACTTACGTTGAAATGTGTGACAAAGACATTTTATTTTGTTTCCGCCTGTTATACCCATTGAAAACGCGTCACAAGTGCACTTAGAAAACAACAACTTGGGGCGGATCTAGCATGCACATTTATTGAATGCTGCCTGTTAACGAACAGGGTCATCCAGTTGCATGCAGGCTTTCCAAGTCGCACGGAATAATGCTTTAGATCTCAAAGCTTTATTTACATTCAAGGAATGACAAATAACTTCCGCTACCCTAACGGAACAGCACATGCTTCTTACACTAGAAAATGACCATTGGCTTTTGTTCAGCTAGATCCGTGATTGTCACTTTCGTACTGATAATCATAAACTAATCTATGAAAATGTGGTCAGACCCCCTTAATTAAAATATGAGAATAATTGTTGCTGATAGTAAGAAATAACTGAGGAATCTCAGAACCTCAGAACAAAGGCAGAACTAAGCCTTTGCCATATTTAGAAACATCTATCAGAGTTCTAGATACAGGGTGTTCCAGATAAATATAAATGAGCCAGTACGTCAAAACCAACAAAATGGCATGTGCGCAAGAGAAACTGAGATCTGCCTGGGCATTTGCTCATTCCGAACACAGTCCTTGCTGTACGCACAATGGGTAAGTAAGGACCCAAGCTTTCATCATGCGGACAGCGAAGACTCTGATCAGACTAGGCGGATGTCCAGACTGATCTGAGTCTTCGCTGGGCGCATATGCCATTTTGTCATGCGCTGGCTCATATCTTTTTTAAAAAATCTTGTCCGTTTGTTGAGCGTATGTCGTGCACTTATCGCTAATGAACATCCACAAAATACATTTTCATCGAGTTAAAAGAAACAAAATGAACATGTTTGGTTTAAAAAGGACTGTGCCTAGAGCCACGGACTTATGCAGGGTAATTATGGGTTTTGTAGCAAGTGTTTCTAGCAAACTAGAAATGGGCAAACGCTCCCATGGTGGTCAGAAGAAGCGCTACAAAGACACCCTCAAAGCCTCCTAAAGGATTTTAACATACCAACAGAGTCATGGGAACAAACTGCACAGGACCGAGCAAAATGGCGAGGCCTCATCAGAAGAGGTGCTAGTGAATATGAGGCAAAAAGAATCAGCGAAGCCGGGCAGAAACGTGCACAGCGCAAAGCCAGACCTAATACATCACCAACAGAGCTGTCTTGCTCTGACGTCTGTTGTTCCCTCTGCAACAGACAGTTTAGAGCTAGCATTGGTCTAATCAGCCATCTTAGAACACACAAACAGTAGCATTCCTCGCATGTGATTAAGAGTGGTCATTGTCAGTAATGACAGACGAACTAGTATTATTAATTTTTCTAGCAAACTACTGTAAAACACTTTAATTCGGTGGCAACAAATTTTAGCGGTTTTTATGAGTAGGTCGTTTGGTGGATTTATAATTTGGTGGATTTTTGATTTCCGAAAGGAAAAAAAATCCGTGATTTCTGAAGTAGCCCTGTGTTTCTTATGTATGCAGATTCCACACGGTGATTTACAAGTCATACACGATGGTTCTCAACTGCTTTTCACATTCCATTGTTCTTGGTGTGTGAGTGAATAAAAATCAGCTCTTTTTCTATATAATATATATTTAAGTATGCAGCAAAACAGATTTTTAGTTATCATTAGTTGTAGTTTTCTTTCTAGGTACATCAATCAATATCTAATTATACCTGCATTTTTGACAACTACTGTCAAGGTGTATCTGCTTTTATTCAGCCATGTTGAGCCGGATTATGGCTTGATCGTTATCTTTCTTTAATTTCGGGTGCTAAACAAGTGTGAAAGAAGGATATGCACTTTTGCTTTTACCGTGATATCTCCTTCTTGTCAACTATTTTACCGCAGAGATAACAAGATTTGAGTTGCTGTCATCAGTTGTCCTCTTTTCGAGTTCAAAACGTTAAGATCTATTTTTTCTCTTTCTTCTTTAATCATATCAGAAGGCTTTATGTGGATCTGATTGTATCAGTTTCTGAGTTCTCTTATTTACTTAACAAAGATATTACTCAAACCATGAATGCTTTTTCCATCCCCATCTTTATCACTCAACTGTTTTGTTCCTCCAAGTACCTGAAGTTTAATTGATAGAAAGTCAAAATTACCTTAACTAGTCTATTCCTACCTTCCACTGGCCTACCAAGCCTGACAAATGCTTAAGACTCTATATCACACGTTATGGCCGCCAAAATTACATAATTCACGCCATCATCTTAGTTTTTGTCGTTATATTTTGTTTCTTCTCTATCTCGAAAAAACTCAATGACTTTTTTCTGCTCTGTTTTCAATTTTCTCATCTATACTATCCTCCAACTCTTTAATTTTAAATGTGACAGAAAAATCAGCGGATGTCTTTATTTTTTTCCTCTGTTTATTTTTGCGCCCATCTTGACTGACCGGAGCTGGAGGAAATTAAAAAATAAATACACCAAATAAAAAGAAATACTTACGAATTCCGGTTTTACTAACTGGACAGCAATAAATCTGGATGCTTTCTGTAAAATGTCGTCAGGAATTTTACTTTTTGGTATTGACAAAGCAATTACACACACAGCCATGGGTGAAAGCATCATTATGATATCAACGATTCCGACCGCTTCTCAGAATGAAGGTTGGTAACTCTAGACTTGACACTTATGCCGTTAACAAAATAGTGCCTGACTAAAACTCCGCACCGTACTGAGCGGGTATATATATATATATATATATATATATATATATATATATATATATATATATATATATATATATATATATATATATATATATATATATATATATATTAAGGGTCTCCCTATTTGGTGAAAAGAAGTGACTATCTGTCTCTTCATACTGGGACATCCCCAGTTGAGCTTTACCACTGCACAATAGCGTCAACGTCCGACAAGAGGTTTTCTTATGAAGCATTCGACATAATGTCTGTATAAAGTAATACATTTTTTATGTTTATCTTGTTTTATAAATCCACTGTGGTGAATTTAAAGGACATTTGTTTGAAAAACAACAACTGAATTTCTTCTGAAAGTTAACAGCATTTACCAACAAGAGATTAAAAACATAAAGGTAAGCTGCAGCTTGGTCATTAGTCTTATTATTAGTCTTAGTACCGATAAAAGAATGGGCACAGCAAAACCTAGTAAGCTGTCAATGAATGTCAGACAGGTAGATGCCCAATAGGAGAATTTAGTACTGGTTTATCTTATCCATAGGTAATATCCCTATAAATTTTTATAAACATATTGATAATAAACAAATTCATATACAATATAACTTAACGGAATTACTAGTATAAAATACTGGTGCACATTTTGAACAAACGAACGAGAGAGAGAGAGAGAGAGAGAGAGAGAGAGAGAGAGAGAGAGATTTTAACTGACTGACGCTCCTGCCTAAATGTATTTGGGGCCAGAAGCTATGCATTTGAGACCTATAGGTGTCGTTTTATTCATTGGACAACAATTGATGACTCAGACTAGGTATGCTACACAAATCTTGCAGACTTTGTGAAGAAATCCTGTACTCCTGTACTTGCAAGAAAAGTGCCTCATTTTTTCTGCGGCGATGATTGCTATGCCGTGCAAGAGATCTTTAACGGAGTAACTGCGTAGATCGGCCGGTAAGTATCTTTCCCTGGCAACCATGCAGTTAGGACAGGTGAAGAGAAAGTGTTGTACACTTTTAAATCCTCCACAGTAACAAGTAGGGCTGTAGGAATCAGAGTTCAGTGAACTACAGTCCATTCTTAGTCGAGACTGGAGTATCTGACCTACGCGTGTACCAGCATTGAAGTATTTGGGTGGTGTCTGTATGGTTCTGTTCAGGGACGATTTGAATATTGTTTAGGTTGATGCCTCTCTTGTTTCAGTCGGCAGGCTGCTCTATACATGAAGAGTGGCTGGAAAGAACAAATCAAGAAAGAGATTAGTATTGGTCCTGTAGTTCTGAATGTGGTTAGAGTTTCGGAGAGCGTACCTGCTTGTTTCTTGTACAGTTGGAGGCACAAGGTCCATAAGATAATCTGAAGCTAATCCATGCAGGATTTTATATAAAAAGCTACAAGCTTGTGTTTGTTCAATCTGCTTTGGAGAGACTCTCATCCAGATTCAGAATAAATTTTATCAATGCTTCAGAGTTTGTTGCTTCTGTTATTTTTCTCCCTGCCTCGATATGAATTGCGTACAATGGCATTTTAGTTTCCGAGGAGCTGTTGTCCAAACCTTTATCCAAAGTCCACAAATGCTCTCCCTCTCTCTTTCCTTCCCCTCCTGTGTAGGCATACTGATAATAATACTGTTTTGTGTTTTATTTTTTCTTTGCGCATACTCAAATCATTTAATGTGCCTTGCTCATGCGCACATGAACGTCTAACACCCACAGCGACCTCTACATGAGATTGTAAGGGTAGCACTGGGAAAAATAACGGAACTTCAGGTATGTCACTTTAGTGGCTGAGTGAATACTGTTCCACCCCTTGACCGACAAATTCCTTTACATATGTAGTGTAGCTGGAACAGTAAGTAGACAAAAGAATTTTGTCGGTCACGAGGTGTAAGGCACTTCAATTTGAAAAGGTTGTTACCCTCTTTTCAACAATTCTTATAGAAAACGCAATGACGTTTGCCATGTGATCTACAGACGCATGTGCAAGAGCGATACTTAGCGAACCGTTCATAATGTCCTCAAATAGGTTCTAAAAGAACGTATCTAATAAAAAGCGGAAACTGGGTCTATAATTTGGTGGAAATTGGGTCCATAGTATAATTATCTAAAACGGACGTTTTAGGGGTAGGTGTAAAACGACTTATAAAATGATTCAATGTCTGCAATAACACATCCAAAAGTTTATTTGTAATAAAGAAGACATATGAATGAAAACATCTGTGTCATTACTCGCTGGATATTACTGTTTTGAAAAATGCGACCCCCTCTATTTTTCAAATGGGGAATCGGGCCGAGTTATCAGAATAAGCTCCTTGCACATTTTTGTCATGATTTAACACAAAATCATTTGTCGTAAACGTCGATGCACTAATATTTTTTTATTCTATTTTTTTTTTGGTTTTTAAAAAGTCAAATATTTTCACTTTTTCCCATAGTAAAATGATTGCAAATTATGCAGAAATCGGTAAGGAGGTAAATGGGAGAGAGGTTTTCAACAAGTTCCATTTATTAAGATTTTCTGAAATTTTCGTAATATCACTGTGAATTATCAATTAATATTTACATCTTAAATGTAATCGTCTACGATAAAACAGTCATTCTTGTTTGCATTTTAAATTAGATAGACAGCCAAAAGTTGGTCTGACTTTTGGTTCCATCAAAATTTATGATAAACGGGACGATTTTGATTTTGATATAGTCAATTTCCCTTTTCTGGATGGCGATGTCCCCCGGCGTACCTCATATGGGGTATACATATCTCAACTTATAAGATTCGCCAGAGCTTCTTCAAATCTTAATGACTTTAACTACCGTAATAAAGCCCTTACTGCCAAACTTCTTAGACAGTGCTATCGTTATTTTAAACTTCGTACGGCGTTTTCGAAATTTTATCGCAGACACAGTGCCTTGTTAGAAAAATATAGCGTCAGTCTGAAAACACTTCTGCAACAAGGTATATCGGAACCCGAATTTTACGGTGACTTAGTGTACAGATTTAGAAAAATTGTAAGTAAATCTAACTTTTCGGAGCAATTCTCTTCGGAGCAATTCAGAAAACTTATTAACCATTATAAAAGAATTGGCTATAGCCTGGATATTATGCGGCAGACTACATGCCTAGTTGTCAACCCAATCATTGTTGATGGCTATGCTTCACTCTTTAATTGCACGACGGCGGTTCGGGCCTCAGACTCAATGATGGCCTCTTCGTAAAACTTTAACCAGTGGGTTGGGGCTTGACGATATGTCTTTGGCTTGGCCCGCCGTGGTTCAACTATTGGTTTTCATTTACTCTGGCATACAGTATAATTAGCCATGAGTACTCGTCTTTGTTTATTATAGTGATTAATTTGATTTTTATATTTTCGCTTTGATGCATTGACTGAGTTGGGAGCCTTTATGCGAGCCGACTTTTTTTTATGTATTTATGTATTAAGAGTAGCATCGGGACCCAGGGTGAAGTTAGTTAGCTGTAAAAGTGCTTTAAACCCCACGGCGGTTTGCTCTACCGACCGTTCTAAGGCGGTGGTCCCGGTGTTAGTCTTACTCCTTGTTGCTTTGTGGTTTATTCTACGAGGCGATTTGTTGTATGTCTTTCCGTGTGTCATTTTGTTCTTGTGTTTTTCAGTCCTTTTAGTATTGCGATTACCTCGCTTGAGGAAGAGAGAGCTAATCTTAGTGCTTTTCGTACGTTTGTTCGGTTTGTGCTTGTTTAGATTTGTCGGTTTCCTCTTCCTCTTGGGGTCTGGGAAGGGCTTCGGTTTGTGATTGTGGCACTCCCTGGACTTTTCTCTTACTTTTTTTATGCAGTTTCTGTAGTAAATTGAGTTTTTGGCTATTTTATATTTACATTTTCCCCTTTCCAGAGAGCTTTCAAAAAGCTGCTGAATATTAATGAGACTTTTATGACGTTATACTTGTTTGTGTTGAGGTTTTACGGCCGAGTCAACCCAATGGGGTCATGTCGAGCGCGGTCAGTTTACCTAACCACACGTTTACTGGGCAGACTTAGTCCTCTAAGCGGTTCACCAGTATTGTGCACATTCTTTCGCCAGAAACTGACAACTGCCCTTCTTGAATCAGCGGGAGGGAGAGAATGACCGTAGAAAATATTTCATGATCAATCTCCACGAAAGAATGTTGCCGACTTCGGCGGGGGTTGAACCCGCGACCTCCTGGTCTCCAGTTGGACGGCGCATCCTACTGAGCCACCGAGGCCGGCTAATGGCGTTATACTGGTCATTTAATTAAAAACAATAATTTAAAATACTTTGGGTTTAATATACTTTTATTATCATATATGAGTTAAAAACTTGTATCAGTTCATATTGTTTGAGAAAAATCATCATGATTTCCAAATACAAACTTAATATTTGCGATTTACATTTTATTTTCATATATATATATGAAAATATGCGGCCTAGATCATGTGATAGCTCAGTGTTTTGCATCGAGAAATAAACTGCAACAAGAATGACTGTTTTATCGTAGACGATTACATTTAAAAAGTAAACAAGAATGACTGTTTTATCGTAGACGATTACATTTAAAATGTAAATATTAGCGACACCGCCTCGTGGCTGCGAAGCAGCCACGCGGTGGCGTCAAATGGTAACGCGTATGGAATAGAACAGAATTGTGTGTTCGGACCCCTTCAAAAAAATCTGCCATGGCCTGAAAAGTCACAATGATTAAAAACCTGCGAATAACACCGAGTGTTTCGACTGAGACTTGTGATGTCAGTCAGCCAATGAAAGTGCTCAGCGATACGTGGTCTGGTTTCCGACCTTCTAGGTGTTGCGACAACTCTTGTATGATGCCGTATGACAACCAGCTTGTTTACTAGAATCTGCTGTCGACCATTTTTTTTTTTTTTTTTTTTTTTTTGCTCGATACAGACACGAAAGCTTCTTTTACCTGCATGTTTGAAGTTCATGATGTGTCGGTCCGCGAAAAACGACGACAGAAACTTGTTCAAAATTCTTCAGCAAAATTCCTGATGTAGTAAAATGCAATTCAGGTAGGCAACCGATAGTGTAGCGTAACCGGGTGCCTATTGCCGGCGTGCATTGATTATCGGGTATTCAGAAATCACGGCCCGCAGAGCACGGCCCCCGCCCATCGGGGCCAGCGAAATAGTTGGGCTGCCTGTAGTCTCCAGGGCAGAGCTGCCTTCGGCAGGGCCTGTTCATTATGTGATCAGGTTGGGTAAAAGTCCCACAAATCTGGAGGCAATATCTTTAAATGGATACATTGTCGCAATTATTTTTTTTCTTTTAATTCGGTAGAATCAACATACAGCGATATTAGATCCATCATCAGTCCTGCCATTGTGAGCGATTATTTATCACTTCAGATTTGGTCATAATTTACCTGTCTGTCTGAGCACGACTCTTACCATCATAACCATGTTATCTTTACTATATGTATTTGAGCAGTGTAGACCCAGATGGGATGGTGCAAAATGTGGCGTCTCATTGATTATTAGAAATATGTATTGATAATAATTTTTGTGGAATTTATCGATCAATTAATCGATTATCTGATTAATTTTGTCAGCCTTGATAGTTATAAATAATAAAACAAAAAATTCAAAGATAAATTATGTGGGACTAGACATAAAAGAATATAACTATAATAATTATACTGTACACGTATGTATAGTAAAAACTTATAAAAACCAGATCACAAATCTGGATTTCTATCATGGTTCTCTTTGACATCACAGTAGCTCGTTAATTCGCAATTCTGTAATAGAGACGTGGATAGATTTTGAGTACGTAAGCAGATATTCCAGTAACGGAATTTATGCGCGGGCGCAAATAATCCTGCAACGGATGTTTTGCGTATTACTACCCTATAATTGTGAATTAAAAGGAATTAAAAGGAATATCTGCGTCCTACGCAGATAATCCCACGATGGAATTTCAACGTTCATACGCGAATTTTTAGTAGGGACGTGGATAATTTTTGCGTACGTACGCAGATATTCCATTAATGGAATTTAGGCGCTGATACGCAAATCTGTAATAGAGACGTGGATAGATTTTGCGAACGTAAGCAGATATTCCAGTAATGGAATTTATGCGCGGGCGCAAATAATCCTGCCAAGGACGTAAATAATACATATAATTTTATACGTCTTTGATCCTGCTAAGGCTGTTTTGCGTATTACTACCCTGTAATTGTGAATTAAAAGGAATATCTGCGTCCTACGCAGATAATCCCACGATGGAATATTTGAGCATGGAATTTCTACGTTCATACGCGAATTTCTAGTAGAGACGTAGATATTTTTGCGTACGTACGCAGATATTCCATTAATGGAATTTAGGCGCTGGTACGCAATTCTGTAATAGAGACATGGATAGATTTTGCGTACGTAAGCAGTTAATCCACTAACGGAATTTATACGCATTCATATGGCAATTATTAAAGGAGATATTTTGCGTACGGTAGCAGATATTCCTCGAGTGGAAGTTTGGCGCTCAATTGCAAAATTCTATAGATATTCCAAAACCGGAAGTTTTGCGCCCTGCGCAAATATTCCAGTAACGGAATACGTATATGGCAGATCAGTTGTCAGCCTCTCCTCTTCTTGTTGCAGTATACGTTGATTCCAAGGGCTACGGCATTGTGCAACTGGAAAACAGCACAGTTTCCAAACCTAAACTCGTTTGTGTAACATGTAAGACTAACGTCCATTTTGTGACCACGTAAAGTCGTACAAAAACTGGAGTAAAGAACAAAACATAGACATTGAGCGTGAACTAGAATATCAAAGGAATGTAACCACTGACGAACCGTCTTTCCAGTCCATTACATCCGAGCGTATTCCATATCCTTTGCCACAGACTTTGCGGGAGAAGTTTGATGACTAAGAGTCACAGACAAGGGCATTTTCAATGCGTTTTGTTCCTACAAAACGATCAAGCTTGTGTTCACATAGTTTCAATTGGGACGACAGAGACCCTGTTGAAATGGGATGGATAGCTTCTACTGCAGTGAGAATACATAAGGCTCATATAACTATAAATGCGGATGATGGCGAGCCGCGGTACATCTATTTTCGTCCAACAGTGGGTGATTGTGACTGTAAACTTCATTATGATGGCCAAGAGGATCTTGTCTTCAATTTAGACAATCACCATCTGGTTTATTATGGCGTTTTGTTCCAATATCTATTTTCAGTGGTACATACCGGGAGCCCTCTAGTATCTCTTCACAGACATTTCTCAGCAACAAATAGTGTCATGAGCAATCAAGAAATCATCCCACTGTCAGTACTAAGAAAGGCATGGAATGCGTTTGCACGTCTCCTGGATATAGACTACAGTAACGTGTTTGTCTGTAAACATTGTGGTTCGAATCCAGACGTGATTATTTGTGACGGTACTGACGTGGGCATGAGGAAAGATCTAATACCTGACATTACCAGTGCACAAAGCAATGCAAACTCTCGAGGTAAAGTAATCAAAGGCAGTAAGCATTCCGACAGAACATTTATAAAGTCGGCAAGATGTCGGCAATTGGTGTTAAAATTGGCAGGCGAGAAACAAGGACAAAGAAGGAAGCAAACGAGAGCGGCGTTAAACCACATACCTCTTAATACGGGCGAAATTAACAATTTAAAAAGTTTACTACAGAAAGAAGGCAAAAACTATTTAATCGATCTAATAGAAGAACTAATTACATTACAGACAGTTCCTCGGCATTATAGGCTGTTATTGTCTGAACTGGGACGAAACACACCAGTGTGCGGAATGATACAGCTTGGTGGAGACGACAGGTGCTTGAAGATTATAACGGACATATACGAAACTGGTGACAACATTTTAAATAGTATCGACACAGAGAAAATGTCCGTAATTCAAATTCAGATTCCAGTGTTAGGTGAATTTTTATCTGGCAGTCCCGAAAAACTACCTGATCATTCAAGGAAACTTCTGCGCGACCTTGTAGATAAAATAGATAAAACCTACAGCGTTCCCATCTCTCCAGAATCCAGCTATGGAGAACCAACAGAGTCTCCTTGTGATGTTTTCCCGTCCCTCCCGAAAGTTCGTGGAAGTGGTGTGTATGAAGCAGACAGGAAGACAAATCCAGATAAAGGCGAACAGTGTGGGAAGGAATCGTGGGGCCACCCTACTCTTAGTCCTGGAATATTTACATTGTACTGTCCCCATGGAACTTGCTATGGCTTTTCGGTACTTGAAAATTATGAGTCACCACGTCACCCGTTTGATATTATAAGAACACGATTCAAAGTTGCCCCAGGGGTAATTGTGTATGACAATGCATGTAAGTTACACCAATACGCTTTGTTAAGGGAACTGGTGTATTTTAAGGACACAATTTTCGTTGTGGATAAATTCCATTGGAAAGGGCACACAGCATGTTCCTTAGGATATAATTTGTCTATCTATGAAACGCACGAGTTGCTGCATAGCCTCAACAGCCAAATAAACGAACAGGGCAATGCAGGAGTTCAAAAGCTAAAAGGCCATCTATCTTACATGACTTTTGGAAATTTCAAATTTCATGTGAAACTCTATTATGCTATTCGTAATTTACATGTGAATTACCAACAGTAAAAATGAGACGATAAATGTTTGACAGCCATGAACTACACCTGCTTCCCATTTTACGTTGATTAAATAACTTTACTGACAGACAATGTAATGCCTGAACGAATGACTGGTACCCTGGTACCATTTAATTACGAAAAGTAGACCTTTGAAATAACAATCTGCTGTAAAGCTCGCTAAAGAAAACTTGCCCGATAATACCCTTTGTCCGATAATAGCCTGGTTGATGTTAAATTAATGAATGGCCTGTACAATGATACTACTCTCCAAACAACATCTTTTAGAAACGACATTTTTGCAGATTTCAATGCTCTGAATAATGATAGAACGAAAATCCACTTGTCATCTATAAGCATTCCTTTAGTCCTAAAATGTGCCATATATTTTGAAAATCGGTCAATAAATAAAGATTTTATGCCAAAAAATGTGTTTGGGTAGGGCATGTCACATGTAAAATTTCAATCAAAGCGAAGCCACTGTTTTCAAAAATTCAAATACATGTACGTTAAATTTTAGCAGGAATACACTAAAATTATATAGCATGGTACTGGGAATTTATTTTCGGCTTTTAAATATGGGAATGGTTCTTAACTCTGTCAAAATGCAAATTTGAGATTTTTTAATTACCTCCCTTACCCATTGAACATCCCTACCCAAATCTAATTTTGGGCATAAAATTGTTACTTCTTGTCAGATTTTCAGTTACTTCTTGTCAGATTTTCAAACTTTTTGCAGCACTTGTTAAGACTAATAGAATGCTACTAGATGATGAGGAATTTGTTGCTGAATCATTATTCAAAGCTAAGTAATATGCGAAAATGTTGTTTCTGAAAGATGTTGTAAGGAGGAATAGATACCCGTTATTAAATTTTGGTATGCCTAAAAATCTTGCCTTAGTTCTTGTGAGTAGTACTTGTTTCTTTTATCTTTCTTTTTAATCCTTCTGTTAGAGTACAGTAAGGTAAACCAAACAAGCAACCGCCCTGCATATTCCGACTTTAATGCTTAAACAAATTGTCAGTTTTTTAGCTTATTTGTCATATATATATATATATATATATATATATATATATATATATATATATATATATATATATATATATATATATATATATATATATATATATATATATATATATATATATATATATATATTCATGAGTTTGGATTATGGCTTTGTTACTATTACCACAACTACTTTTGATGTCGTCGTAACTTGAACTGGAAATGACATATAATAAATGCGGGAAATTTGAGTTTCTAGTGTGTTATATTTTATTTTGTAGATGAGAACCGAATATTTGATAGAACAACTTGACTTTTTAGTGCCAGACACGATTAACAGATGATATTTTAAGACCCTCTTTTTATGACGATATTGAATTTTCATGCAGCCGGCCATTTACATGAAAAATCAGATCATAATAAACGAATTGTCGTCTGATGAAACATTATTCGTGGCGCTTGAAAAGTTTATTGTTATCAAATACATGTAGTCAAAGGTTTACATTTGAAGTCTTTTAAACATCTTGACCAACTAGACCGTTGCACATGCGCATTTGAAGGATGTCTTAATTGATGACAAATAGATTTTTATGCCCCGCCACCAAAAAGTGGCGGGGCTCAGAAATTTTGAGTGTCCGTCCGTCACTGTCCGTCAGCGCCTTCAACATTCTTTTCCGCTTCATAACTCTAAAACAAATTGACATATTTTCATGAAACTTCACACAAATGTAAAGCATGAAGAGAAGATGTGCAGAAGAAAGACAGCGTAACTCTGGTCTATCTACTTTTGGAGTGACTGCCCTTTGAACGTTGATTAAGACCATCGCCTTAGTGATTCGTGTCCGCTTCATAACTCTGGTACCGTTTCATGAAAATTCACACTTTAAAGCACAATGAGTCGACGTGCAGAGCAGAGGAACCGTAACTCTGCTTTGAGTACGTTTGAAGTTATTGCCCTTTGAACATTTGCCATAGCCAGCGCCTTCATAATTTGTGTTCGCTTCATATCTTTGGTACTGTTTCAGATATTTTCATGAAACTTCACACTAATGTTAAGCTGAATGAGTTGACGTGCAGAGCAGAGGTACCGTAACTCTGTTTTGAGTGTTTTTTGGATTTATTGTCCTTTGAACATTGGACATAGCCATCGCCTTCATAATTTGTTACTGCTCCATTTCTCAGGTACCGTTCGAGATATTTAAACAAAATTTCACACAAATGAAAAGGACAAAGAAGGGACATTTAGAAAGCAGGAACTGTAAATCTGCTTAGACTGCTATTGGAGTTATTACCCTTAAAACATTTCGCATAGCCAATTCCTTCATAATTTGTGTCCGCTCCACAACTCTGGTACCATTTCATATATTTTCATGAAACTTCAGTAAAGCACAATGAGACAACATACAGAGCAGAGATATCGTTACTCTGCTTTGACTACTTTTGGTGTTATTATCCTTTGAACAATCGACATAGCCAGGGCCTTCAAAATTCATGTCCACTTCATAACTCTGGTACCAGTTGAGAAATTTTCATGAAACTTCACAAAATTTAAAGCATAATAAGTGAACGTGTTTCTGATAAGCCTGTCAGATGCACAGTCTGTTAAGCGTTTTTTTTTTTTTTGTTTTTTTTTTTTTTTTTTTTTTTTTTTTTTTTGTTGTTGTTTTTTTTTTTTTTTTTTTTGTTTTTTTTTGTTTTTTTTTTGCATATGCCGTGCAGTCGGGGTTTATTCTTCGACAAAGCTTAGTTGTTTGCGGCATAAACGCTTGGCATGCAGCAGCCTAGATTATCATACTGACAAACAGCGAATGGCAAATGTGCTGATCATACTGCACTGAGTTATCAATACCACTGGTGTTAGCATATACGCATGTACGCAAATAATCCACGTCTCCAGTACAGATTTGCGAAACCACCGCATAAATTCCGTAAGTGGAATATCTGCTTACGTACGCAAAAACTATCCACACCTCTACTAGAAATGTGTGTAGGGGCGCAGAAAATCCGTGCTCAATTATTCCATCTTAGTCTTTTCAGCGTAGGGCGCAAAAAACTTAAAAAAATCGAAATTATCGTGATTATTGGGCAGTAATATGCATATCATGCAGAGAAGGATTATTTGCGTCCAGTGCATATATTCCGGTAGTGTGATATCTGCGTATGTACGCAGAAATTCTCCATGTCTCTACTAGAAGTTTGCGTATGTACGCAGAAAATCCATGCTCAATTATTCCATCTTAGCTGCTTTTCTGCGTAGTGCGTAAAAATCTTCAAAAATTCGATGTACGCAGAAATTCCCCATGTCTCTACTAGAAGGGGCGCAGAAAATCCATGCTCAATTATTCCATCTTAGCCTTTTCTGCGTAGTGCGCAAAAATCTTCAAAAAATCGAAATTATCATGATTATTGGACAATAATATGCAAATCATGCAGAGAAGGATTATTTGCGTCCAGTGCATATATTCCGGTAGTGTGATATCTTCGTATGTACGCAGAAATTCTCCATGTCTCTACTAGAAGTTTGCGTATGTACGCAGAAAATCCATGCTCAATTATTCCATCTTAGCCTTTTCTGCGTAGTGCGCAAAAATCTTCAAAAATTCGAAATTTTCGTGATTATTGGGCAGTAATATGCAAATCATGCAGAGGAGGATTATTTGCGTCCAGTGCATATATTCCGGTAGTGTGATATCTGCGTATGTACGCAGAAATTCTCCATGTCTCTACTAGAAGTTTGCGTATGTACGCAGAAAATCCGTGTTCAAATAGTCCATCTTTGGATTTTCTGCATAGGATGGAGAAACTTTTAAAGGTCAGTATCATTATAGGGTAATAATATACAAAACATCCGATGGAGAATTATTTGCGTCTAGCGCAAAAAATCCATCTTTGGGTCAATATGCGGCCGGTAGGCGCAGATATTCCAAAACCGGAAGTTTTGCGCCCTGCGCAAATATTCCAGTAACGGAATACGTATATACCTGATATCAGGAAGATAAACACCAGAATCTGCTTTTTAGTGCCTTTATAGCTGGTTGTTAGACAACATCTTGTTTATGTTGATAAGCTTTATGTGTAAGTTGAACAATGATGTTTTATAAAAGTGAATGAAAATTACTTTTTTGTAAATTGAAAAAATGATAAAAAAAAAAAAAAAAAAAAAAAAAACATTCACCTCATTTATTCATAAAGATCACTATATAAACTGACAAATAATAAACAAATAATACTGGAGGAGTATATTACTTTATTACTTTTAATTTCTTTTTTTATTTTTAGATTGGCTCAACGACAAAAGATATTTAGCTACTCTAAGATATGTCTTCGAAACAGATGTTGATCGATATATCGCTTGACAACTTGGATGTAGGATTCTTTTCGTATACAGTATGTTTCAACTTCAATCGTTAAAGATATATGGAAACAGTAACCTCTTTATACCACCGTGCATTATAACACAAATTCGAATATAACATGGTTCAAAAATGTATAGATTATATAGAAAAAATGACATTTATAACACAAATTTGGATATAACACGGTTCAAAAATGTATAGATTATATAGAAAAATGACATGTCATTTTTTTTTCTTATAAACAACCTATACATTTTTGACTGGATATAGCTTATATGTTTAACTAACACAGTTTTTGTTTAAAACTCAAACAACCCTTTTATAAAGAGGTTGTTTTGTAATTAACTTTTTCTCGACTTAAAATTTTATGGCTTTATCGGTCAAAGTTGAAAAAAATGTGTTACAGTGTTTGATGCTGACAAAATTTTTATGTTTGATACGGATAAACATTATTTTGCGTCCAAGTTGACAACTGATATGTCAGTATACGTTGGGCCAACGTATACAATGTACGTTGGCATAACGTTGTTTCAGTGTTACCCGTCAAATATGTCCTACGTTGGCCCAACGTTGCGCCAACACGTTGGCCCTACGGAGGCCCAACGAGCAATTTAACGTTGGGCCAACGTTATTTTACAACGTTGGCCCAACGTAGTGACTAACCAAAATACTACGTTGGCCAAACGTTATCATGCTATCTGGGCTAGCGCTCGCCTGCTGATTATATGGCGGTCGTGGGTCTAATCCGCCTGGGGCGGAATTTTTCTCACGACTGAGCGATGTTCATTTTATACTATCACATTTTCATTATCCTGAAATGGTAGAACTAATGTCGGCAGGACATTTTAACACCAACATACCTAATACATGTACTGAGTTATTCACGTCGAGCTGAGCCTTCTTGCTAACATAGGCACGTTTCATGAGCAGATAGCAGTTATAGTATAGAGCTGTTTTCTAAATTAAGAATATTTTCGGATTGCGCATGCTCACAAAGAGCAAACTTTTCAAGGGACATAATATAATAGCTTTGAATTCCCTTTAGTTATCTACCCTGAAATCTAATTCGGGGATTTTCCCATCTAAATATAGAATCAATAGTCTGACTATTTATATGATTGTCGTATACGTCCAATGTAAGGACGAGGTGAGCAAAGACGGAACTATCGTACAAATACCAGGAGGAAAATATATGCATCTAACGACGACCGATATCAACTTATTTTGACTTTTTTTCTTGTGTAATACATGTGAGTCTCGACATGAGAAAAGATGTTTTCGGGGCCTAACGATTTTACCCTAAATATTCGGTCACTTGATTTCCTTACTTGTCCTAAATTTCAAAGCAAGTCCATTTTACTACCTGTTAGAGCGTCTAAACTGCGGTCGCATGAGTGGCTAATAGTGTAGATCCTGATCAGAGGCCGTGTACTGCGGCGTCTGATCTGGGTCTACATTGATCTGATCTGTTTGTTCCAAAACTTATGGTTATTATAGAACAAAATTCCAGCCACACGAGTTTGTAATGACTCGAATATGATAGACGCTAAGTAGCAGATAGCTTTCCTTTTCGTAATCGGCTCATTTACCCATTTCACATAACGTGTTTGCCTCTGATATTCAGACACTTTATCTCTTGTCCTAAACTTTGAAGTGCATTTGGCTATCAGATGATATGTCTAAAATGGTGATAATGAAATGTCGAACAGTGTAGATCCTGATCAGATGCCGCGTTATTTGACTTTTGATCTGGGTCTGTATAGCTAACCCAGGTCTGTCTGTCTGTCCGTAAATTTTGTGTAATTACGGTATGGGAACACATGACGCATCTTACTGGTGCAGCAGGAAAGGGGTGCATACTTTCCGTGGACACCTGACATCTCTCTCTCTCTCTCTCTCTCTCTCTCTCTCTCTCTCTCTCTCTCTCTCTCTCTCTCTCACTCACTCTACGCGTTATCTCTATATGAAAACATGCTTAGATTTTTACTGGACACGCTTCTCTTAGCCGTTTTAATTGGAAGCAAAGCAATGTGTGTGTGTGTGTGTGTGTGTGTGTGTGTGTGTGTGTGTGTGTGTGTGTGTGTGTGTGTGTGTGTGTGTGTGTGTGTGTGTACAGCAAACAAAAAACAAGTGTTTGCAAAAAATCTGACCTAAACGTTATGTATACTGCATTTAACACTAAGTCTTGGGACAGACAGAGTGGACCCAGATCAGGCGCCACAGAACCTCCTATTAGGGTCTACACTGTGTACCATTCCTTCAGCAGCTTTGAAAACAAAACAGGCGGTGAAACGGGCTGATACAAATTTTAGGACAAGTATGGCAAGAACTTGAGGTATTCTATTATTAGGGTAAATGCGGTAAAACACATCCCAGCGAGCACATGACGTTTATACAACGTCGTCTCAACGTCGATGCAACGTCATGACGTTGCATCGACGTTGAGGCGACGTTATATAGATGTCATGTGTCTGCTGGGATATGACTCCCATAAAATGCCGTAAAAGGCTGTGATGCGCAATGTGTGAATTAAGCAAATATTCTTCATTTCCCATATTAAACGGCGACAATGCCTTGCTTACATATTTCTTGATATAAGAGAGAGTATCAAGATGAATATTCATGTACTCTGTTTTCCACACACATGCACACATGCACACGTGCGCACGCACGAGAACCAACGTGCCATTCACACCCACGCGCGAGCGCACGCATGCACACAGGCCTGCTAAGTTCCATTTTTTTCACACTAAGCATATTCCCATACTCTTGAAACTTCGGACGAAACTCAGGTGCAAGAGGATGGTATATTATATACTTCTAGAAACCCAGATTTTAAATATATTTGCTTATTATTATTATTATTATTATTATTATTATTATTATTATTATTAGACTTTTTTGAAGAGTTCAGAGAACATGAATGATACTGTATACGAGTACCTGTTATCGGATCTAACATAAGTTTGTCTGTCTGTAATACCGTGTTTACCCTAAATATGAGAACACCTTAGCCCTTTACCAAAATTCATTACGGAAACACGCCTATTCAAATATATAGAAAATTTCACCTTCAAAAACTGAAATTTTTCAGATAAAAAACTGATATTTTTCATATTTCTGCTCAAAACATAGATTGTGGTACTCGTTAGAACCGCCTCGGCGAGGCGCTTCTAACGAGTACCCACAATCTATGTTTTTGAGCAAAAATAAAAAAAAATAATGTTTACCCCTGTAAACCCCAGTGTTACTATATAAAAGTGGGGTTTAAGGGGGTCAAAGTTATATAGACATGTTTTCGTGATGGTCTGAATTTTTAATAATTTATTTTGCTACCTTTTAATGTGTCTATAATCTGTAGGATGTGTGTCAAACAGTGTGGCAGTTGATTAGACACCGTATCCTATGCCGACTGATCTGGGTCTACACTGTTTGCTTAGGCCTGTCTGAATGTATTAACGTATCTAGTCGAAATATTACTGTTAACCATACTTGTCCTAAAATTGGAACAACTATAATTGATTGCTGACGTGTCTAAAATAACTTCTAGATGCGTGTCAAACAGTGCAGATCCTGATCAGACGCTGATTGGCCGAACTTTACAACTTCATTTTACTACTTGACTAACAGTTGAATAACTAGCAAACAGTGAAGACTCTTTTCAGGTGTCGCGTTTTGCGTCGACTGATCTGGGTCTACATTGTTTGTTCATACCTGTTTGCAAGAAATACCATATTTACACTACATATTTGGACACCTTAATTCTTTGCCATACTTATCCTAAGATTCGCTAAACTCCATTTTACATCCTATGGATAGTCTTAAACTGTTTGACGAATATCAAACAGTGTCTGACATTCGTCAAACAGTGTTCTGCGACGTCCGATCTGTTTCTACACTGTTTACTCAAGCTTGAATGTAAAGCTACTTAGGGTAAATATGAAACAGTTGAACCTCGTTATCTCGAACGCGCTTATCTCGAATTACCGCTTATGTCGAAGTAAAAATCTGGTCCCTGTTTTAACATGAAACTATGACAACAGGTAACAAAATAATGTGGAAAAGAGGGAGTAATTTCTCCTCTTTTCCACATTATTTTATATACACTGTATATATTTCTAACTTCAGGAGTCAAATTACATATTCATTTGTTAAATGTGGTTGTTCAATTTATTGTTTTCCTCACTCTCTCAACTCTGATATGTCGAGGTACGGATATCTCGAAGTGTTTCAGTGAGTCCCTTGGACTTCGAGATAACGAGAGTCGACTGTACATCCCTTTTAGCGACACACGCACAATCAGATTGCATATGGTCCAGGAATTTGCAGACCAATGTTTTTATCCTAATTATTGGGACAACTGACTTTACATGACCTTAAAACGTTTAAGAAGATCTTTTAACAACATATGTCAAAAACTGCTGGATGAGTTTTAAAAAGTGTTTACGTGATCAGACGCCTCGTTATGTGGCGTCTTATCTGGGTCTCCACTCTTTGCTCAAGTCTGTTTTAGAGTAAAAACGGTAATGAGAATTCTTCTCATGCTTGGGCGATGTCCACACCATCACGTTCTCATTGTCCTAAATGGCCGAATCATTGTCAACAGGACATTTTAACACTAACATACCAAAAACGTGTGCGAAGTGATTAAGGTCCATTTGAACCTTTTTGTTAATATAGGCACGTAACCTGAGCAGATAGCAATTACAGAGATGTTTTCTAAATTGAGATCATTTCTGGATCGCGCATGCTTACAAAGAGCAAGCTCTCCAAGGCACATAATATAATAGCTTGGAATTCCCTTTAGTTATCTACCCTTAAATTGAATTTGGGGATTTTCCCGTCTAAATATAGAATCAATAGTCCGACTGTTTATATGATTGTCGTGCACGTCCATGTAGGGACGAGGGTAAGCTAACACGGAACTATCCCGACAATACTAGGCAAATAAGCAGCTTATGACGACTGGTTTTAAACTTGACTTTCGTCGGTAGTAATACATGTGCCTTACCATGAGGAAACCTGTTTTCGGTGCCTACCGTTTTTACCCTAATTATTCAGACACCTGATCTCCTTACTATACTTGTCCTAAGACTTGAGCTAGTCCGTTTTACTACCTCTTGAAGTGCCTAAATTACTGCTGGATAACTGGAAAACAGTGTATGCCCAGATCAGACACCGCGTTACTACACCATTTTCTCAGGTCTGCCTGTCCAAACCCGGCGTCGGATTTGGGTCTTCACAGTTTGCTTATGCCCATCTCTCCGAATACTTAGGAAAGCTATGGTATGCAAACAGTAAAGATCCAGATCAGCTAGCAATGTCGATGAATCTGATACATCAATCATACAATTCCAAACCTTCAGTATGCGGACAGCGAAGGTCTGACCAGAATGTTCAGGTGTGCAAGCCACCAAGGCTCATTTTTACACTGCGTTACTCACACGTATTCCTTTCCACTTTCGCGAAGACCCTGATCTGTGGTGTACGATCTGGGTCTGCATAGCTTGCTCAGGCCTGTATCTCCGTTTTTTTTTTTTTTTCTGTTTTTTTTTTTTTTTTTTTTTTTTTTTTTTTGTTTTGTTTTGATTTTTGTGTTTTTTTGTTTTTTTTTTTGTAAATAAGATAGGAAATTACAGACCGTCGAAACTGCTCCGAAAAAAGAACGTCTCCCCGTACTTCATTATAGTGTAGCTTATCTGGTTATTAATTCTCGGGACACGGCTCATATAAACTTCAAGGGAATGGATAAAGTTCAGGGGAAGTAACTCTTTCAAAATTGTTCTGCCTCCCTTCTGAAAAAGGATTACTTTCAAAGGAGACTTTCTCCACATAACAGCAAACTCTTTCATTTTAGGGAAGATCCTTATTAGAAGATGGTTGGTCTTCAGGAAAGCAAAGATGTGGTCTCAAAAGTTGTCTCACTTGTTAAAACATCCTCGTTATTGCAGCCGCAAATAACATAGACCTGCTGCTGCATTAGCATGTCCATTTGGGTATCCCGAGCAAGGCACACGCCGTTCTGGGTACAAACAGCGCACTTTAACATGGCCAATTGTATTTACTTACATGTGGCCAACTGCTTGATGAGCGTAGACGCATTCTGACCAGGGTCTTTACTCTTTTTTCTGACTTGTCGGCTGTACACTGATCAGACGCCGTGTTCTGCAGCGTCTGATCTTGGTCCACAATGTTCAGGCCTACCTGCATGTAATACCCTATTTATGATAAATATTGGATCATCTTAACTCTTTACCATACTAGTCCTAAAATTTGCTTAACTCCATTTTCCTGCATAACGGTGTGTCTAAAACTGTTGGATGAGTGTCAAACAGCTTTCTACGGTGTCTGATCTCGGTCTAAACTGTTTGTTCCGTCTGAATGTCTGAATATTTAGGGCAAATACTGTATATCACTTATGGCGACACGCGTTCATGCAGATTTTATAGAACAGAACAGAACAGAACAGAACTTTATTAACACTCAGGTCTATACAGACATATGAGGATATGAACAAGTATACTACATTGAGACATGGTGGCATATACATTTACATGTAAACTAGAATAGCATTGCACAAATATTTGACACTGTCTTGGCAAGAATAAAGTTTGAAACAAATATGGAACTTATGTGGGGGTGGGAATAGCCTGAATAGATATAAAGCATAGCTTCTGTTTGCGGTGTAAGCGAGGTAACTCATAGTTTACTAAAGCTGCAATACGGACTTAATTCTAACCCATTATCTACAGACCACACAGTTACTATACTCAAATTAGACGAACAGATGGCTTACGAAGGTACCGACTACACTGCACGGACAAGCCCGCTGAATCCGCGTCCTCACAGTTACGAAAATAATTAACATTCTTAGCAAACATTCCCAGCAGACACACAACGCTGAATCGACATTGACTCGGCCCCAAAAGAAGGTCATGGCGTCGAATCAACGTCGACCCAGCGCCTACCCAACGCCCTGCACCTAATAAGTTCAGTTTAGTCAGGGAAATGACACCACCGCAATTCCGTATGGACAATATACAGTCCAGGAATTTACAGACTACTGTATTTACCCTAAATATTGGAACAAGTTGACTCCTTTATACTTATCCTAAAATGTAAACAAATACATTTGACTTCCTACTGATGTTTCTTCGCTGGCAACCCAACTAGCATTCTACATAAATCTATAGCGGGCCGTTATCGGCCCGTCAGCTAACCTGATGGGTCATTAACGGCGCGCTATAAATTTATGTAGAATGCTTACTGGGGAAGATATTGGCAGCTAAGATTTGAGTCGATCTCAAGACGTTTATCGGCGCAATAGTCAGCTTATCCCTAACAACCGTAGCTTACTCTTAATATCGGAACACCTTCTATCCTTAGCATACTTGTCACAGGATTAGAGTAGTCCTGTTTAATATAGGGATCAAACATGTTTTTTTCACGCATTAACATTCGCTAGGTCCCGTGGGAGATGTTGAAAACCGAGGCCGAAGGCCCTGCTCGATTTCAACACCTCCCAAAGGACCTGGCGAATGTTAATGCTTTGAAAAAAACATGTTCGATCGCTATTATTGCATAAAAACTGAAAACATTTGCTACATTTCGTGTTATTTTTTGCATTATTTTGTTTCGCCTTTTCCCCGATGTCGCGCGAACGCTATTTCCACGGACTATACTCGTTCTAGGGCAAGGCAGTACACATTTCGTGACGGCAGTAATTCTGTGGCCCCATTACGAGCATACTGCAAGTTGCGTAGCCGTGCATTTACAGCGCATGAATCGCCTTGTTAATACACGGTTTTTCGGCTGTTAATGCACTGCTGTTAATAGCGTGCGACACTGGTTTTTATGCATGTTGATGTATCTTAAACATTGCTGGATGAATTGCATGCAGTGTAGACCCTGCTCAGACGCTGCGTTTTGCGGTATCTGACCTGTGTCTACATTGTTTACTTAAGCCTGTCTGTCCCAGTACTTAGGGTTATTACGGTACAGCGTATCTAGTAGACGAGTCATTTGTGACATTTCATTTGATTTGAATGGGAGTTTTATATCCCAGTTATCACTGTTTAGGTCATTTCGAGCAAGTCAGTTAAGTTACACTATTCCTGGACAGGCTTAACCTTCAAAGCGGTTAACCAGTACTTTGTGCACAAGGGTGATAATGGGTTAAAGTGTCCGAATATTAGAATAAATAGGGTGCGCTACGATAAGTGTGGTGCCACTCCGGGATTTTTGCAAATTTCATTACAGGTAACTGATGAGGCCTAACTGACCAAAACTGGCTAGTCTGGTTTAGAAATCTTCGACGCTTCAGCTATTTCATTCTTATGCTGCATGCATGCGTGTGTGTGGTGTGTGAGTGCGTGCGTTTTTTTCTGGTTTTTTTTTTTTTTTTTTTGCTCTGGAAAAGTTATTAAATTAAGACTCTATTGTTCAAATTTTAGGACAATTAGGGTAAAGAGTTCGGATGTCCAAATGTTTAACAAATTGAAAACTTTAAGAACCGTTAGTAACTAAAGGTAAAGCCAGGTGTGCGGAAAATATAAGCACTCCCTTTGTTTACACGGCGTCTGTTCAGGATTTACTCTGCCATTTAACTGCTCCTTTAGTCACATCACAAGATAGTCAAATGGACTTTATTTCACATTTTAGATCAAGAAAGTAAAGAGTAAAAATGCCCGAGTATCCAAGATAAAATGGTAAGTGAATTCGGTGAAGGAACGAACCCAAAAAAGAAAGATATCTGTTACTAAGTGTGTACTATGTAACATAAAAAACATGTTTGCATCAGAAATGGTGTGCCGTACCAAAACTAGGTATTGGGAAAGATAGGCCTGAGCAAACCGAGTAGACCTAGATCAGACGCCGCAGAACCTGACTCCCGATCAGGATCTACAGTATTTGCTACTTATCCAGCATTGTTTTAGACACATCAACATGTAGTAAAAAGGCCATATACCTGTCATAGGATTTCAACATATATAAAATATTCGTGTTCTGATTTAAAACTTGTCATAGGATTTTAAAATGGCGTAAAATTTTCGATTAGTTGGGCGTATGTAGCACTGCAAACTACACTGTCACACCAAGAGTCTCAATAAAATCGAAACTCCGATTTTATTTCTTTATGTGTTCTTTGTTCCCAAGATCAATTTGCATTTGATAAATTATATTGTTCAAATCCTGTGACAAGTATGGTAAGAAGTGAATTTAAGTTGGAGTTTTACACTGAGCTCATTCTACACTATAAAGGCCATGTTGTGCCGATCAATTAACCCACTTAACACTTTTCCTGGACAAACTTAGAAGTACATGTAAAATGGACTTGTTCTTGTAAGTGTTCGGACAAGTATAGTAAGGTGGTGTCCGATTACTTAGAGTAAAAACGGTAGGCCCCGAAAACAGCTTTTCTCATGGCGAGGTTTATGTACAGTGAAACCTGTGTAAGACAGCCACCTTTGAGATTGACTTTAGTGGTTGATGTAGAAAGGTGGTTGTCTTATAAAGGTACATGTCATGTAATTTTGCTAGCAAAATTACATGACATGTACCTTTATAATACTGATGCCTTTTCCACATCAGCCACTATTTAAAGTCAGTCTCAAAGGTGGCTGTCGTACGCAGGCTTCACTGTATTGCAGACGTCAAAATAAATTGAAATCGGTCGTGCTGGATGCATTTTTTTCCTGGAACTATCATGGTAGTTCCTTCTTTACTCACCCTTGTCCTTACATTGGATGTATACGACAGTCATATAAATAGTCGGACTATTGATCTATATTTAGACGGAAAACTAACCAAATTCAATTTCAGGGTATATAGCTAACTAAAGGAATCTATTCTATTATGTCCCTTGGAGGATTTGCTCTTTCTGAGCATGCGCAACCCGGGAATTTTCTAAACTTAAAAAACATCTCAATAACTGCTATCTGTTCAGGAAACGTGCCAGTATTAACAAAAGACTCAAATGGACCTAAATCGCTTCGACCATGTTTTTTGAATGTTAGTGTTTCAATGTCCTGTCCACAGGTGTTCAGCCATTCCTGACAATAAAAACGTTATCGCATGACAAAGTTAAGCACAAGTGAACATTGCTCAATCATAAGAAGAGAGAGGCCATTTTTTCCAGCTGAATATAGCCCGGCAGACTATCTACATGTAAATACCTGTATACGAGACACTCCACGGGAAACTGTGCCTTCGGGGCATATACGGATAGCCATCACGATACACGCCTATATATTTTTGACCCCCTTAAACCCCACTTTTATATAGTAAAACTGGGGTTTACAGGGGTATACATTATTTTTCTTATTTCTGCTCAAAACATAGATTGTGGGTACTCGTTAGAACCGCCTCTACGAGGCGTTTCTAACGAGTACCCACAATCTATGTTTTGAGCAGAAATATGAAAAATATAAAAAAAATTTATCTGAAAATTTTCATTTTTTTTATGGTAAAATTTTCAATATATTTGAATAGGCACGTTTTCGTAATGGAAAGTCGAGATCACCGTGTGCACCGAGCAGTCTGGTTACAGCACTCACTGTCCACTTATATTATCTTGGCTACTGTAGGATACATTCATATATATTGTATAACACAAACCGTTATCAGATTGTGCGGTTTCATAGCTGATCTGAATCTTTACTGTCCATACGCACCCTGAGGACGACTTTTCTCATAGCGCTGCTCGTACCACATTTTTATCCTAAATATTTGGACAGACAAAAAACGTCGAAAAGATTGCCCTTGGGAACAAGAAACACATTACAGATTAAAAATGGGAGTCTCGGTTTTATTGAGACTCTTCATAAGCAGTAATGAAGTTTGCAACACTGCTTACGCCCTCTACAGCGTATACATGAGCAGAACTCCATTTTCAAAGATACCACAATGGGCCCAACGGTCCCAAAAGAAATGAAATATAATCTACACTATGGTGACAAAGCTGCGTAAATAGTGTAGACCCAGATCAGACGCCACCTAACGCGGCATCTGATCTGGGTCGACACTGCACCTCATCTATCAGGTTTATAGATATACAGACACTGCAACTGGCAGTCAAATGGGTTTGTTAGCATCACGGAAACATACCTATATAATTTTGAAACTTTCATATTGTAAAACTGGGGTTTACAGGGGTATATACATTATTTTTCTTATTTCTGCTCAAAAACAGATTGTGGGTACTCGTTAGAACCTTCTCGCCGACGCGGTTCTAATGAGTACCCACAATCTATGTTTTGAGTAGAAATATGAAAAATATCAGTTTTTTATCTGAAAATTTTCAGTGGAGGTGATTTTTTTATTTATTTGAATAGGCATGTTTTCTTAATGAAACGTCGCGGACAAGTACATAGGAATTAAGGTGTTCTTCGAATATTTAGGGTACATACAGTAGTCTGTAGATTCCGAGAGAGAGAGAGAGAGAGAGAGAGAGAGAGAGAGAGTGTAAGACGGTGCAATAGTTGTTTGTTTGTTTGTTTGTTTTTTTTTTGTTTTTTTTTTTTTTTTGTTTTTTTTTAATCTCCTTCGATATGTAATGCAAAGTAGACAACATACTTACTAGGTCCTTATGATTCGAATCCTCTATTTTTTATTATATTAGGTCATTTTTCACTTCTTTCAGTTTCTTTTTATATTTTGGAAGCTTTTCAAGCATATAACCCCGTTTAAGTTAGATTTCTCTAGGAAAATACAACTGCCTTTAATGGATATGCTAATGATAAAAGCTGAAATATCCAATAAACTGAACCTTCTTGTTTACAGACAATATCCAGGGGATAAAACGGTTAAACAAAGACAACCAGATCAAGAAAGCCAGTTCCGATTCTCAATGACCGAAAATACATTAGTCCATTCAGGAAGAAAGGGCTGCTACGTGTTTACCTTAATTATTCGGACAGAAAGGTCTGAAATAAAAGTGTAGGCCCAGATCAGACGTCGCATATCAACAGCTAGTATAGAGTATTAAACCAAGTTAAGGATAAGCATGGTACGGACGTGCCCGACTGTTTAGATCAAATAGAGTAACAAATTAAGCGCTTGAACCTTCGGTAACAAAAGGTGATGCCAGGTGTCCGTGGAAAGTAAGCACTTTCTTCCTGCAATACTGGTAACAAGTCATCTTTCCATATTTACACTAAATATTCGGACAGACAGGCCTGAACAAATTGTACAGGCCCAGATCATACGGCACAGAACGCGGCCATTTTTCAAGATCTACACTTTTTCCCATTCTATTACTACTATTTTAGACACATCATCAAACTGCCAAGTGGACTTTATGATCTTTGCAGCTTTGCATGGTTGTTAACCCAATTATGGTTGACAGCCTTGCTTCACTCTTAAATTGCACGATGGTATGTCGGTTTTCAGATTAAATGGCGGCTCCCTCCTCAATCTGTTTCAGATGGTTAACAATTAGTGCCTGACTATCAATGTCTGTGGTCACGCTCATCGTGGTCATGTGTGTGGTTTTCTTGTGTACTGGCTTCAGATCGCCATTGCGTCCCTTGCTTTGTTTCATTACATTGTTTGTGATTATACATGTGTTTCACTGTGATGTTTCACAAATGATGTAGAGAACCCCTTCAATATTTGGTATATGGCTTCATCTAGTGGACCCCTCCCTATCAAGATTGTTAAAATTGTAGTCCTGAGGCTAAAAAAAATGGCCCCAACACAGTGTCCACTTGTTTTACATCGTCTCATATCAGGGAAAAAATAAGATTCTTCTTGTGTGAAACTAGAAGGCCTTTGGTATTTAGTTTGTAGCTTCATCTAGTACGGGCATGGCAAACGTTGCCGAAGGCGAAGCCGGCGTCAACGGCAGCAGGCAACGTTGGCCTGCACGCCTACAGTTAACACGCATGAAACTCATCATTGTATCCTGTGCATATCTATCAGCTGATCCGTGCCTAAGCTACCTATCTCGCGAATTGAAAACTGGCGATAAACAGTTATTTCCTAAAATGATTTTATTTTCTTTTCGTGAATCTTTAAAGATATTTTAAGTAGCAAGAAATATCACACGTTATTTTCAATAAAAATGCAAAAAATGAAAGAAAAAAGGACGACTAATTTTGAATGATTCACCTGGCACTTTCATCTCAGTTCATCAGAAGCATATCAGAAACTATAACTCATTGAGTCTGCTGATAATCGTAATGTTATAGAACCAGTCAGATTTTGACATTGTATTACAGAAATCATTTTCATACACATTTTTTTTCTCCACACTCCGTTTAACTTCATTAACTGGAGCAACTGCAGAAATTTCAAAGCTACACGAAGCGTTTTACAAAAAAATTAATTATTTATTCTTGACTATTTCAATAATGTTGGTCAACGTTAAAGAGACGCTCATTGGAAATGAATAGCTAATCAAGGTGACAGCGGGAATCGAAATAAAAATCCAGCCAATCTAGTGTATTTTTTTTTTTTTTTTTTTTTTTTTTTTCGTCTGCATCGTACAGATTGTGACCAAAAAAAACAAAAACAATAACACTTTTCGGCTAACTGAAAAATAAGCAATTGCCATGCCCGTTTCTAGGAGATGCCTAAATGCATTTTAAACCTTTAACAATATTATTCGAATTATAGCCCTGGTGTAAAATATTGCTCCCTCCATGGGGTCACTTGTTATCTCACCTGAGCTATCGTAATCGGTCACCATCCGTTTCGTTTACCATCCTTCCGTCTAATCACACGTTCTTTTTTGACCAAACTTGGATGGAATTATCCCTGTATGGTCTTCTTTGCAATTTGTTCAAAGATCGGATAAAAACAAATTAGGCACTGATTGTCATATACGACGCTTCTACTCCACTTTATAGGACCATTATGTCATTCTTGAAAATAAGATTTATACGTGCAAAGCAAAGCACGCCTATAGACAACACGTAGCATTTAAATAAAGCTCATTCAAATGTAGTTATGTACCTAAGAAACTAAAGAACTTTAGACAACATGGCGACTTCTATATAAACAATGGTTGACCCTGCATCAAATACGAGTTCTGACCGACGCTCAGTTAAGCCGGAACACATTTTTGCCCACAAGTTTCTTCTCAAAATATCGAGAGAATATTAAAATCTGTTTTCTTTGCATTTAAATTTAGCCAAAAAAATATTTTTCAAAGTCCAAATTCCAAAATCAGATGCCAAACGAAATGAAAGCTAACCAAATTTACATCACACTGAAAAAAAAAAAAAAAATAAAATAAAAAAATGATAAAATGTGCACGAGAAAGTTGGCATTATGTCACAACTTTAGAAATTCCGTGACGTCGCTGTTAGCGCTTTTGTTTACACTTTTTTGGAGATGTAAAGCAGGTATTTATGAAACCAGCATTTAGAGACGAGATTTTAAGGTAAATTATTCATTTATCTATTCCGATATGCCATAAATGTAGTTTATTGCCTGAAAAAAAAAAAAAAAAAAAAAAAAAAAAAAATATATATATATATATATATCGATAACAGTCATAACACATGAATCCATATATAGGTTTTACTGGAGGTGCCCTGAAGCGGTAAAATGCGCTTGCCACTGGTGTTTCTAAGGGGGGAAAAGAGAGAGAGAAAAAAAAGTGCAATCACACATAGATATGAATGATGATCTGGATGTAATGTCAAATATATGGTAAATTTTGTCTTCTCCCAGTGTAGAATTTGTTTTCATAATTATAATATTTGTGCGAAATGACATCACAAGCGAGGTGCCAGTTGTCGTTGGAACTGGAATCCGGGCGTTGCGAGTTCAAAACCCAGTCACTGCACTTTTTTTTTTAATTATTACTTTTATAAAGATTTTCTGTTTCAGTTTATTTCATAAAACATATTTTATTTTGCCTAAATGATAAAAAAAAAAAAAAAAAAAAAAAAAAAAAAAAAACAAACTCTGCAGAAACATTTTTTCCTCCACCAGTTGAGATTATTCCCGGGAGATTATTCTATTATCCACTGCACCTATCTATGTTCTAGTTCAGAGGGTGAGTGTGAGGTGATGAGCATACTCCTGTGATTAGTTAGCCAAAGTACCCCATGTCATAGACATCTGATGGGCCTCTTTGGTTGAAGGCACCTGCCTTGTCCTTTCTTACATACCTTTAGTCAAGCAGTCGACAAGAAACAGTATTGTAACATTAATGCCCACCTACTTTTCTGTGTTTTATTTATTCATTAGGGTAACATCCCTCTGTCAAGCAGGCATATGACGTTAATACAACGTTACCTCAATGTTTTGAATCTCAGAGAAGAATTTTAAAGATCAAATGACATAGTTTTTACTGTTTCAATGAAATTGTTGTATAATGATAGAGCTTTCGCCGAAATATTATGCCAGCTAAAAGTAAAATAGCACATTTTTTTTCACATTCGAGAAACTGCAGAAATACAACCCACAATTGTATATTCTAATGCACTCGCGTATGTAACGCGACGTCTGATTGGATAACGTCAAAAATTTGCGACGGTATATTCTGCGATATACTGTCGCAAATCCGACGTCGTCACGTAACGTCGCTTCTCATTGGCTGGCATTTGGTTTTACGCAGCTCACAGCACTTGTCGTTTTGTGCAAACAGTACATTTTTTCAACAGAAAAAAATGAATAAATGCATTAGAATGGGGATAACTGCATCAAATTTGTCATTTGGGGAGGTAAATCGGCGGTTTTACGGTCGCAAATCACGTTTTACGGCTCCGCTGACGCGTCGCCGTAAAACGAAATTTCCGACCGTAAAACCGCCGATTTACCTCCCCAAATGCCAAATTTGAAAGCAGTTATCCCCTAATTTACATACCACAAACTGGCCACAATACAACATTCTATTTAAAGGTAAAACTTCAAAAACACATTTTAAATAAGTTTTCCTTTGATTTTATGAAATAATAAAATCGAAACTGTTGACTAAGTTGTACCTTTGTGGCTAGTATAGGGGTTTTATAGATGTGGTATATTTGCATTTATTACTTCAAGGGGTAAGGGATATTTGACATTTTACTACCAGGGCTGGGATATATTTGAAAACCAATTTGGTACTTTTATTGATATTTAAAAAATTAAAAATGGAGATATTGCTCGAAATATATAAAAGGAATATCCTACTGTATTGACATCCAGGGATACATGATTGATGATCACACACACGCGCGCGCGCGCGCGCGCCGCGCCTTTTCTCATGCACATAAATTAGTAGGCACTCTCTTTTGCCACTGGGCAACCGGGCCTGTCTCAGCCTAAAAAGGATATCCTACTGTATTCGTCTGTTGACATCCAGGGATACATGATTGATAATCCCACCCCCTCCACACACGCACGCACGCACGCACGCGCGCGCGCGCGCGCGCCGCGCCTTTTCTCATGCACACAAATTAATATGCACTCTCTCTTGTGCCTCTGGGCAACCGGGCCTGTCTCAGCCTAAAAGGGATATCCTACTGTATTCGTCTGTTGACATCCAGGGATACATGATTGATGATCCCACCCCTCCACACACACACACACGCACGCACGCACGCCTCGCCTTTTCTCATGCACACAAATGAATATGCACTCTCTCTTTTGCCTCTGGGCAACTGGACCTGTCTCAGCCTGTCATCGCGCTGGAGCCATGCAAGCGGTCGAGAATTCCGCGTGAATCTTTGTTATGTATTACGTCTTAAAGGTATGTACTGTGTCTTTAGCGAGGCCTTCTCGGAGGTTGGGGTAATAAGCGACCATGTTACTTTCCTTTCAGGGAACTCTGGTAATTATTTAAGGGAACAAAACTTATTTAAGGAATTCATTCCCGTTCCGAGAATAGAACTCCTGTATCGAATTTTAACAAATTTGTTCTATTTTAGCACTTTTTTCCGTTCCGAGAAAATTGGTTGGTGTCCGTTCTGAGAAAGTAAGTACATCCGTTCCGAGTTCCATTCCACGTTCCGTTCCGTATTCCATTCTGTTCTGTTGTTGTTGTTTTTTTTTCGTTCCATTCGGGCAAAGCTTATGGCATCAAAAATACTATATTAATGCAATCAATAGAAATTAATTAAGAAATTCAAAGTTTAGAAATAGATTACTTGAGTTTATTATTGTATTATAATGACCAAGGAATATTTATTATTTCTATGGGTTTTATCTTCTGACCGGATTTTTTTTTATTTTGGTTTGTTAGCGATAAAAGCGGTCACCATCAAAACCCAATATTCGGACAGAATTGAGTTAAAGATAATTATTCCTTGACAAAATCCTGCTTCAGTCATGAAGTCCGCTGTCAAAGTACCTCGTTTGATTGTTGCAACCAGTGCTCTTGCTGGTGTTTTAGGCATATTGCTGTCAGTCTATGCATACCATGTTGAAACTGCCCACGAAGCTGATCCAACGTTCAAAGCGTTGTGTGATATTTCTGAGACCATGAGTTGCACCAAAGTTTTTTCATCAAGGTAGTCACCATAAAGTAACTAAGAGTCAAAAAGTGTGATAAAAAAGAGGATAAAAAATGTAGGAGATTAGTTTTGGCGTATGTACACTCTACAGATCACAAGTATCTGTGGTTGCATTTGACTGAGACGGGTATAAAAGCCAAGTCCGATCCGATCCGCCGATCATTTTTCTGCCGATCATAAATTTTATTTTTGTCATTATATCTAAGCTATGGTTCAAATGTCCAGTATATCAGTTTTATATGATCATATTATATAATTGTAATTTACAGCAATGATATTATTAAAATCATTGTTCTAGTTTTTGATTGAGAGTGATTTTTTCTCGTTTCACGGATATAAAAGCCAAGAAAAATAGCCAAGAGTGATTTCTTGATTTTTTGTCTCTATTTTGTCCTTTTATAGAACAGACAACTATAAATGCTGAAATTTTAGTTCATGTGCATTGTGATTCAACAAGCATATGCATATGTTTCAATAAAATCAGTTGTTTTTTTTCCGTTTGTGACGCATCTATAAATAGACCTGTAAACAATGACATTTTTTCTTACAACAACGTCCTGAAATGAGACGTAATGAGGAAATTTTTGTACCGCGCAAGATAGTGTTTTAAGAATACCTAATAGATATTAATATCTGTATTAATGTTATTTCTCCTTTTTCGTCTTCTTCCCTGTCCTTTTTTTTTTACAGTAGTAGTTGGGTTATTTTGTATCTTTCATATTCTTTGCGGTCCGGCATTTCTATTTTAGAACAGTATGCGTGCAAAGCAAAGATAGACAGAAAAAAGGCTAAAACAGCTTATATATGACATAATTTTCATATGCAAGAAACTAATTATGTTCTAGTGACCATTTATTCTCTGAGACAGAGCTGATCTCTGTATATATTAGCTTCACTACTGAGAAAACTATGATTCTTTTATATTTACTGGATTTGGCTTTTATACCCCTAGAAGACAGAACACTGCTTAAAAATCAAATTCAAAAGCATTGAAAAAAGAAATATCTTTTGTCGAATATTAATTAAGCAATGTATGATAATATAAAACTGATATATTGCGGTCACCGGAATAACCGAAATCACCAAAATCACTGAAATCACCACTGAAATCACCGAAATCACCATGGAAATCCCCGAAATCACCATCAAGGGGTGGGGTGGGGGTGATGTTTGGTGTGGTGGGGTTGGTAGGTGTGAGTAAAGGTGGGTAGAAGTTATGGTGGGATTTGTTTACGTAGGGTGAGCAAGGCTATCGAATGTGGCCCCGAATGTGGCGAGTTTTATACCCAAATCTCGGTGGAAATAATTGAAATCACCGTTGTTTTATAAAGTTCTGGACACAAATCATACTGTCATATGATGGGGGAGGGGTAGGGTGGTAGGATTACGACAGGGTATGCTGTGTTATGCAAGCTGAGTATGGTTATCGAAGGGCCCGGACCAGTAGTGTAACGAACTCGCAGTGGAAATCACCGAAATCACCGTTCTTCAGTTATGCTCGATACCGAAAAGAAGTTCGCTATTACATAAAAATAATTTTAAATTCATCCCTACCCTATCCTGATCCACCCTAACGTATCATACCTTCCCCCACCCCACCCTTCCATGGTGATTTCCATGGTGATTTCGGTGGGGATTTCGGTGATTTCGGTTATTCCGGTGACCCGATATATTGGACATTTGAATCATAGTTTAGATATAATGACAAAAATAAAATTTATGATCGGCAGAAAAATGATTGGCGGATCGGATCGGACTTGGCTTTTATACCCGACCGACTGAGACTGGTTGGTGACTCATTGCTGATCAAATCATATGCACAAAATAAGGGTGCTTTCTAGAACCAAATCATTATTGTGCAGGTTGTCAGCATAGCAGCAGCAATGTTGCAGCTAGTGAACATTCAATGAGTTAAAGCAGTTGCTGTTGTCTTTGCCTTGATGATTTACAGGCAGCTGAGACCACAGAGGCAAAGGCAGTACTGGTTAAAACCTTGGATGAAGAGAAGAGCACAATATGGGGACTATGAAAATCTCCCATTCTTGTCATAGTGAAGTTTCTTACACTGCTTTGAACTTCTCAGGGGGCACAGTAATGACTTGTGTCTTCTGAGTGCTTTTGATGCAATGATTGAGTGATGCATGGATATGCATAGTATAAATGCTGTAACAGCAAGCGTTCATCACATGCTTTATATAATAAAACTGGTTTGCAATCAGTCACAGACCAGAAGGCAAGAAATTGCCGATCAATCAGTGATCAGTCAGGAGTGAAAGTGCCATCAGGTCACTGATCCGTTGCAGACTGGTCGCAACAAGGCCACTAGAGTAACTAGTCTACATGTAATTGCTGACTTATCTCTAACCTCAGAGCAACTGAATCAGTTGAAGGAAGTCTTTTGGGGATGCTCAAAAGATGATCAGGAACTGAAATTGGTCTGCCACTTATCAAGCCCATATGTTTTTCATGGAAAAATAAGAAAAATAAAATATGGATGCCCCTTCTTAACTGCAGCTATTTCTTTAAAGACATTTCATATATGTTTTTAGCTCACCTGAGCACGAAGTGCTCATGGTGAGCTATTGTGGTCAGTCAATGTCCGTCGTGCGTCGTCCGTCCTGCGGCGTCAACAATTGCTTTAAAAGCCTACTCCTCCTACAACCCTGGGCCACTCGACTCAATACCGTACTTAGTAGGGAGCATCAGGGTGACTTATAGATCAAAAATAGCTAAAATCGTTCCGATGGGAAATCCAAGATGGCTGCCATCTTGAAAATCTATTTTTTGCTTCTTCTCCTGAACCGAAAGGCCAATTGATTCCAAACTTGCTAGGAAGCATCGGGGTGACTTGTAGATCAAAATAGCTAAAATCGTGCCGATTGGCAGTCCAAGATGGCCACCATGGCAGCCATCTTGAAAATCTATTTTTCGCTTCTACTCCTAAACCCTAAAGCCAATTGACTCCAAACTTAGTAGGATGCATTGGGGTGACTTATAGATCAAAAATAGGTAAAATCGTTCCGATCGGAAATCCAAGATGGCCGCCATGGCAGCCATCTTGGAAATCTATTTTTCGCTTCTTCTCCGAAACCAAAAAGCCAATTAACTCCAAAGTTAGTAGGAAGCATCGGGATAACTTGTAGATCAAAAATAGCTAAATTCCTTCCGATCGGAAATCAAAGATGGCTGCCATGGCCACCATCTTGAAAATCTATTTTTTGCTTCTTCTCCTAAACCCAAAAGTCAGTTGACTCAAAACTTGGTAGGAAACATTGGGGTGACTTGTAGATCAAAAATAGCTAAAATCGTGCCGATCGGCCGTCCAAGATGGCCACCATGGCAGCCATCCTGAAAATCTATTTTTTGCTTCTACTCCTAAACCCTAAAGCCAATTGACTCCAAACTTAGTAGCATGCATTGGGGTGACTTATTGATCAAAAATTGCTAAAATCATTCCGATGGAAATCCAAGGTGGCCGCCATGGCAGTCATCTTGAAAATCTATTTTTCGCTTCTTCTCCGAAACCCAAAAGCCAATTGACTCCAAACTTAGTAGGAAGCATCGGGGTGACTTGTAGATCAAAAATACATGTAGGTAAAATCATTCAGATTAGAAATCAAAGATAGCTGCCATCTTGAAAATCTATTTTTTGCTTCTTCTCCTAAACCCAAAAGTCAGTTGACTCAAAACTTGGTAGGAAGCATTGGGGTGACTTGTAGATCAAAAACATCTAAAATCATGCCGATTGTAAATCCAAGATGGCTGCCATGGTGGATATCTTGAAAATCTATTTTTCACTTTTTCTCCTAAACCCAAAAGTCAGTTGACTCGAAACTTAGTTGGAAGCATCAGGGTGACTTGTAGATCAAAAATAGCTAAAGTCTTTCCGATCGGAAATCCAAGATGGCCGCCATGGCCACCATCTTGAAAATCTATTTTTCACATCATCTCCTGATCCAAAAGGCCAGTTGACTCCAAACTTGGTAGGAAGCATCAGGGTGACTTGTCAATCAAAAATAGCTAAAATAGTGCTGATCGGAAATCCAAGATGGCCGCCATGGTGGCCATCTTGAAAATCTTTTTTTCGCTTATTCTCCTAAACCCAAAAGCCAATTGACTTCTTGGTCCTACAGAGTGATATTTGGTACTTTGTGAAGTGTTTGTGTTTAGGTCAGTTTCTCAGTAACTATTGCTCCTACAGCCAGTGATACTTAGTACATGCATACATCTTAGCAGGGCCTCTTGACTGCAGTCATCCATATTTGACCTTGACCTTTATTTCACAGTCCATTAGACATGCTATGTTGTCTTATTTGTTAATATAATCATTTTGAATTTTGATCGTAATGTTTCCCATGATCAGTTCTAGATCAGGTTCTCAGTGCTATGATGCTCAGATGAGCGTTACAGGGCCATCATGGCCCTCTTGTTTTATAATATGAAATATATTCAAATACTTAAACCTTATGAAATGACTGCCTATTGGATGCAGGCTTTGGTGGGTCAGTTGGATTCACGTTCAACTGGTGATCAGGAGGTTTTGCGTTCCATCCCTGCCGGGACGGCAACATTCTTTCATGGAGATTGCATGATCATGAAATAGTTTCTATAGTCATTCTCTCCCTTCCACTGATTCAAGAAGGGCAGTTGTCAGTTTCTTGTGAGAGAGAAAGTGCACAATACCTGTTAACTGCTTAGAGGACTAAGCCTGCCCAGGAAAAGTGTGGTTAGGTAAACTGACCACTCTCAACATGACCCCATTGGGTTGACTGGGCCGTAAAACATCAGAACAAGGACAAAACTATGGGATCTGCTGTATATTTCTCAACAGGCATTCTGCTTAAATCAGTATCTAACCATTTTCCGCCTGTCAGGAATCCTGTCGGGCCAAACATGGTCCGATTCAGATTTAAAGAGAATGACAACTGGGTTTATGAATTCACATTTCAGATGGGGAAGAGGATTTGGACTGATGCCAAAGGATAGTGTTTTCAATCAACCAAACAGTATACTTGGAATGGGATATTATCTCATACAGTCCCTTCTAGGTAAAATTATTGTTTTTGACCCTTGTCATGCTGAATAAATTAAGGTGCCCAGCCCACTTCCAATTTTCAGCCATCAGATTACTTGATCCAGGTTGTTGATACAAATTCACATATTTAATGGAAAACAGTGCAGATCCAGGTCATTTGGCTTCTTCAGAAGCCAACTGATCTGGATCTATACTGTTTGTAAAGATAGGGTATATCCGGGTTCAGCAGGACAAGGGTTAATACCTTCAGGCAATAGTATGCAGGTGCAATATAGGGGTTCGCTTTCCATCCATTAAAATTGGTGTCGACTAAAAACATTTAGATCCATTTCTGAATTTAAACTATTACCACTACAATCATCTTACGTTTTCTTTCAGATATGGTCTCCAACAATGCAGTATCACTTTTTGACCCTGACTTATTTGGCTCATGAATTCATCATTTCTCATGGCAACCCTAGTGTTTAGCTTTTTTCTTTTCCATTGAAGTTCATTGGACAGAGAAAATTTGCTGTGTAGTCATGCACTTTGTCTCCAAGATTATGCTCATCATAGAAAATGTAACACCACTTCTTTGTCTCGTTTTCTTTAACAAAAGTTTGTACCAGAAGGATTTGTCGCAGTTTTGATGCCATATTTTATGTGTCACAAGAAACCTTTACTAGTGAAAATATGGCTTAACAAGTTAACAGATGCAGTAGATCTGGATCTGCATTGTGTGTTTAGACATATCTATCCAAATATTTAGGCAAAGTGTGATTTTCTAACAAGTTTTAACAACCTACATGTACTGTATTCAACATTATTACCACATATACCCCTATAAGCATACAGTCAAACAATTTCTTTGTTTTCGCTGGCCTTGGTGGCTCAGGTGGATGCGCCGTCCAACTGGAAACCAGGAGGTCGTGGGTTCAACCCCTGCCGAGGTCGGCAACATTCTTTCGTGGAGATTGATCGTGAAATATCTTCTATGGTCATTCTCTCCCTTCTGCTGATTCAAGAAGGGCAGTTGTCAGTTTCTGGCGAAAGAATGTGCTCAATACTGGTTAACTACTTAGAGGACTAAGCCTGCCCAGTAAACATATGGTTAGGTAAACTGACCGCGCTCGACATGACCCCATTGGGTTGACTGGGCCGTAAAACCTCAACACAAACAAACAAACAATTTCTTTGTCTTCAAGTTACAGCCACTGTTTTTACAACCTACATGTACTGTATTCAACATTATTACCACACATACCCCTATAAGCATACAGTCAAACAATTTCTTTGTCTTCGCCGGCCTTGGTGGCTCAGGTGGATGCGCCGTCCAACTTGAGACCAGGAGGTCGCGGGTTCAACCCCTGCCGAGGTCGGCAACATTCTTTCGTGGAGATTGATCATGAAATATCTTCTATGGTCATTCTCTCCCTTCTGCTGATTCAAGAAGGGCAGTTGTCAGTTTCTGGCGAAAGAATGTGCTCAATACTGGTTAACTACTTAGAGGACTAAGCCTGCCAAGTAAACATATGGTTAGGTAAACTGACCGCGCTTGACATGACCCCATTGGGTTGACTGGGCCGTAAAACCTCAACACAAACAAACAAACAATTTCTTTGTCTTCAAGTTACAGCCACTGTTTTTACAACCTACATGTACTGTATTTAACATTATTACCACACATACCCCTATATATCTTCTATGGTCATTCTCTCCCTTCTGCTGATTCAAGAAGGGCAGTTGTCAGTTTCTGGTGAAAGAATGTGCTCAATACTGGGTAACTACTTAGAGGACTAAGCCAGCCCAATAAACATATGGTTAGGTAAACTGACCATGCTAGACATGACCCCATTGGGTTGACTGGGCCGTAAAACATCAACACAAACAAACAAACAATTTCTTTGTCTTCAAGTTACAGCCACTGTATTTTGGTCTACTCCTTTATAAAAGCATATGTTATGGTATTCATTTGAATTGCCTCGACTTGAAAATCAGGGCAATTCACATGAGTACCAACATTTGCTTTTATACAGGAATTCTGAAAAAAAAATGATCACATCAGCATCAATAATTATGTCCATCATGAAATTCTCTGCAGGTCTATTTTAACCCTTAAAACGCCAAAGAAACTGCATCTGAAAATGTCGCCTGTTTATGTCGTCTGCTGAATATTCTTGCAAACTTTTCAAACCTATTTTTGCATACAGGCAAACAGTGTGGACCAAGATAAGAGGAGCAGTCTGATCCAGGTCCGCAGTGTTTGCAAAAATGACTTTTAAAATCACAAGCAGATGACAAGGCAGACGACAATTGTTGTGAAAGGCAGTTTAAGGGTTAAAATGTGCCTTTATGAGAGGGATATTTTACTGCAAGTTTTTCCATTTATTTTGAAAACCCTTAGTGCCAGGGCCCAGTTGTTCAAAACTAAAGATGTCATTAGTTAACCCTAGTCCTGCTGAGCCCGGATATGTCCTGCCTTTGCAGACAGTGTAGATCCAGATCATTTGGCTTCTAAAGAAGCCAACTGATCTGGATCTGCACTATTTGTCATTAATTATGTGACTTAACATCAACAATCTGGATCAAGCTGAAAATTAGAAATGGGTGTGGCATCTTAATTTATTCAGCAGGACAAGGGTTGAGCAATCAATAAAATATGACATATACATGTGTTCTAATATTTTTGCTGAAAAAAAATGTGAGTACTGTAGTTTTAAAAATTCCTGTGAATTAGATATTGTACCTACATGTAGAACAGTTAACATTTTGACCACTTACGAGCTCATTAAGCCAACAATGCTTTGAACAACTGGACCCAGGTAATTAGGTCCAAAACAGTATTTTCTTTTTATTTTCAGCTTTCAACACAACATACATTGGAGCCTTGATACAGTTGTCCTTTTCCACGACATCAATTATCGGATGTATTTATCTTGCATATATTCTTTTCTTCGTTCTCAAGGATGTTTGTGTTGTCTGCATCTCAATGTATGTTGTCAGTTTCATTATATTTGTATGTTGCATACTGAAGTATAGAGCCATTTCATCTGCACAGGCGTCCAGAGCAACAGCAGATGAGAGGAAAAAGAAAAAATAATATTAATGTTTCACGGTTTATGATAAGGGGGTGTCCAGAGAAATATTTTTGTTATTTGATGGGCAACACACGAAATGGGTCCTTATGCATTTTGCGGACAACAAAGGCCCAGATCATGTGTGCAACTGTGCAGTCTAATTTTCTGTTCATTGACATATACTGCAGTATTCACTGATTCTGTACGCGGACAACAAAGGTCCAGATCAGCCTGCGCTTATGCGCAGGCTGATCTGGACCTGCGTTGTCCGCAAATTACATAAGGGCCCTTTTCATGCATTGCGCATCATACTTTTTGAAAACCTAGGTTGTGAGTACTCACTATAATCATAGTACTCCAGATAAGGCACTTTTTTTGGCCAAAAATACTGGTACTTTACAAATTTCCATAGAAAACATATGTTGGGGGTACACAATAGAATTGCCTCATGGAGGCACTTCTAATGATTACATGTACCTGCAATATACATTTTTATAGAGAAATAAGAAAAAAATAAGCTGATACCTCCTGTTATCTGGAGCTATGAATTTATTTGCTTAGTTTTCATGAAGAAATAAGATACATAGCTTTTTTTGCAGTCTTAATCCATTAGGTTTCTCACCGCTGTGGTTCGAGCCTAGCTCGGGTCATATGTGGGAAAGCCAAGTTCTGCTTACGGATGGTCAGGTGGTTTTTCTCCGGGTACTCCGGTTTTCGCCCACCTTCGATGAACGATCGGCTCGATATAAGTGAAATATTCTTGAAAGGGCCGTAAAACCCAAATCAAAAAAAAAAAAAAAAAAAAAAAAAAAAAAAAAAAAAAATTTTGCAGTTGCAGGGGTGGGGAGAAGACTTTACGAAAACATGCCTATTCAAATACATAGAAAATTTCACCTCCTAAAGCTGAAAATTTGCAGATAGAAAACTGATATTTTTCATATTTCTGCTCAGAACATAGATTGTGAGTCATTTGAACTGCCTCAGCGAGGCCGTTCTAACAGATACCCACAATCTGTATTTTTTGAGCGGAAATAAGAAAAGTAATGTATACTCCTGTAAACTGCAGTTCGAGGGTTGAGCGCAAGACTATAGTAACTCAAACATATTTTTGAAACCCTTGTTTAGGGGCAACTTGGACCCCTTTGTAAACAATGCAAATTTAGGTGCCATTGCTCATACGAGCAATGGCACCTAAATTTCCATTGTTTACAGAAAGAAATGTTGTAATCTTCATAACGCCTTCATGGTGAGGAGATTAGGTTTGGGGAAAAACAACCATCTGACTTACGCCAGTCTTGTGCTCAACCCTCGAGTTTTACTTTATAAACATGGGGTTTAACAGGGTCAATATTATTTAGGCATGTTATCTGATGGGAAGTGATAAAAGCATCCATATAAGTACACAACAACCTCTACATCTATATAAACATTATTGTCTGGATCTGAAGCAAAAAAAAAAAAAAAACATCAGCTTAGATCTGTCTTGTAGCCAAACAGAAATGTAAAGATCATATAGAAAAATTACCATAAATGGTCTTTTTCTGTATTACATGTATCTTTACATTTTTGTTGTGGTTATTTTTCCATATAATACTTAATTTTTTGTTAAGGTCATTTTCTATATAATCTTTACATATTTGTTATGGTTATTTTTCTATATAATCTACATTTTTTTTTTTATACAAATGTAATATATTTTAAAACATGCTCTTCGGAAACTTGTTATAGAAAGAGTTTCATGTGTATTTTTCTTATTTTTCGACTAGAATATGCATTGTGGGTTCTCATGGGATATTGCAAAGGAGGCAATTCTACATCATTATTTTGTTACCTTCATTCACTTCTAGGGTACTGAGGATGGTAATTCTAAGGAGATTCTTAAAGTCTCATCAAAGGAGTATTTAATATGTATTATTGTAATGTAATGTAGTGTATTTTTTGATATAGAAATAACCTCTAATTACCAAAGCTTCAGATAAGAGGGGCATCAGGTAAATATTTTTCTTAATTCATGAAAACATATTGTGGGTACTCATTAGAAGCACCTTGCTGAGGTGTTTCTAATGAGTACCCATAATATATGTTTTTATGGAGAAATAAGAAAAAATGGCAACTTTTTTTAGGTGGAAAAAAGTGCTTTATCTGGAATAATGGGTAGCCCCATTAACTAGTGCAAGAACTTAGTACAATTGCCTCTTGTTATCTCGAATTCCAAGGGACGCTTTGAAATACTTCGAGATATCCGTACCTCGACATATTGGATTTGCAGAAGTGAGGAAAAATAATTCAAACAACCACATTTAACACAAGAGTAACTGAACTCTTGAATTTAGAGATATGTCGAAAATATTGTGGAAAAGCGGAGAAATTGCTCCTGGGGAGCAATTTCTCCTCTTTTCCACAATATTTTTTTTTACCTGTTGTTAGATTTTCATGTTTAGCCAGGGACAAGATTTTCACTTTGAGATAAGCAATTATTCGAGATAAGCGAGCTCAAGATAACATGAGTCAACTGTATTGTTTTTACTTGAAATGTTGTGACACCTGAAATCCTTATCTGATGAGAGACTTGACAAGCCATAGTTCTGCAGTATTCAGTGATCCTGAAAGCATCGAGGCCTGATCAAGCTGCACAGATACCCAAAGACTGGTTGGAAATTTTGTAGCATTTGCTTCAAAAACACTTCTCTGCTTGATACAGTCCATTATGATAATTTCTATTAGGAAACTTACTCAGAAAACATGTTTATATTATCATAGGCGTTATATTATGTAAGGACACTTTACTGGAATTCTTAGAGTGACATTATCAGTGAAATAAATATGGGTTGAATAGGGTGGTTAAAGACCATAAGATTAAAGGGAATCAATATTATTTCAAGGGGGACAACTCTTGTCAAAAGTTTTGCTCCCTTCTGAAAAAGATCTACTCTAAAAGGAAAGAATTTGCTTCTCTTGTGAGCAAATTCTTTCCACTTTTGAATGGACCCTTTCCAGAAGGGGACTGGTGTACAAGAAAACAAACAGGAAGTCACAAAAGTTGTCTCCCTTGTCAAAATGGCAGAATATCCATGTACCTTAATTAGTCAGGGAAGTTATGCATTTAAGGGAAATAGCAGAGAAAACTCAGGTAATTTTACTCTTTTTTTTTTATATATCTTTGAGTCTCCATTTTCAGTCTTCCATATTTCCAATAAATGCCAGACAATTGAACAGTTTGCATGCTTTACCGGAACTCAAAATTTTGCATGCTTGACTCATTTTCACAGAAACTATTACATTTTATGTGTATTCAAGCTGGCCTAAAGAGAGAGAATTTGTATAAAATGTTAGTCCCATTTACCATAAACCAGAGAAAACACAAGTGGGCCCCCGTAGCCTAGTCCCATTTACCAGAGAAAACACAAGTGGGCCCCTGTAGCCTAGTTGATAGGAGAGTTGATTCTTAAAACACATTTTATGGTAAAAGTCCTAAAATTTCATACAGCAAAGTTTCTGACAAAGTGGCATGTACAAACAGTACAGAGCCTGATTAGACAACTCCTTGAGGAGCAGTCTGATCAGGGCTTTATTAAGTTTTTAAAGAAACAACTGCATAAAACACAAAATTGACACAAAAAAGTATGGAATAAAGGGTAGAAAATTTTAGAGCATTTACTGTATTTAAGTGTCTCTAGGTGTCGTCTATCTTTAGTCAAGGGGGTGTCCAAATGATATTGGCTCATTGTTGGGCAAGGCCTGCTATCCTTAGCAGGTAAGGGTAGAGGGAGAACGTTTTTAATCCTTCTGTTTCTTCACTTTCTTTCCTGTTCCTCCCTTTCATCTCCACTATTATCTCTTCTATCTCTTTTCTCCCTTTCTCTGGGAGACAACACAAATGACCCACAAGGGTTGACGTGTTGTTAAACCCCAACACAATCAAAAACCTTTAGGTCTCTGGGCCAACTCAGCAGATAATAAATTGATTATATTCTTCTAATTTTTCTCAGAAAACTTATATTTCATGCAAATTGTCTCCATTTCTTATGTTATCGTCCCAATTATCACCTGACTTGATTTGACTTGAAGCTGTGTAGATTCTTTGTATTGGTGCATTGGCATTATTGGTTTGAGAGGTAGGCTGATGCACCATCCTGCTAAAACGGACAGGGTCAGTCCTGCCATCTTTAACTTTTTACACCCCGCCACACGGTAGTGGCGGGGTATTATGGTTTCACGTTGGATGTCAGTGTGTCTATCTGTCAGTCCGTCAGTCGTACGTCCATCCCTCCCTATTTCGTTTCCGGATGATAACTTGAGTCATGACAGGTTTTTCTCTTAGAATAAAAGTTGCTAAAAAAATTCATGTTCAACTGATAATTCAACCAGATGTTTTGTGGCTACTGCCCTCAACTCTCCTACACTAATGAGTCTGTTCACAACAGGTGGTATTACCAGATTTACCTAGGGGACTACTTTTCTCAGATAACACTGGCTCCCTGCATTGTAATATATAGATTTAAAATCTTTATTTGTTTAACATAGGAAACCATTTAAAATGTGTAATTTGATTAATTTTTTATGCAGATGCAGGTTTTGGAATCGGTTTTGAGCCACTTCATTGTGTTTTATATTTAAGAATTTTGTGTGTGGGTTTCTAGTTAACTTATCTTATCAGTAGTACTTAACTAATTGCATAAGAAAATATCACTTTATTGGCATCTGGGCAGAGTTTTATGGTCTCAGTCATCAGAAACATATGGAAATGCAATACCCACTAACCAGACTTTGATATAGTAATACTCAGGAAGGAGAGGGTCAAATTTTCTAAGAGAAAGACACAGCATGAAACATCAATGGATGGTCACCAAATTTGTAGTGTGCATTGATATTGTGGAGATCTGGTTTGGGATTGCTAATTGGCAAATTTTGTAAAAGTTTGACAGAGTTACCTGACCAAGACACGCCCATATTTATACCCCCAGCATACAAAGTATGTCGAGGGATATATGGGTATATAGTTTTCGTCTTTCCGTTTGTTCGTCCATCCATGCGTGCATCTGACAAATGTTAACATTTTGTGTCAAAGTTTTGTGTGAAGTTTTTTTTTTCCTTTTGCATATATTTTTGAAAGCTTACATTTTAGGGTGTTGATGTGTGGTTAGTGTTACTACTAGATAATTACAGAATAGCTGACATCATTCTGCTGATGCTGCTGACCCAAGGTCAAGGTCACAGACTTAGCAATGGTGCCGGCCGGGGTTATTCATGACCCTCTGGGCACTTGCTCTAGTTTCGTTTTGCGGATGACAACTTGAGTAAACCTCAGTGGATTTTCACCAAACTTGGTATATGCATTGATATGAAGGAGGTATGGTTTTGGATTGCTAATGGGCAAATTTCGTCAGTGTTAGACAGAGTTATCTGCCTGCGGCACAATAATGGCGGGGTATTATAGTTTAATGTTTTTATTGTAAGAATGTTCTTGCTTCAGGCACAATGGCTCAGTTGCTAGAGTGTTTGTCATGTGGCCAAGAGGTTTTGAGTTCAATCCCCGACAGATTCATACCTAAGACTTAAAAATGGTAGTAGCTGTCCTTATGCTAAGCATTCAGCAGCAAGAAAGTAGAGCTAGAACTGGTCAGCTTGGTGTCAATATAATGTGACATGGAGGAATATCATGTCATGTATCTGGGGCATGATCTTTCAGTCATGAGATGGATCATGAAATACTTTCTGCGGTCATTCTCTCCTGTTCGGCCTCGGTGGCTCAGTTGGATGTACCGTCTGACTGGAGACCAGGAGGTCATGTGTTCAACCCCCGCTGAGGTCGGCAACATTCTTTCGTGGAGATTGATCATGAAATATTTTCTACGGTCATTCTCTCCCTTCCACTGATTCAAGAAGGACAGTTATCAGTTTCTGGCGAAAGAATGTGCACAATACTAGTTAACCGCTTAGAGGACTAGGCCTGCCTAGTAAACGTGTGGTTAGGTAAACTGACCGTGCTTGACATGACCCCATTAGGTTGACTGGGCGGTAAAACCTCAACACAAACAAAAACAAAAAGCAGTTTTGAGACGGATCAACAGTAGTAAATAAGACTTATTGAATTGTTCAAATTTTAGGACTGATACGAGTTGTGCCAATATTTAGAGTATATGCAGCATTTTCTCACAGATCCTGCTCCAGGTATTTACCCCAGTCCTGCTGAACCTGGATATACTCTGCCATTCCTAAAGAAGCCAACTGATCTAGATCTGCACTGTTTGTCATTTACTATAAGAATTTGTATCAACAATCTTGATCAAGCAAACTTATTGGCTACACAGTTTTAGATCTGTGTTTGGCATGTTAACCCAGTTTTGTCTGGAGACCCCTAAAAGGGAATTTGGCAAACAGTGCAGACCCAGGTCAGATGCTGCAGAACATGGTATCTGATCAGGTCTCCACTGTTTGCAAATAGTGAACCATTTTTCTCTTGGAATATCTGAATCGCATATCCTGATATTCCTAAAATGGAAGTTAGAATCTTCCAATGTATAAGTGTGTGTTTGTGGAGGGGGTGGGGGGAGGTTAGTTCATTCAGTCTACAGTGGGTTTAATTATTCAGCATGACACGGATTAAGAAGAATACAGAATGAAAAATAAAAGAAACACTCAGGCTGGTAAATGATCAACATGATTTACCCTAAATATTTGGACACCTTTCCTCCCTATCATACACCTTCTACCCCCTGTTGACATGTCCACAAACTGTTAGATCAGTGGCAAGCAGTGTAGACACTGATCTAACATTATATTCTGTGGAGTGTGATCGGCATTAACATTTTTCTCAAGCCAATATGTCAGTTTTTACCTTAGTTAACCTTTATCCTGCTGTTCACGAAAACCCCAACCCTTGCAAACAGTGTAGATCCAGATCAGATGGCTTCTGAAGAAGGATCTACACTGTTTGTCATTCAGTTTGTGAATTTGAACAAAAACATTATATGATGTAATCTGATTGGCTGATAGTTAGAAATGGGTGTGGCTAATTAAATTATTCAGCAGGATAAGGCTTAAATATTTAAACTATATAACTCCTTACAATACTTGTCCCAAAATTTGAACATGTACATTTTATTCCTTATTGGATAGTCTAAAAACTGATGCATTGTCTGGTGCCAAATTTTGCAGCATCTAATCTGTATCTACAGTGTTTGACCAGGTCAGTTGTCCAAATACTTAGGGTATGTTCTATTGGCTGCTTTATATGATATTTTTTTTATTATTATTACAAATGCATGTATGTAATTCCAGGAGAAATAATAACATGTATTCAAAGTCCTATTACAAATATGTGCCCTATATTTTCTGATAAGCCTGAGCAAATATTGTAGACCCAGATCAAACTGCTCAGGGTCTAAACTGAAGCCATCCCATTACAGTAAACATCCTAAATTTTTAACACTTTATTCCACATAGTTTTGGCCTAAATTTTGCTTTTTTATGCATTTGTCTCTTAAAGTGCTCAGGGGAATGGCAAACAGTGAAGACCTGATCAAACTGCTACTTCAGGAGATGTCTGAACTGGGTGTGCACTGTTTGTATGTGGCATTTTTTCAGAAACTCTTTTGTGTTCGAAATTTTAGGACATTTACTGTAATACATATATTTCTGAAAACACTGTCAAACAATGCCCTGATCTGTGTCTATACTGTAGTGACCCTCGTTACAACAACAGCATTTGTTCCCAAAAAAGTTGCCATTAAAATGAATTTGCTGTTACAAAGAATCCTTAATGGACAGGATGATATGTAAGAAAGACCATTTTATTCTTATTTTCTAATAGAATATATAATTTTGATATTTGTTAGAATTGCCTCAGTTGGGCAATTCTAACAGATATCCAAAACATATGTTGCTTGAAATTTTAATACAATAGTCTTGCATTATTCCTCATTAACTGTCATCTCTTGAGCAATGGTTTCATGACACAAATTGTCAATATAACAAATTTTGTTTTTGTATAGAGTGTCTGTATAGAAAGAGTTGACTTTATTTGCTTAAGCATGTTTGCCTCAATACTTAGTGTACTGTTTTTCCCCTAAGAATTTGGACAATTCAACTCCTCTCTATACTTGGCCTAAAACTTGATTACCTAAATCCAATTTTCCGCAGCATCTGAAATGGGTCTACATTATTTTTTCAGGCCTCTGTGTCTAAATGTTAGGTTTAAATATGACAGTTATGGTAGGTACCTTAACCCTAGTCCTGCTGAACCCGAAAATACCCTGCCTTTGCAAACAGTGTAGATCCATCTCAGTTGGCTTCTGAAGGCTCTGTACTGTTTGCCATTAAGTATGTAAACTTATATCAACTGGATCAAGCAATCTAATTGGCTGAAAATTAGAAGTGGGCATGGCATCTTAATTTATTCAGCATGTCAAGAGTTAAATACTATACCTGACCTGGAAAGTTCCTTTTTAGGTGCCTTGAAATTTTCTTATGGTCTCATGGGACTTGCTCAGCACTGAACAATGCAAACATACATGTATTTAGCTTTTTAATTCATCAGAGTGGAATGAGCTATTATGATCACTAGCTATCCTTCTTCCATCTGTCTGTCCATCTACACCTTTGAATGACTACTCCTCTGAAACGCGAGGGCCAGTTTTCTTCAAATTTCATATACAGCCTTCTATTAAAAGAGGATTGAAAATTTATACAAATGGCCATGGGCCATTCATTAAGATGGTGCCATGCACAATATATAGTATAAACACTTGAAAGTCTCCTTCTCAAGAACCAAGAATGCTTTTAGGGTGAATCTTGGTATACAGCATCAGGGACTCAAGGTCTACTAAGTTTGTTCAAATAAAGGTCATAGGTTAACCTTTATAGCATAGTCAAATTTGCGTCCCCATACACTTGTATGAGTAAAATGATAAAAGATAATTTTTTGAAAATGGTCTGAAACTTACAGTGTATGATTAAAGTGGAAAAATGGGTTTGTTACAAATAAATGTTTGTCCCTTAGAGTTGCCTGCTCTTGTCTTTGGGCTATTTACATGCATAAAATCATGTAATCTTTAAATGTCTTATTCTCTGAAACACCATGACTAATTTTTACCATATTTCACATTGGACCTTCTCCCATTGAACAAGATGGCTGCCATGCCCAATATATGGTAAAAAAAAAACACTTAAAATATTCTCCAAAACAAGAAAACTTTTAGGTGGAATCTTAATATATAGCATTGGGGACTGAAGGTCTGCCAAGTTTGGTCAAATGATGATCCTAGGATGATCTTTGACTTTTACCGGCACAGTTCAGTTTGTGTCCTGGCTGTGGCAATTCTAGAAGAATGTTGATATGTGATGGCTGTTTTACTCAGGTGAACAAATGGGCCTCTTACTACATGTATTGTAAACACTTATGTGCAATATTCATTATATACCATGATAAAAGGCCTCTGTGGCTCAGTTGGATGCGCCGTTTGACTGGAGACCAGGAGGTCGCGGGTTCAACCCCAGCCGAGGTTGGTAACATTCTTTCGTGGAGATTGATCATGAAATATTTTCTACGGTCATTCTCTCCTTTCCGCTGATTCAAGAAGGGCAGTTGTCAGTTTCTGGCAAAAGAATGTGCACAATACTGGTTAACCGCTTAGAGGACTAAGCCTGCCCAGTAAACGTGTGGTTAAGTAAACTGACCGCGCTCGACATGACCCCATTGGGTTGACTGGGCTGTAAAACCTCAATACAAACAAACAAACAAAAGGATATTGTTGTAAATAATACAAAATGTAGTATTTTTACCTATATTTAGAGATATTTAATTTTAACTTCTTTCATGAGATTGTTTAGATATAGAAATACATGTAGTTAGTTTTCTAGAAAAATGCTTGAAGTGTCCAGGTGACCTGAGAGTGAATGCCACCAGAGACAGAATCCTGCCCATTACAATATATGGCTTCAATGCAAAAAACCTTTCATTATCACATGCCAGCATTTTGATATCACTCAAAGAATGTTGAAAGGGACATAAAAACACCAAATCACTAAAATCAGAAAGCCTCTTGATTTTTTTTTTTTTTTGTTTTTGTTTTTTTTTTTTCAACAAAAACACCGATATTTTCTTAGGCCAAACAAAAGAATATGTGTGTTTAGGGCAATATGTTAGAAAAAATAGGTAGGGATGTTTTGTTTTTTTTTGTTGTTGTTGTTGTTTTTTACATTTTTTATGAAGAATTATACCATAAATTATCAAAAATATTCGGACTTAGCATATACTTCACATAAAATTTTACAAAGTCTGTTTGGCTATCCTTAAAACAGATGTGTCAAAAAGTACTGATAGAATGGCAACAAGTGTAGACCCAGATCAAACTGCTCCTGTTGGAGCAGTTTGATCTGGGTCTACACTGTTTGCTCAGTCCTACTTGTTTGAACATTTAGCATAGATATTTTATCCAAGTAAAACAGAAAACAAAAAATTGCTAGGTTTCACCAGGAAAATTAGGTAGGGTAGGGTTACCCTAAACACACATATTTTTTAATTTTGGCTTTATACAAAACATGAGATGTTTTATTGTTTAAATGTCTGTCCCATTGTTTGTGCCAAATTGGACATGAATAATTCCCACAATTTACAGATTTGTATTCATTGTAGACCATTTATTTAAATAAACTGGCATAAATTTAATGGGAAACGCAAGGTTGGTGAATAATGTACTGGTATCGGAGATAAAAGATCTTGACAAATCATGCATGTTGATATATATTTGATCAGAACTGGATAAAAATAAGGAAGCGAAAGCTATTTAAAGGTCACAGAACCACTGTCATGGGCTCTGGCATTCTGAATATTAATGAGATTCTAAACATTTCAAAATATTAAATAAAATCTGCTTTCTGATAGAAATACATGTGGTCCTCATGCAGAATCCATAAATGCCTAGATGAGAATCTCTCTCTCTCTCTCTCTCTCTCTCTCTCTCTCTCTCTTACATATATATGTACAAACATAAACATTGACTATTCATCACTAAAACAGGTCAGTATAATTTTGACCCCCTTAAACCCTATTTTTATGTAGTAAAACAGGGGTTTACAGGGGCATACATTATTTTTCTAATTTTGCTAAAAAACATAGCTTGTGGATACTAATTAGAATGACTTTCCAAGGTGGTTCTAATGGGTACCCACAATCTATGTTTTGAGCAGAAATATGAAAAATATCAGAATTTTTTATCTGGAAATTTTCCTTTTTTGGTTGTAAAATTTTCAATTTGTATATTTGAACTGGCTATTTTCATAAATTTGATTTATTTAGGTTTTGCATACCGTATTCGACCTAATTACTGCACTGTGCGCTTAGGTTTTTCAAAATTACTGGGAACGCTCAGTTGTGGTAAAATATGTATCTACCTACTAAGGATACACTATAAAAAAGATCAGAAAAGGACTTATTTGATGATGATTATGCGATTTTTTTCTGACTTTCTTTATTAAGGCGTATGTTGTGGGTGCTCATTTGAATTGCATCGACAAGTTGATGCAATTCAAATGAGTAACTACAACATATGCCTTTATAAAGAAGTAAAGCAAAAGTGCACTGGCTGTAATCTGAAGACTACGGAATTTCTTGACTGTGCGCTTATAGGGGTATGTGCGGTAATTAGATCGAATACGGTATTTAGATAAGACTCTATGATGTCATAAAGTCTCATTAAATATTCAAAATGGTGGTGCCCAGTAACGCAATTTAATAGTGTCAAGCCTTGATAAATTTGTTTTTTATTTTTCATCAGATGTTGATCAAATCTGAATCAAAATGCATGATCTTGATTCTCAGATGAATTCTTTACTAGCATTGCTTTTTCCTATAATGTACAAAAATATTTTCAGGTTTATTCTTTATACCTCATTCAGATAGGTATACTGATCATGTATATGAACATATGTACTTTATAAGCACAGATTTACCATATTTACCCTAAATGTTTGGAAACCTTACTTTCTTACCATGCTCGTCCAAACATTTAACAGGTTCATTTACTACCTGTTGACATGTCTGAAATTTTCCAGATGAGTGGCAGCAGTGTAGACCGTGATCAGATGTCTTGTTCTGTGATGCACTGTTCTGGCCTGGCAGACCTAATACACCACAACCTCTTTGCATAAACTGTGTTAGTTAAACAAACGTGTTATATTCAAACAAAAATGTATAGATTATCTTGAAAAATGACCATTTATGGTCATTTTTCAATATAATCTAGTAATTTTTGGGGTCCATCTTTGAACCATAAATCCACAACTGTGTTATAATGAACCGTGTTATAAAGAGGTTGAAGTGTAAATAGGGTAATTATAGTAAGGATAAGGGGAATTGTTAAGGAGGAGTATTTGATGATAATTATGGGATAATTTTCTCCAGTTCTCCATAAAAACATGTTGTGGTACTCATTAGAAGTGCCTTGATGAGGCGCTTCTAATGAGTACCCACAATATATGTTTTTGTGGAGAAGTAAGAAAAATTATCCCAGAATTATCACCGAATACCCCTCCTTAACAATTCCTCTGACTGGATATTTGTCAGTGATAGTTATTATGTATTTTACCAATTTACATACCGTAATTATCCTAAGTATTAGGACAACATAACTCAGTTTTCAAACTTGTCCTAAAATTTGAACATAAATTTACTACTTGTTGATTTGTCCAGAGCATTGTTGGATGAGTGGCAAACAGTGTGGACCCCTGATGAGAACCCACATGTTGTGTCCACTATTTGCTGAGGCTTATCTGTCCAAATACTTACGGTTATTATGGTATACAACTATATACTCTCTTGTATAATGTATAATTGCTCAATTTGTTATTAAACAAAAGAAACATTTCTGATCTTACTGATATTTTCATGTCATTCATAAATGTATATTTGAATACTGGCATTGATGGGATGGTTTTAAATTTATTAAAATAACCTTTTAGGTGTATCCTTTTAATAAAAAGTATTAGATACAAGCAAATTATGCCAAAAATATTTGTGCAAAAGATTATGGTAAAAAAATGGCTGCAAAATATGCAAAAAAAAAAAAAAAAAAATGACTGAGTAGGTAGTTTGGAACCAGGTATTATACAAATTCTTCTTTCTAGATTTTTAAAAAAATTTTTAAAGTGTTATGAAAATCAAAAATCAATGAGGAAAAGCATAACATTATTGCTTATAAAATATTTTGAAAAAAAAAAAAAAATCTGTTCACTATAGAAATTGTAAAGGTCAGAACAGTTTAGTGATACACTTAATGTTAACAGTATTTAAACACAAAGCACAGAAATGAAAAAAATGAAAAATAAAATAAAAATAATAATAAAAACTGGTTTCTATTAAGATACTTTATATACCCTAACTATACCAGAGGAATTGTTAAGGAGGAGTATTTGGTTACAATTCTGGGATATTTTTTCTTAATTCTTCATAAAAACATATGCTATGGGTACTCATTAGAAGTGCCTCAGTGAGGTGCTTCTAATGAGTACCCACAACATACATTATCCCAGAATTATCACCAAATACTCCTCCTTAACAATTCATCTGTAAATAATACCCTAACATTTTAGCCTTCCCATTCTTTGTCCTAAAATCTGCTGGATGATTGTTAAACTGTATAGATCCTGATCAGATCAGACATTACATTCTAAGGTCCATTTGCATCATCCTGTATGGGTCTAAATTGTACGCATGTCTGTTTGTCTGAATACTTAGGGTAAATAAAGTTGTTTTTTTTCACGAAGCAAAAAAAACTCTGGGAAGTAGGTCTGCACTTCCCATATACACAGAGGCCTCTTATTGTGTGATGGTTCAAGCGGAAATTTTGCGATAAAAGTTCAAGTATAGGACAGCTGCATTCACAAAGTATGTTGCAAAGCAGACCAAACATAGGTTTTTCAGCACAAATAGCAAAATACAGGCCAGATAGATGGTTCCCAGAATAGACACCACTGAACTGTAGTATAGAAACAGCTGGATCCATGGGTCATGAGAAAAACCTGTGAATAAATAAATGAGAACTAATAAGGCAGTGTGAACGAATACAGTTGACTCTCGTTATCTGGACTTTGATGATCTCAAATAATCACTTCCCAGTGGCCAAACAACATTGAAACAATGTCAATCAACTTTGATTCAATGTCTTGATGTTGTTTCAATGTTGGATTGACATTGTTTGAATGTTGTTTGCCTGTTAGGTTATCTCGAACTGAAAACCTGGTCCCTGTTCTAACATGGAAATCTAACAACAGGTAACAAAATACATTTGTATTGTGGAAAAGAGGAGAATTGCTCCTCTTTTCCACAATATTTTCAATACATCTCTAACTTATGGAGTCAAACTATACATCCACTTGTGAAATGTGCTTTTTTTTTTTTATTATTTTAATTTCCTCAGTGCTGCCAATCTGATATGTCGAGATAATGGATGTCTCGAAGCATTTCAGAGAGTCCATAATATTTACCCTATAAATATTTATGATTAGCCTGCTCAAACTGTGCTGACCCAGATCAAACTGCTCCTAAGGAGCATGATTGTCTCCTAAGGAGCAGTTTGATCTGGGTCAGCACTTTTTACCTTTCAGTTAACACTTTATGGGTGTTAATCAAATGAACATGAAAAAATGGCAAGGATAGGATACATGTAATTACAAATAGAAATTGTGTTTGTAAAACACTACGCCCTCAACCATATTCTTGCCTCTAAAGATAATACAAGTTAAAAATGGCCCAATCTACAAAGGGCCATAACTCCTGAAATATTTATCAGAATTTATTCAAAAGTTAAATCAGGTCATTTTCTCATCACTGTCAATCTATTCATCAGGTTATGAGGCTCTAGCTCCAACAGTTTTTTAGATATTTTGCTGACAAGGGAAAATGCCCAAATTCACAAAGGGACATTACTCATATCAAGAAGGCCCCTCCAACTTCCGTCTCATTACTAGCCATCAACATACCAAGTTACGAAGCTCTAGCTCCAACAGTATTTGAGCACAAATTAACGAAGGGCCATTACTCTTGAAATATTATTCAGAATTTTATTCAAAAGTTTACCAGATCATCTACTCATCATTACCAATCAAGTTTCAAGCCTCTAGCTCCAACAGTTTTTGAGATATTTTGCTGACATGGTGAAAATGCCCAAAACTACAAAGGGCCATAACTAATGAAGTATTTTTCAGAAGTAATTCAAAAGATATTCAGATCATCTACTCATCACTACCAATTTATTCATCAAGTTTCAAGGCTCTAGCTTCAATAATTGTTTTTTTGTTGTTTTTTTTTAGATATTTTGCTACAAGGGAAAACTGCCCAAATTTACAAAGGGTCATTACTCATGAATAATTTTTTTAAGAATTTAGTAAAAAAGTTAAACAGGTATTCCACTCATCAATACCAATCAATTTACCAAGTTTCAAGGCTCTAGCTCCAACAGTTTTTGAGATACTTGAAAAGTAAAAATGCCCAAAACTACAAAGGGCCATAACTCATGGAGTATTTTTTTTCAGAATTTATTCGAAAGTTAATCAGGTCATCTACTCATCACTATCAATCCATTCAATAAGTTTCAAGGTTCTAGCTTCAGAAGTTGTTGAGATATTTTGCTGACAAGGGAAAACTGCCCAAATTTACAAATGGCCATCACCTATGAAATATTTTTTCAGAATTTTATTCAAAAGTTAAACTGGTCATCTACTCATCATTACCAATAAATTCGCCAAGTTTCAAGGCTCTAGCACCAACAGTTTTTGAGTTATTTTGCTGACAAGGTAAAAATGTCCAAATTTACAAAGGGCCATGTCTTGTTGTTTTTTTTTTTGTTTTTTTTTTTTCAGAATTCATTCAAAAGTTATTCAGATCATAACAATCTATTCATCAAGTTTCAAGGCTCTAGCTTCAGTAGTTTTTGAGATCTTTTGATGACAAGTGTAAAATACCCAATTTACAAAGGGTCATTACTCATGAAATATTTTATTACAGAATTTATTCAAAAGTTAATCAGGCCATCTACTCATCATTACCAATCAATTCGCCAAGTTTCAAGGCTGTCGCTCCATCATTTTTTTTGAGATATTTTGCTGACAAGGTAATGATGCCAAAATTACAAAGGGGCATAACTCATGATGTATTTTACAGAATTTATTCAAAAGTCAGGTCATGAGCTCATCACTACCAATCAATTCATCAAATTTCAAGGCTCTGGCTTCAATAGTTTTTGAGATGATTTGCTGACAAGGTAAAATTGCCCAAAATTACAATGGGCCATAACATATGAAGTATTTTTCAGAATTTATTCAAAAGTTAATCAGGTCGTCTACTCATCACAACCAGTCTATCCATCAAGTTTCAAGGCTCTAGCTTCAATAGTTTTTTTTAGATGTTTTGCTGACAATATTACATCCATATTTTTTCAAAGGGCAATAACTCAGGAAAGGGGCATAATCCTGTCAAGAAAAAGATATGTGTCAGCTATTTTTTCATGAGGAAAATATTTAAGAAATTTCAAAACAGTAGCATACAGGTGTCTTAAGTTTTGCTATGCATCAAAAAACCTGACTAACAGAAGAGCGAATGTACGAACGCCCTAGAAGCAATATGCCCCTCCAACTTCTTCGAAGTTGGGGGCATAATAAGGATGTAAGTCAAAAGGACGTGATAAAAATGGTAAGGATAGGATACATGTAATTACAATAAGGATTTATGGTGGTTGGATATTTAAGATAATCACAGTAAGGATTTATGACATCTATATATTTATGATAATTACATTAAGAATTTATGATATTTAGACGCTTAAAGATAACTACAGTAAGGATTTATGACCTCCATATATTTATAGGATCACTACAGTAAGAAGTTAAGATAATAAAAATTTAGAATTATTACAGCAAGAAGTTATGGTTAGAAATTAAGGATTGTTACAGTTAGGTGTGAAGGCGTCCAAAATATTTTAAATATTGAAAAAACAACAACAACAACAAAAAAAAAGCCTTCATGGCATGTGAACCTTCATGGCATGTGAACAGAGTCCGAACACCTCTACAGTGTGGGTTGCTCTTACTGAGAGGGATACCCTCTGTCCTAAGGCTGTCGACTGATATTTAAAGAAAAGATACCCGAAAATAGACTTTAACCCTTCTCTTGCTGAAATAGACATGCCCTATCTTAGCAAACAGTGTAAATCCAGATCAGTTGGTTTCTTCAGAGCCAACTGATCTGGATCTGCACTGTTTGTCATTAAATATGTGAATTTCTATCAGAAACATGGATTAAGTCATCTGATTGGCTGGAAATTGGAAATGAGCATGGCATCTTAATTTATTCAGCAAGGCAAGGGTTAATAAAAAGCTTAAAATATAAAACTCTTTCTACATGGTACAAACATATATACATTCCTGTTTTTTTTGTTTTTTTTTTTTTGTTCTTACCTAAAACCATTTGTGAGACATAAAATAAAATCCCAAATGTGCAGTTTCTGAGGTTCAGTACACTGTTAGCTGGTAATAAACCAAAACCTCGCCCGTACCTGTAAATAGTGTGTAAAAAATTATCAAAGGTCCTCTACTAAAATCATTTTAGAAGAGTAACTCGCGACTGCAGATCACGAAGTCCCGGGTTCAAATCCCACTGGAGGCGGAATTCAGCTCAAGATTTCATAATATCATGGCATAGAGCCGATCCTTATCAACCTTCCTTCGTCGCAATATCATCCAAATAAATTTGAAAGGGACATAAAGCAACAAATCATCATCGTCATTATTATAACAGATTATTAACTCAAAAGTATTCAGACAGTTATAGGCGTGAGCAAACAACACAGACAGATCAAAAACCACAAAAAGCGGCATCTGATCTGTGCGTATACCAATTTTTCACATTTAACAGATAGTAAAATGGACTTGTTCAAATTTTAGAACAAATATGGCAAACAGTTAAGGTGTTCGCCAAGGTTCAAACCTGTTACATAATCAGGACCCATTTGTTCAAAGCATCGTTAGCTTAACAAACTCGTAAGTGATCAAAATGTTAACTGTTCTAGTAAGTACAATACCTAATTATACGCCCCGCACCCCCCCCCCCCCACCCCCACTCCCCCCCCCCCCCCCACTAGATGATTACAGAATAGCTGACATCATTCTGCTGATTCTGCTGACCCACGGTCAAGGTCACGGACTTAGAAATGGAGCTGGCCGTGGGTATTCGTGACCCTCTGGGCACTTGCTCTAGTTCACAGGTATTGTTTGCTGAAAAAAAAATGTGAGTAGCTTTTTCAAATGCTAATTAAAGCTACTCACTTTTATTTTCAGCAAAAATATTAGTGTACATGCCATATTTAATGGTCAAATATTTAACGATATATTAACTAACGACATCGTTAGTTTCGAACAACTGGGACCAGGACACCAACTATTCTCGTTCAGTAGGCTCTCAGGTTGCACATGATCAGGCGGGGAGGACACAACATGATCAGCGAGCGCTATCAGTTTTTAAGTTGTTATACACATAGCTACAGATAAGAGGGGTATCCACATACTATTTTTCTTATTTCTTGACGAATACATATGTTGTGGGTACTCATTAGAAGCGCCTCACTGAGGCGCTCCTAATGAGTACCCACAACATATGTTTTTATTGAAAAATAAGAAAGATATCAACATTTTCCGGATGAAAAAAGCGCCTTATCTGTTTCTATGATACATGGCTCAAGGTCCAGCCGCTTGAACATCTTAGTATGTCTGGCGTCTTGCAATGTTCTGTTTTAGAACCTCTTCTATTTCAGCTTTACATTAATGATCTACACAATTGTTGCTGCAATAGCATATTCCAAACTGTTCACTTTTTCAGATGACTAAATGATTTACATGGCCATCACATCCTGAAACAATACCGAACAACGACATGTTTAACCGAATGTCTGGCTGAATAGGAGCTAATATGGACCTCTCTCCTTTAACATATTACTTAGTATCATATGCGATTGGAAGCCAGTGCATTTTAGGAATGCAATAAATAAATAAATAAATAATAAATAAATCACTGTTTTCATAAATAATAATAATTATGCAAAACCTGATAAGTATATAACAGTACTTACTGCGAAGTGAGTACCTTGGTACAGGAAATTCTATTGGCGTCAAGGTCACACATAGCTTTGTAATGTGGGTCTGTTTCTACTCTCATTTCAACGTAATACGCATACATAGCAAGCAGTAAGCCAACTGTGTTGAAGATCAGTCGATCAGCCAAGTTAGATAATATCAGAAAATCGCTTTCCATGTCTGTTTTAGAGTCTGAAAATCACAGAGAAAATAAATTCTAAAACGAATGACCCTTGATGGCGTGTTTTTCTGGGTCAGACAGGCTAGTTTCGACTAATTAGGCCTCATCAGTAATCCCATTACGAAAACATGCCTATTCAAATATACAGAAAATTTTACCACCAAAAAATGAAAATTTTCAGACAAAAAATTCTGATATTTGTCATGTTCCTGCTCACAACATACATTGTGGGGACTCGTTAGAACCGCCTCGACAAAGCGGTTCTAATGAGTACCAACAATCTATGTTTTGAGCAGAAATAAGAAAATAATGTATACCCCTGTGAACCCCAGTTTTACTATATCAAAGTGGGGTTTACGCGGATCAAAATTATATAGGCATGTATTCGTGATGTCCACAATTTTTTCAAATATCCTGGCGTTTGAATGACATTGCCCACTCCCCGCATCTCATGCCTAGATGTATAACCTTTTGCAGTTTTAGGTATATGAACCACTTTTTTTAATTAGATAACGACAATAAAAAATATACCTAAATGTCAGGTAGTTCTGTTGATCTTGTTAATGTATAAAACTGCATTGTCATTTTTGTCGTACCTGCTTTAGCAGTGCAACTTAGGCGTGCAAGTTTCCGTCCGTTCATCCGTCCGTCCGTTCGTTCATCCGTCAACATTTACCATGGGTGTATTGTGAGCACAAATCCTCTTACAATTTTGTACCGATTGTTTTGAAACTTTGCATGTGTTTTTTTCATGGTATGAGGATGTGTCACTTTTTGTCACTTTTTCCACATTTTGAACTTAGTTTTCACCCTGAATATATAGACAGTGGGTACCTCTTGTGAGCACAACTCCTCTTGCATTTTTGTACAGATCGTTTTGAAACTTTGCGTGTGTTTTCTTCATGGTATGAGAGTGTGCGTGTAGTTTGATATAATTGTAAGATCATTTCTTGTCACCTTTTCCATATTGTGAACATAGTCATTTTTCGCCCTCAATACATATGGACAGTGGGTACCTCGTGAGCATAAATTCTCAAACAATTTTATACCAATCTTTTTGAAACTTTGCACATATTTTCTCAACAGTCCGAAGTTGTGCAAGTGCATATGAAGATGTTGTTGAAACGATTAGGTATATTTAACACCCAGGGAAACCCAATATCGGGATATCGGAGGTTGCAAGATTTCGGAGGTAAACAAATGATGTCATCCAGCGACAGTGTATGTACTTATCCTCTTTTAATGATAAAAAAAGTGCTTCTAGAGGATAAGCAACGTAACCTATATTTTCTCCGTTGAATAGTTTAATATATGAAAATGGCATTTCAAGATAAAGTATCCTCCTATTTATTCAAAATCACGTTTGAAAAGGAAATTTCATTGTTTTTCACCCAAATTCCATTTTCAATTGTTTATAGCTTTTATCCTGTAAAGCTTTTTCATTGAGTATGTATGTCTGTATAATCAAGAACCTTTCTATAAATTATACAAGAAATAGCAGATGTGAATAAATTACTAAAGTGGCAGATTTTTTAGATTTTTTTAGGGTTGTTGTCATATTTATTGGTAACAGGATGTGGGAGGTATGATGCAGGGATATCGGAGGACAGATTTATATTGGTTATCGGGATATCGGAGGAAAGGAAATTTTGTGTTCTTAAAACGGCTACATCTTTTCTGAAACGTGATCTTGCCTGGTTTAATATGTTGAAGACGATTACCTGAATCTTCAGGAGTGGCATGTAGCAAGCGAACAAAGCGTTTATGCTGACTGGCAAAGAATAAATGAAATAATCTGCCACAGACTTATCAAGATAACGAGCCTTCGTGATGAAAACCCCGGTAACAAACACGACTTCACATAGAAAAAGTGGGGATTGCAGGGCTATAAATCTTTTTTTTTTTTTTTTTTTCTTGTTTCTGCTCTAAAATATGTATTGAGGTACTCTTAAGAACCACGTCGTTTCTGCTCTAAAACATAGGCTGTGGGTTATCGTTAGAACCGCCTCGATGAAAAAAAAAAATAATAATAATACGAAAATTAACAGTTTTCTTTCTGAAAAGTTTGTATTTTTAAGACATGAAAATTTCATTCTGCGTGTTTTCATATTTGTTCATCACAACGTTTTGTGCCTTTGGTGAGTTTCCAGGCCTATATACAGACTTTTGAAATGAAAGGGGCGGGTGTGTGAATTCTTGGCTATTCTTATAGGGGACACAGATGCCAATAAAATGTCGATGGGGGATGCAAAATTAAGGAATTTTAAAGTGATTTTATGGCCAAACCTGCATGATTTTTCTAATAATTGGCCCGAAAGGGGTACAGGTCTCATTTCATCGTTTGGTCGCTCAGGCACTCCATGGATTTTTCACTTACATTTAATTTAGGCTTAAAAACCCAGGCCCGTGGGTTTTGAAATGGGGATGGTGTGACCGTACCGAGGCGTGAAATGCTCAGAAAATGTCGATTTAGAGACGAAAATTAGGGGTGTAACCTGTTTTTCGATTAAAATCTGCTTAATTTTTTAAACAATTTGTCCACAATGGTGGCTACGTTTGCCAACTCCCCACCCCCCTTGACCCCGCCCCGCTCTCCATCTGCTTGATTTTGAATACATTTGTCCACCCCCATCTCCAACCACCACCGCACACACACGCGCGCACGTGCGCGCGCACAGCGGGTATGGAAGAACACGTTACAAAATCTGCAATGTTTTCTATTTATAGCAAATGAAAATGACAAAGGTCTCCTCGGTGCAACTCGATACAACTCATATAATTATTATATCACGCTAGCAAATTTATGCGGTGAAGACCCCTTGCAAATCTCACTTATATTAGGAAAATGGGATTACAGGGGAATGTGTAATTTTTCTGGCTGCTGCTTAAAAACCTAGATAAGCGGTCTGTCCGTAAAGATTTGTAGACAACAGAGGAGCTGAAAGCCCATATGGTATAGACTGGGACTCAGAGGTATGCTTCTTAACAGATTGTAAACATTTTTAAAGAGCTCATCGTGTGATTATTATTATTATTATTATTTATTGTTGTTGTTGTTGTTGTTGTTGTTGCTAAATTCTAAATTAAGCGACCCACCTAACACAGGTAGTGGTCAAATATGAACGACTCATTATAAGAAAATAGATAGATTCTTGTAATTAGGTATACAAATGTCGGCCAGATGGACGAATAAGCACCTGTTGTTAACTTTATTATAGAGTATTTGTACTGATATTGGTGAATATTGTGCCGAGTTGGGATATTGCTATAAATAATTGATATATCATAGATTTACAGTGGTAACGTTACGTTTATTATTTCTGATCTGACGGCACTCGTTGGCACCACATCGGCGCTGCGGTTCTTATGAGTTTCCAAAATCAACATTTCAATCGAAACTTAGGTAGGAAAATATCACGTTTCACATACAGAACATCATTTTTTGCAGCGAAAAACTGTTTTATTGCATATAAATTCTTAAACATAATGGCATTGGTTCTAGTAATATTATTACATTAAATGCTCCTTCAAACCAATCAAACCCTATTAAAATTGCTACAAAAAGAGACACTAGTATTTGCACACAGGCTTAACACCTGATTGTGCGATTAGGGTTTTAATTCATATTGCTTTTTTAGACAGAACTCACTCCGTCAATTTTCAGTGCCTCCGAAATCCAGCAACAGTCCCTCTGAGATCCACAGCATCAAGTGTCAATGTACCTCCGAATATTCCCCCAGCAAACATGTATATATGGGACCCATATGGGCAGAATCTGGGCATTTATCCCATTCGGGTCCTGCATGGGCCCCATATAGGCTTTTTTGCCCATATAAGACCTATATAGGTCCCATATTGGTAAACTTTGACCAGCAAACACGTATATATGGGAACCATATGGGCAGATTCGGGGCATTTATCCCATTTGGGTCCTACTTGGGCCCCATATAGGCTTTTTTGCCCATATAAGACCCTTATAGGTCCCATATTGGTAAAATTTGATAACTATAAAAATACATTCTAATATATAGGACCCCCGAGATAAAATTGAAATAATCCTGGAAAAGATACATAATTGGGGCCCAAATGGCTCCCATGTGTTACAGATATTGGACTCTATGGTTCCAATGTTGACCTCCCATTACTGTATGGGACCCATATGGGTTCAATATGGGTATTAAGGGGAACAACTCTACCACTATTTAAACATAATATCACAAAATAGTAAATTTCCTGATATAAATGCAAATAATAACGATAATAATAAAATAAAAATAATAGTTTGTTCATTACAAAATGAAAGTATCTATTAAATTTATCTTAGCTATTTTCCCGACATGGACGTCGATTCATGGTCATATTTTTATTTTAACTCGTATGTCCCTATTATTTTTAAAATTGAGAGGTATAGATAAATACGCATGATGCCAACATTTCCAACTATTAAAAAAGACGCCTATATCTTTAAGGCAATAACTTGCACACATACACAGGTCTCTATCGGTTGGGACCTTACCAGTCCATCAAATGGGCTGGGACTGGGGACTTATAATCATTTATGTAAAAATGTGTAAAAATTGTTTTTCTGGAAGATAAATGTGGGTTGATTTTTCCCATACTGGACCCATATAGTTCCCACATGGCTTTGCCCATGTGGGTCCAATATGGAACCCTGTTGCAAATCCCTCATGAGTCCCTTATGGGTTGCCCATGTAGGACCCATATAAATACCCATTTAGGGCCAATGTGGGTCCTATATTTTTTGCTTGCTGGGCCGTTATCCAAAATTTCGCAAGGACTTGCTTTAAATTTCATCCGGAGGCGTTATTTTTTGTTGATAAACTGAAACAACTATGAAGACAGTCTAAGAAAAGATAAGTCCATCCTTGGGCAATAATAAACCAACATGTCATTTACCATGATCGGGCTGGTAGCCGTCGAAAAGGCAAAAAATGAGATGAAAAATAGATAATCTTGGTTCAAATGCTGTTTTCACCACCACAAAGTAGCTGAGAAAGGAAATATTTGTTTTAACATATTCATTATTATGTCTCTAGAACGAGCAACTCAGCTTTTTTATCGACTGATTAAGATATTAGCTATCAAAAATGGATAAGTACATACCCTGTCGCTGGATGACGTCATTTGTTTACCTCCGAAATCTCGCAACCTCCGAGATCCCGATATCGGGTTTCCCTGGGTGTTTAAAGAGACATCATAAGCGTATGAATTGGTTTATAATTTGATTCGACCAAAGGGTTTCTGGCTTTACAAACACTTGTTCCAAGAATTATGTCAAGTTAAGTATCCCCTACTCATCCGAATCAATGATCTGACATTGTCAAGGGCATGTTGACAAAAAAAAAAATAAAAAAAAATATGACAAATATTGAATGGAAAGGTCATTACAAAAACATGCCTATTCAAATATATTGAAAATATTAAAACCAAAAAAGGAAAATTTTCAGATAAAAAAATCTGATATTTTTCATATTTCTGCTCAAAACATAGATTGTGGGTACTCGTTAGAACCGCCTTGGCAAGGTGGTTCTAACAACTACCCACAATCTACGTTTTTAGCAGAAATAAGAAAAATAATGTATACCCCTGTAAAACCCCACTTTTACCATATAAAAGCAGGGTATAAGGGGGTCGAAATTAATATAGGCGTGTTTTCGTGATGTAGAGCATTCATCCGATAGTTTAGAGCATTTGCGATTAGCATCAGGTATAGACACAGCCTTGGACCCAATAGACATTAGGTCCGAGACACAACCCACGCAGGGTGATCAGGTCCTTCTTTGCTATTCAAGAACAACTGTAGGCCCTGCTCTGGACTGGTTCCCGTCTCCAGTGTCTAAATATTTACTCTTATAATCCTGTTTAATACATCCACTAAAATAAAACCAAAATAATATCATGTTATAAATTTAAAGGTTGGTCATTATTCTGAATTCAGAATCAGGTGCAAATAATGCATTTTTATGCAATCTCTGTTTGATTTAATAGACTAATGCAAGTCCGGCCCTGATCAGTCTGATATCAAGATTCCCCTAACGTCCCTATGGCAAGCCGTTTTACTATTTATTAAGCAAAATAGATATCTTATATATTATATCAGATATCTTATATAGGATATAAGATATCTAATATAGGATATAAGATATCTGATATACTAATTCAGATATCTTATATTCTATATTAGATATCTTATATCCTATATAAGATATCTGATATAATATATGAGATATCTTATTTATTTCTGCATATAAGATATCTAATTTACCATAGAAGATATCTTATTTGTTAAATAAGATATCTTATTTTCCAATATAGATATCTACTATACTAAATAAGATATCTGATATACTAAATGAGATATCTTCTTTAGTAAATAAGATATCTGATATCCTATATGAGATATCTTATATAGCATATCAGATATCTTTTTTATAGTATATTAGATATCTTATATGAATTCAGATATCATTTAGCATATTAGATATCTTAATTAACGTATAAGATATATATTTTATATAAGATATCTGATATAGTATATCAGATATCTTATATATTATATATCTGATATATTAAATCAGATATCTTATTTATAGAATAAATAGTAAAACGGCTTGCTGGCAAACCATTTTACTATTTATTATGCATTATATCAGATATCTTATTTAATTTCACATATAAGATATCTTATTTACCATATAAGATATCTTATTTGTTATATAAGATATCTAATATATTAATAAAGATATCTGATATACTAAATAAGATATCTGATATACTAAATGAGATATCTTATTTAATTGAATAAATGAGATATCTTCTTTAGTAAATAAGATATCTTATATCCTATATGATATCTTATATAGCATATCAGATATCTTAAATAGCATATAAGATATCTTATATGCCAATTTAGATATCTTATATAGCATATTAGATATCTTATATAGCATATAAGATATCTTAATTGACATATTAGATATCTTATTTATATAAGATATCTGATAAAATATATCAGATATATATTATATAAGATATCTTATATATTAAATCAGATATCTGATTTATAGAATAAATAGGAAAACGGCTTGCCATACGTCCCTATTCCCGAGTTAAGGATCAGTTAACAAGATCAGCATTGTTGCGTTATTTTTCACTCAATAACACAAAACGATTATATATCTTTATATGACTATAAATAGATCAAGAATATGCAAGTTAATTTTCTCAATGCAACCTGTGTTATTTCAACATACATATTAGAATAATCCTGTGACGGAATGACACAGTCGAGGACACACTTCATAATACATATATCCAGCACACACACACACACACACACACACACACACACACACACACACACAAAATGACGCAATATTTACACGCATATGTACAACACTTGTAAATCATACGTATACATCAGCTGATGACCTACTTTCCATATAATATAAATAATACGAAAACAGAGAGAGAGAGAGAGAGAGAGAGAGAGATCTTACTGGCTGTACGAATTTTCAATCCGTTCTTCAACAGTGCACAAACAATGTCAGCTTGTACCTTTCAGCAGACGCAGTATTTTACGTGATACTCGGCAAATTTCAGATGTTGTCAGACGTCTCGCAGATTGGAAAACAAATACGTGTCGCCGGAAATCCGCCCTTCAATATTCTAACGAACGACCAAGACCTACAATTCTGATAGTGTATTCGCTATTTTCACACGTGCGTGTTGTTTATTTACGATAGAGGGGTCTTATTGCATAAGCGGGCAATGAAGGGCTAGATCAGCCTGCGCATTCGCGCAGTCTGATCAGGGACTTCACCAGGACTTGACTGGCCGCTCTTAGTCTCAGTGTGTTTTGTGGAATATATCTACAAACAGCGAAGTCTCTGATCAGAATATGCACAGGCTGATCTGGGTCTTCGTTGTTCGCTTATTAATATAAGGTCCATTTCCCGATGTTGAGACTTAATCAGATCGGATACAGCTAGCATTTATTTCGATCGAGGCCATTCTGTCGAGTATTTCATAGAGAAATACGAAAATAAGATATGTAGGGTGTCAGACATTTTTTTTTTTTTTTTTGTTTGTTTTTGAGAAACAATGGTACATGCCCTTTTATAGTCTGTCTCTAAACTTTAACCCCTTTTCTATCATTTCTAAGTTTCTTTTTAAAGAACAGCTTATATAATGATTTGATAAGTTATGTCCTTTGGTGGAAAAGATAAAAAAGATAGAAAAACAGTGAAATGAGATTAAAGAGACAAATACAGCTACAGGAAGTGATAAAGAATGACCAAAAAAAAAAAAAAAAACTCAAACAAAAATACATTTGCAGAAACGACTGCCAGTCTAGCCCTTTTATTTTCAGGGGACAAGGTAGCATTGGCAAGGGAACAAAACTAATTTTGGGAAATAGGGAACATGAAAATTTTGAAAATCATTTTTAGGGAACAAGCGAACACGGCCGATTATTTTTAGGGAACTTGGTACCCCATGAGAGGGTATCGTTTAACTTTTGATGAGACACTGTTCTGTGGCGTCTGATCTTGGTCAGCACGGTTTGTCCAGCATTTGGCGGCGAAGGTCCAAGACACTTTCTGGTGTGGGTTAACTGGTTTTCGTATTGGTGGTATGTGCCGTTTTACGTGGCGCCTCAAGTATTATATTTTACCTTAAATACATGTATTCGATCAATTACGAAAACACGCTTATTCCAATATACTGAAAATTTTACCACCAAAAAATGAAAATTTTCAGATAAAAAATTCTGAAATTTTTCATATTTCTGCTCAAAAACATAGATTGTGGGTACTCGTTAGAACCGCCTCGACGAGCTCAAAAACATAGATTGTGGGTACTCGTTAGAACCGCCTCGTCGAGGCGGTTCTAACGAGTACCCACAATCTTTGTTTTTAGCAGAAATAAGAAATCTAATGTATACCCCTGTAAACCCCAGTTTTATTATATAAAAGTGGGGTTTAAGGGGGTCAAAACTATATAGGCATGTTTTCGTGATGCAACTTCTGCACTACTACAGTGAACCCTGGTTATAAAGACAGCATTTGTTCCCAAAAATGTTGCCATTAAAATGAATTTATTGTTGTAACTAACCCTTAAAGGATAGAATGATATGTAAGAAAAGCGTTGTTTTATTCTTATTTACTTATAGAACATATGTTTTGGATATTTTTGAGAATCGCCTCATTCTAACAAATATCCAAAGCACATGTTGCTTGAAGTTTAAATACAACATTCTTGCATAATTTCTCATTAACTGTCACCACCTGAGCGAAGGTTTCGTGACATTCAAATTGTCATTATAATGAATTTTGTCGTTGTATCGAGTGTCGGTATAAAGAAGGTTGACAGTAATTACATTTCTCCTAAACACCGAACAAGTCCATCTGGCTACCTGGTGATGTTTCTAAATAAAATAGTAGTAGTGTAGACCCAGAATATACGCCGCTTTCTGCAGCATCTGAACTGGGTATACTCTATTTATTGAGGCCTGCTTGTTTGTCCAAATACTTAAGGTATATGTGGTATGAACTGTTTTCAGTTACGCTGGAGCCCGGCGTATCTTTTTGAGGTTGTTATGCATTTGGAGTAGCCTTGTTCGCCAGGCGACTACTAAAATAGCTATCGAGCTGCGCAAGGGACTGGACTACATTTGGAGAACATCGGTTTTCTTCCAGTTTTATGGGGTTCTTAGTTGGGTTATATATAACTATTCACCCCCACTTTTTTTATTATTATTCAAAGTCACACTTTTGTAGCAGAGAACTGTGCTATTGGTAACATAGTAAAATAAAAAGAAAATGGGAAGTACTGTGTAGAATGAATGTAGCAATGTTGGTTTTGCTCAATAAAAGAGAAATGAGCAGTTTTTCAGTAGGAGCCCCAATCTGACCATTCGACCTGAAATGAGCTTGTTGCTGTCAATATTCGTACACGTTTGAATTTTTTCTTTTTTCTTTTTTTTTTTTTTTTTTTTTCGTCGAACTACAAAGAAGAAACAAAGGATTTTTTTCTTTGTTTACAATTGGGAATATGCATTCTCAGATCGAACGGATTATAAGCTGGTTTAATGATAATACAGTATAATTTGATATTCAAGCATGGAAAGATTTGGGCCGAAAGAAAACGGTATGAGTGGAAAAAATAACGAAACATAGATGATTTCGGATATAGTATGTTCGGCCTAGGCTATGGATGGCGGCATGTAATTATGTATGCGGGCTAGAAAAAAGACGATCATAGTTGATTTTCTTTTTCTTTTTTTTTTTTTTTTTTTTTTTTACATAGCTCTGATAACGTCTATAATGTTTTTTAGCGTTGAGTACTTCTATAATTTATATATTTACAACCTTTTTAATAAATTATAACATTTTTTCACTATACTACGATCTATAGGGAGCTAATTAATGCATGACAGATTAGTTTCCCGGCGTATTGATGCTTTGCATCAATGTTTGCTTGTTTAATATTGGTCTGACTGTCTTTACTTTAGTGTCTTCTTGAATCAATAACAAAGGTTTCTATTATCACAACCGCGAATTGACAAGATCGGTCTTATGACGTATGCGAATTACATGTGCGCTGACAGGACTGTACGCACTCGCGGCCCGGTAAGTGCATACACAGTTCATATAAAATATCCGGGCCTATTAGATTTTAAAGTCCTAAATATGTATGTGCATGCGCACAGGCTCTTCTAGGCCAAATTTGAATACATTAATACTAATTGAGTGGTAAGTATATCTTTATAGGACAGACAGACCTGCGTAAACAGTGTAGATTCAGAGACCACAGACCTGACTGTTTGCCACACATAGAACAATTTTGGCACATCAACAAGCAGTTAAGTGGACTTGATTACATTTTAAGACAAAGTGCGTGCATATATATCCTGTTTTAGAGCCGTGTACATTTTAAAGCTCAGTTTTAAAGCCCCAAATATGTATATGCATGCGTGTAAGCTCTTCCAGACAAAACTGAATACTACAAACCCCTAAGTATTGGAATAGAGAGGCCTGATCAAACATTATAGACCCAGATCGGACGCCATAGAACGACGTGTTTGATCAGAGTCTACACCATTTGCCACTCATTTTTCAGACATCAACATGTACTAAATTGGAAATGATCGAATATAGGACAAGTATGGTAAGTTGTTGCGGTATCCCAATATTTAGGGTAAATACAGTATTCTTTAACCCTTAAACTGTCAATCACAACAACTGCCGTCTGCTTTGTCATCTGCTTGTGATTTTAAAAGTCATTTTTGCAAACAATGTGGACCCAGATCAGACTGCTCCTCTATGAGCAGTCTGATCTGGGTCCACACTGTTTGTCAGTATGCAAAAAAAGGTTTGAAAAGTTCGCAAGAATATTCAGCAGACGACATAAACAGACGACATTTTCAGATGCAGGTTTTCTTGGCGTTTTAAGGGTTAAGACAGGTTCATGTCATGTCACAGCAAAAAGTGCATGTTCTGGCATAAAATCTATAACTCTAAAAGGAGAAACCTTAACTTCTTTGCTTTCAGGGGAGATTTGAATGACATCCGAAGCCATAAGTTTTGAGAAATCAGTTATTAAAACGTATTCTATTTTATGTGGATTACTTGATATTTAAGCTTTTTTTTATACTGTGGGATATCTTATTTGAGGGTTTTGCAAAATCATATATTGCATACGGGGTGGAGAACGTGGGGAGGGTGGGTGAATGGGTGCGGGAGGGGTTGCTAAAACAAGTTTGTTTCAGATTAGTGACATTTCCGCATGAAATAAGCTGCTCATTTCATTGGCAAACGGATCCTTAGAACCTTCCATCACCACCACCACCCCCATCCACCACGCCCCTCACTTCCCACTCGATTCGCACATTGTTTCTTTTATAAAGTGTTGTAATAGGAGGCTTGATTGTATATATTTTGAATAAAGGCAGCTGTTCTTCTGATCATTGTGCATGTTTAAAATCTCAGATATAGTTTAGAGAACGTTTGTTTTTTTTTTGTTTTTTGTTTGTTTTTTTTTTTGTTTTTTTTTTTATTAAACTGCCCACTGCCAAAAATATTGCAGAAGTAGAGATAGGCAAATAAAGAGCAAGGAATTTTGTGATGTTTTTTAGTCAGGCTTTGGTTTGATTCTGTATTTAACCTAAATTTAACCCTTGTCCTGCTTAATGAATTAAGATGTCATGCCACTTCTAGTTCTCAGCCAGTCAGGTTACTTGATTCGAATTGTTAATATATATAAATTCACATACTTAATGGCAAACAGTGCAGATCTATATCAGTTGGCTTTTTCAGACTGATCTAGATCTACACTGTTTGCAAAAGCATATTCGGCAGGACAGGGGTTAAGCAATTTAAAGCCATTAGCTTAAAAAGATATTAGCTTGAAGTGATACTGTTATGCATCACGAAAACACGCCTATATGGTTTCGACCCCCTTAAACCCCACTTTTATACAGTAAAACTGGGGCTTACAGGGGTATACATTATTTTCCTTATTTCTGCCCAAAATCATAGATTGAGTGTACCCACAATCTATGTTTTTGAGCAGAAATATAAAAAATATCAGAGTTTTTTATCTGAAAAAAAAATCAGTTTTTGGAGGTGAAATTTTCTATATATTTGAATAGGCGTATTTTCGTAATGTTTGGGACAATATTTACGCACTATTTCTCTCTCTCTCTCTCTCTCTCTCTCTCTCTCTCTCTCTTCAGTTGCAGTTGGGTACCCAGGCTAATTGTTAGGCCTTGTTATCATGTTAAGAAAGCATAAACTGATTCGAAATCGCATCACATAAACTTCCTCATAATTTGTACCTCACCCTCCACAATTCCAGAGTTTCCCATTTTACTTTTGTAAAGAGATGAAATATGAAAATTTTCACTAAATTTTGAGTAAATGAAGCATTTCTTCTTATAATTACAGGGGCGAATTCAGAGGAGACTCGAGGGGTTCAGTCGACATCCCCACCATTAGGCTAAAAACCGGGAAATTTTGGATTTTGATAATTTTTTGGATACCGTATTGACCCTTAATTTTCATATCTCTTACTCTTTACCTTATTATATACAGTAAAACCTCAATAGCTCGAACACCGATGGCTTGTTTACCATGGATCATTCGAACTCGTTTTTGAGTCCCTATGAAATTCTTGCGATAGGTCCAGAAAACAAATATTTAGGTAAATGTTCTGATTTTATCATGAAATTGTATGTTGTGTGTACTCATTAGAATCGCCTCATCGAGGCGATTCTAATGAGTACACTCAACATACAATTATTGTATAGAAGATTTTAAAAAACATCCCTAATTTATCACCATTTGTTTTCTTACCTTGTGCCATAATTAGCCCTCAGTGGCTCGAACTACCCATATCTCGAACAAATTTCCATGATCCCAATAATGTTCGAGCCATTGAAGTTCGACTGTACTTCTCTAATTCTCTGTTATAAAAAGGCAATTTTTTTTACAGAATGTGTGTAAAGAAGCTTGGTGAGTCGCAAACGAAGTAGACCCTGATCAGACGCCGCTTTAGTAATACTATGTTTTATAGAAATCCCTGTATCTTGTGAAAAGAATGTAGACCCTGATCAGATGCCGCGTTCTGCGACGCCTGATCTGGGTCTACACTGTTTCCTCAGGCCTGTTTGCTCAAGCGTAAGTTAGGTTATTTGATCAAATCGAACCTGTTAGATATCATCTTGGATCCATCCCTGAATTACGTTAGAAACCTCAGAAATGATTTAGGAAACGTTTTATTTTATTCAATTGCCTACTGAAAAGAACCAGACCATACTTTTGTGTAAGCACCTTAGAGAGCAAAAAGCTCAAATTTAAACCTGTGGACTATATATATATAAAAAATGGACAGTATTTAAAAATATTGGTCTTATTTTTATGTCCCGCCACAAAAAGTGACGAGGGTATTATGTTATACCACCATGCCCCGCAACTGCACTTACATAATGCAAGTGCCATAACTCTATCAAAAATACAATGTGTTCTGCATGTTATCTAATGTCGCTTTACAAATGTTAGGCTTCAAGGAAATCTCTGAAACCATTTTCAAGTTATAGAAAGGACACAAGGTTATGACTTCCATCACTATTAACAATCTTCAAAGGACGGTAACTCCAAAAGCAGGTAGATCAGAGTTACGGTTCTTGTGTTTTGCACACTGTATCATGGTGATATACATTTGCATAAAGTTTCAAGAAAATATCTCGTACAGTTTTCAAGTTACATAGTGGACACAAATATCTTACAGAAATCACAGTTTGTAAAGTTTAAAGGATTATAACTAAAAATAAGTAGGTTAACCAGACTTAAGGTTCTTGTGTTCTGCACCTCTTCTCATGATGTTTTACATTTTTGTGAAATTTCATCAAAATATCCGGAACTGTTTTCGACTTACAGAGCGGACACGAGTACATAGTAGAAATGGCTATTTTCAATATCCACTATGTTCAAAGAACCGCAGCTCAAAAAGTAGGTAAACCTAAGTAATGGTTTTGGTGTTCTACTCCTTGTCAAATGGGTCTTTACATTTAGGTGAAATTTCAAAATAATATCTTGAATGGTGTTTAAACCTACAGAGTGGGCACGAGTACATGGTAGAAATGGCTATGTCCAATGTTCAAAGGGCAATAACTCCAGAAGCAGGCAAACCGGTGTTACAGTTCATGTGTTCTAAGTGTCGTCTCACAGTGCTTTACATTTGTGTGAAGTTTCTTGAAAATATTTCGGACGGTATCTGAATTATGGAGCGGACACGAATGATGAAGCGCTGACGGACGGACGGACACTCAAACGTTAGGAGGCAGTGCTTGCAGCACTTCTATTCATAGAAAATAATACTTGACATTTCATTTAAATGGTCTCAAAACAACAATTTCAATGAAATGCGCGGTTTTATTTTCTGTGGTAAATAAGAAAACGATCATTTATTTTCCTCAGGTATTTTCATCTGATGATATAACCCGCAGAGTGCTAAAGCTTAAATATGTATATATGATACGAAACACGTCAAAGCATTTAAATGGTGAAAAAAACGGTTTTAGTGCTATACACCTATTTTTCTGGCATGCTTTTAGAGTACTATATATAGAAAGACTTACTTTTTGGAGTACTATATACTAGAAAGACCTACTTTCTTACAGGCCTAACTCTGAGTCGAGCGTTCTCCCCTTCCTGTTGACGTATCACCCAGACTTGCCAGAAGTGAGGGATAAAGTCAACAAACACTGGCCCATCATTTCCTCTTCAAGTTGCAATTTGAGCAAGATCTTCACAGAAAGACTATGGCCTAGAAAACCCAAGAGTCTGCGGGATTTTCAAACCAGACATGCGTGATGATGAACCACTTGGGGAGACACGACAGTGCGGCAAAGCAAGAGGCAAAACCAGCAAAATGATCTCCCCTCACAAATCGCGGTCATAGTCTGGGGCAACAATCAAGCTTAGGTGCAACACTAGTTGTAAGACGACCAATGTCGTCTACCTTATAACAGGCACCAAGTGTGGAAAACAATATGTTGGTGAAACCGGTGATCATGTGAACCAACGGATGAACGGCCACCGTGTTGATTGGAAACACAAGCGGTTCGAGAGGTCTCATGTCACAGAATACTTCTATTCACCAGAACATTTCCTCAGCCACGCCACGCTTTGTTGCTTAGATCATTATCCAGAGTGGACAGATCGAACCAGGAATAGAGAGAGAGAGAGAGAGAGAGAGAGAGAGAGAGAGAGAGAGAGAGAGAGAGAGCTATTGGATCCGACGTCTGCCATATGGGGTCGACAAGGGCGACCAGTAGAGGGAATCATCGTTCCTAAGTCAGGGCAGGCGATAGCTTGTGTGGTACGTTTTGCTCATGTGATTTTACGTAAGTTGGGCCCATTTGCCTTACGTATCGGTGAAAACCCCAGTTTGGTGTATATCCCTTTCGGTGTAAGGTTTATGTGCATTGTATACATGGCGTTTATGGGCACAGTGGTGTCGATAATAAAGATAAGCTTTATACTTTTTGCACGTTGCGTTGATAGTAAAGATAAGCTTTATACCTTTTGCACGTTGTGTGTACGCGTATATTGATTACATGTACATTTCACATATATCCAAACACGATCAGTCATCAAGTCGCAGCGGGCCAGATAACATGGGTCCGAAAAGGGCATAATCTGTTTTTCAACTTGTGCGACTTTTATTTGTAAATTTTACATATTTTGTCATTTATTTTTTTAATAGAAAACCCCTGAAGAAGGCGAAATTTAAGCCCTGAGGTAAACAAATCAGTTGCACTGTTAATTACTAACTAACGCCTATCATTTCAGCATCCTTTCTGGATCCAGTGTTATTTGCATTAAAATGAAAAGTATAATACTTTTACTATTCTAATCGCTTCTTTTTTTTCTGGTTACTGTTTTCTGTTTGACGTAATACAGCTTGGAACCAGTGGCTACCTTTGAATGGGCTTGGACGGATGTCTATTTCACTGTCAATCAGCCTGCACGTGTTATCTAGTGTGACAGACAGATGAAACGGGGTTTTAACAGTTAACAACACGGGTGCAATCATTGTCGTCTGCTTATGAGAATTAAACGCCTCCGCTTGTTTGAGATATGAGTGTAGGTAAGAGAATATTTTTCCCTTTTTTTTGTTGTTGTTGCGATTTTTTTGTTGTTGTTGTTTTTTGTTGTTGTTGCAATTTTACTCATAACTATTCTCTGGGCAAGTTCCGCAGGTGGCAAACTCATGATATTTTTTTTTCTTTTCTTTCCGCACTGAGAAAATAGCCTTTAATTTGTCATTTCATGCAAACTGTCTCCTTGCATCAAATATCAAAAATTAGAGAAAAAAATGTTTTCTGCTGATATGTTTGATCAAACAAGCCATTATGTGACCAAATATGTATAAAACAATATAAATACGTATAAATCTGTGTATTTTGGGATTACACTTCTTGACAATATTCTAATGTCACCCCCTCCCCTCCTTCCCCCCCGCCCCCCCCCCCCCCTCCCCCCTCCCCAAACCTTATGAATAAAAATGAAACGCAAATAAGGAAAAACATTTCGAATTCCAACACCTGTTACTCCAGAGTTTAATTTCTCTTATATATTATCATAGAAAAGATAGTCACAGGAAAAAAAATGTTTAAAGGCAGTACAAACCGTCTTTTTTTTAGAATTTGGGTATATTGTCTAAGTATTCTGTGTCATATCCAAATTCCAAAAAAAGATAAATTGCTACAAGTCCATGTGGTACAAACTAAGCTCGGAAGAGATTTCAATCTGCACACGTCGCATACCATTCTGTACAGCCTACTGATAATTGAAAGAGGAGTTAGTGATTTGACTCTACCACCGCGCATGTCAATAGAGAACAAAAAAATTGTAGACATAATTTTGTTGACACGGTGAAAGAGTCTATTAGGGGATTCGTAAGAATACACGACTACTAGGCAGCTAGCCAATTTTCATCAAGTTACCTCCCTTCATCTTCCCCTGACAAAAGTGAAGTTTACAAAATTTTTGGTAGTGTGGAGTCCTTGATTTTAAAGTACATAATAGCGTCATTGCTTTTTGTGTGCTCCTTTATTAAATATACAATATTTTGTCCTTTTAGAACTATATTTTTCAGTAAAATCTTTCAGAGATTCGTCTAAACAAAGATGCACTCCATAGAAAGTTGAGTGGGTGGGGAGATATACCACTAGTAAAACAACAATATTTAGTGACATCGAAATTGTTCCCTGCATTCTGAGTTGTAATATGCATCTTACAACTATTTTAAGACTGAACAGTTTATGGAGACCTTGTGTGAAAAGAAGACCTGTTTATTCAATAAATAGATTATTGTGTAGATATATTTCAAGTGAAGGACATCTGTCAAGTGGCCCAGACTTTGATGTGATTGTTGTTGGTGGTGGACATGCTGGAACGGAGGCTGCCTGTGCTTCAGCCAGAATGGGCAGAAAAACTCTTCTTATTACTCACAAGGTGGAAACAATAGGTATTTATTTTGTTTTTGTCTGCCTATACTGTACTATCTCGTTTCAGCTGAATATGTCAACACTGTATGCAAAGGCATGTGGTAGTATTCTCTCTTGTTTTTGTTTTTTTCATCCAACATTACAGCCTCATCTGTATCATCTGGTCACTTTACAAACTCCAAGAAGTGCAGGTGAATCCTTGTATGAAGTCTGAACTGGAATGCGCAGTCAATGGCACCATTGCAACTCTCCACGCTCCATACTAATGTTGCTAAGTGCTAATTTAATAGCATGATGAATCAACAGACAGATGGACCTACTCACTCTCACACATACTTACTCTGAAGTCATGAAGCAAGTTAAGTTAAATTCCATTCAGTCGTTTTGGAGGAGATAGCATGACCTCCCCCAGTCGTTTGGGAGGAGATAGCGTGACCAACGCGGGCTGGACTGATGCCAGATGGAAAATAATGTTGTTGTGGCATACCTTTAGTCGTTGTTTTCCTAAATATCAGGATAACTCAACAGCTTTTGCTATATTTGTGTATCCCTTATCTGGTGCTCTGTGTAACTGCTAGCTTTTTGACATATTCAGCTGAAACGAGATAGTTGACTTAACCATTTTTGTTGAATCTGCTTGTAGCAGAGTGCAACAGTGGAATTCAAATTTCTGTCTGTATTTGGCCCCTTAACCCTAGTCCTGCTGAGCCCGGATATACCCTGTATTTACAAACAGTGTAGATCCAGATCAGTTGGCTTCTGAAGAAGCCAACTGATCTGGATCTGCACTGTTTGCCATTAAGTATGTGAATTCATATCAGCAAACTGGATCAAGTAATCTGATTGGCTGAAAATTGGAAGTAGGCGTGGCATCTTAATTTATTCAGCAGGACAAGGGTTAAATTACAAAACAAGTTGATGATATGAGCAGCAAAGGCCTAGCTCAGTCTCTATTGATGTTAATTCTTATTAAATATCTATCAATACTAGTGCTTTCAAACAGTTTAGTAGCTTATAGTCTGGCCCATGGTTATAAAACTTTTTTCATGCTCAACTCAGCTAAGCATGCAATTTTCTCTGCTAATAAATATGAACATGCCAACAATAGTTGGCATTTTCTTATTTATTAGCAGAGAAATTCATGCTCAGCTATGTTTAGTAAGAAAGCATTTGCAATTGCTAGCAATCTGAGTTTTAATAGCAGGAAGAATTTCATGCTCAGCTGAGTTGCGCATGAAAAATTTTTTTGTAACCTTGGGGCCTGATTCAAAAATTGGAATCAGTCTAAAGTCTTGATTTTTCTGGATCCATATCACACTCTACACAAAAGAGTTTGTCCCATCACTTGTTTGTTTCTTATTCCAGGAGAAATGTCTTGTAATCCATCTTTTGGTGGTGTTGGGAAAGGTCACCTGATGAAGGAAGTGGATGCTCTAGATGGCCTTTGTGCAATAGCGGCAGGTACGTGTACAGTGTTTGTCATATTGCATTAAGACTTCTCATGCGGAATAAATTGAGATGCCATGCCCACTTCTAATTTTCCAGCCAGTCAGATTACTTGAACCGTGTTTTTGACAAAAATTCACATATTTAACAACAAACAGTGCAGATCAAGATCATTTGGCTTCTTCAGAAGCCAACTGATCTGGATCTACACTGTTTCTAAGATAGGGCATGAGAAGGGTTTACACTGGCGAAAGAATGTGCACAATACTGGTTAACCGCTCAAACCACCAAATTTTGCATATGCATTAATGTTGACCAGATATAGGTTGGGATGATTACGTGTCAATTTTTCGCAAATTTAAAACATAGTTGTGGCCCTTGGATATTGTCATCATTTCCGCTCAATATCTTATTGGTAAAGGAAATTATCACTCATGTAAAACCTGTTCCTAGAATGTGTTTTATGCAGGGGGGTGGATGGAGGTGGGGGTTTGGGGGGTATATACCACATTTCATTGTAAATGACCTTTCAAAGAATGCTCTTTGTGGCAGGTTTGCAGGCTTCAGCATATCTCAGTTTTCTTTTGTTACAGGATATTCATTAACCCCTCTGAAGCCAAAATACACCCCCTCCCCCCCCACCCCACCCCACACACACACATACACACACACACACACAAACAAAAGACCTTGCATTGACTCCAAGATATGGAAAAAGTTTTTTCTGGGTTTCACTTTCGATTTCAGCCATCATGCTGAAACTTCCCATGTAAAGCCAAATAGCCACAGATCCAACAAATAAAATCTGATGTAAAAGCTAATTTGTGTTTAAACTATTCAGTTATGAAACAAAAAGACATCAGAAGAATAAATTTATATGGCCAGTGTGATTTTTTATCAGATTTTGCCTTGCGAAAATTATCTGTACTTATTGCGTACGAAAAAGCCGGAACTTACCGGAAACGTCGGAAGAAGTTGATTAATTGAAACTCTAAGGCACAAATTGAGTGCTTAGTTTTGAGACATTTTTTAATTATTTTTGATTGTCTCCTGATGTTAGTCAAAGGGGACTATTAAAATGGGGTTTTTCCGTCTGTCCATCTAACCGATATTCTGTCCATTGACATAATGAGATGGGTAGCTTGTGGATGCAACTCTTCTTACAGTTTTTAGCCAATCTTTTTGAAACTTTGCAGGTGTTTTTGTCATGGTCTGAAGATGTGCATGTGGTTTTGGGGTTATCCTACCATTATTTCTTTATCAACGTTTTTTTTCACTTTTTCAACTTAGTTTTTTCCAGGTCAGATTACTATTAGAATAGATGCCTTGTGGGCACAACTCCTCCCAGAGTTTTCCACCAATCATTTTGAAACTATGCATACATGTACTTGTTTTACATGGTCTGTAAATGTTCATGTGGTTTGGGGGTTATCCTCCCATTATTTTTTAAAATTTTTTCCTCTTTTTTGACTTAGTTTTTTTCCAGGTTAGATTACTATTTGAGTAGATACATGTACCTAACCTTGTGGACGCAACTCCTTCTAGAGTTTTCCATTGATCATTTTGAAACTATGCATACTTGTTCTACATGGTCTGTAGATGTGCATGTGGTTTTGTTGTTATCCTCCCTTTATTTATTTATCAATGTTTTCTAGGGCTGGGTACGGCCTTTGGAAACGGTACCACAGTACACACCCGTGTAGGGCAGTACGTACCACAGTATACTGCAGGTTTCAAACTCCAAGTGTTTGTACTTACATTTGCTCTATATTAGTTTAGTTTTATAAGAAATGCCTTTTGTAAATAGAAACGTAACTTCCCACTGTCTGCAAACAGCAAACCCCTCCTCGATAACAGTCTGACTTTCCCTTTTTGAGTCTAAAATGATGCCAAATAATATTGGCTTTACCCCATAGGGACACGGGTCATGGACGTTTTGTTTTGTTTTTTTCGATTAAAACAGAAATATACAAAAAAGTACCTTCAGTGTGTAACATCGACACCGAACGGAACCCTGACCTACTTTCACGCCGATTTCTAAGAAGATTAAACATATCGTTTCAAAACACTTATTCCCGTTCTGTTCCCTAAGCACCCTAGTTTTACTACGTGACACGCAAAATCCCCGGAATCCCTTTGAAATATATATAATCGAAATGTTTTTCAACAATACATAGTTCATTTCTCCCGTTCCAGCAAGCCAGCACTTACAGTCCGCCCACAATTTAATTTGCAATCCGGAAGTGGGTGTTTCCCAGTGCCAGAAGTATTTTTGATTGGATGATGTAAGTATAAACATTGAAGTAAATCAAATCAGTCCCTCCGGCACTGGAAAATACCCACTTTCGGAATGCAAATTTACTTGTGGGCTGAGTGTACAGTAAGTGCGGGCTTTCTGGAACTGAAGAAATGAACAATGTAATTGCTGAAAAATGTCTCAGATATATATATATATATATTTCTAAGCAATTCTGGGGATTTTGCATGTCATATAGGAAAACCAGGGTGTATAGGGAATAGACGTGGATAAGTGTTTTGAAACAATATGTTTAATCTTGTGTGAATTTGGCATGCGAAGTAGGTCAGGGTACCATTTGGTGTTGACGATACTTTCCACCCCGGCCAATCATACAACTACCCTGAAGGTACTATTTCGTATATTTGTTTTAATCCAAAAAAAAAAAAAAGAAATGTCATCGACCCGTGTCCCTATGCTTTCACCCATTTGTTAGAGAACACCTTGAAGTCATCGATTTTGCCTTCGTCTCGCATTCAGACTAAATGTAGTGGCGAAATTCCAAAACTGAGCCAATCAGCTATAGAACTTCACAAAGAAAATCTGTTAATATGTCACGGATTTGAATTTCATGAAGAAAGGATCTAAAATAATTTACCAATGATAAATGGGAATTACCTGTATTACTCGCTCAAGAAATTCGTATAAAACAAGTATTGGCTTTTATAAATTTTCCGATAAAATCCGGAACTTACCGAAAGTACCGGTACGGCAAAAACATACTGCGGTACGTACCGTCAGATGAAAATACCACATTTTAACGTGCACCGGTTTTACCGCACACCCCTAATTTTTCTACTTTTTTGACTAAGTTTTTTCCAGGTTAGATTACTATTAGAATAGATGCCTTGTGGGCACAACTAGAGTTTCCCACAGATCATTTTGAAACTATGCATACTTATTCTACATAGTCTGAAGATGTGCATGCTGTTTTTGGGATCTCCTGCCATTATCTTTTTTCAACTTTTTCACTTTTTCAACATTTTTTCTTATTTGTGACAAGATGACATAGGTAGCTTGTGGGCACAACTCCTCTCACAGTTTTATACCAAATTTTTTGAAGTTTTGCAAGTGTTTTTGTCATGTTCTGAAGATGTCCATGCACTTTTGGGGTTATCTTCCCATCATTTTTTATCAACTTTTTCAACATTGCTTTTCAGATCTGATTAGAATTAGAATAGATACCTTGTGGGCGCAACTCATCCTGCAGTTTTCCACAAGTTATTTGAAGCTATGCATACTTGTTTTACATGGTCTGAAGATGTGTGTGTGTGGTTTAGGGGTTATCCTTCCATTATTTTTTATCATTTTTTTTCCAATTTTTTTACTTAGTTTTTCCCCGGTCCAGTTAGTATTGGAATAGATACCTTGTGGGTGCAACTCCTCCTAGAATTTTCTACCAGTCATTTTGAAACTATGCATATTTGTTCTACATGGTCTGAAGATGTGCGTGCGGTTATCCTCCTATTATACAGATTAAAAACTCACAACCCTTTACTAACAAAGCCATGATGCTGGGGGACAGTTGCCTGCAATAGGTTTTTATTAATCATTTGACCATCAATGTAAATCTTCTGTACTGTTTGGCCTACATGTATGTTCACCAAATCTATGTGTGGGAATGTTTATTAAAGATGTGGTGATGCAAACTGTAAGTATGTTGATATGACCTGTATGTTCATTTGTTTACTTTTAATCTATATTACACCAGCCTTGGTGGCTCATTTGGATGCGTCGTCCGACTGAAGACCAGGAGGTCGCGGGTTCAACCCCCGCTGAGGTCGGCAACATTCTTTCGGGGAGATTGATCATGAAATATTTTCTACGGTCATTCTGTCCCTTCCGCTGATTCAAGACGGGCAGTTGTCATTTTCTGGTGAAAGAATGTGCACAATACTGGTGAACCGCTTAGAGGAATAAACCTGCCAGTAAACATGGTTAGGTAAACTGACCACGCTCAACATGACCCCATTTGGTTGACTGGGCCGTAAAACCTCAACACACACATAATCTATATTACAAAAAAAAAAAAAAAAAAAATAAAAATATCCCGGATAGCCAAGTCTCATCAGATTTGGATAGGCTGGTATATCACAAAAATAATCTATGAATCATACCAGTGTGTGATATAAAAACTTTTTCCAGCAATTTTTTTACAATTTTGCCTTTATGGGTCCTGGGACTCGCTAGGTCCAGAATTCATGCATCCCAAACTCAAACTATGCATCCAGCCTGGGACTCGTGGTGAAATATTTTGTTGCGTCCTAGACCTTTCATTTGAACTTGTGTAACAGTGCTTTATAATTACTTTCTTAGTATTTTAATTGGATGTGCAATAAAAGTAAATAGTGGTGACTGAGTTGCTTTAATTCTTTCCAGAAAACTTCCTGAGAAATATGAAACTATAGTACCACTGTCTATTAAAACTGAAGTGTTAAGAAAATGTTTTCACCTACAGGTTTATGAAAATGTTTTCATAAAACTTCAGTTTTTGTGACAGATGATCAAATACCTGTGATACATAATTAAGGACAGACATTTTGTCTGTTTTGACTAGACCGTAATACAAAGCAGAGACTTTTTTTGTCTGTTGCTTTGTGGGTTCAGTTTGGAACTGGGCCCAGTTGGGGTTTTTGTTATCGAGATCGCCATTATCGGCAGTCACAGACTTTGTTGTCGGTGTCAGTCTGATTTGCTGACCTAGCAGACCGAACAGCGTTTGCTGTAAGAGGTCGAGTTTTATTATATTTTTAGGGTGCATCTTTTTCTTCTTTCAAAAAAAAAAAAAAAGAAACAAAAAATGATCGCTGTTTCCTGTTGACAATTGCAAGGTCAAACGGTGTTACGATAAAAGTTCTCAGCAGACTAAAAACCAGTACTTTAGTGTCCGCTACAGTTTCCTCCGGTACAACTTGGTATTGATTATTTGACTGTATAGGTAAAATCGGTGTACTGTAGAGATACGACGCCTTTCAGTATTGGCTTTTACCAAATACTGTACTGAAACACCGCTTGCACATTCGTTTTTTACAAAAATGAAAGTAGATTTCAAGAGGCAAAATGTACGTACCTTTGAGAATTTTATGAGTCCACGGGACTCACCAAGGCTAATGTTTTGCGTCCTCTGGTGAAATTATGCATACAGGACGCAGGACGCACGCCTAAAAAGTCACTGTTTTTCACGGAGGGAGAAACATGACTTGTGTCTTCATCCTACACAGTTTATGTTTGCGGCCATTTTTAATGTGTATTCACTTCCAAGATAAGATTTCATCAACTCTCAGTGTACACAGTAAACAAGAATTAGGTTGTACATGAGTTGTACTTTAATGTCACTGTTTAGATTTAGATGTTTGCTCTTTTCTTTTGGTAATTTATAAAACTTTGCACAAGTATGGGTCTTTTCCAGCTGTAGTTTTAACTCTTAAACTGCCAATCACAACAACAGTTGTCTGCTTTGTCATCTGCTTGTAATTTTAAAAGTCATTTTTTAAACAGTACAGACCCAGATCAGACTGCTCCTCTAGAAGCAGTCTGATCCGGATCCACACTGTTTGCATGTATGCAAAAATAGGTTTCAAAAGTTTGCAAGAATATTCAGCAGACGACATAAACAGACAACATTTTCACATGCAATTTTCCTGGCATTTTAAGAGCTAAAAACTCTGTACTGAGTAAAAAGCAAATAATAAAAGTTGATGGGTTACAAGTTTAATATATTTCAATTATGTGAATTATATTAAAAGTAATGCAATTAGATTTCTATAAGAAATAACCATTTTACTGATAAAAAGCCAAATATTCACATCATATCAGGTGTTTCAAAGATAGCCATATTATCTGCATCCGTGATTGTAAACAGTCACAAACTCCTCAACTCTGGGTTTATCTGTCCTTGGCATTAAATCCATCTACCTGAGTTTCTGACACAAATTTCTTCATTTTTTGTTAGAGTTCCTTTAAAAATCAAAGAAATGATTAGTATGTTGTGCAACAGTTTGTGGATTAAACAGTTTTCATCCCAGGGAAATGGTTATCTGCTCTTGGCACTTAAATCCAGCTGTCTAAGTTTGTGACTTGAACTAATTCTAGAGTTTTTGATAGATTTTCTAATAGCCTCTGACAGAAATAATCAGCATATTTATTTTATTTTTTAGCTCACCTGAGCTCTGCTCAGGATGAGCTATTGTGATCACTTTTCGTCCGTCCGTCCGTGCGTCCGTCCGTCCGTCCGTCCGTTAACATTTTCAAACGACTTCTCCTCTGAAGCCGCTGAGCCAATTTTGCTCAAATTTCATATGGAGCCTCCTTAGGGTGGGGGAACGAAAGATTGCTAAAATGGTCGCGGTCCGTCGACTAAGATGGCCGCCATGCCCATATATGGTAAAAACCTTTAAAAATCTTCTTCTCCATATACGAGGATGCCTTGGGGCTGAATCTTTGCATGAATCATCGGGGACGGGAGGTCAACCAAAGTTGCTAAAAGAATTGTCGTACGTTGACGTTTGACCTTTTTACGGCAAGGTCAAGTTCGCTTCCCTATGCATTTATATGAGCTCTATACATTTGAATGGGAAAATTGTTAAGAGTTTCAAAGGACTTATCCTCTGAAGCCTCTGAGCTAATTTTGTTCAAATTTCATATGGAGCCACCTTAGGGTGGGGAAACAAAAGATTGCTAAAATTGTCGCGGTCCGTTGACCAAGATGGCCGCCATGCCCATATATGGTAAAAACCTTTAAAAATCTTCTTCTCCATAACCGAGGATGCCTTGGGGCTGAATCTTTGCACGAATCATCGGGGACAAGAGGTCAACCAAAGTTGCTAAAAGAATTATCGTACGTTGACGTTTGACCTTTTTACGGCAAGGTCAAGTTCGCTTCCCTATGCATTTGTATGAGCTCTATACATTTGAATGGGAAAATTGTTAAGAGTTTCAAAGGACTTCTCCTCTGAAGCCTCTGAGCTAATTTTGTTCAAATTTCATATGGAGCCACCTTAGGGTGGGGAAACAAAAGATTGCTAAAACTGTCATGGTCCGTTGACCAAGATGGCCGCCATGCCCATATATGGTAAAAACCTTTAAAAATCTTCTTCTCCATAACCGAGGATGCCTTGGGGCTGAATCTTTGCATGAATCATCGGGGACGAGAGGTCAACCAAAGGTGCTAAAAGAATTGTCGTACGTTGACGTTTGACCTTTTTACGGCAAGGTCAAGTTCGCTTCCCTATGCATTTGAATGAGCTCTATACATTTGAATGGGAAAATTGTTAAGAGTTTCAAAGGACTTATCCTCTGAAGCCTCTGAGCTAATTTTGTTCAAATTTCATATGGAGCCACCTTAGTGTGGGGAAACAAAAGATTGCTAAAATTGTCACGGTCCGTTGACCAAGATGGCCGCCATGCCCATATATGGTAAAAACCTTTAAAAATCTTCTTCTCCAGAACCGAGAATGCCTTGGGGCTGAATCTTTGCACAAATCATCGGGAAGGAGAGGTCTACCAAAGTTGCCAAAAGAATTGTCGTACGTTGACATTTGACCTTTTTACGGCAGGATCAAGTTTGCTTCCCTATGCATTTGTATGAGCCCCATACATTTGAATAGGAAAATTGTTGAGAATTTTAAATTTCTTCTTCTCTGAAGCCACTGAGCCAAATTTGCTCAAATTTCATATTGTGCCTTCTTAAGTCAGGGGAACGAAAGATTGCTAAAATGGTCGCAGTAGGTCGACCAAGATGGCCACCATGCCCATATATGGTAAGACCCTTTAAAAATCTTCTTCAGAACTGAGGATGCCTTGGGGCTAAATCTGTGCACAAATCATCAGGGACAGGAGATCTACCAAAATTGCTGAAAAGATTATCGTACGTTGACATTTGACCTTTTTACGGCAAGGTCAAGTTTGCTTCCCTATGCATTTGTATGAGCCCCATAACATTTATATGGGAAAATTGTTGAGAATTTGACGACTTCTCTGAAGCCACTGAGCCAAATTTGCTCAGATTTTTAGCTCACCTGAGCATGAAGTGCGCATGGTGAGCTATTGTGGTCAGTCAATGTCCGTCGTCCATCATGGGTCATGCGGCGTGAACAATTGCTTTAAAGGCCTACTCTTCCTACACCCCAGGGCCAATTGACTCGATACTTGGTAGGAAGCATCAGGGTGAAATGTAGATAAAAAAATAGCTAAAATCGTTCCGATCGGAAATCCAAGATGGCCGCCATCTTGAAAATCTTTTTTCTTTTTCTCCAGAACCGAAAGGCCAATTGACTCCAAACTTGCTAGGAAGCATCAGGGTGACTTGTAGATCAAATATAGCTAAAATCGTGTCGGTCCAAATTCCAAGATGGCCACCATGGCAGCCATCTTGAAAATCTATTTTTCGCTTCTACTCCGAAACCCAAAAGCCAGTTGACTCCAAACTGGTTAGGAAGCATTGGGGTGACTTATAAATCAAAAATAGCTAAAATTGTGCTGATTAGAAATCCAAGATGGCCACCATGGCAGCCATCTTGAAAAGCTATTTTTCGCTTCTTCTCCTGAACCGAAAGGCCAATTGACTCCAAACTTGCTAGGAAGCATCGGGATGACTTGTACATAAAAAATAGCTCAAATCGTGCCAATTGGAAACCCAAGATGGCCTCCATGACAGCCATCTTGAAAATCTATTTTTCGCTTCTTCTCTGAAACCTAAAAGTCAATTGACTTGAAACTTAGTAGGAAGCATCAGGGTGACTTGTAGATCAGAAAATAGCTATAATCATTCCGATCGGAAATCCAAGATGGCAGCCATCTTGAAAATCTATTTTTTGCTTCTTCTACTGCACCGAAATGCCAGTTGACTCAAAAATTGGTAGGAGGCATTGGGGGTGACTTATTTTACTTGTAACGTTTTGAAAATTTCAGCATTTTAACCTTGTAAGCAAGATATTTCAAAAACTGTTTAAGCCATTGCCTTGTCATAAGAGTATTGGAAAAATGTTGCATGCCATCTGCATATCTGCAGTGGCGGTTTCACTCAGGTGAGCGACTTGTGGCTCGTGGGCCTCTTGTTTACTGAGTTAATTTTTGACAGGGCTATTTACTGTTCATATAAAAATGTATTTGCTATTTAATATGTACAAGCAGGACTGTATGAGTGTGCTGTGGCCACTGCTGGTATTAATCACACTAGTGATAGCACTTGTTAATTTTTTTTGTTCACCATGAACATTTTGGTCAGTTTTTCAGGAACGGTATTGGATTAGGAGCTTGGTGTTTAGACCAGGGTTGCATGTGGGAGAGAGCATTTGCAGCCTCTTATCATCATTTGACCTCAAACCTATATTACATGGTCTCCAGAATCAGACTCAAGATTGAATCCTTCAGTTGCAATTTTTAATCATTTAATTTGTATTATAAATTTGTACTTGTTTAAAACCAAAACGGAGCCTTAACTCTTTCCCTGCTTTTTCGTCTGCTGACAACCTTAGCAAACAGTTTGGATCCAGATCAGGCCTGACTTTCGGGCCTGATCTGGGTCCAAACTGTTTGACATTCTGATGATATTCCTGAAAGATTTTTTTAAAAAAGTTAATTAAAAAAAAAAAGAATTCACAGATGACAAAAAAGCATGCAAAATTACCTAGCATGCGAAGAGTTAATAGAACCTAAAATTTTTGCATTTTAATACGGGTGAGCCATGCCATGTGAAAATGTACCTTCAGAGAGTATCTGTACAGTGAATGCCCATATCAGCCTGCAGATCTACACAGTCTGAATCTAACAGAATCATAGAATACTCTTAAAATATATACATATAAAAAAATTGATCTGATTGTGCATCTTTGTTGGCTTGTCTGAGCTGTTACTGTTCACAAGTCCTATTCGCCATAGACACCTCTTTCTCAAGGTTTCTCTATGTTATTTTCCAGATCTCTCAGGAACTCAGTACAGATGCTTAAATAAGAGCAAGGGACCAGCAGTCTGGGTGTGTTTCTTCTTTGAATTCTAGTTTATTGATATAGTCGTGATTCAGTGTCATAATTTATTTAAATTACCCTTGTCATGCTGAATAAATTAAGATGCCATGCCCACTTCTAATTTCCAGCCAATCAGATTACATGATCTGGGTTTTTGATAGAAATTCACATATTTTATAAGAAACAGTGCAGATCCAGATCAGTTGGCTTCTTCAGAAGCCAACTGATCTGGATCTACACTGTTTGCTAAAACAGGGCATGTCGTGCTCAGCAAGAGAAGGGTTAAAAAAAAGTTGGATATTTTTCTTATTTCTCTACAAAAATGCATGTTAAGGCACCTCTTATGAGGACCCACAAACAATATGTTTTATGGCGAATAAAACTAAAAATTATCCGGATATCTAGCTTATGTAGAGTTGTGGTGTGTGATCCTCGCATCAAGTACTGTACTGGATGTGGCTTTTACTCGATCAGATTAATATATTTTTTCTTATTTTTTCACAAAAAAAAAAACAACAACATATGTTATACTTAATACAAGCACCTCTACAAAAAATGTATGTTTTGGGTACTCATTAGAATTGCCTGTCATTCGTATTTCTCCCTGTCTCCTCTGTACCTCTCTGTCCTCTCCTATCTCTTCTGTTCTTTTCTCCCTTTCTCTGGAAAATGTGCAAAATGACCCACAAGGGGTGACGTGTCATTAAACCACAACACAACATAAATATCGAATTCAGATGTTGAACAGCTACACATGCTTTTGTGATGTATACCACAACCTCTTTACAACATTATTGTTTGGGTCCATAGCATAAACCATGTTACTTAAACAACCGTGTTAAGTCCAAACAAAAATGTATAGATTATATTGAAAAATGACCATTTTTTTATGGTCATTTTTCAATATAATCTATACATTTTTGGGATCCATCTTTGAACTGTGTTATAGCCAAAACCATGTTATAACGAGGTTGAAGTGTACCTGCCCACCCTACCTCTATCTAGCTGCAATAGTATCATCCCCAGGATGACCACCATACGTAACTAAAGGAGAACAAAATCTGGCACAGGAGCTGGGGATCAAATCTAGTGTGATTGCATGAGATTCCAGTACTGCTGAATCTCTATAAAAGCCAGTTTATACTGCAAAGCAGTTCAAGTGTATTATGCCTACCCAGTAACTACTACATATAATATTATCACATCAGTTTTTGCATGAGCAATTTATTTTTGAGCATTGGAAAATGTTTTGAGAAATAATAAAATAATAAATAATAAAATAATAAATGTTAACCACCATTTTTCACTTTGTAGGGTCCCAGAGCTCAGATAGACAGAAAGCTATACAAGAAACACATGCAGAGGTTTGTCCTGTCAACAGCCAACCTTAGTGTGATAGAGGCACCAGTTGAAGATCTTGTACTGGAAGAGTTACACAAGGGAGATAATCCTGTTATGAAGTTTAAATGCAGAGGAGTTGTTTTAGGTAAAAGCAAACATGAAAACTGTTGAGAAAAAAATGAACATCATATTTACCGCAAGTATTCAGACCGACAGGCCTGAGCAAACAGTGTAGATCCAGACGAGACTCCACAGACCGAGCATTTCATCAGTATCTGCTATGTTTGCCAATCATCCAGCAATTTTTGGACACCACATCGGGTAGTAAATTGTATTTGTTCACATTTTTTAACAAGTATAGTAAGAAGTATAGGTGTCTGAATACTTAGGGTAAAAACCGTAAATAAACAATATATTCACACTGCCACAATTTGCTCTCAGCAGCAGGTGGCTGTGAACTCTCAACCACAACAGGTGTGAAAACCACCTGGAAGAAGTTCAAGGATCTGCTAGCAGTTCTCTCTTCACGCCACCTCTTTCAAAACACGTGGCCATGTGTACAGCTCTTGTGTGTGGAGCGCAATGCTCCATGCCAGCGATACTTGGCCATTGACAAAACCGAACTTCCAGTGTCTGCAGCGAAATGACAGGGCAATGATCAGACAGATCTGCAGTGCCAGGCCGCAAGACACTGTCACCACCAGGTCCAATGAGCTTCTTGTTCGGCTTGGCATTGAGGATCTGGACCTCATTCTGAAGGAGAGAAGATTCCGCTGGTATGGACATGTGGAATGCTCCAATGGTGCAGTCAAGACAACCTTTGACATACAGGTTGATGGAAAGCGTGGGCCTGGGAGGCCCAAAATGACATGGAAGCAGCTGACAGAGGGATTGCAGAGAGTGGAAGCTCTCGGCTATCAATCCTCATGATAGATGTACCTGGAGATCTGGTGTGTCATGCGTGCAGCAAGCCAGCTATCTGGAAGGGGGCCCACTGATGTGGATGTTGCCCCAATACCTGCACGTTAATCAAAAATCTGATTATGATATTATATGACAAAAACATATATTTTGGGTACTCATTAGAAGTGCCGAGGTGCTTCTAATGAGTACCCACAACATTTTTTCATAGAGAAATAAGAAAAGTATTTACCTGATACCCTCTTTTATCTAGACCTATGTAATGTTTGTATCATGGTCTATAATCAGGAGTAATGTTGTCCTATTATTTAGGGTAAATGAGAGGCTGCATTAGGGCAGGCTTATCTAGACCTTTGTTGTCCGTTTACAGTATCAGTGGATACTGCAGTATATGTTAGTGAACAAAAAATGCCCAGAATAGACTACACAAATGTGCATGCTGATCTGGATGTACCTTGTCTGCAGATTGCATAAGGGCCCTTTTAATGTGTTGCACATCACATAGTCTAATTCACCATTTCTTTGGACAGAAACAAATGAAACCCCTATAAATACAAAAATAATATGAATATAACTTTTTTTCTTCATACTTTCCTGACAACAGATGCTATTTGTTTTAGGATGTATCTTCTGAGCAGTTTTAATAAATGTCAGAAAGATATATCATCTCTGTGTACCTACATACATTTTGGTAATACAAATGTATTTTCATTTTAAATGTAATCCTCTACAATAAAGCAACCACTCTTGTTGCAGTTCATTTCTTGATGCAAAACACTGAGTTATAATGTGATTTAGGCCATCTATGTGAGCCTCCACCGGTCATGTTCCTTGTTTACACACATTTGCATGATGTCGATCAAATTTTGGGTAATGTTGGTCACATATCTACTTGACATAAATCCACCATCAGGCTATTCCAAGACCTCCATTAAGAGAAATTTTATTCCAACTAGTAGGAAACCATGCAAATTTAAATGTAAGGGCTAAATTTATGATGAAGTGATAATAGAAAATATAAATATAAGAATTGAAATTCAGATTTTGAGCTTACACTGGATGATGAAAAACATTAGTTATTTTAATGTCTCCAAGAAGCATAGGCTTCACAGACATTTAAATAGCCTAATTTTTTCATCATCATTGCAAGCTTAAAATCTGAATTTCAGTTCTTTAGTACAAACAATATCTTCCAACTAACTCTTCTATCTTCAGCCTTGAATAAGTCTGTTACTTACCTTATTTATCCTAAATATTCAGACACCTTAATTCCTTATACAGTCGACTCTCGTTATCTCGAATTCCAAGGGACTCACTGAAACACTTCGAGATATCCCTACCTCGACATAATAGAGTTGAGAGAGTGAGGAAAACAATAAATTGAACAACCACTTTTAACAAATGAATATGTAATTTGACTCCTGAGGTTAGAAATATATATATAAAATAATGTGGAAAAGAGAAGCAATTTCTCCTCTTTTCTACATTATTTTGTTACCTGTTGTCATAGTTTCATGTTAAAACAGGGACCAGATTTTCACTTCGAGATAAGCGGTAATTCAAAATAAGCGAGTTCGAGATAACGAGGTTCGACTGTACGTGTTTTAAAATTTGAATAAATCAATTTAACTACCAGTTGATGCATCTAAACTACGACTGGAGGAGTGGCAGACATAGACCCAGATCAGAGGTTGCATATTGCAGCACCTGATCTTAGTCTAAGACATTTCCTCAGGTCTGTTGGGATAAACCCTTGTCCTGCTGAACTTGAATATACCCGTACCCTGCCTTTGCAAATAGTGTAAATCCAGATCAGTTGGCTTCTGAAGCCAACTGATCTGGATCTGTCTGTCATGAAGTATGTGAATTTGTATCAACAAAATAAATTTAACCCATGTTCTGCTGAACCTGGATATACTTTGCCTTTGCAAACAGTGTAGATCTATATCAGTTGGCTTCTGAAGAAGCCAACTGATCTGGATTACACTGTTTGTCATGAAGTGACTGAATGGTAAACAGTGTAGATGCTAATCAAACTGCTCTATCATTAGGAGCAGTTTGGTCTTTTTGTTCAGGCCCATCTGTTTGAATAGGGTGAATGCATTGATAGAGATTGGTTTCATTATATGTATATTTTGCAGAAAATAATGAAAGAATTCTGGGAAGCTCTGTAGTGTTGACAACAGGAACATTTTTACGAGGCTGTATCAACATTGGACTAACAGTAACACCGGCTGGAAGAATGGGAGATCAGCCAGCTATAGGCCTAGCTAAAAGTTTGGAGAGGGCAGGATTTAGAATGGGGCGACTGAAAACAGGTGATGATTTTAAGGGCATTGGATACCTTCACATATTTTCAACCATTTTTGCAAGGGAGATAACTTTTGTGACTTCCTGTTGGCATTCTTGCACACCAAGCACCTCCTGGAAAATGGTCTTCTCTAAAAGTAAAGATATTGCACCCTAAGAAAGCGAATTCTTTCCTTTTTAGAGTAAACCATTTTTCAGAAAGGAGGCCAAAACAGTTTAGACACAGTTGCCTCCCCTGAAAATGTATTTATTTCCCTTAAACAAAACGAGTAATATATAATATGAATTTAATAGGTGCTACCTATATCAGTGTGTCCAAAGTATCATCACATGCTTCATAGATGGGTTGGCCAGATCTAACTGAATTTGATTTCAGACCAGACTTGACTTCTGAATCCACTGCACGATTGTGATATAACGTCCAAGTCAACAATATTTCAGTAGTTTAGAGACACTGCCTCCTAATTTGTGGGACGTTTACCTGACCCGATCACATGAATTCTGATCCTGCTTAGTTACTAGCAGCTCTGCCATGGAGCCTTTAGGCAGCCTATCTATTTCGCAGGCCCCGATGGGCGGTGCCATGCATTCCGAATACCGAAGACTAGTGTATGCCAATGGCAGGTACAACAACAATACACTTTTGTTGCTTCCTTGAAATCCATTTTACTGTTTCAGGATTTTTTTTCTAAAGATTTTTGACTATTTACTATTTGTGTGTTTTTGTATATATTTTTTCTTTTTTTTTGGTCTTGTTTCATCTTTCTTTTTTTTTTTCTTTTTTTTTTTTTTTTCGATTCTACATATTATGAAAAGCAGGAAAAAAACAACATTAAAAATAACAACAATTTACAAACCGGTCGAACAAATACATTGTGTGGAAGTTTTTACACGTGAAAAGAGTATTAAGTCTATGTGTTATTTAAAAATGTACATCAAAGTGTACCTTAAGCACTTTACAAATCATGCTTAGTTTTTTAAAAAAGACGGAGAATGGATAGAAAAAAAAATCGAAGTGGAGACAAAATTCAAACTGACGGCGATCACAGATTTTGTAGGCTGACATCATATCCCATGATTCTACCCCTTGCAATTGGAATACTTGGCATTATTGGCTGTTTGTTGCTATTATCTGCATGGTGGCCGTGTCAGTAGCCTCTGCCAAATCACGGAATGCTTATTGTTTTTCAGGCTAAGCACCAAAGCGTTTGTTGGACCATCACAGTTTTGGCCACACACACATCACTGGTCACATAGTTAGTCTGTAGTAGTGCATCTGCACGCTGAACCGCTGCGGTTCAGGTTGGACGCATTTATTAAGAACGAAGGGTGAGAAAGAGCATTTGGAGCTTTTTATGCCCCCACCTATGACAAAAGGGCATATAGTGCTAACCCTTCTGTGTGTGTGCACAGGCGTATGTGTGTTTTACCAATTTGTGTCCAGTCCATAACTTTGCTACTTCTTGATGGATTTTGGAATTACTCAGCAGAAATGTTAACCATCATAAGACAATGTGTTGCATGCAAGAACCAGGTCCATAGCTCTAAGATCAAGGTCACACTAAGAGATCAAATCTCAAAAATAGGGTCTAGTCCATAACTTTGTCATTCCTTGATGGATTTAGAAATTAATTTGAGAAATGTTAACCATCATGAAATGTGTCGCGCCCAAGAAGCAGGTCTTTAGCTTCAAGGTCAACGTCACAGTTAGAGCTCAAAGGTAAAAAAAAGTTGTATACACATTATGTGTGTCCTATGGACACAATTCTAGTTTTATATGACATATATGAGTGAAACCATTTTTTGTTGTAGACATTTTGAAGCATGTTTTTTATAGGCATACCAGAACTGTTACTGTAGAAATTGGGGTATTAAAGCATTTCTTTCCAGGTAGATGTTGCAACTACAGAGTTTCGTATTTTGTCACATTTACAAATTCCTGATCAGATACACATAAGCTTCTCCAAGATAAGAAAATATGATTTGATGAGATGGGCCAGGCTATGTCTTTAGTCATATATGAATAGTGAAAATCAGATTGGCCAGCAGAGTCACACAATCTGATAGTGGCCTTTACTACACAACAAAAGACTCATTGAGATCATCTCCTATATACTAATGTATAGCAAAGGCCATTAATCTTATATCAGCCTGCAAATCCTTATTCTAATGCACTTGCATATGTAATGCGACGTCTGATTGGATAACGTCAAACATTTGTGACGGTAAATTCTGCAATATACTGTCGGTAATCCGACGTCATCACGTAACATCGCTTCTCATTGGCTGGCATTTGGTTTTACGCCGCTTGCATCACTTGTCGCTTTGTGTAAATAGTACATGTTTTCAGCAGAAAAATTGAATAAATGCATTAGAATGGGGATAACCGCATTCAAATTTGTCTTTTGGGGAGGTAAATCGGCGGTTTTATGGTCGCAAATTACGTTTTAAGGCTCCGCTGACACGTCACCGTAAAACAAAATTTCCGACCATAAAATCGCCGATTTACCTCCCCAAATGACAAATTTGAATGCAGTTATCCCCTAATTCTGATCATGATTTATAATTCTCATTCATATCCTTCAATGTCACATTTTTTGTAATATGTGACCTTGAAGAGTATTTAAATGAGCAGTGTAAATCATAATCAGAATATAGATATGCAGGCTGATAAAGATGTTCAATTTTCCCTTATCACATACACACTGTCTGAATCAGTATCTTCACTGTGCCCTTATAAAGCTTTATGGAGTTAATCCTTGTCCTGCAGAACCCAGATATACCCTGCCTTTGCAAACAGTGTAGATCCAGATCAGTTGGCTTCTGATGAAGCCAACTAATCTGGATCTGTACTGTTAGCCATGAAGAATGTAAATTTGGATCAAGTAATCTGATTGCCTGAAAATTAGAAGTGGGCATGGCTTCTTAATTTATTCAGCATGGCAAGGGTTAAAGTACTAAGCAGGCAGCAATATTAATCAGACCTGAAACTCATCTGCTTCATCCATAGTCCTGATAAGAAGGGTATCCAGATTTTTTTTTATGTCTCCACAAAAAGATATGTAGTGGATACTCATTAGAAGTGGCTTATAATAAGTAACCACAAATTATGTTCTTCTGGAGAAATAAGAAACATATCAGGGCCCAGTTGTTCAAAGCGTCGTTAGCTTAACGAGCTCGTTAAGGGTCATTTCGTTAACTGTTTTAGCGGATTCAATATACAATATTCTGATATTTTTTGCTGAAAAAATGTGAGTAGCTTTTGCACTGCAAAAGCTACTCACATTTTCTCAGCAAAAAATTTCAGCATATTTGCGTATCAGTTGATGTAAATTTTAACGAATCGTTAACTAACAACGTCGTTAGCTTTAAACAACTGGGCCCAGTACTTTTTGCTTGTAAAAAAAATGCCTTACCTGGAGCTGTGCTCATCACAGGTTGCAATTGCATCAAATGGCTACAAACTTAGAAATTTTCTTGTTATTTAAATCAGTGTGAGAAAATGTAGCTTATGACATAATGTGTCTAACAAAGACTCAAATTGACCTGTGGTTCCATGCAAACAAAAATGTGTAGATTATATAGGAAACTGACCACTGAGATACAATACAGTTTTTGTTGGAGCTAAGACTGTTTTTGCCTACAATTATTCAGTGACTCTGTAAGAGGTCAATGAAGGCCCCAACCAGACTGCACTATGGTAAATGTCCTAAAATATGTACACCAAATTTTCTGACAAAATTGCATATGCAAAAAGGGTAGACCCAGATCAGACTGCTCCTGAAGGAGCAGTCTCATCAGGGTCTACACTGTTTGCCATTCCCTAAGTATTTTAAGAAACAATTGCATAAAAAGCAAAAGTTTGGCAACAAAAAATGATGGAATAAAGTGTTCGAAATTTCAGGACATTTACTCTACCCACATATGTCACAAAGCTTTTTTTCTCATGTTGTGACACAGAACAACCTTTTTTAAATAACTTTTGGTTGGATCTAACGCAACAGTTAAGCTGAACAGTTGTATTGTGTCCAAACAAAAATGTATAGATTATATGAAATGACCTTAAATGGTCATTTTTCTATATTATCTGTACAGATTAGTTTGGATACAACATTTTTGGGGTCCATCTTTAAAGTGTGTTATATTCATGACTACATATATGCTGTAATGAACTGTGTCTTAAAGAGGTTGCTTTGGTCTTATACAAAAAAAAATGTGTCAGCTAAATAACTGTGTTGTATCCAAACAAAAATGTATAGGTTATATATTTAAATAAGATGGCCTTGGTGGCTCAGTCAGATGTGAGTCCGACTGATGATCAGGCGGTCACAGGTTTGTTTTCTATGGTCATTCTCCTCTTCCACTGATTTAAGAAGGGAAGTTATCAGTTTGTGGCAAAAGAATGTGCACAAGTACTGGTTAACCATTAAGAGGACTAAGACTGCCCAATAAAAGTGGTTAGGTAAACTGGCCAGCTCAACATGACCTTAATAGTGTTTACCTGGGCCCAGTTATTCAAAACTAACGATGTCGTTAGTTAACGATTCGTTAAAATTTACATCAAGTGATATGCAAATATACTGAAATTTTTTGCTGAAAAAATGTGAGTAGCTTTTGCAGTGCAAAAGCTACTCACATTTTTTTCAGCAAAAAATATCAGAATATTGTATATTGAATTTGCTAAAACAGTTAACGAAATGACCCTTAACGAGCTCGTTAAGCTAATGACGCTTTGAACAACTGGGCCCAGGCCTTAAAACCTCCTCCAGCTCGACTATATTAGAAAAATGGACATTTATTATTCAAACATTTTTGTTTAGATGTATAGAATATATTAGAAAAATGATCAGAAATGGCCTGTTTTTATATAATCTATACATTTTTATCGCACCTGCTTGTAGCAGGGTGCGATATAGGCGTCCGATTTTCTGTCCGTCCATCCGTCCGTCCGTCCGTCAACATTTATGTCGACGTTCGACATTTATATCAAAGTTAGTATTCTAATCAACTACAAGACTAAACAACCATCAAACCTTGCATGAAACATCTTCCTGACCTCCTGACTTTGCAACATAGGCGTCCGCTTTTCCGTATGTCTGTCCATTCGTCCGTCTGTCAACATTTATGTCGAAGTTCGACATTTATGTCAAAGTTAGTATTTTAATCAACTACAAGACTAAACAACCATCAAACCTTGCATGAAACATCTCCCTGACCTCCCGATTTTGCGACATAGGTGCCCACTTTTCCATTCGTCTGTCTGTTCATCTGTCTGTCTGTCCGTCTCTTAACAGTTCTGTTATGTCGAAGTTCGACATTTATGTCAAAGTTAGTATTCTAATCAACTACAAGACTAAACAACCATCAAACCTTGTATGAAATATCTCCCTGACCTCCTGACTTTGCGACATAGGTGCCCGCTTTTCCATTTGTCTGTCCGTTCGTCCGTCCGTCTGTCTCTTAACAGTTCTGTTATGTCGAAGTTCGACATTTACGTCAAAGTTAGTATTCTAATCAACTACAATTCTACAACAACCATCAGTCCTTGCATGACACATCTCCCTGTGACCTCCTGACTTGGCAGATATGTTGACCCAGTGACCTTGACCTATATTTTGCGCTCCATTGACTTTGACACAATTTACGTTGACGTTCCAGATCTTCTCAACTGTAAGGCGTACAACTACCAAACCTTGCATAGTGCTTCTTCTAGATGTACAGACTTGGCAGGTACCTTGACCCGGTGACCTTGACCTATATTTTGCGCTCCAGTGACTGACATATTTTGCATCGACGTTCGATATCTCCTCAACTATAAGGCCTACAGCCATCAAACATTGCAAAGTGCTTCTCCTCAATGTACTGACTTAGCAGATACCTTGACCTGGTGACCTTGACCTATATTTTGGCTGCAGTGACTTTGACATAATTTACATCGTTCCAGATCTCCTCAAGTGTAAGACCTCTAGCCACCAAACCTTGCATAGTGCTTCTCCTATATGTACTGACTTGGCAGGTATCTTGACCCGGTGACCTTGACCTATATTTTGGGCTCCAGTGCCTTTTACACATTTTACGTCAACGTTTAATATCTCCTCAACTATAAGGCCTACAACCATCAAACCTTGCATAGTGCTTCTCCTCAGTGTACAGACTCTGCAGGTACCTTGACTGGGTGACCTTGACCTATATTTCACGCTCCATTGACTTTTACACCTTTTACGTCACCCTTCCATATGTCCTCAACTGTAAGGCCTTCAACCACCAAACCTTATATAGCACTTCTTCTCGATGTACTGACTCGACAGGTACCTTGACCTGGTGACATTGACCTATATTGTGCACTCCAGTGACTTTGACACATTTTATATTGATGTTCGGTATCTCCTCAAATATAAGACCTACAACCACTAAACCTTGCATAGTGCTTCACCTCATTGCCCTGGCTTGGCAGGTACCTTGACCCAGTGACCTTGACCTATATTTGATACATTTTACGTTGATGTTTGATAACTCCTCAACTATAAGGCCTACAACCACCATACCTTGCATTCTGCTTTTCCTTGATGTACTGAATTAGCAGGTACCTTGACCCATGACTTTGACCTATATTTCATGCTCCAGTGACTTTTACACATTTTACATCAACGTTCCATTATCATTGGGCTGTATGATACGAAAAGTCAGTGCTGAAGATATAGCCATTAGAGGGAATGGGACTGGCCTGGAATATATGTGCCCCACTAGGCACTTTGTCTACATTTTTTTCAATCCAGTTTTCCAAGTAAGCACTGCTGAGAATGAAATAAACTTATTTAATAACCACATTCTGATTGTGGCTCCTGTGACTTTTGCGCCAGCAGGTGCGATGACGCCTTCCGCGGAATTCTTGTTGTTTCTATACAACATTTTTTTGATTCATCTTTAAACTGTATTATATCCAACCTGTGCTATAATAAGCTTTGTTATAAAGAGGTTTGTGTGTATTATTTTCCAGGCACTCCACCCAGACTTGACAAAGCTAGTATTGACTTCGCACAAACAGAACAATCAGGTGGTGACAATCCTCCTGAGCCATTCTCTTTCATGAATGACCGTGTATGGCTTGAGGTAAAAACATATACTCTTGTATCAGCATAACTTCTTACCAAAATAAACATAGCTTCAGACAAGGGACTTTTTCAACCAAAAAATTATAAGTGTCTTATGTTTCATATATGGGTTCTGATGAAAGAGTTGTTGAATCTTATCTTCCTTTTTTTTTTTCAAACCATTAACTGCCAACTTTTTTTTTACTATTTCTGATAAAAATGTATTTAAGCCAATGTTTTGATATATGGCATACTCTCTGGGGTAAATTATTACCCATTTTTGACTTACCCATTTCCAGCTAGATAGCTGTTTTGTTAACTGTTAGTATTTGATATGTTCACTAATGTTATACCACACAACATGATAGTGTCGGAGTATCATGGTTTCCCATCCATGCCTGTCAGTCCATCTGCCCAACAGCACTAGGTTTCTACTCTCTAACGAATAGTTTTTAAAGGGTTGTATCATTCACCTGCACATTAATATTGAGGGTGAGCAGTTTGGGATTATTACTGGACAAAATCAGTTAACTTTTGACTGAGTTACTGCATTTGCTTAACAACAAAAAATGTTTTCCGCTCCACAGCATGAGAATGAATCGGTGACTTTGGTTGAAATTTTCATATTGAATAATATTGACAATTTGTTGCTTTAGATGATGATTTGTTATTTTTCATTAATTTATGATGGAGTTACTGTCCCTGTTTAGCGACAAAACACAAATGGTTTTCTTTCAATATCATGAGAGCAAATTAATGGAATTAGACAAAGCTTCATATATCAAATGATATTGACAATATTCTTGTTTGGTCGTGAAACCTGGTGGTGGAATGAACACGTGGAAAAGGCCATTGTTGCCAAGCTGACAGCTTTCAAGGCCTGGAAGGCTGGTAAAGGCACTAGGGCATCATACAATGCAGCCAAACGAAATGCCAGACATACAGTGCACCATGCTCGTCAAGAAGCCGACAAGAAGGTCTACGAGAATATTGACCCCAAGTCTTCAGAAGTCTACCGCCTTGCTAACCAGTTTAGAAGAGAGAACACTGATGTTGTTGGTGACAAATCTGTGAAGAATGATGCAGAAGAGATGTCAGTGAGCGAAGACTCAAAGCAGAAGGCCTGGCTAGAGCACTACCAAAGGCTTCTCAATGTTGAGTTTTACTGGGACCCAGACCACCTGTCATATCAACCACCAGTGGAAGGCCCACCCAGAGCCGCCGGTGACATGGGCGCCTCCATGATCCGTGACCTCGCAGTTGCAATCATTCATGATGGCAAGGTACCCTCTGACTGGGAGCAGAGTTTCATTGTCTGCCTCTACAAGGGAAAAGGGAACACATTGGAAAGGGGCAACTACCATGGTCTGAAGCTGACAGAGCAGGTTATGAAAATCCTGGAGAGGATTGTTGACGGCCTCATCAGACAGTTGGTGTCAATCGACGATTCCCAGTTTGGCTTCATCCCAGGCAGAGGCACTAAAGACGCAATCTTTGTTGTCAGGCAGCTGCAAGAGAAGTATCTAGCTGCCAGTAAGAGACTACATGGCTTTTGTAGACCTGGAGAAGGCGTTTGATCGAGTACCTCGGAAGGTCATCTGGTGGGCGCTGAGAAAACTTGGTGTGGAGGAGTGGATTGTGCCACTGGTGCAGGGGATGTATGCGAATGCATGGAGCCATGTCCGTGTTGGTGAGGGGTACAGTGAAGAGTTTGAAGTGAAGGTTGGTGTTCACCAAAGATCAGTACTCAGCCCGCTACTCTTCATCATTGTGCTTGAAGCCTTATCACGAAAGTTCCGCTCTGGGGTCCCCTGGGCGGACCTCTATGCCGATGACCTTGTTATCGTTGCTGAATCACTTGAGGAATGTGTCAGAAGGCTCTTGACTTGGAAAGAAGCAATGGAGAAGAAAGGACTGAGAGTAAATGCAGGAAAGACAAAGATCATGATCTGGGGTACGGGTTTGGACCTCCTGCAGAGTTCAGGCGAGTTTCCATCCGCTGTCTGTCGCACTGGAGTGGGCAGCAACAGCATCTTCTGCAATGGCTGCAAGCACTGGGTGCACAAGAAATGCAGTGGGCTCAAGCGCTTGAAAAAGGACCCTGACTACAGATGTACATGGTGCCAAGGAACTGCACGCCCCTTGGATGGCAGACCACAGAAGGAAGTCCAGGTCGGACCTGACAAGTTTGAGGTAGTAGCTTCCTTTTGCTACCTAGGAGACATGCTCTCAGCAGCAGGTGGCTGTGAACTTTCAACCACAACACGTGTGAAAACCGCCTGGAAGAAGTTCAAGGATCTGCTACCAGTCCTCTCTTCATGCCACCTCTCTTTCAAAACACGTGGCCGTGTGTACAGCTCTTGTGTGCAGTGTGCAATGCTCCATGCCAGCGAGACTTGGCCATTGACAAAGCCGAACCTCCAGCATCTGCAGCAAAATGACAGGGCAATGATCAGACAGATCTGCAATGTCAGGCCGCAAGACATTGTCACCACCAATGAGCTACTTGTGCGGCTTGGCATTGAGGATCTGGACCTCATTCCGAAGGAGAGAAGATCCGATGGTATGGACATGTGGAACGCTCCAATGGTGCAGTCAAGACAGTCTTTGACATACAGGTTGATGGAAAGCGTGGGCCTGGGAGGCCCAAAATGACATGGAAGCAGCTGACAGAGAGGGATTGTAGAGAGCGGAAGGTGTGAGATCTGCCATGCGTGCAGCAAGCCAGCTATCTGGAAGGGGGGCCCACTGATGTGGATGTTACCCCTGTACCTGCACGTTAATCAAAAATCCAGTTATGATATGATGATGATGATATGTTATATTTTTGAGATTGGATCCATATCTCAGCTTCGACAAGCTCCAGGGACATGAAGCTTCACCAGCCCCCAAGGCTATAAAACTTTTTTGTGCTCAACTCAGCTGAGCATGAAATTTTCTCTGCTAATAAATATGAAAATGCCAACAATAGTTAGCATTTTCATATTTATTAGCAGAGAAATTTTCATGCTCAGCTATATTTAGCAAGAAAGAATTTGCAATTGTTAATAATTTGAGATTTATTAGCAGGACAAATTTCATGCTCAGCTGAGTTGAGCATGAAAAAAGTTTTATAACCTAAGGGCCAGGTCACCTGCCACAAAAATAAATCACAGCAAAGTACTTAAAATAAGATATACATGTACTTACAGTAGTTAATTTTTGGAGTTAGAACAAATTGTATGTAAGCTGCCTCATACTCCAGGGTCTTGAAACTTGCCAGTGTATACTTTACCACACCGGGGCCCAGTTGTTCAAAGCTAACGATGTCGTTAGTTAACGATTCGTTAAAATTTACATCGAGTGATACGCAAATATTCTGATATTTTTTGCTGAAAAAATGTGAGTAGCTTTTGCACTGCAAAAGCTACTCACATTTTTTCAGCAAAAAATATCAGAATATTGTGTATTGAATCCGCTAAAACAGTTAACGAAATGACCCTTAACGAGCTCGTTAAGCTAACGATGCTTTGAACAACCGGGCCCAGATTAATTGCCACAGAAGTAAATCACAGCAACATAGTTTTGACAAAATGTAACAAGTAATTTTTAGAGTTTCAGTGTCTATGTCGGCTGACACAAGCTCCAAGCACTTAAAGCTTTATCAGTGCAGGCACATCATCATTCGTGATCACTTGCAGCAGAAGTAGGTCACTGCAACCCACTTCATCTGAAATTTACCACAAAAGCTAGGCTTTTTGGCATCATACACATTGTTGTCTAATGGAATGATTTTAAAGCCATTTTTTCAGTTTTATAATTAATCCACTTTTTCAGTTTTATAATTGAACTATGGGGAAGCATCAGCAGGCTTGACAAACTGGCCAAGGCAATTTAATTTCACCTGTCATTTCAGCCAGAAGATCAGATGCCAGCTCACCTTGTCCGCACAAATGAAGAAATTGAGAGGCTAGTGCATGAGACTCTTCATCTCAACAAACATGTGAGAGAGGAGATTAATGGGCCAAGGTAAGTGATTTTTAATGCAAAAACAATACATTTTCAGGGGTGGCAACTCTATCAGAATTGATTTACCTTCCTTCTGAAAAGGGGTGTTCTCTAAAAGGAAAGAATTTGCTCCCCATGGGAGCAGAGAACAGTGTGCAGGAAAGTGAACAGAAAGTCAACAAAAGTTGTCCCCCTTGTATAAAATGGTGGAAAATCTACCATGTGTGTCCAGTCTCCTTAAAATGACATCATGCAATTTGTATCTCTAGATAAGAGGGATCCGGGTAAATCTTTTTTTATTATTATTATTTCTCTGGGCTCCTCTAGATAGAAAATGACTGACCAGGTCCAATGAGCTACTTGCATGGTTTGGCATTGAGGATCTGAACCTCATTCTGAAGGAGAGAAGGCTCTGCTAGTATGGACATGTGGAATGCTCCAATGGTGCAGTCAAGACGGCCTTTCACATACAGGTTGAGGGAAAGCGTGGGCCTGGGAGGCCCAAGAATACATGGAAGCAGCTGACAGAGAGGGATTGCAGAGAGTGGCAGCTCTAGGCTATCAACCCTCATGATAGACATACCTGGAGATCTGGTGTGAGATCTGCTTTGTATGCAGCAAGCCAGTTATCTGGAAGGGGGCCCAGTCCTGTGGATGCTGCCCCTGTACCTGCACATTGATAAAAAATATGATTATGATGTGATGTCTATGACCTCATGATATATGCACCCAGAATAGAATCAGATCAGCTTACACATACACACAGTCTGATCATAGTATGCATGGCTAACTGACAGAATGTGTGGATGAACAGGCTGGACATATATATGGTTGCTTTCTGTATGGAGCTGATATATTGTACGGTATTTACCATATGTATTCAGACCGACAGACCTGAGCAAACCATGTAGACCCAGATGAGATGCCACAGAACGCCTCATCTCATCAAGTTCTGCTGTTTGCCTCTCATCCAGCAATTTTAGATACAAAATCAGTTAGTAGACCCAACATTTGGTAGTAAATTGTACTTCTTTAAAGTTTAGAGCAAGTATGGTAAGATATTGAGGTGAGCTGTCCGAATACTAAGGGTAAATACAGAAGGTACTCATGTGAATTGTCTGAATAAGTACCTACAGCATCTGCTTCAGTAGAGAAATATAAAGGAATATACCATATTTGTTCTAATATACGCCTGAGGGTGTTGCAATTCAGAACAAAAATGAAATTCTTCAGCAAAAAATTTTGGCCAAAAAATAAAATATTTTCATGGCTTAAAGCCAGTTTTCATTGTGCTAGATTTACATTACAATGTTTTTCTCCTCAAAAAGTGTGAGGGGCATTTATTAAAGTAGGGGCTTCTATTAAAATAAATATGGTAAATACAGTTTGATTGAAAAATATATCTTACTATGAGCTGTGCTGTTAGTCACAGACTTAGCCTCAACGATGACCTTCTAATAAATACTTATAATATACCTTTTTATAGAGAACTAGAAATTTTCCAGCATTATGTGGGTTGTGCCAAGCAAAAATGTGTCCTCAGGCATATGCCATCTGATCAGGGCCTTTACTGTTGGACTCTATGGACATTACAGAATGTATCAATGGAGAGCAAATGCCCGCATGTGTGGGATGAACTGTGCATTTTGCGCATGCATGAAGACACTTTCGCTTGACATATTCAAATAGTTATCTGTAACAAGATCATTGAAGTGGTACTTGATAGTTTATTCAAAATCTGGATCTTAATCTGATTATGGTGATGTATGCCAAATCACATTCTTTCACCAAGGGTAAGAAACAGGGAAATTAATCTCTAGAGCTGACTAGTGTCACAAATCTTGAGAATCTGCCCTAAAAGAGTCAACTGAGGATACTGTGGAAACTAGATTTGTAGATAATCCATTCTGGCAAAGAGCTTTTGAAAAGCAAGTGAGTGCTACTTTCTATCCAGTCTGTGTTGACTGGGGAGATCAGGTATCGGCATTTAAGCTTTATTCTTTGGACCCTTGTATGACAGCCCACTTTGTTTTCTGTGCAGTTTTAGTGATTCTGACTTCTGAAGAAGCCAGCTGATCTGGATCTGCACTGCTAGCCATTAAGTATGTGAATTTATAGCAACAGTTTGGATCAAGCAATTTGATTAGCTGGAAATTAGACCTGGGCATGGCATCTTAATTTATTCACAATGACAAGGATTTCTGCTGATATTTAATTTGGTCATGTTTAATGAGAATTTATGCTTGTCCAAGGAAAGTAACTAATATGGAAGTACAGACTACTATCGTTATCTTTAAGTCTAAGGGACTCTCTGAAATACTTTGAGATGTCAGTACCTTGACATATCAGATTCACAGGATTGAGGAAAAGACCAATCGAACAACCACATTTGCAATCTGACTCCTGAAGTGAGAGACATGCTGAAAATATTGTTGAAAAGAGGAGAAATTGCTCCTCCTCTTTTCCACAATATTTTATTACCTTTTGTTAGATTTCTATACTATAATAGGGACCAGATTTTCACTTCGGGATAAGGGGTTATTCGAAATAAGCTAAGGCCATAGTTGGTGTGTAAAAGGAAGAAGGTAGCAAGTTCTTTTCTTTTTCTTTAAGACTACATGTAGTTAAGACTAGCCCTTCTATCATTCCCCATCCTCCAACCACCCCCCCCCCCCCCCCTATCCACTGAGTTTTGAACAAATACTGGGGAGGTAACTTCCTATCTGACAATGTTGTTTCCACTAAAATTTTCGGGTGTGTATGTTAACCATGAAGCAAGCTTTACTAGAATGACTGATATTTTTCTGATTTGTCTACAAAAAAACATTGTAGGTACACATTAGAATTGCCTAAGTCAGTCCTTGGTTGTACATGCTATATTATTATTATGGAGATATTTGAATACACCACAACCTCTTTATAACACTGTTGTTGGGGTCCCTAGCATAAACCATGTTAGTTAAACAATTGTGTTATATCCAAACAAAAATGTATAAATTATATTGAAAAATGATCATTTATGGTCATTTTTCAATATAATCTATACATTTTTGGGATCCATCTTTGAACCGTGTTATACCCAAAACCGTGTTATAATGAATCATGTTGAAACTGTGCTTAAAGATGAGCAAAGGGAGTAAAATCATGAGACACCAATGTGGTACTACAGTGAGTTTTCTCCCTGTCTGGGCTAACAAATATTTCAGCCACACCAATGTGGTATGATCAGTCTTTGCTTATCATGCTACATATTATTGGTTTTGCAATAAAAGGGATACATTAGCGTACTGTACCGAATTCCTACACAACAAAAATTGTTTAACTGCTTCCATAACCCCCCAAAAATTTTAATAGTATTTTGCAGATGGTTATGAAGTTTCAGGGAAATTATTTTGAACGCCCACAGATGTGAGTAAATTGATATTTGTGCATGTGCACTAGCTGATCTATCTGGCTTCTTGGTTGTAGATAAAAAGCTTACTGTATTTACCCTAAATATTGGGATACCTTAATTACTTACCATACTTTTCCTAAAATTTGAATAAGTTTATTTCTCTGCTTGTTGATATATCTAAAACTGCTGGAAGACAGACTCTGCAGCATCTTATCTGGGTCTACACTGTTTGCTCAGGCCTTTCTGTCCCAATACTTAAGTTATATATAGCATTCAAAAAATATGTTTTTTTTGTTATTTTTGCACAAAAGTGAATGCTGTTGGTACTCATCATATATTTTGAGGGGCAAAAAATAAAAATATACCTCAGCTCATTGCTAGATATTACCTTATCTGCCAGTACTATTTTGTTAATTGGTCTGATATTAAATGCTAATTGCTGTTGAATTTGCTGAATTTTTGATAGAATTATATAGAATGATGCTTGGCACAGAATTGACTCTCCTAGAAATTGGTACAAAATATTATTATACCCCTGGCATAGCTTTGCTATCAGGGTACCGGTATATAGTTTTCATCATGCTGTTCATCCATTCATCTGTCTATTCATCTTTGACACTTTAATCAAAGTTTTGCATGAAAGTTTCTCAGAGTCAACCCTTAAATAGATTCAGTTTATACTTGCACTAATGTAAACAGAGATAAAAAGAGAAAGAAACTTGTTATACATTATAAATATAAAGATAGATAGGTTGGTATGTGGGTAGGTAGATAGGTAGGTACAATGGGACTGACAGACATACAGTCAGGAAAATATTCATCTTGCATATTGTCATGTCAGTTTATTTAATAAATTCTACATTTATTATCCCAACAATACTGTAATTTTAGAAATGTTTGCAATGCATTTTACGAGGGGCATTTTTTAAAGTAGTGGCAACAGCTGCGCTCTATGAAAATATGGCTTACCTTTGCAGTAATGACTAGTTGAGACCTTCAAAGTACTTTCCATTGACCCGGACACGTTTTTCTAGACGCACAATCCATTCTAGACGCGCAATCCATTCTAGACGCACAATCCATTCTAGACGCACAATCCATTCTAGACGCACAATCCATTCTAGACGCGCAATCCATTTGGAAATACATTTTTTAATTGTTCTTAGGGATACTGTTTATACAGTGGCACAGCGCACTGCCCACAGCACTGCGCGTCTCAAATTTACATCCTCATAGGCAAGATTTGATATATCGAGGGTTGAGCGCAAAACTAGTGTAAGTCAGACGGTTGTTTTTCCCCAAACCTAATCTCCTCACCATGAAGGCATTATGAAGATTACAACATTTCTTTCTGTAAACAATGAAAATTTAGGTGCCATTGCTCGTATGAGCAATGGCACCTAAATTGGCATTGTTTACAAAGGGGTCCAAGTTGCCCCTAAACAAGGGTTTCAAAAATATGTTTGAGTTACAATAGTCTTGCGCTCAACCCTCGATATGGGTTTAGCCAAAAATCACAGGGAGAGAGGTCAGGGCTGTAAGGTGGGTGTGGCAAGACCTGAATATGAAATTCCTCCAAATAAGACTTCACCACTGCAGAACGGTGAGCGGGTGCAGTATCATGGAGTATTTTGATCCTTCGGACCCCGGCCCTCGGGCGCTTTGTCTGATAGTGGTTAACAACGGCAGAAAGAACAAAGTCACAGTAAAATGTTCGTGTTACACTACAGTTTTCTGGCACAGCAACACGAGCCACAATTCCATAGCTGTCAAAGAACAGGACGTACATTGCCCTTCTGACACTCCTTCTTCGACGAGCTACCACAGAGCATTTATTGTTTTCACCTAACCACATCTTGTTCAACGTATTGTCAGGCTCAAAAAAATAGAGCCAAGTTTCATCTTCAGTCACAACTTCCCTCAAGCAGCGGGAGTCCCGGTTCTTGAAGCTAGGTAGCAAAACAGAGGCGTTTTCCACACGATCCTTCTTTTGTTCAGGGGTCAGCATATGGGGTATCCAATGCGCACAAATCTTCTGTAGCTTTAATTTTTCTTTCAGGATAGTAAACAGGGTGTCCACGGTCAGGGAAAAAGTCAGGGAATTTTTTTTTTTTCAAGGTCAGGGAATTGTCAGGGAATTCTGACATTGGTCAGGGAATTTTGAAATTTCAGCAAAAGTCAGGGAAAAGTCAGGGAATTTTGAAAAAATATGTCCATGAAGAGAAAAAAAACAAAAGAATAAAGGCTAAGGCAGTTTCTTCCTGTTTGGCTTTTACTTTATGCTTATTCTAATGAATGATAGTAGATAATAATGTCTTGTCCTCTAAAGTATTGCATTTGTCAAATTATTCTTTCAGAAGAAACTGAAGGGATTGGCGCCCCTTGCCTCCCAGCTAACATTTCTTTTTAAATGTGGAAGATTTTCAAAGGTCACAGCTGCATTATATTATGACTAAGAAAGATCTTGTCATTTTTTCACTAAGAATTTTGTCGCAAAGTACATTTTTCCTGGAGAGAAAATAATTTCTGTGTCTATGAAATAATCAAAAAAGAAGCTAAAAACTTATTACAGGCCCTTAACTATGAATAAAGCTACAAAAGTATTTGTTTCCAATTTCCTTACCTTTTCACTAACTTGTCCATAACAAAACTTATTTGGAAACATGAGAAATAGTTGACTCTTGTTTTCTTCCTTGAACCTGTGGAGAGTTGTTGAGATACTAACTTGTCTTTCTTGTCAAAGAAGTTTGATATGTAAACCCACCACTCTCTTTAGGTTCTTTAAAGTCAAAGCAAAGTTAACTATTTTTAATTAAGGTGAGAATAGATGTACAACTTCTTTTTTTTCTTATACAGGTGATGATATGAATGATTCCAAAATTGCTTTCCTCTGCTATATACTAATCTAACCTGGTGTTTGGAGCTTTTGTAACCTCTGCTTATATTCTCTCACAAACTAACTTGCTTTGAGGACACTATCTTGTGAATGATACACTTTCATAGTCATGAGTAGCAAACAAACAAAATTCAACAAAGACTGGATTAAAGACCCAGCATTCTCCAGCTGGGTTGGGGTAGACCCAAATTCAGAAACTAAAGCCCGTTGCATGTTATGTGGCTACAATTTTGAATTAGGAAATATGGGGAAGAAATCTTTAGTTAGTCACGCCAATGGAAAAAAACATAAGTTGAAACATCAATTGTCTGTCAAAGTAAAGCAGGAAATTAAACCTCTTGATGTCCATTTTGGGAAGGTTGCACCTTCCAGCAGTGCAGAGGATAAGCCGTTAAATACAACGGATATGGTAGTACCACCTCCCCCACCTCTACCACCAGCACAAAAACCAACAACATCTGGAATGATGTCAAGTTATGTTGTACGTGATGAAGTTTTAACAGCTGAGATACTGTGGGCTATGAAAACAGTTGTAAGCCACTACTCTGTAAATTCTAGTGAAAAAACAAGTAACCTCTTTCAGAAAATGTTTCCAGACAGTGCCATAGCAAAGAAGTTCAAATGTGGAAAAACCAAATGTGCCTATTTCATTCAGTTCGGACTTGCCAACTGCTTCAAAGAGGAGCTTAGCGCCAAAGTTCAAAAGCCTGGAGCAGTGTTTGTGGTGTGCTTTGATGAGTCCCTGAACAAAGTGCTTCAGGAGGAACAAATGGACTTACACCTTAGGTTTTGGGACAATGAACTTAATAAGGTAGTAACACGTTACTTTGACTCTGTATTCTTGGGTCACACAAGATCTGGAGATCTCCTGGTGAAATTCAACGAAGCACTCTCAGGGCTGAACATGTCAAACATGTTGCAAATCTCCATGGATGGACCAAATACCAATTGGAAGTTCTACGACACTTTTGTTCAGAAAGGGCATCGTTCTGACACAGACATTCCTATGTTACTCAACATTGGATCCTGTGGTCTCCATGTAGTTCATGGAGCATTCAAGTATGGAGCCAGTAAAACAGGATGGAAGTTAGATGGCATCATGAGAGCAGTCTATCACTGCTTCAGTGACACACCTGCCAGACGAGAAGACTACCTGGTAGCAAATAAGGGTAGTGCACAGTTTGCCTTACAGTTTTGCAGTACCAGATGGTTGGAAGATGTTCCAGTTGCTGAGAGGGCAATCAAGATATGGCCAAATATAAAGACATACATTTCGGCAGAACAGAAATTAAGCAAAAGTCAGCAGCCGAAATGTCAATCATACATAAACTTGACAGAGTATTCACAGGACCAGCTTGTGCCAGCAAAGTTACATTTCTTTATAACCATTGCCAAGATTCTGGTTCCATTCTTGGAACTCTTTCAAACAGACAAGCCCATGGTGCCATTCTTGTGTAGTGGACTTGAAAATATCATGACCAACTTACTTCAGAGATTTGTAAAGAAACAATGTCTAGAAAGTACAACTAATGTGTCTAAAATAGACGTTTTTAAGAAGGACAATCTTGTTTCTCCAGATAAGGTAGATGTGGGGTTTGCTGCAAAACAGGTAGTAGACACTGTTCTTAAGGAGAAGAAAGCAAGTCCTCTTCGTGTACTGGAGTTTCAGAAAGAGTGCATAACATTCCTCCAGCATATGGTTGGAAAGCTTCAAGAAAGATGTCCTTTAAAGTATGCTACTGTAAAGGCAATGGACTGTCTTGATCCAGCTCTAGTTTGTGGTGACCCAGAGAAAGCTGTAGAAAAGATGGGCAGCATTTTGCAGAAACTGCTTAATAATAAGTGGCTGACAGCAAGCAAATGTGACAAATGTCTTCAGGAGTTTAAACAGTGGATCAGGGAAGAAGCAAAGGAGGAAAGTGAGCAACTGTCCTCCTTTGACAAGACAAAGGATAGATTAGATGAACTCTACTACAATCTGATGGGAGTAAATGGGAAGTACAAATCCTTGTGGGAGGTTGTCAAGATGGTTTTGATGATGTCTCATGGTCAGTCAACAGTAGAGAGGGGTTTCTCCACAAACAAGGATATTCTGAAAACAAACATGGGTAAGGAAACCTTGAAAGCATTCAGAATAGTTTATGATGGACTTGTGAATGCTCCTAAAGAGCGTAATGCAGACAAGGAGACAGGTGAGAAAGAGAAAGGACAACTTGATGTTTCACAAATAACTGTCACAAAAAAGATGATGGAAGCATGCAGAAATGCCAGGAGAAAGTATGATGCATATTTAGAAGAAGAAAAAATGAAGAAGGTTGCAAGTGTTGAAGAAACAAGGAAAAAAACAGTTCAAGAACAATTGACAACATTGAAAGGGAAGAAAAGAAAATTGGAGTCCTGTGCAGAGACTCTGTTGAAAGAAGCAGATGACCTAGCTCAAGAGGCAGAAAAGAAAATGAAATGGGACCTGGTGACAAAGTCCAATGCCTTTAGAGAAAAGGCAAAGGAAAAGAAAAAGCAAGTTGAACAAACTGGAAAGGAAATAAAGACACTGGAGAAGACAATGAAAAAGATGTGAACTGTGAACTAAAACTGCACATCAGATTGTGCATGTGGAACATCGACTATTTGTGTATATGTGTTTTTTTCTTTATGGACAGCATATCCACTATGCAACAGCTCAATTTTGCCTAGATATAAAATCTTAAGAAGTATTGGGCTAGAATTGTATTGCTAGTTTCATCAGTAGACTAGAAGTCTTGCATATTAATATGTTTCTGCTAGTTGGTCATGGATATTTTTTCATTTCATGATATGGTACAGAAGTATGGTATGGCTGGTAAGAACAAAATCTCAAACAATATATATACCACTACCATTAATGTTATCACTATGTACCTCTCTCTCTCATCAGTCTGAACAAAGTCTATATAATGATACATGTTTCATTTGTAGGCTTTGTCTTGCCTCATGTTGAGCATAGTTTAGTTCATCTTTATCAAGTTTGTGCATCTGGTATGGTTTATGATATATTTAAGATTTGATACATCCTCTTATTTCTGTACCATACCATTTAATACAATTATGCCTAGGTCATGGTGGTTGTTGTATAACCTTTGCTTGAATTATGAGTCACATCTGAAAATTGTATTAACACACGTTTTCTCATTTTCCATACTGTTGGCTGTGGTTGCTTGTTTGCTTTGTAACACTTTACCTTCTACACTTCTGTTGTGTTTAATTATCCTTTCAATTCAGCTTTGCATGTCTACTTATATAAAGTAGTAGTCAATATCTCTAACCCACAAATCATTATCATATGCTCTACTTAATATATAAACTATGTTAAGCAAATTTACTGTACAATATTCACATGCATGGATTCAGTATGTGGTTCAAAAACTTTTTCCTTGTGCTCATTTCATAATTCTCACTTTAATATGAGTAGCTAGTTGTTCTATGAACTTTGTACCTCATTTAACTCTGTGGTTAAGGGCATTGTGTTTGAGCATGCAAAAAAAAAATAAATACAAGCTAGCCTTAAATTTTATATCAATGCCAAGTTGGAGGCTTAAACTGGTATGTATAAATACAATGTTAAAGTGCATACTTATGAACACATGGAGATATATCTTTTAGATTTGCTTGTATTTTGTCCATTTTTGCATGCATCTAATTTAAGCACCACATCCAACAGCATAGTTTACTTTTTCAAATACATGTACATGTTTGTATTAATAAAAAAAAAACAACAGAAAACAATATAAAAAAAAACAAAACAAAAAATAAACAAAATGAAAAAATATAAACAGTAATAAAATGGTAATTGCTAGAGCAATAAAAGGTGGTAAGGGTTGGCTATAGGGGTGGAGGAGGCCAACAGAACCTTTTGTATTTGGACATACATTCTATTTCAAGGACTTCATTCAACAATAAATAACATGCAAATACATACATGTACATGTATGTATGTAGAAAAAATAAAGTAGAAATTAAGTTCAAAGTGAAACTACAAACAAACATATTAAAACAAGCAACAAAAACACTTTTAAAGAGTAAGACAATTACAGCTGGTTGTGTAAATGAAGCAAAGGGTTGGCTAAAGGGGATGAGGCAGATGCCAGAACTTTGCGCAAAATATCGAAAAAATTGGTCAGGGAAATTTGAGTTTTGGTCAGGGAAAAGTCAGGGAAAAGTCAGGGAATTATGCTTTACTCAAATTGTGGACACCCTGGTAAAGACATATGATGAACTCAAGCCCGATAAATCACTTATCTCTTCCAGCATATATCGTGAATCTTGCTGAACAATAGATTGGACAGTGGCAACATCATTTTCAGAGGTGGCCGAAACTGGTCTACCCGGATGGGCCTCGTCTTTAACACTAGATCTACCCTCTTTAAAATAAGATACCCATCTGACAACTATTCTATATGAAAGAGTATTTTCTTCATACACTGTATCCAATTCAGACTTAATTTCTGATGTACTTTTACCCAGCAATCTGCGAATTTTGCAATACGCTCTTTGCTCTTCTCTAAAGTCACCCTGATTTTCGTCCATTTTTCTACCAGTATAAATTACCATGTAGTTTTCAAATACGTGTATTTTCATTTTGGCATTCAATAATCATGCAAAAATCATACAGCCGTGACTGCAAAGCTTTACACTTTCCAATGATATATAACACATGTATATGCACAAGCTAACCGGGATTTTATCGGGTTGTTGCCACTAGTTAAAAAATGCCCCTTGTATGTTTCACAGTTTTCAGAGTCATAAAAATACACAAAATTCAACACTTACAATTATGCCCATTTTATTTAGAATTATTAAGAGAATCATGAAAGTTTACACATGTACCCATAAATTTGCCAAGAACTGAGAATTTTTGTAACATGAAATGTAGTAAGTTGGGTGGGAGAACAAGTGGAACAACATAGTTCTTGATAAGTTGCTTTTTTCAATCCAAAAATACATGTACTGATATTTTTATTATATCTCCACAAGAACATGTTGTGGGTACTATGAGGCACTACTAATGAGTACCCACAACATATGTTTTTGTGGAGAAATAAGAAAAAAAAATTACCCTATACCCACTCTTATCTAGACCGATGAACAAGGTGGGTAAGGGTCTGCAATTTTTTTCACTAGGTAACCAGCAAAGACTCAGATATCTTGTGTATTTGTACAGTCTGAACAACATCTTTGTGGTTCCATAGCTCCAGATGAGAGGAGTATCTAGATAATACATAACCTCAATGGCTCAAAATGTGGAGAACTATTTTTTTTTTTTTTTTTTTACATTTTTGTGTATGTAGTATACCATAATTACCAGATATATTTGGACTTAGCACCATAATTCACATAAAATTTTACCAAGTCTGTTTGACTGTCCTTTGATATATCTCAAACTATTGATAGAATGTCAGACAGTGTAGACCCTGATCAAACTGCTCCTATAAGAGCAATTTGAGCTGGGTCTACAATGTTTGCTCATACCTACTTGTCTGAATATTTAGCATAAATATTTTATCCCAGTAAGACCTTTTTTTTTTTTTTTTTTTGAGAAAGCATAGTAGTATAGTATACCACTATATTATATGTAGTACTATACTACTATGCTATTTTGAGAAAGCATAGTATTATAGTATACCAGTGTTCCGTTATCTGTTGTCCTCTGTCATCATTTGTTTACACTTTCAAAAACATCTTCTCCTCAGAAACCACTGGACCAATTGAAGTCAGATTTTATATGGAACATCTGTGTTTGGCGGGAACAAAAGTTTACATAATTGGTCCTGGTCACATGACTAAGATGGCTGCCATGCCCATATATGGTAAAACTCTTAAAATAAAAAATTTCTTGTCCAGAACCATAAATCAGATGACCTTGAAACTTGGCACACAGCAAAAGGGACTTGAGCCCTACAAAAGTTTCATAAATAATGACCCTAGGTTGACCTTGACCTATTTTACAACACAGTCAGCTTTGTACATTTAGGCTTTTACATTGGAAAAGTCCTTCCACACTTTCAAACATCTACTCAAAGACCACTGGACTGATTGAAGTCAGATTTTATATCGAACATCTTGGCCTGGCGGGAACAAAAGTTTATATAATCGGTCCTGGTCACATGACCATGATGGCTACCATGTTCATATATGGTAAAATCCCTTTAAAAACCTTCTTCTCCAGAATCGTAAGTTAGATGACTTTGAAACTTGGCACACAGCAAAAGGGACTTGAGCCCTACAAACTTTTTATAAATTGTAACCCCAGGTTGACCTTGACCTATTTTACAACAAGGTCAACTTTGTTCATTTATGCTTTTACATTGGAAAAGTCTGTCCATACTTTCAGACATCTTCTGCTCAGAAGCTTGTGGACTGATTAAAGTCAGATTTTGTATGGAATATATATGCCTTGCAGGAACATATTTTATATAATTGGTCCTGGTCACATGAATAAGATGGCCACCATGCCCAGATATGGTAAAAGCCCTTTAAAATATCTTCTCCAAAATTATGTCAGATGACCTTGAAACTTGGCACACAGCAAAAAAGGGACTTGAGCCCTATAAAAGTTATATAAATGAAGACCCTGGTTTACAACAAGGTCAACTTTGATCATTTAGGCGTCTACATTGGAAAAGTCTGTCCACACTTTCAAACATCTTCTAAGAAACTACTGACCGATTGAAGTCAGGTTTTATATGGAACATCTATGCCTCATGGGAACAAAAGTTTATATAATTGGTCTGGTCACATACCAAGATGGCCACTATGTCCATATATGGTAAAAACCCTTTAAAATTTTTCTTCTCTAGAACCATAAGTCAGATGACCCTGAAACTTTTCACACAGCAAAAGGGACTTGAGCCCTACAAAGTTTGTATAAATGTTGACCCTGATCTTAACCTATTTTACAAGGTCAGCTTTGGTCATTTAGGCTTTTACATTGCAAAATCTTGAAAAAAAAAAAAAATATATAAAATCAAAGTTCAAAGGGATCGCAGATGTTCCTGATACTTACAACAATTGGATAAAGTGATAAAGCCTTTCTGTTGGCATCATTTCTTTTTCCCCACAGGTTGTCTCCCTGCCCTCAGGCTATCACCCATCCACACTTTCAAACATCCTTTTCTCAGAAAACACGGAGCTGACTGAAGTCAAATTTAATGTGGAACATCTTTAGCTCGCGGGAACAAAAGTTTATATAATTGATCCTGGTCACATGACCAAGATGGCCACCATGCCCTTATATAGTAAACACCTTTTAAAAATCATCTTCTCCAGAGGCACAAGTCAGACAGCCTTGAAACTTGGCACACAGCATCAGGGTTTTGAGCCCTACTAAGCTTTTATGAATGATGAACCTGGGTTGATCTTGGCCTATTTAACAACAAGGTCAATTTGTTCACTTAGACATTTACATGGGAAAATCCTGAAAAAAAATTATATAAAATCAAAGTTTATGTGCCTAAGTCATTAAAGTAAATCTCATTGGAAGTAATTGTTTGACAGAAAATCCAGCTTCTATCTGTTACATCTGTCCCTTTTCCTTTTTAGCTTGTCTGGTAATCAGGTTAGCGATACAGGGCCTCCTTGGTCCTCTTGTTCTATTTGGCCTTATCTAGAGCTATGGAACTTGTTCCCTTCATAATTTAGGGACTATATATGTTAAATGGTCTGGGGATATGTGAAGATCCCCTCTCAGTTGAAAAGGAGCATGGCGGTGTAGATCTTCACTGTTTACTCAGGCTCTGTTAAATAGTTTGGTCTTAACTGTGGTCCTGCTGAACCCGGATATGCCCTGACTGCAAACAGTGTAGATCCATATCAGTTGAAGAAGCCAACTGATCTGGATCTGCACTGTTTGTCATTAAATATGTGAAATTGTATCAACAACTTGGATCAAGAAATCTGATTGACTGAAAATTAGAAGTGGGAATGGCATCTTAATTTATTCAGCATGATAAAGGTTAACATTTTTAATGTTACAGTTAAACAACTTCCATATTTATCGTATTAAAGTATTCTGACAGGCAGACCCACATCAGATGCTGCAGAATGTGGGTCTACATTGTTTGCCACTCTTCCAACAGCAGTTTTTAGACACATAAGTCCTAAAGGCCGCCTGTATTAAGCAATCAGCTGCCTTTAAAAGGCCACTATTTCAGATCCCATTAAAGGCAAAGAAGTGGAAATCTACCTGTATTAAGCAAGCACCTGTCTTTAGTAACCTGTTTTTGGCTTTCCCATAAGTGCTTGCTTAACACAGGTTTGACTGTAGTCAAACCTGTGTTAAGCAAGCACCTATGGGAAAGCCAAAAAACAGGGTTCAAGCCCTGCCAAGGTCAGCAACATTCTTTCATGGAGATTGATCATGAAATATTTTCTACGGTCATTCTCTCCCTTCCGCTGATTCAAGAAGGGCAGTTGTCAGTTTCTGGTGAAAGAATGTGCACAATTCTGGTTAACCGCTTAGAGGACTAAGCCTGCTCAGTAAATGTGTGGTTAGGTAAATTGACCTTGCTCGACATGACCCCATTGGGTTGACTGGGCCGTAAAACCTCAACACAAACAAAATTGACTGTAGTCATTAAATGGACATGATCTAGTTTTAGGACAGGTATGGTGAGGAATTTAGGTGTACTATAAATATGATAGGACCTGTGCAGTAAATAGACCTGTCTGCTGGCAGATAATTCAATGAAATCTGTGAAAAGTAAATATTTCAGAATGTTGTTTGCCATTGTTGTGATTTTCATTTTTAAGGTTAAGGGAAATGGATACATGTAAGAGAGCACTCTAACCTGAAAGTTTTGCTCCCTTTTTAAAGGGAGATCACTCCAGAAAAAACGAAATGCTTCTGCTGTACATGAATTTCTTCTTAAAATGGGCTTCGGTTAAAGCAAAAAAATTGATCCCTAGGAGAAAAAGTCTTTCCTTCAATAGCAATACTCAGTAAAACGGGGAAGCATCCACATGACTGATCAGTGCTGCAGACTTCAGTTCACGAAGTCCTAGATTCAATTCTGTTTATAGAGGCAGAATTGAATTTATGAGTGAATGGTGCTTTATTGCACAAAACCTTTCATTATCACCTCTTCATTAACCCTTCTCATGCTGAATAAATTAAGATGCCACGCCCACTTCCAATTTTCAGCCAATCAGATTACTTGATCTGGGTTTTTGATAGAAATTCACATATTTAATGATACAGTGCAGATCCAGATCAGTTGGCTTCTTCAGAAGCCAACTGATCTGGATCTACACTGTTTGTTAAGACAGGGCATGATGTGTTTAGCAAGAGAAGGGTTAAATAATGTGGAAAGAGAGGTAAAACACCAACTCACAATTATCGTTATCATCATTAATGAAAAACGGAGGGAACTACTAGTAAGAGTAGTTTCCCTCAGAGATGTATCCATTCATGGTTAGAATTGTTTTCTTATCAATAATGTTGGTAAAATATATATTTTGAGCCAGTGCACAACAAAACCTACAACAAGACGTGCGACTGTTGAAGACTCAGACCAGCCTGCCCATCTGTGCAGTCTTATCAGAGTCTTTGCTGATTGCATGTGCCTTCTACAGTCTCCAGGCTATCCAAAGAGGGATAAAAGTGAACCCTTGCCATACTGGGTGGATGTACAGGCTGATGTGAGTCTTTACTAGTCAAACAGATCTTATTGTAGGTTTTGTCATGTGCTGGCCCTTTTTATATTGTGCTGTGTGGTTCATGATTGTACAGTACAAGACAGGGGAATGCAGATAGGACTAGAGGGGTTTCATAACTTCTGGATTGGATTAACTCTGAGCAAATCAAAAGCAAGAAATCATTACTTCCTCACATTGGAATGACACACTTAATTAGATTCTTTTCAGTGATAATAGACAAATATTTTTACAGTGTTTTCATTCCCCTAGTAATTACCACAATAGATATTTACAAAGCTAATTTATTGGGCTTTTATTGACAGTTATCTTCTGTAAGGTTTTTTCTAAACCTGGAGCAAAATATTTGATTCATAATTAGAACAATAGTACACCTGTGTCAAGGAAGAAGGTAACTTTGAGCACATACAAAATGCCTAGGTTTGATGCATTCAGCATACCGACATTACACTCCACAACTTAATCCATTGTTGATTGAATAGACTCTCCCACAATATATATTGGAAGATCTAGAGTCCAGTTTCAATTTTAGGTACGTTTGGCTATGAGATTTACATATTCCTAGAGAAAAATGGCTAAACTATTTGCAAACAGTGGAGACCCTGATCAGACGCCGCATTCTGTGGTCTACACTGTTTGCCAAGTACCCTTTTATGGGTCTCCCGACTACAATGGGTTAAGATATGAAACCGTATCCAGATAAATATTTTTCTTATTTTGCCATGAAAACATATGTTTTTAGGTTATCATTACATAGGTGTAGATAAGAGTGGGTACCAGGTAAACATTTTTCTTATTTTGCCATGAAAACACGTTTTTTTGTAATCATTACATAGGTCTAGACAAGAGTGGGTATCAAGTAAATATTTTTCTTATTTCTCCACGAAAACATATATTGTGGGTGCTCATAAGAAGCACCTCATGAGTGAGCATGTCACTTGGGCATCCAACTTAGACTGGCTTACAGTTTGGCAAGGCCTGCTATTTTTACAGCAGGTAAGGGTAGAGGGGGAATGTTTTTATTTCTTCTGTTTCTTAACTTTAATTCATTTTCCTTTTTCTCCCCTGCACCTCTCTTTCATCCTCTTCTATCTCTTCTGTCTTTCTTCTCCCTTTCTCTGGGAAATGACACAAAATGATGCACAAGAGTTGAAGTGTTGTTAAATCCCAACACAACTAGTCTAATGAGTACCCATAATGTATGTTCCATGGAGAGATCTGGGCCCAGTTGGTCAAAGTGACGTTAGCTTAACGAGCTTGTTAAGGGTCATTTCATTAACTGTTTTAGCGGATTCAATATACAATATTATGATATTGATATTATGATATTTTTTGCTGAAAAAATGTGAGTAGCTTTTGCACTGCAAAAGCTACTCACATTTTTTTCAGCAAAAAATTTCAGCATATTTGCGTATCACTTGTTGTAAATTTTAACTAATCATTAACTGTTGTTAGTTTTGAACAACTGGGCCCAGAAAAATATCAATACTTTTGGATTGAAAAAAACATTTTATCAAGAGCTATGTCATTAGAAGTGCCTTGATGAGCTGCAACTAAAGAGCACCACAACATACCATATTCAACCTAATTACTGCACATACCCTATAAGCGCACAGTCAAGCAATTCCGAAGCCTTCAGATTTAAGCCGGTGTATTTTTGTCTATTTCCTGATAAAGGCATATATCGTGGGTACCCATTTGAATTGCATCGACAAGTCCATGCAATTCAAATGGTACCCACAACGTGTGCTTTTATAAAGAAAATCAGAAAAAAAGAACAAAAAAACCAACAAACATCGCATAAGCATTATTTGATGAGTCTTCAGCATTTTTTTTTTAAGTGTACCTTTAGTATAGGTAGGTACATATTTTACTACAAGTTTTCCCAGTATTTTTGAAAAACCTAAGCACACAGTATGGAAATTAGGTTGAATACAATATGTATTAGTGGAGAAATTAGAAAAAATATCAACACTTTTTTGTTTGAAGAAAGGGCATGACCTTGAGCTCTGCAGTCTCATCAGGGCCTTTATTGTCATTGTTGCATTTTGCAGCATCCGTTGATTCTGTAAATGGCATGTAAATACCATTATGAGTCTGATGGGAAGCACAGGCTGATCTGGGCCTTGGGTGTCCAAATATGCCCAAAGACGCATTTTCAGTAATTTAACCCTAGTCCTGCTGAACCTGTATATACCCTGCCTTTCAAACAGCGTAGATCCAGATCAGTTGGCTTCTGAAGAAGCCAACCAATCTGGATCTGCACTGTTCGCCATGAAGTATGTGAATTTCTGTCAGCAATCTGGATCAAGTAATCTGATTGGCTGAAAATTAGAAGTGGGTGTGGCATCATAATTTATTCAGCACGACAAGAGTTAATTTTGGCTTGGCGTGACCCAGTTTTCCTATTCTTATCCTTGGTATTGTGCACATCATATAGTGATTACTACTCTTCGAGATGATTCAGCTGATGACAAATTGATATTTTTCTTTTTTTTTTTTCTCAGAAAATAGAATTTGACATTTCTTTCAAATTGTCTCCCATGGAAATAATTTGCATGAAATGTCAAAGTCTATTTTCTGTGAAAAATATTTTAAAATATCGTCTGTTGGAATTTTTACCCATCATGCTAAGATTTAAAGAAGGCACAGATGCCAGTAATCATTGAATCAGTTAAGGCACTATTTTCATCCAAAAAGTACTGATATTTTTCTTAGTACTCCCTTAACCCTTAAACTGCCAATCACAACAATTGTCATCTGCTTTGTCATCTGCTTGTGATTTTAAGTCATTTTTGCAAACAGTGTGAACCCAAATCAGACTGCTCCTAGCAGTCTGATCTGGGACCATACTGTTTACCGGTATGCAAAAATAGGTTTGAAAAATTTGCAGAATATTCAGCAGATGACATAAACAGACGACATTTTCAGATGCAGGTTTTCTTGGCATTTTAAGGGTTAAAACATATGTTGTGGGTACTGATTAAGTGCCTCACAAAGGCACTTCTAATGAGTACCCACAATATATGTTTTTGTGAAGAAATAAGAAAAATATTATGTTGATACCCATTCTTAACTGGAGCTATGAGTAATTGTCTTGAAATATGTACTGTTTCCCATTTTATTGCAAACTTCCAGCTATTCTAGCATGCTGTGGGATTTTAAGGGTGGAGAAGAAATAAAGAAATCGTAAATGCTGTTTCTTTTATTGACAAAGCATAATTTATCATATATTCAGCCAAATTTTGACTCATTATGCAGGGCTTAAGATAAGAAATGTATTATAGCTCCAGACAAAGAGAAAATTGAAGGAATAATGCAGGATATTTTTTGTTACAGTCAAATTTAAGATAACCCTTCTCTTGCTGAACACGACATGCCCGTTTTAGCAACCAGTGTAGATCCAGATCAGTTGGCTTCTGAAGAAGCCAACTGTTCTGGATCTGCACTGTTTGTCATTAAATATGTGAATTTCTGTCAAAAACCCTGATCAAGTAATCTGATTGGCTGGAAATTTGAAGTGGGCGTGGCATCTTAATTTATTCAGCATGACAAGGGTTAAAGGCCACCGGTTTTAAGCAGTCCCCTATTAGGAGGCAACATTATTGCTACATGTTTTGGTTCTCTTAAAAGCCAATTCTAATGCACTCACGTATGTAATGCGACATCTGATTGGATAACGTTAAAAAATTTGCGATGGTATATTCTGCGATATACTGTCGCAAATCCGACGTCATCACGTAACGTCGCTTATCATTGGCTGGCATTTGGTTTTACGCAGCTCACAGCACTTGTCGTTTTGTGCAAACAGTACATTTTTTCAATAGAAAAAATGAATAAATGCATTAGAATGGGGATAACTGCATCAAATTTGTCATTTGGGGAGGTAAATCGGCGGTTTTACGGTCACAAATTACGTTTTACGGCTCCGCTGATGTGTCGCCGTAAAACGAAATTTCCAACTGTAAAACTGCCGATTTACCTCCCCAAATGCCAAATTTGAAAGCAGTTATCCCCTAAATATGTGTAAATTTATGTGTTTTAAGCAAACATTTTTTGGTTCCCTTAAAATTCAAATAAGTGTAAATTTACCTATATTAAGCAAGTATCTGTCATGCAACCATCTTTTGGCTTTTCTTTAGGTCCTTGATTAACACAGGTTTGACTGTAGATTTGCACCAAAACGTATTTTGTGGGTACTCAAAAATTATCCGCCAAATATTTTCTTTTGTCTGAACCTATAGTATTTGCATTACAGGTATTATTTTTCTTATTTTTCCACAAAAACATACATTCTTACAACTCATTATAATCATCTCTAAATCAGTCAAGAATATTTGTTATTGTGAAAACATGAGAAAAAAGGTATTAATATATTATTTTCATCTCCATTATTTTAACTTCTTTACCCTGTCTTGTGTCAGTGGTTTTAATCATAGAACAGTATTAAAGATGATTTATGAAACTTCCATAATTGACACTGATGGCATGAAATAGTGATGTCTGGCAATGAGAAATATAAAAATATATAATATGGCATCTATGACTCTTTAAGAGTACTTTGGAGGCACACAAGGGGACAGGTATAAATTGGTACCTGTGATCAGTGAAGAGCCTGATTGGCCTGTGATTCTGCATAGTGTGGTTATATAGTCTTCACTTCTTCACTGTTTGAGAAGCATCCAGGTGATTGAGCGGTTGGCATACCTGACTGGATCATAAAGCCCTGGATATGAATCCCGTTAGAGGCTGCATTTAACTTAAGATTGTACGGCGCTTTATCACACAGAGCCTTTCTTTATCACCCCTTCTTCCTCTTGATATGACTTAAATAATGTTGAAAGGGACGTAAAATCAAATCATCATTATCTTCACTGTTTGCTGTGTTTACTCACCGGGGTCTACATGTGCAAACTGGTCAGGATAATAATATACTCATGCTGATCAGTACCATTCCACCTCAGCTCCAGATGTAATATGGTAATTTTAGTGACAATTTTGGATAATTATTTCTGTACTAAAACATGTCTTGTAGGTATGTCTTTGAATAGCCTGACAGAGGCAGTTCCAATGAGTACCTACAAGGTATGTTTTGATGCAAACATAACAAATATTACATTGCTTTAGATAACAGGGATATCAATATGTTGTGGGTACTTATTAGAAGTACCTTGGACAGGCACTTCTGATGAGTACCCACAACAAATGTTTTCTTGGAGAAATATGAAAAATATCTGTACATATACTTTTCAGTTGTAAAACATGTCATCTAGAACTATGATATTATCTTCTGAATATTCATGTTTCCTGGAGCTCTGACCCCTTGCATGGCCTCCTTACAGCCTTACAAATTATGATACCAACATGGATGAGAAAGTGTGATTGAGTCACATTATTACAGGGCATCAGTATTGAAAATGATATTTTTTTCTTATTTGCATTAAAACATAGGTTCTGAGCACTAAGAGAACTTCCTCAAAGAAACAATTTGAATTAGTACCCATATTGCACAGAAGAACCTCAAAGCTTGAACACCGATTATTAGTTTTTTGGCCTCATTCATGGCTAGTTGGAACTTGTTTTTGAGTCCCCATGAAATTCTTTCAAAATCACAAGAAAACAAATATTTAGGGAAATTTTCTTATTTTGTCATGAAATTATATCAGTGCTTGCACTAACTGTCAAAATCAGGACGTCCTAGGACTTCCTAGCTCCAATATCTGGAAGTCCTGGTGATCAACTTTTTTCACTCACTTTCAGAAATTCAACCTCAATATTCTTAAACTCTCATTCATGGAGTAAAACCGCCATTGTTAAGCTAAGTAACACATAAATTCATTCTAAATTTTATAAAAATAACTAAATATCTTTAAAAGTTGGGAGTCCCAGACTTCCTGACATTGATTTTTGGAAGTCCCAGGGCAATTTTTGGGAGTCTCTGACTCCCAGACTTCCCGTAATACAAGCACTGTTGTATGTTGTGTGTACTCATTAGAATTGCCTCATCAAGGTGATTCTAATGAGTACACTCAAAATACAATTATTGTGTAGAACATCGAAAAGATTTTCCTAAATTATCACTGTTTGCTTCCTGAATTGGTGCCATGATTAACTGTCAGTAGCTCGAACTACCCATATCTGAAACAAATTTCCAAGGTCCCAAAGATGTTCAAGCCATTGAAGTTTGACTGTGTTCAAAAGATTCTAATGAGTAACAGCATTGTAATTAGACATTTCTAACACTTACCCACATTGGTACTCAGCATGACTCCTCCACAGCATGTACTTAACCACACACATATGGATAATGGTTCATTTCCTTTAGACAAACATTACAAGTTTACCTTTAAAATATACAGGTAAAAATAAGTATGCAATGCTTATCTAACCTTTACCATTCGATTTTCATCTGTGCATTTGCTTTTGTGATCAGCCACTTTTGCGGAGGAGTCAGTTGGAATGACCACCAAACTAGTACTGAGACGTTTCAAATTCTAATAAGTACACACAGTGTACCCAGTGAGCTGATTCTAATTTGTACCCACACTGTACTCAGACACTTAATGAATACCTACATAATTACATAGTGAAACAATGGTAATGAGTATTCACATTGTATTCAGTGAGAGCATCGTAATGGGTACCTACATTCTTTTCAGTAAGATGCTTCTAATGAATATGCCTATTATATAGACACATTGTACTCAGCACATCTATTCTAATAGCCCTGGTCCTGCTGAACCCGAATATACCCTGTCTTCGCAAACTGTGTAGATCCAGATCAGTTGGCTTCTGAAGAAGCCAACTGATCTGGATCTGCACTGTTTGTCATTAAGTATGTGAATTTGTATCAACAACCTGGATCAAATAATCTGATTGGCCAAAAATTTGAAGTGGGTGTGGCATCTTGATTTATTCAGGAGGACAAGGGATAATACCTACACTCTACTCACATTCTACCCAGACAGTTCTAATGAGTTCCCTCATTGAGCTCAGTATTTTCCCATCCCTTAATACCTTGGATTGTATTAAATGAGATGATTCCAATGAGTAATCACATTGCAGTTAGATAATTCCATTGTGTACAAATATTGTACTTAGAGAGACGGTTCTAATTAATACACATTATACTTCATGAGATAATCCTAATGAGTGCATATTGCACATATGCTATCCTATATGGGATATTGTTCTGAGGAGCAAACATTTATACAGAGTGGAGTGGTTTAATGTACACCCATATTGTACTCCGTTCTAATGACCATACTATCTCATTCTACTCCTTGAGATGGCTCTTGTGAGAACATACATTGTACTCAGTGAGATGGGTTATATGTACTCCATAAGATTTCTTATGAATACTTACATTGTACTGAGATGGTTCTAATGAGTGCACAAATTGCATTCCATGAGTAGGTTTCCATATGTACCTTTTTGTACCCGGTGAGATGGTTCTACTGAGCTCTCTTATTGTATGCCATGAGATGATTCACATAAGTACCACATTTTACTTACTGAGATTGTTCTAATGACTATCCACATTGAACTCACTGTGACAGTTTTTAATTACACACATTGTACTCAGTGAGGCAATTCTAATTAGTGCCCACATAGTATGTTTTGATGCAAAAAGAAGCCTAAAAGTTATCCACTGTTATCAGTTTTAGTGGAGCTTAGTTATTAGAAGAGCGTTGTCATTGATATATTGCATGCACAGGTCAACACAGTTTAAATAGGATCATAGCTGTTTGCTACAGAATATCCATATTTAGCCTAAAATGTCTTACAGTCATGCCTGAGCAAACAGTGTATACTCAGATCTCGAGAGCTGTTTGATCAACATTTTTGCCTGCTGGTCTGATGGCTGAGTGTGGATTTATGCTATTCGTATTGTTTATTTGTTTGTGTTAAGGTTTCACGGCCCAGTCAACCCAATGGGGTCATGTCGAGCACAGTCAGTTTACCTAACCACATGTTTACTGGGCAGGCTTAGTCCTCTAAGCAGTTAACCAGTATTGTGCACATTCTTTCAGTAGAAACTGACAGTTGCCCTTCTTGAATCAGCGGAAGGGGGAGAATGACCATAGAAAATATTTCATGATTAATCTCCACGAAAGAATGTTGCCGACCTCGGTGGGGGTCGAACCTGCAACCTCCAGGTCTCCAGTCAGACACGCATCCAACTGAGCCATTGAGGCAGGCTACTTTTCATATTGTGCTGTGATCTTTCAGCATTGAACCACTCAGCTGTGAATACTAGGGGTATCCAAAAAATATCAATACTCATTTTTGGGTTAACTGCTGAACCTGGATATGTCCCATCTGCAATCAGTGTTAAGGGTTAATATCTAGAGCTATGATATGTATGTGTATAATAATGTTACTCATCTGCCTTAGCTTTATACCTTATTCATTCTAATTACCTCACATACCCCTATAAGTGTACAGTATTCATTTTAACACCACAGTAATTTTATCCAGGGCCCAGTTGTTCAAAGCATCATTAGCTTAACAAGCTCGTTAGTGGTCAAAATGTTAACTGTTCTAGAAGTATAATATCTAATTCACAGGTATTTTTGCTGACATAATGTGAGTAGCTTTTGCAAATGCAAAAATATTAGTGTATACGCCATATTAAATGATCAAAGTTTTAACGATACGTTAACTAACGACATCGTTAGTTTGAACAACTGGGCCCAGGTCTTCATAAAAGCATATATTGTGAGTACACTTTAGAATTGCTTCAACCTCATTGCGGCAGTTGATGCTTAGAATGCTGGGTAAAAATCTCAGCAAATGACATTTTGAAATACCGTATTTGAACTAATTACTGCACATACCTTTATAAGTGCACAGTCATGCAATTTCGTAGTCTTCAGGTTACAGCCGATGTACTTTTTTTGTCTACTCCTTCATAAAGGCATATTATAAGGGTACCCATTTGAATTGCATCGACTGGTCAATGCAGTTCAAATGAGTACCCATAACACATGCTTTTGTAAAGAAAATTAGAAGAAAAAACAAAAAAACATCGCATAAGCATTATTACATAAGTCCTTTGCGGATATTTTTTTTTTCTTAGTATAGATGTTTACTTACTTGACCAAAGCTTTCCCAGTAATTTTGAAAAACATAAGCGCACAGATTGGTAAATAGGTTGAATACAGTAGTTTCCTTTTCTCCCCTGGACATTCGACATTTCAAGCAACATCAGCCTTTGATGGTTGACCACTACCCTCCCACAAATCAGCCTGGGGGATCGAAACCAAAGCTGCACCAGGGATAATCTAGAAACAAACTTTAGTGACGATAAGGCATTTCTAATGAGTATACACATTCTGTCCTTTTATTAAGAAACCGGAAAAAATATTACATAAGTATCAATAAATACTCACCTTAAGTTGTTGTCCACTGATCTTTTAAATGTGCCCTTATATTTACCAGGGCCCAGTTGTTCAAAGCGTTGTTAGCTTAATGAGCTCATTACGGGTCATTTCATTAACTGGTTTAGCGGATTCAATATACAATATTCTGATATTTTTTGCTGAAAAAATGTGAGTAGCTTTTGCACTGCAAAAGCTACTCACATTTTTTCAGCAAAAATTTTAGGATATTGCGTATCACTCGATGTAAATTTTAACGAATCATTATCTAATGACTTTGTTAGATTTGAACAACTGGGCCCAGGAATTCTTCAAAGTTATTATTGAAAAACCTGACCATATTTTGTTGTAGTTGCCCTAAGTACTGATACAGATGGGCCTGAGCAAACATTGAAGACGCAGAATGGTGTCTGCTCAGGGTCTGCACTGTTTGTTACTTATCCAACATTATTTTTTAAATGTCAGCTGGTAGTAAAATGGAGGTGTTCATATTTGAGGATAAATATGATATGGAATTATGGTGACATTTATCATTATGAAAACATGCCTATTCAAATATATAGAAAATTTCACCTCCAAGAAAACTGAAAATTTTCAGATCAAAACTCTGATATTTTTCATATTTCTACTCAAAACATAGATTGTGGGTACTTGTTAGAACTGCCTCGCCAAGGCTGTTCTAACAGGTACCGACAATCTATGTTTTTGAGCAGAAATAAGAAAAATAATGTATACCCCTGTAAACCCCAGTTTTACTATATAAAAGTGGGGTTTAAAGGGGTCAAAATTATGTAGGTATATTTTCATTATGTATGGCAAATAAAAGAGGATGAATATGGTAGTGATATATAGAGCCACAACTCCAGATAAGACTAATATCAGAATAAGTGTTTTTCCTACTTCTACATAAAGATGATCAAGCACTATCATGAGAAAAGGTATTGCCAGGGCATATGTAAATAGTAAAGATCCACTTCTTCCAGCAGTCACACAAACTGATTATGGTCTTTACTGTACATTGGCATATTCGACAGTATTCAGTGTCCAATGCCACAAAGGCCTTTATCAGATTGTGCAGATATGCAGGCTGGTCTGGGTGTTCACTGTTCACATATGCCTACAGAAAAAAACACACATTGTGAGTATAGAATACCCAAATTGACCTCTACATTAAATATTCATAAGGATACTTAACCCTTGTCCTGCTGAACCTGGATAGACCCTGCTTTTACAAACAGTGTAGATCCATATCAGTTGGCGTCTGAAGAAGCCAACTGATCTGGATCTGCACTGTTTGCCATTCAGTATATGAATTTATGTCAACCATCTGGATCAAGTTACCTGACTGGCTGAAAATTAGAAGTGGGTGTGGCATCTTAATTTATTCAGCATGACAAGGGTTAATATTTTAGGCATGTCAGTCAGAAAATCCTGCATTCCACTTGAAACAGTAAATTGCTCACCTGTATGGTTAACCATTAAAATACTAAGCAAATTTGCAGCATATGACATTATAAAATTGCTTTTGTTATTTTTCAGAGAAAATAAGACTTGATATTTAAGGTGGTTCACATGAATGTCAAGCTGTTTTGTCCCCCACCATACTGTTTGAGATAATTTGATAATATTTAATAGGGACATATATCAGGTCAAGTAGGAGTGTTGCATGCAAGAAGGACAACTCTTGCTCTCTACTTGTTCTAATTATCTCCCCTGAACAAATACCTAAGCCAAATCCTTGTGCACTCCATATCTTCTTAATGGTTTGAAATATCTTGATAATATTTGGTAGAGGCAAAGATAAGGTGTCTCGTTCAAGAAAGTCAACTCTTACTTTCTTCATTATGTCCTTATCTCCCCTGAAACAGGCCATAACTCCCACACTGTTTGAGATATTTGATAATATTTGGTAGGGACATATATCAGGTCAAGTAGTAGTGTAACATGCAAGAGGGACAACTCTTGCTTTGTTCTTTTTTCTAGATTGGATAAAAATTGTATTTTTGGATGAGTTTTCTGTCCTTTAAAATAGTAATGTTTGGGCAGTTGGGCATGGTGCTAGGTTTACCTTTTGGTTAACCTTTTTTCAGAGTGATAGGTTACCTTTATTCTTCAGTGTAAAACCCGTTCATAATGCCTTCATAATGCCGTTAGGCATTTTTCTTGTACTATCTTTAGTCAGCTAACCAGTGTAGGATAAGAATTTCTATCCCAGGGTAAAATCCAGGATTTTCTTATCTGGTGTGCACGAAATAAATTCTCTGAATTTACTTGGAACAAAAAATCAAAGTGTCATCTGATGTAGTTGTGATTAGCACTTCAAAGGTTCACCCTTGTCCTGCTGAATAAATTAAGATGACACGCCCACTTCTAATTTTCAGCCAATCAGATGATTTGATCTGCATTGTTGCTATCAATTCACATAGTTAATGGCAGACAGTGCAGATCCAGAGAAGTTGGCTTCTTCAGAAGCCAACTGATCTGGATCTACACTGTTTGTGAAAGCAGGGTATATCCGGGTTCAGCAGGACAAGGGTTAATTAACACCTTTCTATGCATTGAAGTATGCTTGTAAATATTATAATCAGAAGGTCAAAGTGACAGGTCAATTTTGTTGTTCTATACAAGTTAGAATGGCCTCCCAGCTCTGTTTGGTACCTCAAGTTGTGTTTTTGAGAAGCAACAAAAATATTTAGCTGGGCTCAGTTGTTCAAAACTAACGATATCGTTAGTTAACATATTGTTAAAACTTTGATCATTAAATATGGCATATACGCTAATATTTTTGCTGAAAAAATGTGAAATAAAAGCTACTCACATTTTTTTAGCAAAAATAACTAAAAATTAGATATCTTACTTACTAGAACAGTTAACATTTTGACCACTAATGAGCTTGTTAAGCTAATGATGCTTTGAACAACTGGGCCCCGGATATTAGTCTTATCTGAACCACTGTACAACAGCATTAAATATTAATTAAATACTGTTTGAGCCATGCCATGGAATGTGTGCTTTTGAGGCATATGCATATGCGAACAGTCAAGGTACATATAAGTCTTGCATGTCTGTGCAGTCTCACCAAGGCCTTTGCCATCCTTTGATATAGTCTACAAAGGTGTTCATGATTCTGTAGCAGACTACCAAGGCTGTGTTGACTCTGATCAGCCTGTGTGGTGGCTCAGCGTCGCACATGCCCCAAAGGTCATTTTCACATGGTAAAAGACAAACAGTCTTTGCATTGCCAAAGTTACTTATTATACAGTAATACATATGCATGTTTTTTCGCCAATACTTCCCCAAGGGAACAACTCATCACTATTAACATACTTTAAACACACACACACACACACACATACATTTGATACTTAATGTTAGAAAATGTTCTGTATGCTGTATGCAAACAGTGGAGGCCATGATCAGCCTGCTCTTGCACCCAGTCTAATCAGAGCCATCTCTGTTTGTTGATACATTCTTAAGTATCCATTGATTCTGTAAAATGCAAAGAAAGCTCTGTTCAGACTGTACAAATGCCGATCTGGAACTTCATTGCTGGCGTATGGCACACTGGTAAGAACTTTTTTTTTTTAAATATAATCATAGATCCAGATAAGAATGGGTATCAGGTAAACAGTTTTCTTATTTCTCGACAAGGTACTCATTAGAAGCACCTTACTGATCTAATGAGTACCCACAATATATGTTTTTGCTGAGAAATAAGAAAAATAAAAATACTTTTTGGTCAAAAAAAGCGCCTTATCAAGAAAAAAGTGCCTTATCAAGAGCTATATTTATACCTTACAACAGAAATACAGGTGCACATATACCATATTTACCGTAAACATTCAGATAAACAGGCCTAGGCAAACAGTGCAGATCCAGATCAGATGCCTCAGAATGCATATTTGTGGTAAATACGGCTCTCCTTAAAGGCTGTCCAGACAGACCTAGCCTCACAAAAACTGAAGTTTAAAGGCTTTATATTCCTCAAAAATAGACATTTTTAATCCAAGAACGGTTTAATGAATTGATATATATATATGATCATAAAATGTGGCATCGGACAGCCTGCAGATGTTCAGTAATGTTAGTCTTTCGTTTTTGAACAGGATCAAAAATGAAATGATTTTTATTGTATCTCTGAAATTAATTTAGAGATACAATAAAAAAATCATTTCACTTCAAGCACCAGAGACTAACTGAAATTTTACAGGCTATCAGGTGCCTCATCTTATGATTGTATGAATACCACATACGTATCAATTTATGAAACCTTTCTGGGATAATAAAATGTCTATTTTTCAAGGAATATGGAGACTTTAAGATAAGCAACATCATCTATTAACCCTGGTCCTGCTCAACCTCGATAGGCCCTGCCTTTGCAAACAGTGGAGATCCAGATCAGTTGGCTTTTTCAGAAGCCAACTGATCTTGGTCTGCACTGTTTGCCATTAAGTATGTGAATTTGTATACAACCATGATCAAGTAACCTGGTTGGCTGAAAATTAGAAGTGAGCATGGCATCTTAATTTATTAAGCATGACAAGGGTTAAGATATAGCATTTCAGCAGATGACATTTGAATTCATTTTTCTTATTTTTGCCAGAAAAAAAGCTTTGACATTTCATGCAAATTGTCTCATTTGGAGACAATTTGTGTGGAATGTCAGAACCTATTTTCTGAGAAAAATAAAATCAATTTGTCGTTTGCTGATGGTAAAGGTTAAATTCATCAGGCACAGACTGGATATTTGTTTTTAAGTTTGATAAATGAAACATAATATTAAATTACTTATCTCCAGACAGTTTTTTAAGTCTGACCTCTTACATTAAATCAGTCTTTTTTATGTGTATTTGTTTTTTCTTTTTGCTTTACAAAGTTTATCTAGTCTGGTTCTTGCATCTTGTATTTGTGTTCAGGGCAGTTAAAATCTTGGCTTTCTGGATAAAAATATTAGCAGATGCTATAAAATATTTTTCTGTTATTTTGATTGGGGTTTTCCCAGAAAGTTGGGCCTGACATTTAATGTGAACCATCACAGAAGAAGAGGATCTTTTTTATGCCCCCAACTTCAAAGAAGCCAACTTCGAAGAAGTTGTGAGGGCATAATTTTGCTTTTGGCTTTTCAGTTTCTCTGTTTGTCTGTTCCTCTGTTTGTCCATCCATACGTCATGCTTTTGAGACCGCTCATATCTTTGGAACCATATACATGTATGCTTGGACTTTAAGATTTCATATATGCTTTGCATATGAAAAGTTGGCAGACCCATATTTTTTTCCTGTCTGTCAGATTCTTCAGACTATGGCATTTTAGCAAATGAAAATTTTGTAATCAAAATACCTTAGGAACCACTGGAATTAGGAAGCAATGTGTAGATGACTTGATTAAATTTTGGTGAATATTTATATTATTTGATCAAATTATGCCCCCTTTTGAGACTTAGTTATTTTAGCATAGGAAAATATTGTAAGCAAAATATCTCAAGAACCCCTAGAGCTAGGTTCATGAAATTCTGCAGGGAACCAGGGATCATTGTGTACATGACCTGAATAATCTTTGGAGAAATTTTATAAATATTCATCTAAATTATGCCCCTTGCTGGCCTTGGTGGCTCAAGCAGATGCGGGTCTGAGTGGCGATCAGGAGGTTGCTGGTTCGATCCCCACTGGGTCCAGCAAATTCTTTCTTGGAGATTGATCATGAAATATTTTCTATGGTCATTCTTTCTTCCCCGCTGATTCAAGGAGGACAGTTGTCAGTTTCTGGCGAAAGTGTGCACAAGTATTGGTTAACTGCTTAAAAAACTAAGACTGCCTATTAAAAAGGTGTGGTTAGGTAAACTGACCATGCTCGGCATGACCCTAATGGGTTGACTGGGCTGTAAAACCTCGACACAAACAAAACTAGAGCAAGTCAATGGTGCACCATTGCATATCTCCATGTACATCAAAATTCCAAATGCATTCCTCCAGTCTTCATCTGTAGGGCTTTTACCTGTGACAGTTTCAAGGTTCTAGTTGAAAAAGCCTAGACAGAGTTGTGTGACAATAAAAAAAAAAAAGGACCCAAAATCCTACTTTTTGACCTCTGGTGACCCCCAGACATGCCCCCGGGGCAAAGGTTTTGCACCACTATATTATATTCTTCATTAACTTTGATTTGATATGCAACATGTACAAATGGATTTTGAACTCTTTGTGGCCTAACTCACCCTGGCCCTGCCCCCAGGGGTTACATTAAAAATCCAAATGTGTTTCTCCAGTTCTCATCCATAGGGCTATCACCTGTGAAAGTTTCGAGACTTTAGCATAAATTATCTAGGAGGAATGGTGTGACATTACAGAGAGACTTACGGACAGATAGACAGGGATATCACAATATCCCTGCTTTTTCTTTGAAAGTGCAGGGATAATTGGCACTTTTCTAACCTCTCCACTGGAGACAATTTGCATGAAATGTCAAAAGCTGATTTCTCGGAAAAATAAAAAAAAAAGTATTTCAATATGTTGTCTGCTGAAAATTTTACCCAGAGTGCTAAGCCTTTAGGGTTTCTGCTCTTTCAGTCATATCACAATAGTGTCAGCTTAACTCTTCCCTGCTAGTGGCGATTTTTGTCATCTGCTGATACCTTTGCAAACAGTTTGGACCCAGATCAGGCCCGACGAAACCTCGGGCCTGATCTAGATGCAAACTGTTTGACACTCTTATGGCATTCCTGAATCTTTTTTTTTTTTTTTTTTGAAAAAGGTTATTTTAAAAAAAAATCCAAACGACAAAAAAGCATGCAAAATTACCCAGCATACAGAGTTAATGCTCATAGTTATGGTGCTCTCTCACTGAAATACCATGTTCCAGACACGTGCATGGAAAAATGCATGGAAAAATAATAGATAAAACAAATCAGAATATCATCTGCTGTTTACGGGGAAGAGACAAACTGAAAATACAGTCAGTAGCGCTCTTCTACATATAGTGCAATTCAGCATCATCACGAAAACATGCCTATATAATTTTGACCCCTTAAACCCAATTTCTATATAGTAAAACTGGGGTTTACAGGGGGTATACATTATTTTTCTTATTTCTGTTCTAAAACATATACAGCGAAACTCGTTATCTCGAACTTGCTTATTTCGAATTACCGCTTATCTCGAAGTGAAAATCTGGTCCCTGTTTTAACATGAAACTATGACAACAGGTAACAAAATAATGTGGAAAAGAGGAGAAATTGCTCCTCAGGAGCAATTTCTCCTCTTTTCCACATTATTTTATATACATATTTCTAACTTCAGGAGTAAAATTACATATTCATTTGTTAAATGTGGTTGTTCAATTTATTGTTTTCCTCACTCTCTCAACTCTGATATGTCGAACTACGGATATCTCGAAGTGTTTCAGTGAGTCCCTTGGAATTCGAGATAACGGGAGTCGACTGTATTGTGGGTACTCATTAGAGCTGCGAGTGAGGCAGCTCTAACAAGTACCCACTATCTCTGTTTTGAGCAGAAATATGAGAAATAGCAGTTTTTTTATCTGAAAATTTTCACTTTTTGGAGGTGAAATTTTCTATATATTTGAATAGGCATGTTTTCATAATGGTTCGTGTAGCAATATTATTTTTAGTCAAGACATTTCTGTTGCTGTATACATTGTAGATATAAAACAACAACAACAACAAAAATTATTGCATAAAAAGCAGTGTCACACATTATTAACAGCCGTGCATTAACCAGTGAAAAGCCGTGTGTTAACAAGTCAATTCACACGCTGTTAATGCATGGCTACGCAACTTTCAATATGTTCATACCAGGGCCACAGATTTGCTGCCGTTATGAGATGTGTACTGCCCGGCCCTAGAACGAGCGTAGTCAGTGGAAATTACGTTCGGGAGACCTCGGTGAAAAGGCGAAACAAAATAGTGCAAGTAATAATGCGAAATGTAGCAAATTTTTCAGTTTTTAAGCAATAATAGTGATTGAACATGGTTTTTCAATGCATTAACAATCGCCAGGTCCCTTGGGAGGTGTTGAAAACCGCGGCCTTCGGCCTTGGTTTTCAACACCTCCCACAGGACCTGGCGAATGTTAATGTATGAAAACCCATGTTTGATCGCAATATTGTGCAACAACTGCCAGTTTTACAGTTCATTTGCTGCAGTTTCATTCCACATGCATAAGAAAATCATAAAAACCTTTGAAACTGACAGCCAAAACAAATATTTGCAGAGTATGATATACACCACAACCTCTTTATAACACTATTCTTTGGGTCCAAAGCATAAACCATGTTAGTTATACAACCGTGTTGTATCCAAACAAAAATGTATAGATTATATAGAAAAAATGACTATTTATGGTCATTTTTCTATATAATCTATACATTTTTGGGATCCATCTTTGAACCATGTGTTATCCAAAACCGTGTTATAACACACCGTGCTATAAAGAGGTTAATGTGTATAAATGAGACTGTTTTTTTACAGACTGTTCCATGAACACCCTTTCATTTGGAATTTTTGTTGATTACCCATTTTCAAAATAATGTGCATGAACTTATTCAAATTCAAAAAGTGAGAGACTATTTGAGATATTTATTAAAGGCTGAAAGAGTTAAAATTATATAGTTTCAATTTGTCTCAGAAACCAAACATTAGGGCACAACACTTGCCATTTTTCTAACAAATTTTCTACCCGAAATTTTTAGCAAAATCGTTATCAGGGTAGTTGCCCAAGATCCATTGTGATCATATATGCCTTAAGAATTATTTACACTACATTATTGGACAGACATCTGAGCAAAGTATGTAGACATAGAACAAACTGCTACCAAAAAGTAGTTTAATCAGGGTCAGCCAGTATAAAAACTTTCATGGGTGGCAACTCTGCCAAAATATCTTGTCCCCCTCTTACTCTAAATTGAGGAATTTGGACACAGGAAAGAAAACAGGAAGGCTTGACATTTCATGTGAATTGTTAGGTCTTATTTCTCTGAAAAATAAATTAAAAAAAAAATGTATATATAAAAATGTTGTCTGCTACAATTTCGTTTGGCGCATTAAGGGTTACAGTGCATCATCAACTGTGTGTGGAATTTTAACCCTTAAAGTGCCAATCACAACAGCAGCAGACAACATTTTGAAATAATTTTTTTTTTTATTTTTCAAAGAAAACAAGTCTTGATATTTCATGTGAATCGTCTGCTTGGCAGACGATTCACATGAAATATCAAGACTTGTTTTCTTTAAAAAATTAAAAAAATAAAAATAAATGTCGTCTGCTACAAATTTTGCTTGGCGCTTTCAGGGTTAATGTATTTTACTCATTGATAACTCATAACTTAAAAGTGCATCAGATAACTTGTGTGGAATTTCATTGTGTTTTACTGATTGCGATCAGGTAATAGCTTTTATTGGTTAGAAATTGTATTCAGGGGGTGGAAACGTATCTGGAAACCGCTTTTGAATATGAGTATGTTCATGCCTGGCTGTAGATAAGCATAGTAAAATATTTTGCCAAAGCACAGATCTAATGTGATAACTGAGGTATAACATCACAAATATTTCTCAAAGAAAACATACATATACTTTGGGGTACTCATTAGAAGCACCTCAGTGAAGCACTTCTAATGAGTACCTACAACATTATGCTTTCATGAAGAAATAAAGAAAAATATTAGTGCTTTGGGCAGAAAAGTGTACCTTATCAATAGAGCTATGATTATTAACGGTAATAATTTGAGATCATTTTTGTGGTGCTCATTAGAATCGTCATTTGGATATACAGTCAACTCTCGTTTATAATCTCGGTCCAAGAGTCACTCTCTGAAATACTTTGAGATATCCCTACCTTGACATATCAGATTTGCAGAATTGAGGAAAAAATAAATCAAACAACCACATTTCACAAATGAATATGTAATTTGACTCCTGAAGAGAGATATATTGAAAATATTGTGGAAAGGAGGATTTCTCCTCTTTTCCACAATATTTTGTTACCTGTCGTTAGATTTTTAGTTTAAACAGGGACCAGATTTTCACTTTGAGATAAGCAGTTATTCGAGATAAGCGAAGTTGAGCATAGCTACAGATAAGAGGGGGTATCCACATAATATTTTTCTTATTTCTTGACGAATACATATGTTGTGGGTACTCATTAGAAGCGCCTTACTGAGGCGCTTCTAATGAGTACCCACAACATATGTTTTTATTGAGAAATAAGAAAGATATCAACATTTTTCGAATGAAAAAAGCGCTTTATCTGTTGCTATGGTTGAGATAACGAGAGTAGACTGTATTCTACAGTAACCAGCAATTCTTTAGTTGGCAACGAGGCCTTTGATCAGGCAGAACAAATTTGCATTTTATATATAATATATATAAAGGCCCTTTTCTCTGTATGATTCACATTCCTATCACCTGATGTAGGTTCAAGAAATGATGTATTGTTTTGTGAAATGGTTTGCATTCAGAAAGCATCCCTTTTAGCTTTTTCACCCCTGAGTCCGAAGTGGATTCTGCCTTCCAAAAATTATAGCAGAATAACAAACAAATGTAGATCTTGATGAGACATTTTCTTATGAGCCATCCCATCTGAATTTACAATGTTTGCAAATTTACTTATTTTAAAAGGTTCAACCATTTAATCGCAATTTCAGCAGACATTCATTTTTATGCCCCCATCTTCGAAGAAGTTGGTAGAGCATACTGCTTTGGGCTTGATCATGTGCCTGTTTATCTGTATGTCACGTTTTTTCTTTTAAGTAAAATATCTAAGGATCCACTTGAGTTAGACTTATGAAATTTTGCAGGTAGTTTGGAACCAATGTGTAGATGACCTGATTAAATTATGGTGAACTTAAGATTACTTTTATCAAAGTTATGCCCTTTTTCAATTTTGGCATTTTAAAAAAGATTTTGTATCGACAAGCACATACTTGGGGGCATAGTGTTTTACTAACATGTTTCTAATTTTTTTTCAGAGAAAATAATGATTGACATTTCAAGATAATCATCTGCTATGCAGACAATTCACATGAAATGTCAAGCCTTATTTCTCTTAAAAAAAAAGAAAAAACAAAAGAAAAAAGAAAACAATTTCAAAATGTTTTCTGTTATAATGCATGGCCCATAGGTCTAAATAAGAGTGGGTATCGGGTAAATATTTTTCTTATTTTTTCTGCAAAAACATATGTTATGGGTACTCATTGGAAGTGCCTCACTGAGGCACTTCTAATGAGTACCCACAACATATGTTTTCATGGAGAAATAAGAAAAATATCAATACTTTTGGATTGAAAAAAGCATCTTATCAATTAAGAGCTATGATGGCCTTATAAGGGTTGGCATTCATCTTGAATGTGCATCTATAAGACAGAGTGGGATCCATGCTTTTTGTCATTGTATGTATTGCTATGTAAGAATGTTCTTTGTGTATGCTGACATGTCGATTCTTTGCAGCCAAGGGGCACAGTTGCCTGTAGAAATATGTGGCTTGATGACAGCCGGTTTTTGTGTAGCACTGCTGAAATGATATTGTTGCATAGTGTTCAGTGTTGGCAGCAATACTAATCATTCTGGCATATGTGCTTCAAGATGCATGTCTCTGATTACCGTTTTAAACCTAATTACTGCACCATGCGCTTGGGTTTTTCATAATTACTGGGAGAACTTGTAGTAAAATATATATCCACCCACTAAAAATAGGCATTAAAAACAAGTTCAGCAAATGACATTTAATGGTGTTTACGTGATGGTTTGTGTTTTTTTCTCTTTTTGATTTTCTTTCTAAAAGCATATGATGTGGGTACTCATTTAAATTGCATCAACAAGTCCATGCAATTCAAATGGGTACCCACAACATATGCCTTTATAAAGAAGTGGACCTAAAGTACACTGGTTGTAATCTGAAGACTACGGAATTACTTGACTGCACTTATAGGGGTAGTTGCGGTAATTAGGTGGAATACGGTAAGTTGTAAAAATTCCAGATTCCTGTCTAGCTCCAATTAACCCATTAATGCACAATGGACTCTTTTACCTCAGTTTTTTGTCAAGTTCATTTTCAGTTTTAGTGGTATCTGATTTATTTGTTTTTGTTCATAGCTGTTTTTAAAGACATTCCTGTCTTTAATGCAAACAGGGAAGACACTGATCAGCATCTGATCTGGGTCTGCATTTTTGACCAGGGGTCTTAATTGTCATCGTTTGGACTTTCAGGTAAATATTTTTCTTATTCCTCCATGAAAACAAGTTGTGGTATTCATTAGATCAAGGCACTTCTAATGAGTACAAACTCCATATGTTTATATTGAGATATAAGAAAAACATCAGTACTTTTTGCTTGAAAAAAAAAAGTGCCTTATCTAGAGCTATGGTACAGTAAATGTCCTAAAATGAACACTTTATTCCATACCTTTTTGCCTTAAGCAAACAATGTAGACCCTAATCAGACTGCTCCTTCAGGAGCAGTCTGATCTGGGCCTACATTGTTTGCATATGCCATTTTGTCAGAACTTTTGGTGTACAAAAATATTAGGACATTTACCGTGAAGATTTTCTGTGGGCACTCCTCCTTGTTATTTATCAAAATCATGTGTTTTGGACACTTAGGCTTCTTGTACATCCATACCATTCTTATAGTCTAAATATATACTTAAGATACATGTAGCTAACTTAGGGGTAATTGTGGTACGGATGTGCGAGCCAGTATTTGAAAACCTACCCCATTCATATACCTGGCCTTTGAAAAAACCGACCCATTCATATACTTGATCATCCAAAATGTTGACCTATTCATATACTGCCCTTTGATTTATTGCTGGCTGTTAGGCAAATATCGCAGTCAGTTCATTGAATACCAAGAGAACAAGCAGCCTCAAAAAATCTCTGAGCGAAAAATATGTGCATGTACGAGGGGAGTTCAATAAGTTCGTAGAACTCGGGGTTTAACTCACAGATTAGAAGATGGTTTCAACATTGTTTTTCAATATAATCCCCCTTTACTTCAATGCATTTGGCCCACTTTTTTTTTAAGCAGTCTATGCCTTTGAAATAAAAGTCGTCTATTTGGTCCTCATACCAAGCCTCTGTAGCAGCCTTGAGCTCATCATCCTCCCGAAATCTCGTTCCGCGCAAGTGGGACTTCAAATTTTGAAACAGATAATAATCACTTGGGGCCAGGTCTGGACTGTATGGTGGGTGATTTAACTGCTCGAACTTGCACTCACGAAAAGCCGCTTGTGCAACTCTGGACTTGTGCACAGGGGCATTATCTTGCAAAAGAAGGACACCAGCAGCTAGCTTTCCCCTTCATTTTTCTTTAATAGCAACCCTTAATTGTTTAATGCATTGGCATAGTATTCTCCTGTAATTGAAGTACCAGCAGGCTATTAATCTATCAATATAATCCCTTTGGAGTCCCAAAACACCGTGGCCATTACCTTGCTGGCTGATGGTTGGGTACGAAATTTCTTAGGTGGGGGTGAGCCAGGGCTCTTCCATTTGCATGGACTCTTTTTTAGTATCTGGGTCCCAGTGGTGAAGCCAAGTTTCATCTCCTGTTACAAGACGAGTGTCAAAATGTCTTCTGGATTGGCATTGTACAATTGGTTATTATTCAACTGACAAAGGTTTACACTGCACAAAAATGAAAAAAGAAACTCGTACCAGGATGTCAGAAAAGTGGGGCCTTTCACATAGGAATCCAGAAAAATTGGGTCATTCATATACTTTTTATTAAAAAAAGGGGGCCAATCATGTACCTGGCAGTGCTGAAAAAGGGGGCCATTCAGCACTCACATCTGTACTATGCCATATATAGGAAGTTACCCCCCACTCCCTCCGTAGATACATATTTACATATTTCACCACAAGTTTTCACAGTAAGTTTTAAAAACCTAAGCACACAGTGCAGTAATTAGGTCAAATACGTTGTGTTATCTTAAACATAGCCAAGTCTCAAGCTTGTAATCCTTGTGGTCCAGGAGACAAATACAAATGCACAGACACACTGACAGATGGACAGAAAGTATCTAATAATTTTTTTTTTATTATTAAAAACTGATGGGGAAAACACTGTTATTCTGCTGAAAACTTCCCTATCAGGAACTATTTTGCACAACTAATTTTGTTCCCAGTGATCCCTGCCCAGCATGACTGTGAAAATCAGAAGCCTGTGAAAATCAGTGTTTACAATTTCAGTTTTTGTTTCTTTCATCAGTACTATTGTAAAACAGATACTTCTGGAGCCAAATACCAGACTTGTACTTTTCAAATATTTGTCTTCTTAATAGTTTTGCCAAAATGTTTTTCTTTGCCAGTCTGTGAAATACCATGTTTACCCTAAATTTTGGACACCTTCATTCCTTACCATATTTATCCTAAAATTGAACAATTCCATTTTATTGTTAACCCGTTGTAGACAGAATGAACTCCCCCACACCAAATATTAGAAGATTCTAATTTTGATTTTAGGATGTCAGGCTATGTGATTTAGATATTCCTAGTGAAAAATGGTTGAGCCATTTGCAAACAGTGGACTAGTGTGTCTGATCTGGGTCTGCACTGCCAATTATCCTTTTAGGGGTCTCCAGACAACAATGGGTTAATATGTCTAAAAACTGCAGTATGAGAGGTGAACAGTGTTGGCTCACAGCAGATATTGTCAGATAACTGTGGCTTCTGATCTGAGTTTATATTATTTACTAAGGCCTGTTGAAACACTTAGGCCTTGTTCTGCTGAACCCAGATACACCCTGCCTTTACAAACAGTGTAGATCCAGATAAGAAATCAACTGATCTTGATCCGCACTGTTTGCCATTCAGTATTTAAATTTGTATCAAAAACCTGGATCAAGTACTCTGATTGGCTGAAAATTAGAAGTGGGTGTGGCATCTTGATTTATTAAGCATGACAATGGTTAATAGTGTATTGTGCCTAAGTTATAGTGTACCAGCATCAGATGTCTACATGGTCTAATAATTTCATTTCATTCATAAACTGACACCATTAACACATATTAGCATGCTGGGACAAAATTTCAGCAGGCAGCATTTTGAATTTATTTTTTTTATATATATATATTTTCCCAGCAAATAAGGTTTCATATTTCATACAGATTGTCTCCTTAAACAGCATTTGAGCTGGGTCTATACCATTTGCTCAGACCTGTCTGTACCAACAATTTAGATAAATACAATATTTATATTTTTGGTGCCAAATAAGAAACATTTATATCGAAAGTTACATCATGAAAACATACCTATATAATTTTGACCCCCTTAAACCCCACTTTTATATAGTAAAACTGGGGTTTACAGGGGTAAACATTATTTTTCTTATTTCTGCTAAAAAGCATAGATTGTGAGTACTCATTAGAACTGCCTCAGTGAGGCAATTCTAACAAGTACCCACAATCTATGATTTGAGCAGAAATGTAGAAAATATCTGAATTTTTATCTGAAAACTTTCAGTTTTTAGTGTTGAAATTTTCAATATATTTGAATTGGAGTGTTTTCGTAATGTATGCAGATTGTCACTATACTGGGTTTAGGAGATCAAGAAGAGCATGTTGTTACAAGTTGCATGCTGGGTAATATTTTTTTCCTTATTTTTTTTCTCCAGAAAATAAGGCTTCAAGAGATAATTTGCTGAAGAGACATTTGCATGAAGTGTCAAAACTTATGCTCTGTGGAAAATAATAATAATAATAATATCGATCAAAATGTTGCCTGCTGAAATTTTTACCAATCTTGCTATTAAAGTCTTATATATCAGCAAATGGCATACATTTCTATTTTTTTTCCTGAAAGTAGGCATGACATTTTATTCAAAATTTCTCCAAATGAATATAAGTTGAATGAGTTGTCATATCTATTTTCTACCATTCCTTTGTCATCTCATTTTTCCTGTAAAGGAAAAAAAAATGTTTTGTGTCTGTCTGTGCTACTGATAAACTTATCATCTGGACTTTCAAAAGTTTCTATTCATTTGCATACATTCTATAAACCTTTGCTGACAATGAAAGTGATAAAATGTAATGCATTTAGTTTTGACTGGTCTGGTGCACCTTGTTAACTTGTAGCATTCTAGGTAAAAATTTAAGCAGATAACATTATGAAATATTTTGTTATTTTTCCCAGAAAGTAGGCTTTGACATTTCATGCAAATTGACTCCTTAGGAAACAATTTGCATGAAATATCAGTGCCCATTTTCTGTAGAAAATAAGAAAAATATCAATTTGTCATCTGCTGAACTAGAGAGTGGTAAAGGTTAATGGTGATATAGTGAATACAGTGTTTACCCTAAGCATTGGGACAGTCAGGCTGAGCAAACAGTGTAAACCCAGATCAGATGCTGTAGAATGCTATATCTGATCAGGTTCTGGAGCTACAATGTTTGCCACTCATCCAGCAATATTTGGACACATCAACAGGTAGTAAAATGTTCAAATTTTAAAAAAGATAATTGAGTCACCTTATGACAAAACCAACAAAATGGCAAGTATGTCCAGCAAAGACTCAGATCAGCTATTGGCATTTGCCCAATCTGATCAGAGCCTTCACAATCTGCATGAAGAAAGCTTGGGTCCTTAGCTACCCATTGAGTGCACAGCGAAGACTGATTAGACTGGGCAGATGCACAGGCTCATCTGAGTCTTCGCCGGGTGCACATCTGTTTTGTTGTTTTGTCATGAGGTGGCTGATATGGTGAGGAGTTATGGGTGTTCCAATATTTAGGGTTAACCCTTAAAACGCCAAGAAAATCTGCATCTGAACATGTCGTCTGTTTATGTCTTCTGCTGAATATTCTTGCAAACTTTTCAAACCTGATTTTACATATAGGCAAACAGTGTGGACCCAGATCAGACTGCTCCTAAAGGAGCAGTCTGATCTGGGTCCACACCGTTTGCAACAATGACTTTTAAAGTAACCGGCAGAAGACAAAGCAGATGACAATTGTTGTGATTGGCGCTTTTAGGGTTAACTTTGGTAGTTTAAATGTTTGGAAGGTCAGTAAATTATGGACAAAAATGATGAGAGCTGCATCATGAGAAAAGAGGCATTATAGGATATGAAAACTGCAAAGGCTCATAGTAGCCTGAGCATCAGTGCAGTCTTGCCAGAACCTATGGTCTCGCTCACATAAGTAGTTAGACTGGCTCCAGTTTCCAGTGACTAAATATGTATTCGTATAATTCTGTTTGATAATCTAATAAAATAAAGCCAAAATAATATGACTATAAAGGCTGGTCACTAGTCTAGTGACCACCTTTATAGTAGTCATGATATTATTTTGGTTTTATTAGTGTATTATCAGACAGGATTATAGGAATACATATTTAGTCACTGGAGACTGGAGCCAGTCTATTAAGCGGTAGGCGATGGGGAATCTACAGCCAAAGAACTAGACATGTGGCCTTGCTAAGAAGCTGGGCAAGCTTACTGAAAGATCGATTCAACGTAAAGTCAAAAGAGTTTTTTTCTTATGACGTAGCTCATGAAATAGCAGTTTCACAAAGTTGCAATCAAAAGTAATGCAGCATTTGTAAAGTCCTGCAGACAAATTATGTATATTTGGTCAGTTTTTACTCACCTTTACAAAAGTACAAGAGGAGCTTTTGCACCCTTATTTGCATCGAAATGCTAAATTTTTACATTAAAGTACTTTAGAAGTTGTATTATCCAAATCCTTTTGTGGATTTACAATGTAGTTTGTGTTTGGCATACTGGTAGATGCAGTCAGACCTGGGCCCAGTTGTTCAAAGTGTCATTAGCTTAACGAGCTCGTTAAGGGTCATTTCGTTAACTGTTTTACATGATTCAATGTACAATATTCTGATATTTTTTGCTGAAAAAATGTGAGTAGCTTTTGCACTGCAAAAGCTACTCACATTTTTTCAGCAAAAAATTTCAGCATATTTGCGTATCACTCGATGTAAATTTTAACGAATCATTAAGTAACGATGTCGTTAGCTTTGAACAACTGGGCCCTGGTAGATGCAGTCAAACCTATTTTTAAATCAACCTCTATTATGCAATCTGGGCCCAGTTGTTCAAAACTAATGATGTTGTTAGTTAATGTATCCTTTAAACTTTGATCATTAAATATGGCATATATGCTAATATTTTTGCTGAAAAGATGCAAGTAGTTTTTGCATTTCATATTTTGTCAGCAAAACTACCTGTGAATTAGATATTGTACTTACTAGAACAGTTAACATTTTGACCACTATCGAGCGCTTTAAGCTAATGAAGCTTCGAACAACTGGACGCTGGTAGATACAGTGAAACCTGTTTTTAAAGCCACCTTTATTAAGCGATCTGCAGGATAAGGGCTAAGAGGAAAAAAATCTATCCCAAAGTAGCAGTCTCAGTTTAACTCTTTTCCTGCTAGTGGACAAAACGTCGGGCCTGATCTGGATCCAAACTGTTTGACACTCTGATGGTATTCTTGAAAGATTTTTTTGAAAAAGTTAATTTTTAAAAAAAATCCACAGACAACAAAAAAGCATGCAAAATTACCCAGCATGCAAAGTTAAATCAGTATGTAGTAAGCAAGCTTCTGCCTTTAGCAAGCAATTTTTCAGCCCTTGACTGTACAAAACAACTGAAATTACAGGACATCTGTTGGATTTTAGTCAGTTTTTGTAATACTTTTGTTATGTTATTAAAGATTTGCACTAGTTATACATTTTTTTGCCAAAAGCAAAGAACATTTTTTTAGGCATATGTGGAAAGCTGAATATCCCAGGTCAATAAGCATAACTGTGCAGTCTGATCTGGGTCTTCATTGTACCCTTGCAGAATAACTGGACACTAGAATGTATCGCAGGACTGGAAAGGCCCTGATGAGCTGTGCAGATGTGCAGTTTGATCTGAATTTGTACATTTCACATATGCTAAAAGACATCATTTACCCAACTCTCCCCATTTAAGAGCTCCATATATGCAACCAGTTGATGTGACCATTTTTTTCTTAATTCTCCATACATCTAAACTTGAGCATTTCCTGGGAAAATTCAGCCAATAGCACATCAGTGATATTTTTACTTGTAGAAAATAGGGTTTGACATTTTATACAGATTGTTACCATTGACAACTAACATGAAATGTCTGATCCTGTTTTCTGGGTAAAATATTTCAAACTATCATCTACAGAAGTTTTTACCCAGCATACTTTGGATTAGTCACAATTTCAATGCTTATGAGATCGCAGAATGTATGTTTTTACAGTTGTCTGTTATGTTGATGTGTGTGTGTGTGTGTGTGTGTGTGTGTGTGTGTGTGTGTGTGTTTTAAAGCTTAGCAATACTGGTTTAAGATTTCAGTATATGACCTTTTGAAATACTTTTCTTGTTTTTACCAGAAACTAGGCTTTGACATTTTATGCAAATTGTCTCTTCAAGAGACAATATGCATAAAATATCAAAACCGTTTTTTTCTGGGAAAAGTAAGAAAAATGTCACTATTTTGTCATCTGTTGAATACTCCCATAGGGTGGTAAAGTTTAAATTTGCTTTTTGTTTAGTTTTGGAAATATAAGCTATTGTTATATTGATCACCAATTGTGAAATGAAAACTGGACTGCATGAAGTATGAAGCATATTTGGGGAGTCAGGATGTAGTCTTGAAGCATATATGAACTGCACAGTCCAGGATTGCCCTTCATAGCTGTCTCAGATCAACTATCTTCATTATTATCACAACCAGATAATTCATTTGTAATTGGTACCCAGTTTCAATTCAGCACAAGATTTGGAAGCTCAGTTTTGGTCTTTCCTGAATTTTAAAAACTGTTGACATTCTAAACTAAGCTGACTTTTAAGCTTTATGAAGTTGTTGAGGCAAGATTTATAAAGGTATGAGTTAATCTTTCTAGCATGTAAATATTGCATCAGTGCATAATGCAATGTGTATTCAACCTTAGCAATAGTGGAAAACATGGGTCACGCATCACAACTGTATTTAAAATTTGGGAAAGACCTGTAGTGTTTTAGTGCATGCCTGTTGATCTATCAGTCCTGGTTTCAAATCCTGTTCAGGGTTGTTTTCTTTTCATGATTGAATGGTTTTCCCTTGCACAGCACCATTATTGTCCTAGTATTTTAACATCATCCCAAAATTACTGAAATACAGTTGATGGGATGTTTAAAATAGGAAATCATCAAACCCCATTTCAGCACATGCATTGTGCAAGATGGTCTGACATTTTTGCTTGAACTCCTTTTATTTTCATAACCATTAGATACCAGCAGATATTTTAACCCTAATTATTGCATAAAAAGCAATGCCGCACGTTATTAACAGCCGTGCATTAACCGGTGAAAAGTCGTGTATTAACAAGGCATTTCACGCGCTGTTAATGCACGGCTACGCAACTTTCAATATGCCTGTATCAGGGCCACAAAATTGCTGCCATCACGAGATGTGTACTGCCCGGCCCAAGAATGAGCATAGTCCGTGGAAATTGCGTTCGCGAGACATTGGTGAAAAGGCGAAACAAAATAGTGCAAGAAATAACACAAAATGTAGCAAATGTTTTCACTTTTTATGCAATAATAGCGATTGAACATGGTTTTGCAATGTATTAACATTCGCCAGGTCCCTTGGGAGGTGTTGAAAACTGCGACCTTCGGCCTCGGTTTTCAACACCTCCCACGGGACTTGGCGAATGTTAATGTATGAAAAACCATGTTTGATCCCTATAAAGTGCCATCACAACAGCAGCAGACAACATTCTAGGCCGAATTGTTCAAAGCATTGTTAGCTTAACGAGCTTGTTAAGGGTCATTTCCTTAACTATTTTAGCGGATTCAATATACAATATTCTGATATTTTTTGCTGGAAAAATGTGAGTAGCTTTTGCACTGCTGCAAAAGCTACTCACATTTTTTCAGCAAAAAATATCAGCATATTTGCGTATCACTCGATGTAAATTTTAATGAATCGTTGACTAATGACCGTAAGCTTTGAACAACTGGGTCCTGAAATATATTTTATTTTTCAGAAAATATATTTTTATTGTTCAGAGAAAATAAGGCTTGACATTCATGTAACTCACCAGCCTAACAGATGATTCACATGAAATGTCAAATCTTATTTTCTCTGAAACAAACAAAATAGATATTTCAATGCTACAATTTTGCATGGCACTTTAAAGCTTAACCCTTGTCATGCTGAATAAATTAAGATGCCACTCCCACTTCTAATTTCCAGCCAATCAAACTGTTTGATCCGGGTTTTTGATAGAAATTCACATATTTAATGACAAACAGTGCAGATCCAGATCAACTGATCTGGATCTACACTGTTTGCTAAGACAGGGAATGTCATGCTCAGCAAGAGAAGGGTTAAAATTGCTTTCTTTTTTTTTTCTCAGACTTGACATTTCATGTATGTTTTCTCCATAAGTGATAAATTACATTAAATATCAGCCATATTCTCTAGTAAAATAATGAAAATTATCAGACTTTTGTTGTCTGTTCATTTTTGCCTAACGAGTGGTAAAATTTAGCCTTTACCAGTCCATTGGTTGAAATAAGAAAAATATTCTAACGCTTGCCATAATTATATGGGCAAATTCAGCATACAACATTTTGAAGTATTTTTCTTATTTTTCCTAGAAAATAGGATCTGACATTTCATGCAAATTATCTCCTTAGGAGACAATACATTTCATGCAAGTTGTCTTATAAAGAAAATAGGATCTGATACTTCATGCAAAGTGTCTCCTAAGGAGACAATTAGCGTGAAGTGTCTGATCCTATTTCTTAGAAAAAACAAGAAAAATATTTCAGAATGTCATCTGCTTCTACCCAGCATGCAAAGTGTTAAAATGTCTTGGGCTGTGATTTGAGTCCAGCAATTATAAACCTTTAACAAGATACACGTTATTTGATAACCATGCATGCTTTATGCCGAAGATTCAACTTCCAGTTCCCTCATTTCTTCATAATTCTGGAACATTGAACTATCAGCCATTTGATTGGTGGAATTTTCTTGATATTCATTGATTGCATTTGAATTATCTGTGCTGTGATTGGATGAATTTTGCTCTATGTACAGTTCTTGATGTTCCCTTATTATGTCAACAGTAACTTCTCCCCGATTCTCTTCCCGAGGATGTGGCACGGTTGACACTGGCATATTATTTATTGAATCATTTTCATTATTACTGCCAGTATATCTTGTCTCTGATTGGTCAGTAGCTTGTCGTCTGTTTAACATAAGCTGAGCAAGTGTGTCCATATCGTACGGGTATTTATCACAGTAGAAATATTTTGTTAGTATGTTCAGATTTCGGTCAAAACAAATGTAGACTAGCGGCTGGATTGCGCCGTGAGACCAAGCAATGAAAGAGAATGTTTGATACACTTTTGGTGATACATGGAAATTTGAATCAATTATGATCAGGAGGAACAGTGGAAACCAACAGGCAGCAAAAACTATGGTGTTTAAAATAAACATTTTTGCTCTGTGAGTTGCATCCTTAATTATATTTCTTAACTTACATGCAGATCTTGTGGCATTATCCATTACAGTTATTGATGTTCTTACTAAAAATGACACTCGGTTAGGCTGATTTACTTGTATTTCTTTGTAAAGTTTGCGTATAAAATGGATGTTTGCAAATATAGCTAATGTCATAATGACTATCCACATGACATTAGCCACATAACCTTGTTGCTTTCCAAGAACGAAAGAGCAGCTTCCAATATCGGGATTAAATTCAAAATATCCTCCAATCAGTGTTGGACCCAGGTGAAGTGTGGTACTCCCAATATAAACAAGAGATATTCCGAACACTACACATAATAACGTTCCTTTGGTATTACCACCCACATTGGCTTCACCAAACGTATATGCCTCCGAACAAACCATGGCTACCATGTTGAATGTTGCTATGGTCACTATTATCACAAAACTAGCTCCAAAAAAATCACAATCACTCGGTTTCACTTGCGTTAATAAATTAGTTGCAATTGGAATGCAGTAGGCAGATTTAAGTAAATCCAGAAAGCATGCATGAATTAAAAATCCACTTGTCATCTTCCGTAAAGGTTTCCGAATAAATATAAACATAACAACAACACAGTTTAGAAGTATTCCAATTGAAGCAATGAAATATAAGTAGTACGCTTCTTTGTGCTCTGAGTTCTCAGATGACATCACATTTTGCGTATAATCTTGGATTGACAGAGGAGCATACAGGTTGTATGATGCAAAATCCTCATCAAAGTCGTCAAGCTCTCGAGAGACTTTCACTTTAGATATATTAAAGACGGAGGCAGACATTTTGTTGCCATGACAACTGTGTTGTGTCGTTCACACATCCTGATGCCAGTTGTCACATTGGAAATGACTGTTGTTTTTCCTGAAAAGAAAAGAAAAGTACCATCAGTGGAGAAATGAGAAAAATACTTAAATGAAGCTGATTCCCTATTATCAAGAGGTAAAAGCCTGAAATCCTGATCAGAAAATACAAATCGAGGGTTGAGCGCAAGACTGACGTAAGTCAGATGGTTGTTTTTCCCCAAACTTAATCTCCTCACCATGAAGGCGTAATGAAGATTACAACATTTCTTTCTGTAAACAATGAAAATTTAGGTGCCATTGCTCGTATGAGCAATGGCACCTAAATTTGCATTGTTTACAAAGGGGTCAAATTTGCCCCTAAACAAGGGTTTCAAAAATATGTTTGAGTTACTACAGTCTTGCGCTCAACCCTCGAAATGTGCCATTTGATCTAGGCCTGCTGTTTTCACAAATTTGCTAAATCCCAAAAAGGGTATTTGGCAAACAGTACAGACCCAGATCATATGTAACAGAATGCAGCATCTGATTAATGTCTCCATTGTTTGCAAATAGTTAAGACATTTTTCTCTAGGAATATCTAAATCACATAGCCTGACATATCTAAAATTAAAATTCGTCTCTTCCAATATATAGTGTGGGCAGATTTTATTCAGTCTAAAATGTATAACGCATTTATGCCTAGATGACAGATGATTTGTCCATCTGGAAAGCTTTACTAATCCTTGTATAATATTTAAAGGGTTGTTGCTTTTCCAAACAGCAGACCCTGATCAGATGCCATATTCTGTTGTGTGAATGTGACATCTGATCTTGGTCTGCACAGTATGTCAAAGCTCATTTTGTAAGACACTTGACATAAATAAATTAACCAACTACTGCCTGACCATCTTTAATGAACTATTCTATTATACTTGTCAGTTTAAAAGAATGTTAATATGTATATGTTATATAAAGATTGTTATCATTATTGGCCTTATGTATTTTGGCACAAGTTAAGCATACTTTCCTAAAATTTGAATCAGTCAGTTTTTTCTACCTTGGTATAGGTTGGTTAAATGACAAATAGTGTAGATCCAGACCATCGCTTGCCTACTCTCCAAAGCCTTAATCAACTTCTAAAATTTTATCATATATAAAAAAGAAAGAAAGTGGCTGCTATGACACTCAACAAAAATAACGCTCGTATTACTGTTTGCCATTTCATTGGTTCCTTTTAGACACATACATAGCTCCAGATAAGGTGCTAATTTTGGCCAAAAAGTATTGATAGTTTTCATATTTCTCCTCGAAAATGTATGAAGTGGTACTCGTAGAGGCGGGCTTCTAATGAGTGCCCACTACATACTGTATTTGACCTAATTACCGTACTGTGTGCTTAGGTTTTTCAAAATTATTTGGAAAAACAAAGTAGTGAAATATCTACTTAATAAAGGCACACTTTAAAGAAAGCTCAGCAGAGGACTGCATGCAGGTCTTATATAATGATGCTAATGTGATATGCTTTTTGATTTCCTTTATAAAATTATATGCTGTAGGTACTTATTTGAATTGCCTTGACTTGTCGAGGCAATTCAAATGAGTACCCACAACATATGATTTGATAAAGAAGTGAATAAAAGTAGACAAGCTGTAATCTAAAAATCTTGGAAATTGCTTGATTGTGCGCTTATAGGAGTATGTGTGGTTATTAGGTTGAATATGGTATGTTTTTATTGAGAAATAAGAAAAATATTTACCTGGTGCCCCTTCTTATCTGGAGTTTTGCTGACATCACCCAGTGGTCAGATTCTCTTGTTTAAATTTTAGCAGAAGTATGGTAAAGTGTTTGAATATTTAGGAGAAATAGAGTTAATCACAGAAAGTCGGACCGATGCCATGCAAGGGAAGTTAGCAGTCATACTCAATACTTGGCTCAGACTGTGCTCAGCAACTTCCCTCTTTAACCCTTGTCTTGCTGAACCCGGATTTGACCTGTCTTTGCAAACAGTGTAGATCCAGATCAGTTGCTTCTTCAGAAGCCAACTGATCTGGATCTGCACTGTTTGCAGTTAAGTATGTGAATTTATATCAACAATCTGGATCAATTGATTTGATTGGCTGACAACTAGAAATGGGCATGACACCTTAATTTATTCAGCAGGACAAGGGTGAACAGGTGAGAAGTGTTATTTTTCACATAGCATGGCTCATGTTTTCTCTGCTAGATCTGATCAATAGTTTTAATTGGGTCAGGTTGCTTTAAACATAGATAGAGTCAGATTGTTTTAAAGATAACCCAGTCAGTGGTACTCTAAAGTATTACCTATCTGTAATTTTGTAAGATGAAAGTAGATTGTGTAAGATGAAAGTAGATATGACAGGAAGATGGTAAATCAGGATACAGGCAGTATTGTTTTTGCTGTATTTTAATGTTATTGGGTACAAAACAGAACTTTAAGCAAATTACTATGTTTCAGATGGTCAAACTGATGTAAATAGCACACAGTTGCTTTGTCAAGGGGATTACAATGAGTACCTACAACATGTTTTCAGAGAGAGAGGAAGGAAAAATATTAATACCGTACTCGACCTAATTACCGCACATACCCCATAAGTGAACAGTCAAGCAATTCCGTAGTCTTCAGGTTACAGCCATGTACTTTTTGTCTACTTCTTTATAAAGGCATATGTTGTGGGTACCCATTTGAATTGCAACTGCTTATTGATGCAATTCAAATGAGTACCCACATCATATGCTTTTACATAGAAATCAGCAAAAAAGACACACACACAAAGACATCGCATAAGCATCATTTGATGAGTCCTTCGCTGATCTTTTTTTTTTTTTTAAATGTTCCCTTAGTATGGGTTGGACAATATTTTACAAGTTTTCCAAGTATGAGTATTTTTTAAAAAATCCTAAGTGCGCAGTGCGGTAATTAGGTCGAATATGGTGCATCTAAGCTGGAAGAAAAAGTCTTTACCATACTCATCCTAAAATTTGAACGTCCATTTTACTACCTGTTGATGTGTCTAGAAAAACATTATGCAGCATCTGGGGTCAACACTGTTTGCCTTGTTCTGTTTCAGAATATGAATGCAAGTAGAAAAACCAAACGCTTCACACATAGCTCTAAATAAAAAGTACTTTCAGGTAAATATTTTTCTTACTTCTCTATGAAATTATATGTTGTGAAGCAGTCAGTGAGGCAATGAGTATCACAACATTTCTTTGTGGATAAGTAAGAAAAATATCTACATTTTAGCTGAAATATAACGCTTTGATTTGCACTTCCCTAATCATTGATCCAGAAGTTCAAGGTCACTACTTTGGCATACTTTACTTGTCAGGGATATATTCCACTGCAAATCATCTTGTTTGCTTATAGTACTTGAAGGTCAGGGCCCAGTTGTTCAAAGCATCGTTAGCTTAATGAGCTCGTTAGTGGTCAAAACTTTAACTGTTCTAGTAAGAATAATATCTAATACACAGGTATTTTTGCTGCAAAAATATGTGAGTAGCTTTTGCAAAAGGTACTCACATATTTTCAGCAAAAATATTAGCATATATGCCATATTTAGTAATCAAAGTTTTAACGATACATTAACTAATGATATCGTTAGTTTTGAACAACTGGGCCCAGATTTGAAGTAACTGTTGCATGTTTAGTCAAAGTTGTCTGGAATTTTATTGTAAGTTCTGAGCAGACTTGCAGTTAAAGAAGAAGACACATTGTGACCTTCTAAAAGTACCAGAAGTGCAAGAATCTCGGCATATTTTATACAGTGTTGTCATTTCTAATCATCTTTCAGTTGAACAAAATGAGAAACAAAATAATAGCCATTGATTCATGTCTGGTGAAATGGTTTTCAGAGTATAGGTTTGCACGGAAACTGTATCACACAGTGTCAGGATTCTTATTTCTGATTAGCTTTGTTGCACGATCAATCAGTTGTTGAATGAGTGGCTAGACTATGAATTAATACAATCCTGCATTATGCCAGCTAAGATATTTCTGAAAAAAAGATGGACATTTTTATGGCCTCACCTGCTGAAGGCAGGAGTGGAGCATATAACATTTCGCCGTGGTGTTACGTCCTTACGTGCGTATGTGCATACTTGCGTATATCACATTCGTAACCAGTCTAACAAATGTTACAGTTTACATTTTTAAGTTAACATGCCAGTTTACCTGCATATTTACATTCAATTTACATCCAAGTTGCTCATAACTTTGATACCTTTTATGCTACAAAGTTGATATTTAGTATAATATTTACCCAGACCAAGACCTTAGACTTCATGGTAGAGTTGCCTCTGAGGCTTGCCCCTGGGTGGGCCCAGGGGTCAGAATGTATAACAGGTCATATTGAACACATGCAAAAGGTAATAGAATCATAAGTCTGGTACCATTACTTGCCCTAGAAAGTTAGAAATCCGGTATAATGATCACAGATGAAATTGTTTATACAGAGACAAGGGTTTGGAAACTTGATCATGCTGGGGGTGGGGCTGTGGAGTGGGGTCAAAGGAAACAGCCATATGGGCAATGGCCATAGGGAGGGGGCATCTGTGTACTTTGGACACTTGTCTAGTTCTTATTACTCCATGAAACAGGGTACTAATCAGAAGTATCTAGTAGGTACTTCTTACGAGTACCCACATTATGTGTTTTTGTGAGAAATAATAAACAAATATTTATTTGACTGCCCCTCTTTTCTTGAGCTGTTTGATACTCTCTGAGGTGTACATGCCACTGTAAGATAAAATCACACTTCATTTTGCCTTTCTGGAAGCCAATTCTCATTAGAATTTGAAATGTCATTTATTTTTCATTTCATCACTTTTTCAAATTTGAGGAGAAATGAACAAGAACTGCATAATGTATCTCTTGTTTTTTTGCAAAAATCAGACAATGAAAGATTTCAAACTTGTTTTGGTCAGCTTGGTTCTTTCTTAAGTTTAGAAATTAATTAGATTTCAAAGATTGCAGTCTGGACCTCACGGCATGGATGCAGGGCAAATTTCTTTTCTGTGATTAAGGAACGATACTATAAGATAAGATTACTCAGTGATATGCAAACACTGGGTGTCTTCTTGTGTCTCTGCACATGCTGGTACAGACATTCACTGCCCACATGAGAAAAACTGGATATACTGTATTCGACCTAATTACCGCACATATATATAAGCGCACAGTCAGGCAAATCCATAGTCTTAAGATTACAGCCAGTGTACTTTTTTGTCTACTTCTTTATAAAAGCATATGTTGTGGGTAACCATTTGAATTGCATCGACTTGTCGATGCAATTCAAATGAGTACCCACAGCAGATACTTTTATAAAGAAAATCAGAAAAACATGCACAAAAACATTGCATAAATATCATTTGATAAGTCCTTCGCTGATCGTGTTTTAAGTGTACCCTAATATAGCTGGAAACATATTTTACTACAAGTTTTTTCCCAGTAATTTTGAAAAACCTAAGTGCATGGTGCAGTAATTAGGTCGAATACAGTAGGTAGACTCTACTGACAAAAAGGTGGTCATGATATGACATGACCAAACCAAGTGCAGAGATGTCTTTAGGGCATATACAAATAGTAAAGCTCAAGATGACATACTGAAATATTTTTCTTATTTTTCCCCAACTAATTTCTATGACATACTCCCCATTTTGCTGATTTAAGAAGGGCATTTGTCATTTACTCATGAAAGCATGTGCACAAGTACTGGTCAACCACTTGGAGGACTAAGCCTGCACAGGAACAGTGTGAGAAGGTTAAGTGACCTTGACCTTGATCTTGACATGACTCTAATGGGTTGACTGGACCATAAAACCTCAACTGAAACTAATGATTGTTCTTTGTATTTTTGGAAAGAGCAAGACAATTGTCAAAATAATGATTCAATTAAATAAGCTTCCGAAATTATTGTTGTTTGTCCTGCTGAATAGATTAAGATACCACTCCCATGTCTAATTTTCAGCCAATCAGATTACTTGATCCAGATTGTTGCTATAAAGTCACATACTTAATGGCAAACAGTGCAGATCCAGATCAGTTGGCTTCTTGAGAAGCCAACTGATCTGGATATACACTGTTTGCAAAGGCAGGGTGTATTCGGGGTCAGCAGGATGAGGGTTAAAGAAAGAATAAAACAAACTTTAGTTAGGTCCATGCTGCATGGCTGACAAAAAAAACAAAAAAAACAAAAACAAAAAAAACATGGACAACAAAAAAGTGAAGAATCTAGATCAAAGCTGATGTTCATTTCTTTTCTGATAGCGGCACTTTACTGTTATTAAAATGGGCAGGTTCATTTACAAATACAGTTATAGTATTATTCAAGGCAATTATTTACACAAACTACAGGTGTTGTAGCTTTGTTTAATAAATAATTGTTTTCTATATTTTTTCTGTATTATTGTACTAGTCTATTATTTCCAAATGATTGAATAACATCCCTGTCCTTTATGATGTCATCAGCATTAGGCTTTAGTGACATCATTCAAAATGGCGTCCAGCAATAGTACACCATTAAAAATGTCATTCCCATTACGAAAACACGCCTATTCAAACATACTAAAAATGTTATCACCAAAAAATAAAAATTTTCAGATAAAAATTTTGATATTTTTCGTATTTCTGCTTAAAACATAGATTGTGGGTACTTGTTAGAACTGCCTCACTGAGGCAGTTCTAACAGGTACCCACAATCTGTGTTTTTGAGCAGAAATAAGAAAAATAATGTATACCCCTGTAAACCCTAGTTTAACTATATAAAATCGGGATTTAATGGGGTCAAAATTATACAGGTATGCTTCCGTGATGCAAAGTAGTTAGGTGATTTTCAGACTGTCACAGGGAAAGTTTGAAGAAATAACAGTATTTAAAAAGGCCTCAGTGGCTCAGTTGGATGCGCCGTCCGACTGGAGACCAGGAGGTCACGGGTTCAACCCCCGCCGAGGTCGGCAACATTCTTTCGTGGAGATTGATCATGGAATATTTTCTATGGTCATTCTCTCCCTTCCGCTGATTCAAGAAGGGCAGTTGTCAGTTTCTGGCAAAAGAATGTGCACAATCCTGGTTTACCGCTTAGAGGACTAAGCCTGCCCAGTAAATATGTGGTTAGGTAAACTGACCACGCTTGACATGACCCCATTGGATTGACTGGGCCATAAAACCTCAACACGAATGAACGAACAGTATTAAAAATTGTTAAAAGTTCAGAATATATTTTTTTTCTTCTGTCTATAAGTGGTAATTTGCTACTGAGAACTGCATACATTTTGCATTTGAAGATATTTTTATTGTTTTGTCTATTTTTTCTGAGAAAATAAAGCTTGACGTTTTTTTATGAATCATCTGCCTAGCAGATGATGCACATGAAATGCCAGGTCTTATTTTCTGTGAAAAATAAAAAATAAAATAGAGTATCATCTGCTACAATTTTGCTGAGTGCTTTGAATACCATTACGAAAACACGCCTATTCAAATATATTGAAAATTTCATCACCAAAAATTGTAAGTGTTTTCAGATAAAAATTGGGCCCTGTTGTTCAAAGCTAACGACATCGTTAGTTAACAATTCGTTAAAATTTACATCCAGTGATACGCAAATATGCTGAATATTTTTGCTGAAAAAAATGTGAGTAGCTTTTGCAGTGCAAAAGCTACTCACCTTTTTTTCAGCAAAAAATATCAGAATATTGTATATTGAATCCGCTTAAACAGTTAACGAAATGACCCTTAACAAGCTCATTAAGCTAACGACGCTTTGAACAACTGCTGATATTTTTCATATTTCTGCTCAAAACATAGATTGTGAGTACTCATTAGAACTGCCTCACCAAGGCAGTTCTAACAAGTACCCACAATCTATGTTTTTGAGCAGCAATAAGAAAAATAATGTATACCCCTGTAAAAACCAGTTTTACTATATAAAAGTGGGGTTTAAGGGGGTCAGAATTATAGGTATGTTTCCGTGATGAGAAAATAAAAAAAATATAGAATATCATCTGCTACAATTTTGCTGAGTGCTTTGAAGGTTAATAAATTTCCCAAATTATTGTTTTCTAAAGAAAGAAAGAATAAAACAACTTTAGTTAGGTTCAAGCTACATTGCTGAAAAAGTGGAATATTTCTGTTGTAAAAAGGGCAGTTTCATTCACATGTTAGATCAAATATATCTTTATTAGCAGGTTGTGGTCTTGGTATTTCAAGAAAATGGTAAACATTCTGCCATCGACAGTCACTCATGAATTTGAACACCTGAATGAATGCTTGGAATGAGTATTCATTTAGGAGGGTTGAAAGTCTATACAGGTGGGAAAAACAAATTCCAACAACCAGTGCTCTAGGATAGGGGAGTATAAATAAATGCTTGGCTTTTATTGTTGTTCCTCTGTGCAAAACAGGTGTCAACCATCTTGCCATTATGATTCTTTTGGGAAACTGAAGTATACAGTGTATTTGAAAACAAGAAGATACATGTATTGCAACATGCTTGTCTTCAGAACAACAGCTTACTCCAACCTCTTAACATAGCTCTTGAAAGTGAAGATTTGACTGAGAGGAAAATTATGTTTGACACCAGAAAGATTGATAGCCAATAACTTGTTCGTTGGTAGCAGCAAACTATGAGATTCAACAGTATGTTTTTTGTTTTGTTTTTGTCTGTTTTGGTTTGTATTTCTACCTGTCTATTTGTCTGTCTGTTTTCCTGTCCCTGTTTGATCTTTGCCCCTCTGGCTTTGTCTGTTTTCCCTGTATGTCTGTCTCCAATGAAGTTGTTCTTTCGGGTATCCAGGCTTTTTTTTTTTGTATGAGCACCAGGTTGCAGGTAATTAACCCTTGTCCTGTTGAACCTGGATATACCCTGCCTTTGCAAACAGTGTAGATCCAGATCAGTTGGCTTCTAAAGACACTGATCTGGATCTACACTGTTTGCCATTAAATTTGTGAATTTATAGCAAAAATCAGGATCAAATGTTCTGATTGGCTGAAAATTAGAGGTGGGTGTGGCATCTTAATTTATTCAGTAGGACAAGGGTTAATACTCTGAGAAATATTTGCGTTTTTTTATAACCCGCCACACAATAGTGGCAGGGTATTATGGTATCATGGTTGTCTACAGTGTGTCCGTCCATCTATCCGTCGGTCATCCATCCATATTTTCGTTTCCGGATGGTAACTTGAGTAAATGTCATTGATTTTCACCAAACTTGGTGTGTGCACTGATGTTATGGAGATCTGGTTTGGGATTGATAATGGGCAAATTTTTTCAATTGTTTGACAGTTATCTGTCTGCGACATTTTCATATTTTCATTTCTGGATGATAAATTTAGTAAATATCAATGGATTTTCACCAAACTGGGTATGTACATTGAAAGTATGGAGATCTGGTTTGGAATTGCTAATTGGCAAATTTCGTCAATTTGTGACAGAGTTATATGCCCAGGACATGTCTGTATTTTCATTTCAGGAGATAACTTAAGTAAATATCAATGGATTTTCACAAAACTTGGTGCATTGATATTGTGGAAGTCTGCTTTGAGATTGCCATAATGGGCAAATTCATCAATTTTTGACTGAGTTATCTGCCTGCATCCATATTTTAATTTCAGGACTTAAGTAAATCTGCATGGATTTGCACCAAAATTGATTTGTGCATTGATTTTGTGGAGATCTGGTTGGCAAACTTCGTCAATTTTGACAGAGTTATCTGCCTGCAACATGATAATGGCGGGGTATTATCGTCCCATGTTTCATGTTTATATTATTTTTCTTATTCACAAGTAATAATTGAACCACTTGCAGCATTTCCTACAAGATCACATGTCTGCCAGGAAATGCCAAAATGCGCAGACTGATCAGAGTCATTGCTTCACACTCTACCATCGATAGTCAGTGGCATAGCCAGAATGGAATTATTTTAATGCCCACCCAGGAAAATCTTGAAAAATTATATGCGTATAATTACTTCTAAAAGGGGGGCTACTCCTGAAGAAAAGATCTGAGTGTTTGCTGGGCACACAAGCAGTCTTATAGGAAATGCTGTGCCCAGGCTCATATACCATATTTGACCTAATTACCACACTGTGCTCAAATGTTTTTTTCAAAATTACTGGAAAAAACCTGTAGTAAAATAGATTATGTATCCACCTACTAAAAGTACGCTTTAGAAACAAGTGCAGCAAATGACTTATCTAATGGTGTTTATGTGATGTTTTTGTGATTTATTTTTTCTGATTTTCTTATGAAAGCATATGTTGTGGGAACTCATTTGAATTGCATCATCAAGTCAATGCAATTCAAATGAGTACAAGGGTGAGTCAATAAGTAACCAGCCTATCCCATTTCAGATGGACTGAGACGGTCACGATTTTCATGCTTTGTTTCAATATATGTTTTATACATGGGTACAAATTTGCACATGTATCGAGTCATTCTTTAATAAGATATTGAATGTCAAACATGACTAGTGATGCAAAGGCATGCTTTTCATCTAAAGTTGAGTACCGTGCTGTAATTCGGTACTTGTATTTAATAGGTAAAACAGGCAAGGAAATAAACAGCGAGTTAGCCGATGTTTATGGGTCTTCTGCACCATCTTATGCTCGGGTTAAATTCTTGGTAGGGGAATTCAAACGCGGTAGAACGTTTTTAGAAATTGAAGCCAGGTCTGGACGCCCACTGCATGCCACCGATGAAGAAATATGTAAGAAAGTTCGGGATCTGGTATACTCTGATAGGTGAATTCAGGTGGAAGAAATAGCACAGGCATTAGGCATTTCACATGGTAGCGTTTCAACAATCTTACATGATCGTTTAGGTATGCGCAAGCTAACAGCCCGTTGGGTCCCCAAATCCCTTAGCAATGAGCAAATGGCAACCAGAGCATCAGTATGCAGCACCTTGTTGAAGCATTTTAGGTCAAAAGATGATTTTCTTTTGTGTCTGGTGACTGTAGATGAGACTTGGGTTCATTATTATGAGCCAGAGAATAAAGCTCAGAGTTGTCAGTGGGTAGGGCTTGGGTCCCCAAGGCCAAAGAAGTTCAAGATGCAACCATCTGCTGGCAAGGTGAAGGCCACAGTATTTTGGGATGCAAAAGGCATTATTATGTTGGACTTTTTACCCAAGAGAAGTACAATAACTGGAGTGTACTATGCAAAGTTGTTAGATCAGCTGAGAACTGCCATCCATGAAAAACGCTGAGGTAAACTCTCTAAAGGTATTTTGCTGCAACAGGACAACGCGAGAGTCCACACTTGCAAAGTTGCAATGGATGCTGTAGAGCGAAATGGGTATGAATTAATACCACATCCTGCCTATTCGCCTGACCTAGCTCCTAGCAACTTCTTTTCCTATTCCCAAACTTGAAAAAGGATATCCGTGGACTTCATTTCCGTTCTGATGAAGAAGTCATGACGGCATTTGAGGAGTGGGTCAATGGAAAGGACCCTGACTTTTTCAGTTCTGGGCTGATGGCACTTGAACACCATTGGTCTAAGTGCATCACACTAGAGGGCAATTACATCGAAAAAGAAGATGTGGATTTCAACCGGAAATAAGTTAGGCTGGTTACTTATTGACTCACCCTCGTACCCACAGCATATGCCTTTTTAAAGAGGTAGACAAAAAAGAACACTGGCTGTATTCTGAAGACCATGGAATAAGTGCACATGGTCTTCAGAATACAGCCAGTGTTCTTTTTGATAAGAACAAAATATGTTTTCATGAACCGAATTGCTTGTATGAGTGGTAATTGGGTCAAATACGGTATTCCATAGCTCTAGATAAACAGCATAGTCAGATAAATATTTTTCTAATTTCTCCATGAAAAAAAAGAAAATATGGGTATTTATAAGAAGCAATTTGGTTCATGAAAGCGTAATTATTTTGTAGGTTCTTATCAGAAGTGCTTTGACAAGGCCCACAGCATATGATTTCATAGAGAAATAAGGAAGATATCAATACTCTTATTAATATTAGTCCTCAAAAAATGTTTTATGCTCCCCAATTAGCCCTGTAATCACAGACAGCAGTCTAATAACTCTCCTTCAGTTTTGATGTTTTGTTTACTGGCTCTCAAGCACTGTTTTCATACAGAGTAGATTATATCAACTGACAAAGCTTAAAAACATATGTTGTAATATCTCTGGTAAGTTAGGGCTATGTTTATTTATACCATATATACCCTAGATGTTCGGTTTGCTTTGGTTTGGTGTTTAATAGCCCAGTTAACACTATTAAGGTCATGTCAAGCTGGTCATTTTACCTAACCAAACTTTTTCTGGGCTGGCTTTGGACTCTAAGTAGTTAACAAGTACAGTGCACATTCTTTGGCCAGAAACTGAGATCTGCCCTTCTTGAATCAGTGGAAGGGAGAGAATGACCGTAGAAAATATTTCATGGTCCATCTCCATGAAAGAATGTAGTAGGACTCAGCTGGGATCAAACTCGCAAGCTCCTGATCACCAGTTGGACCTGCTTCAGACTGTGCTCAGGGCCCAGTTGTTCAAAGCGTTGTTAGCTTAACAAGCTCGTTAAGGGTCATTTCGTTAACTGTTTTAGCAGATTAAATATACAATATTCTGATATTTTTTTGCTGATAAAATGTGAGTAGCTTTTGCACTCACATTTTTTCAGCAAAATTTTCAGCGTATTTGCGTCTCACTAGATGTAAACTTTAAAGAATCATTAATTAACAACATCGTTAGCTTTGAACAGCTGGGCCCAGATGTTTAGACACCTCAGCCTTTTACCATACTTTTCCTAAAAATTGAGCAAGTTCATATGATTAAGTAAGAGGACACTGTCTAGAAAGTTCTGGATGATTTGCATGCAGTGTAAACCAAGATCAAATGCGACATTCTTGATCTGGGTCTATGCTGTTTGATTAGGCCTGTTTGTCTGAATATTAACCATTGTCCTGCTGAACCGGATATACAAACAGTGTAGATCCAGATCAGTTGGCTTCTGAAGAAGCCAACTGATCTGGATCTGCACTGTTTGTCATTCAGTTAGTGAATATGAATCAACAACCTGGATCAAGTAATCTGAGAGGCTGACAGTTAGAAATGGGTATGGCATCTTAATTTATTCAGCATGACAAGGATTAATTAAGTTAATATGATATTATATATGTGTAGTCTAAATATTCAGATGGATATGCATGTGCAAACAGTGTAGACCCAGTCCAATCTGCTCAGAAAAAGTGGATTGGTCAATGTCTGTACAATTTGCCATTCTGCCACAAACTTCATGTATGCGTTTGTACTGGATATAAGTAATCTGAGTGCACATTCGCTTACGCATTCTGCATTCTTCGAAACAGCTCAGTTTCATTTGTTTTGAAAAAATAATATATAGAGTAAGGAAACTTTAGACAAATTTCTCTTGGCTCTGAGCTGCAAATTAACACTTAATATTTATGATGGCATTAGGGCTCCAGATTAATTTTTCTTATTTTCCATGAAGCGTGATTATTTTGTATGAAACATGCATTATTTTGCATGAAGCATGCATTATATGGGCCATGCCATGCAAAAATGTGTCTTCAGGCATATATAGACAGTAAAGGCCCAGATCAGCCTGCCCATCTGCAGAGTCTGATGAGGGCCTTCTCTGTCAGCTAACAGATTCATTGGATACTATAGAATGTATAAATGGAGAACAAATTAAGGCCCTGATGAGACATTGCATATGTGCAGGATGATCTGAATTTGCATTACAGAAAACATTCCTATATAATTTTGACCCCCTTAAACCCCACTTTTATATAGTAAAATGGGGTTTACAGGGCTATACATTATTGTTCTTATTTTTGCTCAAAAACGTAGATTGTGGGTACTTGTTAGAACTGCCTCAGTGAGGCAGTTCTAATGAGTACCCACAATCTATGTTTTGAGCAGAAGTATGAAAAGTATTCGAATTTTTATCTGAAAACTTTCAGTTTTTGGTGGTGAAATTTTTAATATATTTGAAAAGGCTTGTTTTCGTTATGCTGTATTTTGTGCAAGTTCAAAGGTACTTTTTCGCTTGATATGCCTTAAACTTAGTCTGCTGCTCAATGACATTTTTTTTTAAATAAGTTCCTTATTACCGTATTTGACCTAATTACTGCACATACCCCTGTATGCACACAGTGAAGCAATTTCGTAGTCTTCAGATTACAGCCGGTATATTATTTGTGTACTTCTTTGTAAAGGCATATGTTATGAGAAACCATTTGAATTGCATCAACTTGTTTGATGCAATTCAGATGAGTACCCTTGACATATGTTTTTTATAAATCAGGAAAAAGGATCGCATAAACATCATGAAATAAGTCCTTTGCTATTCTTTTTTAGAAATGTACCTTTAAAATACTCTTAGTAGGTAGATACATATTTATTCACAGGTTTTCCCAGTAATTTTGAAAAACCTTAGCACACAGTGTGGCAATTAGGTCAAATATGATATTTCTTGAAAAAATGGTTTGACATACACAATGCAAATTGTCTCCTGCAGAAACAATTTGCATATACCGGCACTGCGGCTTAGTTGGTAGAGCATATCCACTTTGTGACCAGGAGGTTGCAGGTTCGATCCCTGGACAAGTCATACCAAAGACTTTAAAAATTGTACTAGCTGCTCTTTCGCTTGGCGCTTAGCATTAAGAAAGTAGAGCTAGGAATCAGAACTGGTCAGCTCAGTGTCAGTATAATGTGACTGGGTGGAATATCATGTCAAGTGTCTGGGGCATGATATTTTAGTGAGGCAGCACTCTAAAAGTGAGCATTGAGTTCCTTGTCACATCCAGACACCGTCGCCATATGACAGAAAGATTTTTGAAAATGACGTAAAGCCCAAATAAAACATAAAATGTTCAAAATTTTATTTTCTGGGTAAAAATAAGAATAAGGAAAAATAAGAAAAACATTTCAAAATTTTATCTGCTGAAACTGTTTGCCCAGTATGATAAGCATTAACCCTTAAAGCGCCAATCACAACAATTGTCGTCTGCTTTGTCTTCTACCGGTTACTTTAAAAGTCATTGTTGCAAACAGTGTGGACCCAGATCAGACTGCTCCTTTAGGAGCAGGAGCAGTCTGATCTGGGTCCACACTGTTTACCTATATGCAAAATGTAAGTTTGAAAAGTTTGCAAGAAGATGCAGCAACGACATAAGCAGACGACATTTTCAGATGCAGAGTTTCTTGGCGCTTTAAGGGTTAACCTTTAAAGGGCCGGTCATGATAACAGTATATATAAAGAACCATATGAAGTTTCAAGCATTATTTTCTCTGAAGAAACAAAAACAGATCCATTTAGCATGTGATCTGCTACAATTCTGAATGGGGCTTGGGGACTAATAAGAAACCACAGCATGGTTTCATGGAGAAATAGGAAAATTACAAGTAAGAGAATTATGTTGCTGAGTCTTACCTGGAACCCTGAATGCATGAGAAAGGAATATTTTCAATGCCAATTACCTATCAGTCATCAGCTGCAGCTGAAGTAGTATTCAGGTAAACCTACGCTGTAGGAATACTTAGCAGCCCTATCATTCTGACACTTGCAAATACACTGGGAGCCAGCCAATGTACCTTCCGTGTATTCAAGTAATCAAACTCCAGACCAGCCTACACGTTGACACAGGCTAGTCAGGAGCTTGGCTGGTTGTCTATGCAATATATGACACATTTAGAGTAATTGTGGCAAAAGGGAAAACTCTGACTGGACTGTGTGAGCATGTAGACTGGTCTGGATTTTTCCCATTTTTGTAGGTCCTAAAGTGCTTTTTACTGGTGCCCAGTCCAAATTAACTCTTGCTATTCCAGTAATTACTGCCTGTCTAATACTGGTTCCCCCAACTAGACATGTTCTTGGCTTGTCCAATGATACTTTTAACCCTTTAAGCAGCAAATCTCAAATGCAGCAGACATGTTGATTTTCTTTTGCATTTTCAGAGAAAATAAGGCTTGGCATTTAATGGGAATCATCTGCAGATAATTCACATGAAATGTCAATCTTCTTTTCTAAGATGAATAATAACAAAAAAAAAAAAAAAAATGTCAGCTGCTACCATTTTGCTTAGTGCTTTAAGGGTTAACCTTTAGCATTTTTCATTTAAATATTTTGCAGATGACATCGGAAAATAGTTTTCTAATTCTTCCCTAAAAATAGGAATCGGCATCTCACTTGAATTGTCTGTTTTTGGTGGTAGTTAAAATGAAATACCATATCCTCTTTTCCAAGGGAAAAGTAAGAGAAATGTTAATAATTTATTTGATAATTTTTGACTTTGGCATATCAATGGTTTAACATAGCTGCATCCCATTAGTGCAAGCGTCCTCATTCTTTTCATGTCTTTAATAGTGTATCTACATTAACTATCAAAAGTACACCACCTGCACTTCCTGCAGGAATTTAAAAGCATTACAATAAATGTAATTATTCAGGCAGCAAAACACTGAATATTTTTTACCTGAGTTTTTAGGAATGAAAATTTTAAATTTCAGCTGTTACAAAAAAGGTAAGAGAAAAGTCCAGAGAGTGCCACAATCACAAGCCACAGCCCATCCCAGACACCAAGAGGACAAGGAAACAGACAAAACCAAACAAGCGCAAATCAAACAAACATACAAAAAGCACTAAGATTAGCTCTCTCTTCCCCAAGTGATGTAATCGCAATGCTAAAAGGACTGAAAAACACAAGAACAAAATAACTCAAGGCAAGAATTAAAACAAATCGACTCGTAGAATAAACCACAAAGCAACAAAGAGTAAGACTAACAATGGGACCACTGCCTTAGAACAGTCAGTAGAATAAACCACCAGCCTGATTTCAGGGAAAAAAGTACTAAGTGTATATTGTCATGGGCTAAATACAATGAGTATGTTCTCTCCCATTGACTCTCATAGCAGGTACTGATGGGTACCAGTGGCACCCAGTGGTTACCAAGACTACAGTTGGTGAGTCTGGAATTAAGAATGGTTTCAGTAGTTTTCAGTAACTGTTATGTATTAGTTCTTGTCAGAATTAAGTAGGTGGAATAATTGTGGGTCACCCAGGCAGTTATGAAATATGTTTGCTGCCCCATGTTAGAAGCACTTTTGAAATGACATTGGAAAACCTACTGAAGTTACCTGACCTCTTAAACTCTTGTCCTGCTGAACCTGGATATACCCTGCCTAAATTGCAAACAGTGTAGATCCAGATCAATTGGCTTCTGAAGAAGCCAACTTATCTGGATCTGTACTGTTTGCCATTAAGTATGTAAATTAATAGGAACAATCCATATCAAGTAATCTGATTGGCTGAAAATTAGAACTAGGTGTGGCATCTTAATTTATTCAGCAGGACAAGGGTTAAGGGCCATAGGACTGGCAGCTGAAATTCCATTGATAGTGCTACTGGAGACAACAGATATATATATATATAGTTACTGAAAGCTACATATGATTACAGAGGTTATGATCAACAGCTGAATGAAGAATCTGAATGCACTAATGTAATCTGCATGCAAGTAAGTAGACCATAAAAAAACATTATGGTAATTGCTTGAAATTTCATAAACTTCATACACTAACTTTTCTGAAAAGTGGCATATGCAAACAGTGTAGAACCAGATCTGACAGCAGCAGTCTGATCAGGGTCTTTTACTATTCCTTCTAGTAGTTTGTGAAAAACAAATAAACAAACTGATAAAACAAAAAACAAAGTTTATGCAAAAAATATGGAATAAGGTGTTTGAAGTTTTAAGACATTTACTGAGATATTCTCTTAACCCTTAAAGCGCCAAGAAAAACTGCATTTGAAAATGTCGTCTGTTTATGTCGTCTGCTGAATATTCTTGCAAATTTTTCAAACCTATTTTTTGCATACTGGCAAACAGTGTGGACACAGATCAGACTGCTCCTAAAGGAGCAGATTGATCTGGGTCCACACTGTTTGCAGAAATGACTTTTAAAATCACAGGCAGAAGACAAAGCAGACGACAATTGTTGTGATTGGCAGTTTAAGGGTTAAATCATAATTAAATTCCACAGTATCCAGAGAAAGGTAAAGGCTTTGATCAGACTAGACATGCAGGCATTCTTGCTGGCTGACCTGGCCCTGAGGTTATAAAACTTTTTCATGCTCAACTCAACTGAGCATGAAATTTCACGTGGCCTTAAAAATAAAAATGCCATCAATTAAAACTTTTTTCATGCTCAACTCAACTGAGCATGAAATTTCACTTGGTCATAAAAATGCCATCAATTAAAAAAAAATTTTCATGCTGAACTCAGCTGAGCATGCTCAGCTGAGTTGAGCATGAAAGAAGTTTAAAAAATTTGTCAGTATTTTAAGATTTACAAGCAAAATAAATTTCATGCTCCCCTAGTTGAGCATGAAAAAAGTTTTATAACCTCAGGCTCTGAGCAATGCTAGTTTGCATACATACTAAGGCTCCATTTTACATGACACATCCCAAATAATGGTAAAATGATAATAGAGATGTTATCCTCAAAAATCAATTTCAAAAGGATGAAAACTGGAATTCAGGCTTTACCACTGTCTGGGCTAATTCAGCAGATGACAAATTGATGATATTTTTCTTATTTTTCCCAGAAAACAGGATTTGACATATCATGCAAATTGTCTCCAATCAGGATTTGACATTTTATGCAAATTGTCTCCATTGGAGACAATTTGCATGATATGTCAAATTCTGTTTTCTGGGAAAAATAAGAAGAAATAGTTCAAGATGTCGTTTGCTGAAAATTTTACCCAGAGTGCTCAGCATTAGACCAGTATATTTGTAATACCAAGAATATTTGAAAGGACATCTTGTAGCTGTATAGACTTGGACATCAAGTCTAGATCTAAATTAGAATGACTCTAACTGAATCCTGAAAATCTTCACGTTAATCTTCTGAATTAACCTGATAGACATGATCAGACAGTATCAGATATCTAAGAATTCTGCTCTGTTGTTGATGTGAAGACTGGTCCAGATAAGAAAAGTTTTGAGATTCTCCTTCTTTCATTGCCAAATCATATGATATTGTGCTTATTGGAATCATCAGAAGGAAACCATTATCCCATTGTAGTCGGGAGACCCCTAAAAGGGTAATTGGCAAACAGTGCAGACCCAAATCAGATGCCACAGAATGCGGTGTCTGATCAGGGTCTTCACTGTTTACAAATAGTTCAGCCAATTTTCTCTAGGAATATCTACATCTCACGGCCTGACCTACCTTTTCTTCCAGTATATAGTGTGGGTGAGTTCATTCAATCTATAGTGGATTAAGCCGGCCTTGGTGGCTCAGTTGGATGCACGTCCGACTAGTGATCAGGAGGTCGCGGGTTCAACCCCCGCCGGGTCAGCAGCATTCTTTCGTGGAGATTTGATCATGAAATATTTTCTCTCCCTTCCGCCGATTCAAGAAGGGCAGTTGTCAGCTTCTGGCAAAAGAATGTGCACATTACTGGTTAATCGCTTAGAGGACTTAAAGCCTGCCCAGTAAAAGTGTGGTTAGGTAAACTGACCGCGCTCGACATGACCCCATTGGGTTGACTGGGCCGTAAAACCTCAACACAAACAAACAAACTGTGGGTTAAAGAAGTGTTTGGGTGACTGAGCTGCTGGTGCTCTTGAATTGGGATCACGAGGTCCCAAGATCAGGTCCTGTACGTTGGAGTCAGAGTTCAACTCATGACCGAATGGCATTTTATTGTACAGACACTTTCATTATCAACCTTTCATCATCTCAATATGACAGCGATGTGATTCTTCCTTTTTTCAAAGGAATTCCTCTTTTTAGCTCCATTTTTCCAGAAAATAAAATGTTGTGGATTTGATGTGAAATGCTCAGAAACAACCTTTTCTGAGGGGTATTGGGGTTTTCCTGCCCTGGAGAAGTGGACCAATCACATCCCTGATATGACTTAAATATTGAAAGAAGTGTAAAACAGCAAATATTCGTCTAATGACTATTCAAAACATGTTTTCTTGGCCTCAATACATAGGAACCTCTTTATAACATGGTTCATTATAACACGGTTTTGGATATAACACTGTTACAGGGTTGAAAATGATTGTAAAACCTTTCTGTTCTTCAGTTCAAATAGATGCACAGATTGATGGTTAGGGTTAGTTAAGGGTTAGGAGGAAGTCTCAGTTTTATATAATAGTAGCAGACAGATTGCAAGTTCGAAGGCATTTCTCTTCTTTAGATAAGCATTCCATAATCAATGCCCTGTCATAATATCAGTTTGTTTGCAGACATGCATACATAAAATTGCTTTTATTCACAAATTATTCTGAGCACACAAAAAGGGCTCTTATGCAATTTGCAGACAATGCATGCCCAGATCAGCCTGTATATAAGCGTAGGCTAATCAGGACCTTCATTGTCTGCTTACAGAATCAATGGATACTGTAGTATACGTCAATGAACAGAGAATGCTCAGATCAGATTGCACAGAAGGGCATGCTGATCTGGACCTACGATGTCCACAAATTGTATAAGGGCCTTTTTTGTGTGTTGCACATCAAATGTATTCATCAGTACATGGTGGTCGGGTGGTGCGAAGGTGCTGTGTATCTTACATCACTAGGGCGTCCAACTGATATTGGCTTACAGTTGGGCAAGGCCTGCTATCCTTGTAGTGGGTAAGGGTAGAGGGGGAATGTTTTTATTTCTTCTGTTTCTTCACTTTCATTCCTGTTCCTCTTTCTTCCCTGTCCCTCTCTTTCATCTCCTCTACTCTCTCTTCTATCTCTTTTCTCCCTTTCTCTGGGAGACGACACAAAATGACCCTCAAGGGTTGACGTGTCGTTAAATCCCAACACAATCAATCAGTACATGTACCATATTTGCACTAAGTATTCGGACAGACAAGCCTAAGCAAACTGTGTAGACCTGATCAGAGGCCGCATAGATGCCACTCAGGGGTTGCACTGTTTGCCACTCAGCAGTTTTTAGACATATCCAAAGGTGGTAAAGTGGATTTGTTCAAATTTTAGGACAATTAAGTATGAGAAATTTAGGTGTCTGAATGTTTAGAGTAAATTCGCTATTTCTTATCAATTCAGTCGCAGTGTGAGACATTTTTGCCCATAGAAGACTCAGATTGGCCTGTGCAGCTGAACAGTCAGATCAGATTTACTGTCTGCCTGAAACTGCTAATGAAGCTAAGGTCTTTTACTACTGTATTTGACCTAATTACTGCTCTGTGCGCTTAGGTTTTTCAAAAATCACCAGAAAAAACCTGTTGTAAAATCTCCTGATATGGGTACACTTCAAAGATCAGCAGAGAACTTCATGAGGGATGTATTTAATGATACTTATGCAATATTTTTCTGACTTTCTTTATAAAAACATATGTTATTGGTACTCATTTGAATTGCTTCAACTTGTCAAGGCAATTCAAATGAGTACCAATAACATATGTTTTTATAAAGAAGATAAAAGCACACTGGCTGTAATCTAAAGACTAAAAATTACTTGACTGTGCACTAATAGGAGCATGTGGGATAATTAGGTCGAATATGATATCTACAGAGTGCCCAGCAAAGACTTGACAGACTGTATGGATGTGGAAGAGGATACCGTCTTTGCTGAGCACACATCATTAGGTATGTTTTTGTTGCACCTGCTTTAACAGGGTGACTTAGGCGTGCAAATTTCTGTCCATTTGTCCATCCGTCAACATTTACCCTGGGTATCTTGTGAGCGCAACTCCTCTTACAGGTTTGTACCAATGGTTTTGAAACTTTGCATGTGTTTTCTTCATGGTATGAGGATGTGCATGTGAGTTGGATATAACTGTTAGATTATTTTTTGTCACTTTTTCCACATTGTGAAGTTAGTCATTTTTCACCCTCAATATATAGACAGAGGGTACCTCGTGAGCACAACTCCTTATGCAATTTTATACCATTTTTTTTTAAACTTTGCACATGTTTTCTCCAAAGTTTGAAGATGTGCATGTGCTTTTGATATAATCCTTGCTTTATTTGTGTCACTTTTTTCTACTTTGTGAACTTTAATTGTCATTTTCTGACCTCAGATGTAGGACCCTGAACAGTGGGTACCTTGTGATTGCAGCTCCTCATATAATTTTATGCTGGTCTTTTTGAAACTTTGCACATGTCTGCAGAAGTGCATATGGTTTGGATATAAGTTTTAAATTTATTTTTGTCACTTTTTCCACTTTAACTTTGTCATTTTCTTACCTAAGATTTTATGAAAGTGTATAGACTGGGTACCTTTTGAGGGCAACTTCTCATGCACCATATGAGAATATGCATGTGCTTTTGATGAAATTCCTATATTAATTTCTTCTGCCTAAAATAAACATTACTTTTTGTGGGGTGCAGGTGCGACATCAGCTTCACTGAAGTTCTATCTATATTTTAATGTTGCAGTCCATATTCTTACAACTGTATTCCTGGCCTCAGTGGCTCAGTTTGATGCGTGTCGAACTGGTGATAAAGAGGTCGTAGGTCCATCCCTGCTAGGTCAGCAACATTTTTTTCATGGAGATTGATCATGAAATATTTTCTACGGTCATTTTCTCCCTTCCGCTGATTCACGAAGGGCACTTGTCAGTTTCTGAATGTGCACAAAACTGGTTTACCACTTAGAGGACTAAGCCTGCCCAGTAAAGTGCCTTGCTTTGATTGGTTGGATGCCTACAATTAATCGACCAGTTCTCAAGGCATCACCAGTGAATATAGATGAGTTTGAAATCTGATTTTTTTGTTTACATACTGGAAGTTTCGTATCATATTTACCATATGTATTTGGACACAATAACTCCTTACATTACTTGTCTTAAAATTTTAAAATCCAATGTACTACCTAATGACGTTAAAAAATGACTCGATTAGTGGCAAACGGTGTAGACACTGATCAGACATCATGATCTGAATAGAACAGAACAGCTTTATTAAGAAACATTTCTTAGTTTCTCAGGCCACTCACAGGTAGCATAACTAGTAATTACATTCTTAAAAGTATCATGTGACATTAAATAACACATACACACCACACTTGCACATATGTATGATGTTACTAAATATATGCAAATACCAAATATTATTCGGTAGTTCAGTGAAATAGCCACAGAAATAGCCCTAAAACTGCACATAATCATATCATAATTGGAGTTTTGATTAACGTGCAGGTACAGGGGCAACACCCACACCAGTGGGCCACCTTCCAGATAGCTGGCTTGCTGCATGCATGGCAGATCTCACACCAGATCTTCAGGTACATCTATCATGAGGGTTGATAGCCAAGAGCTTCCACTCTCTGCAGTCCCTCTCTGTCAGCTGCTTCCATGTCATTTTGGGCCTCCCAGGCCCATGCTTTCCATCAACCTGTATGTCAAAGGCTGTCTTGATTGCACCACTGGAGCATTCCACATGTCCATACCATCGAAGTCTTCTCTCCTTCAGAATGAGGTCCAGATCCTCAATGCCAAGCCGCACAAGTAGCTCATTGGACCTGGTGGTGACAATGTCTTGTGGCCTGACATTGCAGATCTGTGATCATTGCCCTGTCATTTCGCTGCAGACGCTGGAGGTTCGGCTTTGTCAATGGCCAAGTCTCGCTGGCATGGAGCATTGCGCTCCGCACACAAGAGCTGTACACATGGCCATGTGTTTTGAAAGAGAGGTGGCATGAAGAGAGGACTGGTAGCAGATCCTTGAACTTCTTCCAGGCGGTTTTCACACTAATCTACAACTCATTTAACTCTTTGCATGCTGGGTAATCGTCTGGATTTTTTTTTATAATCAACTTTTTCGAAAAAGTCTTTCAGAAATACCATCAGAGTGTCAAATAGTTTGGATCCAGATCAGGCCCGACATTTTGTCGGGCCTGATCTGGGTCCAAACAGTTCGCAAAGGTTATCAGCAGACGACAAAAGTCACCACCAGCGGGGAAAGAGTTAACTCCTATACAGATACCCATACAGATATTGTGAGAACAATATTATGCACTATTTTACTTAGCTGCACCTTAATTAATTCAAAGCAGATGATGCAATAGAGGGGAAAGGGCCTTTATGTCATATGTAAACCGTGAAGGCCCATTCATATCAGCCTGCAGTTTCACAGTCTGATCAGGGCCCTCTGTTTTTGTGATATATTCAACATTAGCCATAGATGCTGTAAATGGGCAATGATGGCCTTGATCAGACCATGAATGTACAGGCTGATCTGGAGCATTGTAGCCCACATATGGCAGAAGGACTCTTTTCTTTCATTGTACAGCAAATAGTTTTTCCACATGTGTCTGTGAATGAACTTAAATTTGGTGCAAAATTTAGGGCATTTAGGACATTTTATTGCCACAAAAAAAGTAAACAAAAACCTGGTAATCTAAATGCCATATTTTTCAATAATTCACAGACAAAAAATTCAGACAGGGAAACCCCACCCTTTCCCCTTATTTTATGCATTGCTGTTTTCATTTTCTGAGTCTCCAGTCCCAACACTACCCCTAGAAGGGATCAGCTCCAAACATAGTGTTAATTTGTGCCAGACTAATAGTATTAATGAGATTTTCACTATCCATGACTTAAATGGGTTTCATTTAAAAAAACATCTCCAACTCTCACCTTGAAAGGGGTCATTCGGGATCAACAACTGTATTTGAAGTCAAATTGAAGGTCTTTAGAACTTTAACCATAGACAACTGTAATTGATCCCATCTACAACTAGCCTGAACTGACCCCTAATTGGGGTCATTCAGGTATAGCTATGATTGATATCAAAGCAAAGTTGTTGATGAAAACTTAATACTGGTAAATGAGTCTCACCCACATCCAGTACAGACATCCTCCTAAGAAGAGTTCATTAACCCTTGTCCTGCTGAACCCAAATATAGGCCTACCCTGCATTTGCAAACAGTGTAGATCCAGATCAGTTGTTGTCTTCAGAATCCAACTGATCTAGATCTGCACTGTTTGTCATTAGGTATGTGAATTTACATCAACAACCTAGATCAAGTAAACTGATTGGCTGAAAATTGGAAGTTGGCGTGGCATCTTAATTTATTCAGCATGACAAGGGTTGAAAGAAGTCTCTAGCTCAGGCCCAAAATGACAAGCAGAGCTGCAGTTGAGTCAATTCCATATCAAAATTTGCCAGGTTCCATAGCGCAGTCGGTAGCATGTCTGACTGCAGATCCAGGAGTCCAAAGTTTGAATCCCAGCTTGGCCAAATAAATTTCATGGAGATTGATCATGAAATCATTTCTAGTCATTCTCCCACTTCCATTTATCCAAGGGGGGCAGTTGTAAGTTTCTGGCGAAAGTATGCACACAAGTACTGGTTAACTGCTTAGAGAACTAAGCCTGTCCAGGAAAAGCATGAGGAGGTTAACTGATGGCTTGACACTTCAATAGGTAGAAAAATGGACTTTTTCAAATGTTTGGATAGGAATTAACTCTAGTTCTGCTGAACCCGGATACAACCTGCCTTTGCAAACAGTATAGCTCCAGATCAGTTGGCTTCTGAGGAAGCCAACTGATCTGGATCTGCACTGTTTGCCATTAAGTATGTGAATTTATATCAACAGTCTGGATCAAGTAATCTGATTGGCTGAAAATTAGAAGTGGGCATGGCATCTTGATTTATTCAGCATGACAAAGGTTAAGAGGTCCAAACATTAAGGGTAAATAGGGCAATATCCAGATAGATAGAGCAATTACTGGATAAAAAACAAACTCAATGTCCTTTAGAAATGGACAGCTACTCCAGATCCACTAGGGGAAGCTGAAAGGTCATAATTTGGAACAATGTCTGTGAAGTTCAAGATGTTGCAGAATGTGGCATCTGATCAGGTTCTGCACTGTTTGCCACTCACCCAGCAATTTCTAGACACATCTGCAGGTAGTAAAATGGATTTGTTCAAAATTTTAGGACAAGTATGTAAGGAGTTAAGGCCCAAAAAAAAGCATTAGATTCTCTGACACCACCGCATCTGTCCAAAACGGTCCCACATATATGATTTTTTCAGTGGTAAGTTTTTTCCGACCCACGAAAATACGTGACACTGGGTTTTACTAGCTTATCTGAGAATCTTTTCTAACCAAATTGCAATCTGGACCACAAACATATGGCATATTCTTACTTGCAAAGAAAATTGGTAAATTATGATCTGTTTATGCTAATTTCTGAAAACCCTAGTTAAATCAGCAAGATTCCAAAAAAAAAAAAAAAAACAAGTTACTGACATATATATATACCTGTCTTCATGATTGTTATGATGTAGGTTGTAGGGGGTGCTAATGTTTATCTGCAGTTTCCAAATTTTTCCTCATCCCTATATTTTTTATGTGTCTCAGTTTTGATTTTTCATTTTGCAGGTAACTAAATTACATCATCATAAAGATAAAAAAGGCTGTAACTGATAATATTGAAAAGTTTTGTAATAAAAAGAATGAAATGGTGGATTATTTTACTCAAAAGCATTTAAAAGGCATTTAAAAACTTGAAACTTCGGATTTTACAGGCTGTTAATTTAACCCATTGTAGTCTGGAAACCGCCAAAAAGGGTAATTGGCAAACAGTGCAGACCCAGATCAGATGCCACAGAATGCAGCATCTGATCAGGGTCTCCACTGTTTGCAAATAGTTCAACCATTTTTTCTCTCAGAATATCTAAATTACATAGCCTGACATACCTAAAATCAAAATTAGAATCTTCCAATGTGTATAGTGTGCTGGTTGAGTTCATTCAGTCTACAATGGGTTAATGCTAAAAGGCACTTCTTAAAAAGAATTGAGTCTTACTATGAGGAAAGGTTAAAGATCCAAGTCAGTTAGCAAAGCCACACAATCTGATAAGGGCATATTCTATAAATCAGTTTCTTGCAAATTCTTATCCTACCCACCCTCTCCTACTCAGGTGAAAGATAAAAAAAAAAAATTTCAGGTAGTTGATCAATGAGTTGATTGTATAGGACATTATGTAACTCTGATGCTACTGTGCTTTTGACATATTTCAGAAAGTCGTTTTTTGCCTGATGCTTCATTCAGAAGAAGTAAATTTGCAAACTTTAGTCATGATATAATACAAAACCATTTGTCGAACCTACCTATGCACAAGAAATTTTATTCTAGTCATTACTTTTTTAAAAAAATAAAATGTTTTCACTTTTTCCCATAGTAAAAACAAATACAAATTATGCAGAAATCTGTAGAGTAGGTAACTTGGAGGCAGATTTTCAACCAGTTTCACTTGTTCAATTTTTCTGAAAATTTCACAATATTGTTCTGAAACATCAATAATTCCAATTCAGCAAAGAAACAAAAAAAAATATTTTCTTTGACAAAAATTCCAAAACATCACTTTACTATAGAAATTGCATAGGTCAGACCAATTTTTGGCCGTAAAATTAATTTTAGGGTACATATTTGTGAACAAAACACAGAAATAGAAAAGATAAATGGTTTCTGATAAGATATGGTCAATTAGAACAAAATGTTTTCATTTAAAATAAAACGCCAAGCAAAAAACATCTTTCTGAGTGATGTCGAAAGGACAGTAACATTATGCAAACACGCCTATTCAAATAAATTGAAAATTTCACCACCAAAACCTGAAAGTTCTCAGATAAAAAGTCTAATATTTTTCATATTTCTGCTCAAAACATAGATTGTGGGTACTCGTTAGAACCACCTCACTGAGGTGGTTCTAACAAATACCCACAATCTATGTTTTTGAGCAGAAATAAGAAAAATAATGTATACCCCTGTAAATCCCAGTTTTACTATATAAAAGTGGGGTTTAAGGGGTCAAAATTATATAGGTATGTTTCGGTGATGGCTGATTTCATCATGGTGTGATAAATTACATAACTTTCAAGATTGTGAATGTCAACTTCATTGTGTATTGAAGGGGGTACTGTGTTTACAATCAATAAAAAAGATCAACAAACACTAACAATTGCAAGGTATGCAAGAAAAAGACTATCATAGGTGTTCGGTGCTTATAAGAAAATCACTTTCTGGCATCACTCGGGAAAGCCTCAGGATGCCAGACAGTGACCCTGGGTACACATTTTTTCTGTCAGCATGGAACACCCATGAAAGATTCTTGTAGTATTCTGCCGTATCCAATAGTTCCATTAACGCTTAGCATGCTTTGAAAAAAATTCAGCAGATGATATTTTGAAATATTTTTCTTATTTTTCCCAGAAAAAAGACTTAGACATTTCATGCAAATTGTCTCCAATTTGCATGAAATGTCAAAGCCTATTTTCTGGGAAAAAGTAAGAAAAATATGATGTGTTTGTCTGCTGAATTTGCCCATAGAGTGGTAAAGGTTAAGCAGAGAGGAAAAGCTACAGACTGTACAGATGCATAGTTACATAATGGTAAAGGTCCTAAAATTCCGTACACCGAAGTTTCTGACAGAATGACATGTTAACAGTGTAGAACCAGATCAGACTGCTCCTGTTTGTCATTCAGCATGTGACTTTATATCAACAGTCAGGATTAAGTAATCTGATTGGCTGACAAATAGAAATGGGCGTGGCATCTTAATGTATTCAGCATGACAAGGGTTAACAAAAGTGCATTGACAGCTGAAGGCTAAGGGTAACCATGTCACTGATTAGGAGGGGGCAAAAGTAGTTGACAGAGAGAATAATCAGAAACTCAGACAAGTCAAAGAAGCTATCCGAATCAGTCAGTCTTCACACGTCATGAAGCGGGACCAGTGGGGGTGGGGCATACAGTCTGAGCAACATCTACAGGCCTTTGACAATCCCTAGGAACCAGTCTAATGGTAAGCAGTCCATGTCCATTGATGTTATGAGGTGAAGGTCAGTCAGTCTTATGATGGTTCTTGATGAGAAATGAAACTGTCACAGTAAGTGATAATTTTCCTTGTGATACTTTTAATGCATATTTTCATTACTGTTTTGCTTTGTTTTTTCATAGAATTTCCACCTTTTGTTTTATGTAGCAAGTATTCTTCAGAATTCCATATTTGCCCTAAATATTGGGACAGACAGGTCTGAGCAAACCGTGTAGAAACATATCAAATGCCACATCATTGTCTACATTGTTATCCACTTATCCAGCAATTTTGTATACCCACACATCAACAGGTATTCAATTTTTTTTTCAATTAACCCTTGTCCTGCTGAACCCAGGTATACCCTGCCTTTGCAAACAGTGTAGATCAAGATCAGTTGGCTTCTGAAGAAGCCACCTGATCTGGATCTGCACTGTTTGCCTTTAAGTATGTGAATTTATGGCAATAATCAGGATCAAATAATCTGATTGGCTGAAAATTAGAAGTGGGCGTGACATCTTAATTTATTCAGCAGGACAAAGGTTAATGGACATGTTTAGACTTTAGGACAAGTATGGTAAGGAGTTAACGTTCAAATTTCTAACTTGTACCACTCTCTGGGCTAATTCAGCAGATGACAAATTGATATTTTTGGGGAGATTGTTTACAATCATTGTCCACGTAATTATCATTGACCAATGAAATCAAACTGCGCATTTGTATGATATCCAGGTAACAGTTATTTATAGCTGTGCTATTCTTGTTGCTGTGACATCAGAGTGCCCTGTAAAGAGGGTTATCTGTAAAACCTGGACTGGGACATTGACAAACCATGCAGACACAGATCAGACACCACAGAACATGGCATCTGATCAGAGTCTGCACTGTTTACTTAAATTACAGGAAATTGAGGGTTAAGTGAGACAATCTAAACCCTTCTCTTGCTGAACACGACATGCCTTGTCTTAGCAAACAGTGTAGATCCAACAGATCTGCACTGTTTGTCATTAAATATGTGAATTTCTATCAAAAACCCAGATCAAGTAATCTGATTGCTTGGAAATTAGAGTGGGCGTGGCATCTTAATTTATTCAGCATGACAAGGGTTAAGTCCCCCATTGAGGACCATTTCCCCAGCCTAACTTCAGAGACAATTGACCCACCAGTGCTGTGAGTGCTTTGATACTTATTTTTCCCAGAAAAAAAGGATTTGACAATTCATGCAAATTGTCTCTGAGACAACTTGCATGAAATGTCAAGCCTTTTTTCTGGGAAAAATAAGAAAAATACAGTCAACTCTCATTTTATCTCGAAGTCAAAGGGACTCTCTAAAATATTTCGAGATATCCGTACCTTTACGTATCAGATTTACAGTATTGAGAAAAAAAATAAATCAACAACCACATTTAAAAAATGAGAGCAATTTCTCCTTTTTTCCACAATAGTTTGTTAGCTGTTGTTAAATTTCCATGTTAAAACAGGGACCAGATTTTCATTTCGAGATAAGTGATGATTCGAGATAGGCGAGGTCGAGATAAGGAGAGTCGACTAAATTTCAAATGTTGTCTGCTGAAATTTTTACCAAGAGTGCTAAGCATTAAGGTAAATATGGTGTCATTACGAAAACACGCCTATTCAAATATACTGAACATTTTACCACCAAAAAAAATGAAAATTTTCAGATAAAAATTCTGATAGTTTTCATGTTTCTGCTCAAAACATAGATTGTGGGTACTCGTTAGAACTGCCTTGATGAGGCAGTTCTAACGAGTACCCACAATCTATGTTTTTGAGCAGAAATAAGAAAAATAATGTATACCCCTGTGAACCACAGTTTTACTGTATAAAAGTGGGGTTTAAGGGAGTCAAAATTATATAGCTATGTTTTCGTGATGATTCTGCTTATCTGAAGCTGAGGCAGAAATAAATCATCCTTCCATATTGCAGTCTTGAACATGCACACTTATACAGCTTCTGTCAAAGTGTTGCAGATAAAATTGATGAGCACACCAAGGGAAACAGCTACTGTAAACTGTGCTTTGTTCACAAAGGCTTTTTTTTATTTTTCCTTTTGCAAACTGTCACTGGAAGATTTATTCACAAATAATACTGTACTATTGTAATTTCCTTAATATACAGAACTTTTTTAAACCCTTAAAGTGCCAGTCAAAACAGCAGCAAGCAACAGTCTAAAATATATGGGTTTATATAAATATACACCCTTATCACTCTGGGTAAAATTTTCAGCAGATAACAATTTGAAATATTTTTCTTGCCTTTCTGAGAAAACAGAAATTGACATTTCATGCAGATTGTACCCATTGGAGACAATTTGCATGAAATGTCAAATTCTGTTTACCGGGAGAAAAATACAATATATATCACCAATTTGTCATTTGCTGAATTAGCCCAGAGAGTGGTAAAGGTTAATAAGACAATTTGTTATAAGACAGTTCAAAGGTGGACCCCAAATCAGGCCTGACCCCAAATGTATGGTATCCAAACAAAAATATACAGATACTGTAGAAAAATTACCATAAATGGCAATTTTTCTATATAATCAATACATTTTTAGAAAAAAATGGCCATAGAATGGGCATAAGTGGTTATTTTTCTGTATAATTGATACATTTTAGAAAAATGACATATAATAAGTGAGTCCAACGAGAACTGCGAAGCGGGGGCGGTTCGGCGTGCAGACGCACTACTATAGACTACCGATGTGACCAGTGATGTGTGTGACCAAAAATGTGAAGGTCCAACAAACGCTTAGGTGGTTTGGTGCTTATCCTGAAAAACTATAAGCGTTCTGTGATTTGGCAGAGACTATTGACAGGGCAGCTGTGCCGATAATAGCAACAAAACAGCCAATAACGCCAAGTATTCCAATTGCAAGGGGTTGAATCACGAGACTTATGATGTCAGCCTACAAAATTTGCGATCGCGGCCATTTTGAATTTTGTCTTCACATGAATTTTATTTCTATCCATTCTCCGTCTATTTACAAGCTCAGCATGATTCGTTTTGTGCATAAGGTGAACTTTGATGTAGATTTTTAGATAACGCATAGACTTTATGCTCTTTTCACGTGATAATCTTAAAAAAACTTTGACACAGGTAAGGGAATGATAGTATATTGTCGTCGTACCTGTCATTGGCATACACTAGTTTTCGGTATTCGGAAAGCATGGCCCCCTCCCATCAGGGCCTGTGAAATGGGCTGCCTGAAGCCTCCATGGCAGAGCTGCTAGTAACTAAGCAGGACCTGAATTCATGTGATCGGGTCGGGTAAAAGTCCCACAGATTTGGAGGCAATGTCTCTGAACTACTGAAATATTGTTGACTTGGCCGTTATATTGCAATTCATGCAGTGGATTAGAAGTCAAGCGTGGTCTGAAATCAAATTCAGTTAGATCTGGCCAACCCACCTATGAAGCATGTGATGATAATTTGGATGCACGGATATAGGTAGCACCTATTAAATTCATAATAATTACATTTTGTTTTAGATAGAACACAGTTGTTTAGCTAACACCTTTTTTGCTTTGGATCCCAGCAATAGTGTTTTAACACTTTGCATGCTGGGTAAAAATTTCAGCAGACAACATTTTGAAATATTTTTCTGATTTTTCCTAAAAAGTAAGATCTGACACTTCATGCAAATTGTCTCCAAAGGTGACAGTTTGCATGAAATGTCAGAGCCTATTTTCTAGAAAAAATAAGAAAAGTATCATCAGTTGTCGTCTGCTGAATCTGCCCATAGCGTGGTAAGTATTAACCCTTAAAGCGCCAAGAAAAACTGCATCTGAAAATGTCATCTGTTTATGTTGTCTGCTGAATATTCTTGCAAACTTTTCAAACCTATTTTTTGCATAACGGCAAACAGTGTGGACCCAGATCAGACTGCTCCTAAAGGAGCAGTCTGATCTGGGTCCACACTGTTTGAAGAAATGACTTTTAAAATCACAAGCAGAAGACAAAGCAGACGACACTTGTTGTGATTGGCGCTTTAAGGGTTAAAGAGTTTGTGATATTTTGTATGGTCATTTTTCTATATAGTCTATAGATTTTAGTTTAGATACAACACAGTTGTTTAGATAACATCTTTTTGCTTTGGTTTGAGCATTAGTGTTATAAAGAGATTGTGATGTATTTTGTACGCATCTGCACAGTCTCAAGATCATACTTTATACATTTTTAGAAAAATGACCATAAATAATCTATAGACATTGGTTTAGATACAAGGCAGTTGTTAAGATAACACCTTTTTTTTGCTTTGGACTCCAGCAATAATGTTATAAAGCGTTTATGATGTATTTATGTGTGTCTGCACAGTCTCATCAAGATCTTTGATGCCCATTGAAAGTTGAGAGCTTAAACACTTAGTACTCTAGGTAAAATTTCAGCAGATAACATTTTGAAATATTTTTCTTATTTTTCCCAGGAAACAGGATTTGACTTTTCATGCAAATTATCTCCACTGGAGAATTTGCATGAATAGTCAGATCCTGTTTTCTAGGGAAAAATGGGAAAAATACCATCAATTTGTCATCTGCTGAAAATGCCCAGAGAGTGGTAAAGATTAAACCGTATTCAGTTTGATCAGATCTGTACTTTTATCCACCCACACATTCAGTGGTAACACATGTGTATGCACAGACTGATCTAGGACACAGTTTCAGCTGATAAAATAGCTGTATACCATATTATACCTTAATTTAACCCTGGTCCTGCTGATCCCAGGTATGCCCTGCCTTTGCAAACAGTGTAGATCCAGATCAGTTGGCTTCTAAGCCAACTGATCTGGATCTACACTGTTTGTCATTAAGTATGTGAATTTATATCAACAATACAGATTAAATGATCTGATTGGCTGACAATTAGAAGTGGACATAGCATCTTACTTTATTCAGCATGACAAAAGTTAAAATATTTAGACACCTTTATGATACTTTCCAAACTTCCAAAAACTCAAACAAGACCATTTGACTTCTTGGTGGTGTTTCAAAAATGATATGACAGAATGGCTGACTGTGTAGAGCCTGATCTACTGCTCCTTTAGGTGGAACTTAAGGGGCAATTTGATCTGGATCTACACTGTTTACCTAAGTATCGTTTGTCACAATGTATAGGGCCAAAACTGAAATATTTTTTTGTTTACCCTTGACCGACTCGTATTAAAATGGTCCTAACACCAAATTTTTTTTTCTTGGTCTGGAAATGAAATTTTTTTTTCCTTAACCAAAATTTAACTTTGCCATTAGAAGAGTTTTCTATAATATTTATGCTATTTTAAATGTTATTCTACTGAATTCCTAAATTCAAAACTATTTTGAACCCTTTTTTAAAAGAAAGTCGGGTATTTTTTATATTTTCATTCAAATTTTTGAACTTCTATTCAGTCATCCAAGCATATGGCAAACTATTTCACCAACTGACTGACCCTTCTCATTTTGATACGGTTGGATAAGGGGAATCAAAAATATTTTTGGAGCAGTTGCCAAACCATCACCAGATTTAACATACCACATTATTTCGAGAATCCATTTTCCTGTAACTACCAACCTAATAACTGCCTAGCAAATAGTTCCCTGCTAATGCTGATTATGCTAAATTTTGAATTCAAACATATTGGCCTTATACACATTGATGCTTATAAATAGTGAATAAATAAACAAAACCAAAAACTTCAAATTTTTGAAGAAATAAGATTTTAATATTTTTAAAGTTGGCCTTAGGGTAAATGTGGTATGGGTAGTCATCATGAAGATAATAACTTACTTGGATCTCCTGACTGACTGTGCAACAGATTGTTATCAAACAATTCTTATTGCCGCTGATGATCAGAAACATAATGTAACATCTGCACCGAATGTATACAATATTATTAAACGCATTAACAAGCTGGGTATAAATAGCAGCAGACAACATTTTGAAATATTTTTCTTATTTTTCATGGAAAAAAAGAATTTGACATTTCATACAAAAGGTCTCCTTAGGAGACAGTTTGCATGAAATGTCAAATCTTATTTTCCAGGACAAATGAGAAAAATATATCTGTTTGTTATCTGCTGAATCTGTTCACAGCATAGTGAATCTTAAACATAACTCCCAATAAGAGGGGTATTCTGATAATTATTTTTCTTATTTTTCTATGAAAACATATGTTGTGGGTACTCATTAGAAGCATCTCAGCATGACACTTCTAATGAGTACCCACAACATATATTTTCATGAAGAAATAAGAAAAACATGAATACTGTTTCGTTGAAAAAAAAATTTGCCTTATCTGGAAATACAAATTAAAGATTAAAGAAAAACTGCTTTGGTGCAAAGTAGCTGCATAATATGTATAAATTCTTTGTACTTCACAATTTGTAAAATTTGTAATACATTCAGTCTGCAGTATATACATACTGGTATAACCTGAGTTTCTGAAGTGGACCATTTTTGTCTTTGAACTTGGGCAACTCCTAAGCTGTAAAAAGGGTTGATAGTAAAAAAAGCAACAACAACAACAGAATGGCAAATGAGATAGTAAGATCTGGATAAGGGGCTCGCTGTGAGTCCTTTCATCCTGATCTGCACTGTTTGTGTACATATCTGGTTGGGTTTGCAGGACTGAGAGGGATAAACACCATTCTTAACCCTTGTCCTGCTGAACCCAGATATACCCTGTTTTTGCAAACAGTGTAGATCCAGATCAGTTGGCTTCTGAAGAAGCCAACTGATCTGGATCTGCACTGTTTGCCATCAAGTATGCAAATTTATAACAAAGATCTGGATCAAGTAATCTGATTGGCTGAAAATTAGAAGTGGGCGTGGCATCTTAATTTATTCAGCAGGACAAGGGTTAATTGTAGCAGACAATATTCTGAAATGTTTTTATTCTTCCGAGAAAGTCAGCTTTACATTTCATGTGAATCATTGGCTAACAGTTATTGTTAGCAAAGGATTCACATGAAATGCCAAGCCTTATTTTCTTGATTTTTTTTTTTATTTATTTATTTTTTTTTTTTTTTATTTATTTATTTTTTTTTTTTGGAAAAAATATCACATATATGTCATCAACTGCTGTTTTGACTGGCATTCTAAAGGTGAGTATATGAAAATATGAAAAATGAGTAATATATATATTTTTTTTTCAGATTTTTTCCAATAAATAGGGTGTGGCATTTCATGTGAATCATTTATGGCAACAGTTCACATCTACATGAAATGTGAAGCTCTGTTTTAAATTTTCAGGGCCCAGTTGTTCAAAACTAATGAACATTTTTTCAGCAGAAATACCTGTGAATTAGATATTGTATTTACTAGAGCAGTTAACTCTAACAAGTTTGTTAAGCTAAAGATGCTTTGAACCACTGGGCCCAAGAAAATAGGAAAAGTAATAGCTGGGCTCTATGGGTAGTGCAGTCAGTAGCTGACTGCAGATCCAGGGTCACAAATTTGAATCATGAAATTTTAATGCCCCAAACTTAGAAAAAGTTGGGAATGCATATTGCTTTGGGCTTGTCCATCCATTTGTCTATTTGTCCACATAGACATATTTTGTAAGCAAAATATTTAAGGAACCATTTGAGTTAGGCTCATGAAATTTTGCAAGCAGTTTAGAACCAATGTGTAGATGACCTGATTAAATTTTGGCGAACTTTTATAAATATTTGATCAAATTATGCCCCCTTTTCAGACTTAGTTATTTTAGCTTAGAAAAATATTGTAAGCACAATATCTCAAGAACCCCAAGAGCTAGGTCCATGAAATTTTGCAGGCAATCAGGGATCATTGTGTAGATAACCTATTTAACTTTTGGTGAAATTTTATAAATATTTATCCAAATATGCCCCTTTTAAGACTTAAGCTTTTTAGCGGATTTGTGACATTTTGTCAGAGTTATGCCCCTTTCCAACTTCGGTATTTTGTATAGACAAGCAATTAGTTGGGGTCATAGTGTTTTACAAACACATTTTTAGTTTCTGTAGTCATTCTTCCCCATCCGCTGATTCAAGAAAGGCAGTTGTCAGTCACTGGCAAAAGTATAAGACCATTGGTACTGGTTAAGCGCTTAGAGGACTAAGCCTGTCCAGGAAAAATGAGTAGATTAACTAACTTGCTCGACATGATCTTAACAGTGTTGACTAGGCTTTAAAATGCCAGATGAAACAGAAGTCAATCAAAGCTTTAAGTAATATAGCTATTCAGAAAATTAAGGAATTATAAAATCATTTGTTCTCAGGTGTTGTCTGTTCTGTCTATAATGTCATCACATGAGGTATAGTACAAGTCAACACAATAATTGTTTCTTTTCAACCAGTTGCAATTGTTCCTTTTTAATCATTCACAGTAAGCAAATTTGCAGTAAACGCTTACTATGCTGAGATACAATTTCAGCAGAATGACATTTTGAAATGTTTTTTGTATGATTCTCAGACAATAGGTTTTGACATGTCATGCAGATTGTTTCCTTAGGAGACAATCATGTAGACAATTTGAAATGCCAAAGTCTGTATTCTGTTAAAAATGAAAATATAATCCATTTGGCATCTGCTGAATTAGAGTGGTAAAGGTTAAATCCTATTGGTAATCCATTTGTTTACCTGTACAGGCATTGTTGTGTTTCAAAATGCAACATTTGTTGCACACATAAAAACAAGACCATTAACATATTCACCCTAAATATTAGGACAGGCCTGAGCTAACATCATAGCCCCAGATGAGATGCCACAGAACATAGCATCTTGTCTGGGTCTACACTGTTTGCCAGTCATCCAGCAACTTTTACACACACCAACTTGTATTATTGCATAAAAAGAAGTGTCACACGTTATTAACAGCCGTGCATTAACCGGTGAAAAGCCATGTATTAACAAGGCAATTCACGCGTTGTTAATGCACGGCTATGCAACTTTCAATATGATCATACCAGGGCCACAGATTTGATGCTGTTACAAGATGTGTACTGCCTGGCCCTAGAACGAGCATAGTCATTGGAAATTACATTCGCGAGACATCGGTGAAAAGGCAAAACAAAATAGTGCAAGAAATAATGTGAAATGTAGCAAATGTTTTCAGTTTTTACGCAATATTAGTGATTGAACATGGTTTTTCAATGCATTAACATTCGCCAGGTCCCTTGGGAGGTGTTGAAAACTGCGGCCTTTGGCCTCGGTTTTCAACACCTCCCACGGGACCTAGCGAATGTTAAAGCTTGAAAAACCATGCTTGATACCTATAGTAAATTGGATTTGTCCAAAGTTTAGGACAAGTTTGCCAAGGAGTTATGGTGTCCTAGTATTTAGTGTAAGTATAGTCATAAGAAAATTCAGATAAATTTGATTGATTGAACCCATAACCACAACAAATATTTTGTTGATTTGCACTTAATACCTATACTGAGCCAGGAGTTATATTTGTTTTATAACTCCTGAGAGAAACCATGCACACAGGATTTTTTTATAAAACAGTCTGTCATAGCATGGGTATATGAAAATTTAAAGATGGAATCCTGAAATGTTGTATCCAAATGTGTGGATTATATAAAAAACATTTTTGTTGGGATACAACAAATCAGGCTTCATAGCTCAGTCAGCACATGCCTTACTGCAGATCAAGAAAATTTTATATTAATTTTCATATTTGTGAGTTATACCTACGATACATCTAAATATTGCTCTCCGGGGAATCACACGACTACCGCAGAAAAAACAAGAACCTGAACTTTTGTACCGGCATTTAGAAGTACCCAGCACCGGTTGTTCGGGTTTCCGAACGACCAGTACCCATAATTCAATTTACCGATGCAAAAAACTGATAACTGAGGGGAGGTGGAGGGAGAATGATTTAGATGTATCGTAGGTATAACTCACAAATATGAAAATTAATATAAAATTTTCTAGATTTGTTTCGTTAAACCTACGATACATCTAAATATTGCTGATTACAACATTAATGGATGGTGGGTCTAGTAAGAATAACCTACCAAGCTGAGTACAAAAGTTCGCTTCGCCGTTAGGACATCGACCATGGCAAATGGGTCGCTAGTCTCACACCGCGAACAACCCTCAAATAGGGCATAATTTGAACTTTCTGTATTTTTTTTTTTTTTTTTTTTTTTTTTTTTTTTTAAAAACCAGATTTAAATCCCAAGTATATACATATATGTACAAAACTCTGGATCTCTCTATATCTATAGAACAGAAGTAACAGGCACAACCACCGCTTGTGCTGCTACTACGGGGCCTAGGCTGGCCAGGCTACTTGCCAAAATGGAAACATCTCTCAAATAAAACTTAATAAAAGAGTTCTCTGAAGACCAAAACCCAGCCTTCACAATATCATCAAGAGGAACCTTATTAGACCAAGCCCACGATGAAGCTAGAGCCCTAACTTCATGAGCATTTACTGAGACTTGGTTCAACTTCCTAGTTCCATAAGCCAACTTGATGGTCTGAACAATCCACCTCGAAATAGTATCACATGAAATCTCTTTGTCATAAGAATCCAGGTGAGAAATAAATAACCTTTTACGACCTTTTCTCCTAGATAAAACCCTTTCCAGGTAAATCTTAAGAGCTCTAACAGGACATAGTAAAGAATCCTGACCTGAGAGAGAAGGCAAAGAAATAGGTGAAGACAAAACTGAGGGAAGCTGATTCTTTGCCAGAAACCCAGGAAAGGTTGACAAACTGACTGACTGATCTGAAAACTGAACATCAGAACAGGACAAGGCATGAATTTCACTACGCCTGCGACCAGAGGCCAGAGCAGTAAGAAACACAGTCTTGAAAGTGAGCTCCTTAAAACCGCATGAATCTAGAGGTTCAAAAGGCGAAGAATTCAAAGCCGAAAGGACTACCGCAAGATCCCATTTTGGAAAATGAGGCCTTGTCCTAGGACGTTCCAGCTCAAAACTTCTAACCACATCAGATAAGACAGACTGACTGGAGAAGTCGATACTTGAAATCTGCTTCAAAGTTGTGGAAATAGCTGAACGATAGCCCTTAACTGTGGCTGGAGAAAAGTTCTTATCATGCAAAGAGATTAAAAATTCTCCAAACATATTCACAGAAGGATTGAAGGGATCCATTTTCCTTCCGATGCACCAATCCACCCAAGATTTCCACCTGTAATCATACAGATTGTTTGTGGAAGGTCTTTTCGCGGAATAAATTCGACTGGCAACTGGCTCAGAAATGCCTGTCGCCTGCAAGTGTCGTTGCATAGCAACCAAGCGTGAAGATGGAACACCTGAGGGGTGGGATGCAACATTCTGGAAATGGGTTGATACAGCAGATCCTTCTTCAAAGGAAGGCGAACTGCAGGAGCTACCAGAAGTGACAGAAGTAGAGGGAACCATGCTTGTCCCTCCCAAAGAGGAGCAATAAGGCACACTAAACATTCCTCCTCCTGAATTTTCTTGAGACAAGGAAGAATCAGAGGAAATGGAGGAAATGCGTATGCCCACATTCCCCGCCAGCTCAGACTCAGTGCATCTGTTGCATATGCTTCTGGATCCAGGACAGGAGACACAAACAGCGGTAGCTTCCTGTTCAGACGAGTTGCAAATAAATCTAGATGAGGCTTGCCCCAGATGTGAAATATCTGAGATGCTACTCTTGGACTGAGAGACCATTCGGTTTGAACAATATTCCCTTTCCTGGACAAGCAATCCGCTAGAGCGTTGAGTCTCCCAGGTAAATATCTGGCCTTGATGTGAACTTTGTTCTGAGTGCACCATAACGCAATCTCTACTGCCAGGTTGCACAAGGTTTGGGAATGAGTCCCCCCCTGTTTGTTCACATAGGCCGCCACTGTTGTGTTGTCCGTAGCTAGCAACACCGAATGACCCCTGACATGAACCGCAAAAGCTTTGAGAGCCAACAAGACTGCTTCCATCTCGAGGACATTGATGTGCTGTTGTTTGAAAGACGGGGACCAAAGACCCGATGCCATGTGACTGTCCATGTGAGCCCCCCAACCCTCCAGACTCGAATCTGTGAAAAGATGGAGCTGGGGAGAAGGATGATGAAGAGGAGACATGGCCATTATAACCTCCATGTCCATCCAAGGACTCACTGCTTTGCAAAACCATGGCCCTAAAGGGATCTTGTCGTCCCACAAAGCCAGTCCTTGACACCACCTCTCCTTGAATTCCCACTGGAGGGGTCTTTTGAAAGCTTTCCCTAGTGGAAGGAGGCTGGCCATAGACTCCATCTGACCTAGAATGGAGTATAACTGGCGAGCTGAAGCTTCTTTCGCTCCCAACAACTTGGTCAAGGCTTGTTGAAGAGAAACAATGTTGTCCTGAGAGGGGCCGATTAATGCTTGTTTGAGCTTGAATCGAGCACCTAGGAAAGTGAATTCCTGAACTGGAACTAGTTCTGACTTCCCCCAGTTGGGAATAAAGCCTAGATCTAGAATAATCCTGAGGAGCCTTTTGCTGTGAAGCCATGATAGGGCCTCTGACACTGAAGGTTGTAACCAGTCGTCCAGGTATGCATGTACTCGAATACCTTGGCGACGAACATGACTTAAAACTGATTTCAAGACTCGAGTGAACACATATGGACTTACAGAGAGGCCAAATGGCAGAACTCGAAACTGGTACATTTTCCCTTCGAAAATGAACCGAAGATAACGTCGTGATCGATGATGGACGCAGATGTGAAAATATGCATCCTTCAAATCGAGGGAAGTAACCCAGTCGCCTTTCTGAAGTGCTTGTCTGATTGAATTCAATGTCTCCATTTTGAAATGAGGACAAAGAACAAATTGGTTCAGACGAGAAAGATCTATTACTGGACGCCAACCCCCTGACCGTTTCTGAACCAGAAATATACGACTGAAAAACCCTCTCCTGGGATGATCCTTCGTTACTTCTTCGATTGCTCGCTTCTGAAGCAATGATTTCACTTCGTCTCTCAAGATTTCCAGTTTTACAGGGTCTTGTGGCATACGAGTACACCATCTTGGTGGAGAAAGAAACAGACGAGGAAGGACACGTAATTGAATTCGATACCCACTTCGGACAACAGAGCGTGTCCAAACATCCGAAGTTATTTTTTCCCAGGCCTTTAGGAAGAAAGAAATTCTTCCTCCTGTTGGCAGGTCTGATCTTGGTACCTGCTCTGGGTATGAGACACAAGGTTTCATGCCTTGGCAAGCCTGGGAACCGAAGTGGGCACCCCTAAGGGGCATTGGGCTTAGGTCCTTTACCCTTCTTAGGACCCTTATTCTGCCCTGGATTCACAGGATTTCTCCTAGGATTTCTCTGAAACGGTCTACCTTGACCCTGTGTGACATTAGCAGTTCTAGAAGCATTGGGCCCTACAGAAACGCTTAACTCACCATATGTAGACTTAGTTGAGGATTCTGAAACTTTGGGACCCTTTTTCTTGAAACCAGAAGACTGCTGTTTACTTGCACCGACAACAGCCATCTGCAGAGACTTATGGGTAAGTCCATCTTTGTACTGCTTCACAATTTCAGGAAATTTCTCACCAAAAATTGTTGAAGATTCCATGGGCTGAACTCGTAAAGATTGTTTGACCTCTGAATCCAAATCTGACACTGCCAAACAAGCATCTCTACGAGCCAAAAGAGGCCCTGAAGCAAGTCTTGATAAAATTTCAATTAAGTGAGACTGAGACACGGCCACAGCTTGAAGATAGCGTGACACTTCCAACATGTCATCCTTGGACAAAGTGTCCTGCTGCATAGTTTTGAGTGTTCCACAAAGAAACATCTCTGAATGAGAAGCTACTTGCATACCAGTTCTGGCCAATTTCTCCCAATTTTCAAGAGTGGAAAATTGAACAGCTTGAGAAGAAGGAACCGAAGAACCTTGCTTCATAATATCCTTTAAACCTGGATTAACAGAGGGAGGATCCATGCTAATCAAAGGATTTAAAGACTCGTAAGAAGAAGCCTGAAATATCTTAGGTTTACTTTTCAGGGAAACAAATGAGCCTATTTTAAAACCTTTAGGATATGAGGGAAGAGGAGTCATTGGAACCTCATCCTCTCCCTTCAAACGTTTGTTCATTTTAGAAAGTGAAACAGAAACGCTATTCGATTGAGGTAATGCTAGAGAGGTTTCTTCCGACCGTTCTTGATCCTTGAAGAAATCTAAAGCGGATGCCCCAACTGCTTTACTTTTCGCCTCAGGAATGGGGCAGACACTTGGCCCAAGCCTGTTGCGAAGTTTTATAATGGCCTCTTTGTAAGAGAGAGACTCTTTGGGAGTCTCTTCCCCTTTTTCTTCATAGTGATCAGAATCGGAATCCCCAATCCTTTCACTATCTCCAACACGAACCTGAAAACGATCTGGGTCCGACTCCTCATTTTCAGAGTTGTATACGTCCACCACATTTTCAGCTCCTAAAGGGGTGACAGTAACTTTATCGGCTGACACCTGAGGAGTTGGTGTAGAAAGATTATCAAATCGACTTGACAGTTCTTTCAACATCTGACCTTGTTGTTCTACCAACTTTGTCAGTGCAGAAACAGCAGGGTCTACTTTAGACTTTGAAACAGAACGAGACCTAGAATATCTAACTTGCCTAGGACTCGCATGTCTATACCTGTCTGACCTAGGAGACTTAGACCTAAGTGGCCTAGATCGATGTGACCTGGGCCTGTATGATCTAGACCTGTGATACCTGGATCTAGGTGACCTGGACCTAGGTGACCTAGACCTATGGTATCTGGTATACCGAGAATCTCTCCGTTTAGAATGAGACAGCCTAGACTTATGCCTAGACCTACTGTCCCTATGCTTGGAATGTCTGGCTCTTCCTTCCGAAGAACTAGACCTACCAGACGAGACTGACTTCGACTTTCGCCTTCGTCTTTTGTCTGTGTGTATGCTCCTGCTACGTGATCTGGCTGACCTAGCAGAAGCGTACTGCCTTGGAAGAGATTTATTCCGTGGGAATGCCATATCCATAGGCGTGACCGACTTAGAATGGCTTTTCCCACTGTGCCTTTCAGGAGAAGAACTTTTCCTGGAGGGACTGCTAATGATATCAACTGGAACCTGAGATGAGGGAGCCTTTGTTCCTTCTGACTCAGGATTCCTATTGTGATCACCAGGAGCTTGGTGGACTAAATCGCTTTCAAGCTCGCGGCAACTGGAATTTTCTGTCGTCCTTGTGGTAATGGCAGCCGGTGCTGGACAACTACCACTAGGAAGACAAAACGAACCAGGACCTTTAGCAGGAGCCTGGGATTCATCAGAAGAAGCAGGACCTTTAGCAGGAGCCTGCGAAGAAGAAACCTTAGGCTTAACAGATTTAGCCTGAGAGGCTCTATGTAAACATTTAGAAAGTTTCTTCCACAGTTCCTCAGTCCACTCTAAACAAACCTCACAAGGAGTAGAAGGGGAACAGGAATAGCCCCTACAGGCTCTACAAATTTTATGGTTATCCCAGTAAGGCATAATCTTTGAGCACTTACCATATATTCCAGGACATCTTTTGTTCTGTGCAGACATTCTATAGCTGAAATGCTGAACAAACGAAAAAGAAAAAGGAATTCAGAAGGATAACCAGAAAAACTAAAAAACGGAAGAATAATCCGAACTAAGGAGCGTATCGAAATTACGTTCAACGATATCGCTAAACGCAACTTGACACACAAAAGAAACTAAACAAAATAAAGCAAAACGAAAGAAGGAATAAATAAAATGAATGAAAATAATAGTCTGCGAGCGGGTGAAACCAGCGGAATACCCCACAAACGGCTACAAAATCGTCGAAGAATTCTCTCAGCTGATAAGCATGTTTCCTCCGGAAGCCGCAGAAGGTAAATTGAATTATGGGTACTGGTCGTTCGGAAACCCGAACAACCGGTGCTGGGTACTTCTAAATGCCGGTACAAAAGTTCAGGTTCTTGTTTTTTCTGCGGTAGTCGGGTGATTCCCCGGAGAGCAATATTTAGATGTATCGTAGGTTTAACGAAACAAATCCAGTGGTTGCAAGCAGGTTAAAGGACCAAGTTCACATAACTTTAACAATGTTGACTGGAATGTAAAAACTCTTTAAGTCAAAATCAAATTAGATATAAAACCATTGTTTAGCCAACACCGTTTTTGTTTTGTATGTACATATTAGCAGTAATTGTGCTTGAACTGAAGGCAGCAACCAAAACTCCTTTGGACACAATGAATTTCCAATTGGCATGGTTGTTGTGAAAGCATACTAAGAATGTTTAGTGCAGAAATGACAAAACTTATTTTCTGTGAAACAACCTATGCATGGTTATATTATTCTTGTGCAGACATCTAAATTTTGCTTTCCCATCGAAGCTAAAGAAACTTTTTACTGTTCCATTGATTCATTAACCCTTGTCCTGCTGAACCTGGATATAACCTGTTTTGCAAACAGTGTTGATCCAGATCAGTTGGCTTCTGAAGAAGCCAACTGACTTGGATCTGCACTGTTTGCCATCAAGTATACAAATTTATAGCAATAATCTGGATCAAGTAACCTGATTGGCTGAAAATTAGTCGTGGGCGTGGCATCTTAATTTATTCAGCAGGACAAGGGTTAAAGCCCTTTTAATGCTTATCAGCAGATGACAGTTTGATTTTTATTTTCATCTTTTTTTTTTTTTAAAAATAAAGCTTAACATTTTGTGTGAATTGTCTGCTGAGCAGAAGATTCACATTAAATGCCAAGTCTTATTTTCTCTGAAAAATAAAAGAAAGATAGAATATAATCTACTAAGGGTTAAATTAGACAAATTAATCTTTATTACTTTTGGTGAATTCAGCAGATGACAAACAGCTAGGATATTTTTCATATTTTACCAAGAAAAAGGCTATGACAAGACAGTTTGCATGAAATGTCTGAACCTATTTTCTGGGAAAAAATAAGAAAAAACATTTCAAGTTGAGTGAATTTTTTACCCAGTGTGCTAATTAAGTGTTTAAGCTAGAAGAATTTGGGGCAGGTTAGTGCAGGATCATGAAGTGCATGGTATGCATGCATAGATGAGCTTCAGTGCAAGAATCTGTACCTGAAGACATGACTGTGCACTCTGCAAAGATCAGGAATTAAGATCATGAATTAAACCCTTGTCATGCTGAATAAATTAAGATGCCCCGCCCACATCTAATTTTCAGCCAATCAGATTATTTTATCCAGTGTGTTGATAAAAATTCACATACTTAAATACAAACAGTGCAGATCCAAATCAGTTGGCTACTGATCTGGATCTACACTGCAAAGGCAGGGCATATCAGGGTCCAGCAGGACAAGGGCTAATTTCTACAGTCATTCTGCCCCTTCTGCTGATTTAAGAAGGGCAGCTAGTTGTCAGTTACTGGCAAAAGTAGTAGACAGTTCAAAATTCAGTCTGTCCAGAAATGAAGTTCACAGACATTTACAGACATTTAGTAATGTAGTGGTCAGAAGCAATGCAATTCAAATAGTTTATCAGAATGAGGAAAATTTAACAGTCTGTTAATTTGTATTTGACAAATTGTCTTTTTGATGAAGCGACCATTCAACAAATTTTCAATGAAGCATGGTATTTGACAATGTGTCATTCGATGGAGTTTTGTAGACACATTAAACCTTAACAAAGAAAATATGGTCTAGTCTGTGAATAAATATTTTATGAGACATTTGAAGTTATTCTTTTTTATTTTGTTTTAGATGAATAGTTATGTCCCCCCACCATAGGTGTGCGGGGGATGGGGGGGGGGGGGGAGGTGGGAGGGGGGGGTGAGGGGGGAGCATAATATTTTCAGTGTGTCGGCATCGGCATAGCTTCTTGTCTGCACTCTATCTCCTTAATGAATGGACCGATATTAGCCAAACTTACACAAATATATCATTGGGAGAGGGGAAAAATGCTGATTAGTGACCTTGACCCTATTTTCAGTCACAGGAGGGCTTAGATTGTTTGAAAATGGCTGGAAAATGGCTTGTCTGCACCCTGTCTCCTGAATGAATAAATAGATTTTGACCAAACTTGCACATCTATATTGCTGAGACATGTAAAAGAACTGATTAGATATTGGTGGCCTTGACCTTATTTTCAAGGTCACATGAGGGCTTAGATTGTTGGAAAATGGCTTGTCTGCACCCCATCTCCTGAATGAATGGATGAATTTTGACCAAACTTGTACATCTATATTGTTGAGACATGGAAAAGAACTGATTAGCGTTTGGTGACCTTGACCCTATTTTCAAGATCACACCAAGGCTTAGATTGTTGAAAAATGGCTTGTCTGCACCCTGTCTCCTGAAGGAATGGGTGGATTTTGACCAAACTTGTACATCTACATTGTTGAGACATGGAAAAGAACTGAGTAGATTTTGGTGACCTTCACCCCATTTTCAAGGTCATACAAGGGCTTAGCTTGTTGGAAAATGGCTTGTCTGCACCCTATGTCATGAAGGAATGGCTGGATTTTGACCAAACTTGCACAGCTATATTGTTGTGATATGGAAAAGACCTGATTAGATTTTGGTGACCTTGATCCCATTTTCAAGATCACAGGAGGGCTCAGATTGTTGGAAAATGGCTTTCCTGCACCCTATTTCCAGAATGAGTGGATGGATTTTGACCAAACTTGTGTAGCTATATTGTTGAGACAGGGACAAGAACTGATTAGATTTTGGTGACCTTGACCCCATTTTCAAGGTCACACGAGGGCTTAGCTTGAAAGGTGAGGGGTGCAATCGGAAGGTGAGGGGATGCAAGAGATACATTGACACCGAATCATTGATTTTACCCCACAAAAATACTAAAATTATTACTGCACCACCTCACCCTCCCCCCATCGACCATACACACATAGAGAAATTATAGATATGACCTATTTATTACATTTTCAGCAGTGTTTTACCGAGATTTCTCAGTGAATTATAATCAGTAATTCACCGAGTGAATTATTTCATTTCGAACGTCATGACGTCATAATTGCTAGGCGAAGTTGCTGACATTGTTGATAACAACAATAACATTAGTTGATGTTTCGCGGAAAATTTGATAAAATCATGGAGATCAGACTGCAAGTTTCATGTCCAGTTGGCGTTTTTGAGGAAAGACCTGCAACGCAAATATAAAGTATGATTTTCTTGATAATCCAATTCAACTTTCGTGACATTGTTGTGTCTCTATTTCTAGCACAGGATGATTTTTGCATTAAAGTGAAAACAAGATGGCGACTTATTTTCAAACTAAACCACGCCTCCTGAAATTCATGCACTGACTGGAACTATTTTGGTAGGAAATCATCATGGCTGAATGTGAAAATTCAAAAGTAAAACATGAATGAAAATGTAATAAACAGTTCATTTGTTTGTTTTGATTGATTACGGAGAAATAATTCACGTATGTTCTAAGGCTTTCATATAAAAAAACTTGTTCGCTTCATTCTCTCGTTTTTTACTCGCAAGCCTTAGAACACTAGTGAATTATTTCTCTGTAGTCAATCAAAACAAACAAATAAACTCTGTTTCAACAATATGTCTGTTCAGACTGGTTGGGGGACATTCGTTTTCCTCTGAAAACACTGTTCTAGTGTTTCTTTAGATTTGATTAATGTAACTGTAGTCTGATTCAGAACAATTATTAATACAAACTGCAGGTGCTGTGGCTATTTTTATCTATATTTTTTTCTAAATAGCACTATGTAAAAATTTCGGCAGATGACATCAGTTAGATTTACATGACTGATCTGGATCTACACTGTTTGCAAAGACAGGGCATGTCGTGTTCAGCAAGAGAAGGGTGAAGGCAATGATTTCTTCAGTTGGAACTGAATGGGTGAGACTCTGACATCATTCAAAAAAACAAAATGATGTCCTACAATGTGAAAATGCCATTCAAAAATAGTTCGTCCATTTTCTGACTGTCACCAGGAGAGTTTGAAGAAATGGCAATAAATTCAAAGTATTACTTTTTTCATTTATTATAAGTGGTTAAGTATGTTTTTGAGAACCACATCCTTTTTGCACAATGTTCACAAAAATGGTGAACTAGATTGTAGTCAAAACATAATCATGATCTTAAGGATGAATTTTAATTTACTTCCTGGTAACAATTGTGTCTCTCATTTCATATACTTTCAAAAAGCCTTGAAGTAATTTTGGAAACCTCTTCAGACTAATTCAATGGCACTATGAAAGCTGGAGTAATGCCATTCATTATTACATGATTTACCCCAAATATTGGGCCCTATTTGGAACACTTTATTCCATAATTTATTTGCCTAAATTTCGCTTTTTATGCAGTTGTTTCTTCAAATACTTATTGGAATGGCAAACAGTGCAGACCCTGATCAGACTGCTCCTTCAGGAGCAGCTGATCTGGGTCTGAACTGTTTTCACATGCCATTTTGTCAGCCACTTTGGTGAAGGACATTTACCATATCTTCTTACCTTACTTTTCCTAGAATTTGAACAAGTCCACTTACTTTTTCCGCTGATTCAAGAAGGGCAGTTGTCAGTTTCTGGTGAAAGAATGTGCACAATACTGGTTAACTACTTAGAGGACTAAGCCTGCCCAGTAAATGTGTGGTTAGGTAAACTGACCGCACTCGACATGACACCATTGGGTTGACTGGGCCGTAAAACCTCAACACAAACAAAGTCCACTTACTATGTGCTGATAAGTCTTAAAACTGTTGGATGAGTGGCAAACAGGGTAGACCCTGATAAGATGCTGAATTCTGTGGCATCTTGATCTGAGTCTGTACTGTTTGCTCAGGCCTATCAAGTTCAGGTATTTGGGGTGAATATGGTAAATGCTGTACTGTCTCAAAAGTTTACATTAAATGAACCACAAGTTGAGAAAATTACTGTTTGATGTGCACCATGCCTTATAAAGACTGATCAGCCTTCATGTCCATTCAATCTGGGCAACTGAGTGCTTTAGTTAGTTAACCCTTGTCATGCTGAATAAATTAAGATGCCATGCCCACTTCTAATTTCCAGCCAATCAGATTACTTGATCTGGGTTTTTGATAAAAATTTACATATTTAATGACAAACAGTGCAGATCCAGATCAGTTGGCTTCTTGAGAAGCCAACTGATCTGGATCTACACTGTTTGCAAAGACAGGGCATGTCGTGTTCAGCAAGAGAAGGGTGAAGGCAATGATTTCTTCAGTTGAAACTGGATGGGTGAGACTCTGATCAGACTGTGTGGATGCCCATGCTGATCTAAAGCTTTCATGAGTGTTCATGGTAAGGAACATTTAAGCCACAACATCAGACAATGTACCTTTACACATGAGGGAACAACAAAGATTCAGATCAGCCTGTAAATCTGTGCAGTCTGATCAGAGTCTACATTGTCTGCATGAAGCTACTTTGCAACCTTGGTTATGGTAAATGCCAGTCTTAAAATTTTGAACAGTTTATTCCATAGTATTTTGGCCTAAATTTTGCTTTTTATGCATTTGTCTCTTAAAATGCCCAGTGGAATGGCAACCAGTGAAGACCCTGATCAACTTCATGCAACAGTGGGTTTGTACAAACTTGGTATGCAGGATTTTTTGCATTTGGATACTGTTGTTTGGTTGTAACATGTCTAGGCTCCAGATGAGAAGGGTATCTGAATATTTTGTTTCTAACATTTGCATAACTCAGTTTTAAACATTCCAACTTTTAACCCTGATCCTGCTGAACCCAGATATGCCCTGCCTTTGCAAACAATGTAGATCCAGATCAGTTGGCTTCTGAAGAAGCCAACTGATCTGGATCTGCACTGTTTGTCATTATGTGAAATTGTATCAACAACCTGGATCAAGTTGTGTGATTTGCTGAAAATTAGAAATGGGTGTGGCATCTTTATTTATTCAGCATGACAAGGGTATTGCCTTCATCGGTAAACAAAATACAACTTTTACAGTACGTTTTGTTATTTTTCATGCACAGCAATTTTCTTCAATTTTTCTTATTTTATTTATTCTTATATGTTGTGGCAGTCATTAGAAGTGCCTTAGAAAGGCATTTCTCTTGAGTACCCACAACAGAATCTGAGATGTTTGCATGGCTAAATAAGAAGACTGTCAATACTATTCAGTTGAAAAGCAACACTTTGTCTGGATCTAAGTTAGATTGAGTATTGACCCATGTTGATAAACCGTTGGCTGGACCAGATAACAGTAGTTTTTAAAACTTTGTTTGCACTCTACATGTATTTTAACCTTTACCACTTTCTGGGCAGACTCAGCAGACAATCAATTGATGATAGTTTTCTTTCTGGGAAAAATAATGAGAATACAGTTGACTCTTGTTATCTCGAACTCGCTTATCTCAAAGTGAAAATCTGGTCCCTGCCGAAACGTGAACATCTAACAACAGGCAAAAAAAAATATTGTGGAAAAGAGGAGAAATTGCTCCTAAGGAGCAATTTCTCCTCTTTTCCACAATATTTTTAATATATCTCTAACTTCAAGAGTCCAGTTACATATGTATTTGTTAAATGTGGTTGTTCAAATAATTTTTTCCTCAATTCTGCAAATCTTATATGTCGAGGTACGGATATCTCGAAGTATTTAATAGAGTCCCTTGGAAATCGAGATAACGAGAGTCGACTGTATGTACTTATAGCCAAAAGTAACTTTACAGTTGATATGCTTTACTGACTTGCTGAGTGAAATTTAAAAATTGTTTTAATGATGTTATAGAACCATCAGTTGTGCATATGATACATATTTTTTGAGCCCTTTCTTTCAAACAGATTATCAAAAGGGTCTCTCTCTCAAAACAGAAGGGGTCAAAATCAAAAGTTGGGATATTAATTTACTTTTGGAAGGTCACTGTACCTTAAATACAGTTTTATTTCAGGCAAAAAATGTTTTAATTGCATAGACATGAATTGAAAATCTTCTTAAAGTAACAAAAAGTCTGCATCATCTGTTGTGCAACTTCAGAATGCTTTGATTTTTATCAAGGAGGCTGTTTGATCAAACTTAACAATGTTTTTAATGGAAATCCTAAGAGAAATTGTCATCCATTTTAACTTTTGACATAATAAGAACTTCTTCTGGTCATACATTTTCTGTAGAAATCCAAACAAATCGCCATTTCAATGTGAAGCATAGTAATTGCCATTAATTAGTCAGGTAGAACAGAAAAAAAACATTTTGCAAGGAATTTTATCAACAAATAATGGACTTTCAGATTTTGTATTGAAAATCATGTTCTGCTTTTGAAGTTGTGAGAAAATGTGAAAATACTATTTCTGATGAAAATGCAGGTTAACTGGAAACTGGAATCACTTACATGAATGATCTCTCTTGAATTCTGTTGAGACCAATTGTGGAAAACAATTGAACTAATTTATTACAACCAAATCGAAGTAAAAACAAAATTATTCATTAACTAGAAATGCGTCCGAAGGACATGGTGAAGCCCTTGCTTGAATGCAAATTGCTACGCTGGTGGTGGACAGAGATGGAAGGATAGACGGATGGACAGGGGTAATACTATATGCCCTTTCCACCATTCGAAGCCACCATTCTTCGAATGGTGGGGGCATAATAAAAGTGACAAGTTACTTTTGGTTTTGAGGATATTTCAAAAATGTTTATGTAGTGCTATTTAATTCTGGTTTAATGAAACTAACCTTTTCATCCAGAGGTTATACCCATCTGATTAGGCCAGACTAGTTCAACATTTATGAGTAGAACATACATGGAACATTCATGAGAAGAGGTCAAAGAACTTAATAGAGCATAATATTATGTTTTTTCTTCTTTTCTGTCAAACAGTAGAAAACTAACCAAACTCAGATGTGTCAGTCTGAAACTTGTACAGATTAGTGTATTAATTTGCTGAAATATTAGCATGCAAACCCAGTGTTACATGAAGGAAATAATTACATCAAAATTCCCAGTTCATTTGAGAATGCGTGAATATGCACATTGCAATTGTTCCTGCATATCAAGAATTTGGCAGTTGTTAGTATGTTTTAGGCTTGACATGCTGGGTAAAAATTTCAGCGGAGGATGTTCTGAAATACCTTGCTTATTTTTCCCAGAAAATAAGGTTTGACATTTCATGCAAATTGTCTCCTTTGGAGACAATTTGCATAAAATGTCAAACCTTATTTTCTGGGAAAAATAAGACAAATATCACAATTTGTCATCTTTGAATTTGCACAGAGAATGCTGAAGGTTTAGGAAGTTATGTTACCTGGGATTAATCGTATTTACGTCCTGCGTAGGTGGAATTTGTTTTGGTAGTTAGCAGTTGGAGAAATTAATAATTTCATCTCTAGATAGGTAATTGAGGAAAAACTAGAAAATGACTCCCGTTTACCCATAGAAACTGGCATATATTTAACGCTTAAAGTACCAGTGATATTGTAGCAGACGACACTTTTACTCTTTTGTTTATATCTTTCTGAGAAAATAAGACTTGACATTTGATATAAATTGTCTGCTAGGTCAACAATTGGCAGATAATTCACATGAAATGTCAAGCTCTGTTTTCTCAGAAAAAAATAAATCAAACTTGGAATGCTGTCTGCTGGTGTTGTGATTGGTGATTAAAAGGTTTATATATAGCCAGGGAAAAAAAAGCAGACTGCATTATTGTTAAAAAAATAATTTTCTTTTTTTTTTTTTTCTTTTTTTTTTCTGATTGGCATATCATTAAATCATTCAATAAAAGATGATCTAATGTGAAGGATGCACATTCAAGGGAGATCACACTGAATTGAAAGTATTTGCCTCCCTTCCCAAAGGAGAATACTCTTAAAGGAAAGAATCACTCCTTTGAGAGCAATTACATGTATTTTCCTTTTTCCAGGTTTCCTTTTCTGCTAGAGTGGTCTCCCTTTGAAAAGGGAGACAAACATTGTCACAGTAGGATACTGTCTCTTAAATGTGTGTCTATTCACCTTAACTCTTACCACTATCTTACAACTCTCTGGGTAAATTCAGAAGATAACAAATTGGTGATATTTTTCTTATTTTTTTTCCAGAAAACAGAATTTGACCTTTCATGCACATTGTCTCCAATGGAGATAATTTGCATGAAATATCAAATTCTGCTTTCTAGAAAAAATAAGACAATATTTCAAAATGGCATCTGCTGAAAATGTTAGCCAGAGTGCTAAGCCTTAAATGGCAATTTCAGTGAAACTACCATATTTTAATATTCGTATACTTTAACTCCTTACCATACTTGGCCTAGAATTTCAGCAAGTCCATTTTATTGCATGTTGATGTGTATAAAAACTACCAGATGAATGGTGAACTTCGAATTCTGATCAGATGCTACATTTTACAGCATATGGTATGGGCCTACACAGTTTGCTGAGGGATGTCAGTCCAAATACAGTAAACATAGCTCTAGATAAGGGTGGGGGAGGGCTTATTTTTATACAAAGACATATTGTGATATTCATTAGAAATTGTCACACACTTCTAATGAGTATCCACAATGTGTGTTTTTGTGGAGATTTGGAAAAATATGAGAACTTGTCAAGCACTTCTAATAAATATCCAGAACATAGGTTTTTCTGTTGAGAAATAAGAAAAAATATGAGTACTTTTTAGTTAAATAAAGGCCTTACCTGGGGCTTCGAGTGATGAAACAAAGCTCCAAATAAGAAGAGTATCTTAACCCTTGTCTTGCTGAATAAATTAAGATGCCACGCCCACTTCTAATTTTCAGCCAATCAGATAACTTGATCTGGATTGTTGCTATATATTTGCATACTTAGTGGCAAACAGTGCAGATCCAGATCAGTTGGCTTCTTCAGAAGCCAACTGATCTGGATCTACACTGTTTGCAAAGGCAGGGTATATCCCGGGTTCAGCAGGACTAGGGTTAATTTTATTTTCTTATTTCTTTATCAAAACATGTTGTGACTACTCATCAGAATTTACTGAGGCAATTCTAATGGGTAGCCATATTCTGTATTTTTGTGGAGCAATTAGAAAAAATATCACAGCTTATGGGACATTAAAAAATTCTTATCAAGAGCTATGCTTGATTTGGCCCATATGGCTTCTGAATCAACAATGTCTGGAAAAATGCTCTCTTCCTGAGTATCCCTGTAGAATACTGCGCGCCAAAACATTGCATATAGGTATGCACTTTTTATTGCTTCATCATATCTCCAGATAAGAAGGGGTAGCCACTTAATAGTTTTTCTTTACTTGTCCATGAAAACTTATGTTATGATACTCATTAGAAGTGGCTCAACAAGGCACTTCTTATGAGTACCCACAACATTTATTTTCATTGAGAAATAGAAAATCTCAGTACTTTTCAGTTGAAAAAAGCACTTTATATGTTCTTCCAAGAGCAGCTTTTATCTTGGTACCTTATTTACTCTAGGTAATCAGACACTTTACTCATTACCATACTTGTTCTTGACCCCTTGTCCTGCTGAAACCAGATATGCCCTGCCTTTGCAAACAGTGTAGATCCAAATCAGTTGGCTTCTCAAGAAGCCAACTGATCTGGATCTGCACTGTTTGCCATTAAAAGATATTTATGAATTTGTATTAACAAACTAGATCAAGCAATCTGATTGGCTTACAATTGGAAGTGGGTGTGGCATCTTAATTTTTTCAGCATGACAAGGGTTAAATTTGAAAATGCCATTTAACTACCTGTTGATGTATAAAAAACCTGATGGAGAAGTGGCAAACATTATGTAGAGCCTGATCAGATGCCATATTCTGTGATGTCTACACTGTTTGCTCAGGCAAGTCTGTCAGAAAACTAAGGGTAAATACTGTAGGCTATAATTACGTAGTAGTTGATGACAATATAAAATAATTTTCATAGTTTTCCTTGAAAGTAGGGTGGATCTTCTCTGGAGACACATGAAGTCTATGTCCTTTTTTTCTTGTTTGTGTTGAGGTTTTACGGCCCAGTCAACCCAATGGGGTCATGTCGAGCGCGGTCAGTTTACCTAACCACACATTTACTGGGCAGGCTTAGTCCTCTAAGTGGTTAACCAGTATTGTGCACATTCTTTCGCCAGAAACTGACAACTGCCCTTCTTGAATCAGCGGAAGGGAGAGAATGACCGTAGAAAATATTTCATGATCAATCTCCATGAAAGAATGCTGGAAAAATTATAAAAATGTCTTAACTTTTTGGCTCATTTCAATTTTTATATAGTAATCGCACATGGTCACCCTTGTTTTGCCTGTGTGACTCTCTGGCAGCAGTTCCTATCTGGCTTGTAATATTGACACAAATATAACCTCAACAAGATCATGTGTTGCTGTAAGACTAGACTGCTTTCCATGTAGGTCAAGGTCACATTTCAGCTTGGTACAAATTGCTTGTCTGAATGTGACAGTAGTTAGTGTTCAGCACATAATTTTGTCTTGTATGAAGGAATTTTGAAATAATTTAACAGAATTTTTTATGTAACTCACATCAGGACCAAGTTTCACATATAAATCAGGACACCCTGTCTTGAAGGTCAAGGCCACACTTGAGTTTTGTACAATTGCTTGTATATCTCTGTGGCAGTAATACATGTTTGGCTTACAAATTGCTCTGAAGGGGTTTTGAAGTATTTGATAAAAAATATATACCCAGCTCCCTGCTTTGAAGGTCAAGGTCACATGCAAACTACAAATTGTTTGTACAGTGCTGTTGCTATAGTTTGTGTCTACTTTAGAATTTTGTGATGCATGATGGGACTTCAAAATACATTGTAATTTGACAAAAGTATATCCCACAACCAGATCATGTGTCACTTGAATGCCTTTGTCCTTGCCTTGAAGTTCAAGGTTACAGTTGCACTTTGAAGAATCTGCCTGTGTATCACTATGGTAATACCTGTGTCTAGCTTAGAACTTTTGTGATGCATTCAGGGATTTGAAATGATTTGATAATATTGTATCCCACTGCAAGATCTCATGTTGCCTGCAAAACCTGACTTTCTGCAATGAAGGTCAAGGTCACTTATGTTGTTCTCCTTTTTGGCTCATAAAGTTGTTTTTGAATGGATTTTGAAATTGACACTAATGTACCCAGCTACAAGATCATACATTGGGTGCATGCTTGGCTCCTGATATGAAAGTGAAGGTCACACATGAACTTTGTACAACTTTCCTATACCTCTAGGGTCATACTTGGTGTTCAATTTATAAAATTGATGCATGAAGAGATTATGAAATAATTTTGCAGAAATGTACCGCACAATAAGATATTATGTGGCATACAACAACTAGCTTGAAGTGTATCTGGCTTGTAAGTTTTTCATACATTAATGGACTTTTTAATAATTTGGCACAAACCATGAGGCCTAGCATTGCATCAGATCACATAACCACCACTTTGGGAGCATTCAACAAATCCTGTGACTTTGTGTCAGTTAAAACCAAGAGGAACCCAAAGTACTCTTACAGAAACACCAGCCTGCCACAAACAACTGACACTTTTCTTCCATTTATATGATATCATGCATATTATGAGCATATAACTGCAGCTTGTCAGCAGCTAAAATTAAAGGAACTGAAAGCTAGCTGATTAGCCCATTTGGCCAATGAGGCACATTTTGTATCAGAACATTTTCTGTTTAGCAATGTATTTTGTTTATTGAACTAGCAGAGCTGACCAAATTAAGCAAGGGAGATTAATTATGTAGAAACTAAATATTTAGGAAGGTAAATAAATCAACTGGCCTAGCCAGTTTACTTTAACAAGGGAGATAAATATGGTAGTACATCTGTTAAAAATGAGGGATGACAATAATTTCTGTATATTTTGTTCCTGAGCTTCCTTCACACGGGACTGTCCAAGAAGAGTACAGGGAATTACAAATTCCCAGATATTTGATATATTCAAACTTAGAAAATACAGAACACCTTCTTGCTATGTGGAAATAAAGAACAAAACACACACACACACACACAAAAAAAAAATGACTGCCATATTTACCCCAAATATTTGGACACTTTCACTCCTCACCATACACCATTCTGCTAAAATTGCGAACAACTTTACTACCTATTGTGATGTGTATAAAAACTGTTGGAGGAGTTTCAAATAGTGTAGACCCTGATCAGATGCTTAGGCCAGTCTGTCCCAAAACTTAGGGCAGGTATGGTAACCCTTGTGTCTATTACTGCACAGATGTACACATTTGCCAAGATTTTCACATTGACAAACACGGAAGACCTTGTGACAAGTCTGTAATAATGATGCACAATCTGGTCTGGGTACTTGTGTTTTGCATGTGAAGTACAGTTGGTTTTCCCAGACTGTGACCTATTTATTTTCTGTTGTATCTATCTGTCTGTCTCTGCAATACATAACTCCAGATAAGACATATTTTTTCAGCAAAAAAAAGCACTGATATTTTTCTTATTTCTTCACAAAAACATATTTTGTGGGTACTCATTAGAAGCACCTCAGTGAGGTGCTTCTAATGAGTACCCACAAAATATGTCTTACTGGAGAAATAAGAAAAAATGTTTTCCTGACACCTCTTATTATCTGGAGTTATGGCACTAGTAACAAATCTGTCATTTATGTTGTAATTCTTGTTGGCAGAGAATTTCTGCAAATGAACTGAACTTGGTGCCAAGCATTTTCATGATGCAGAGAGCAGAGTTTTGCTGTTATGCACAGGTCCAGAGTATTCAGAAGATACCTGTATTTACCAGAGGAATTGTGGAGGAGGAGTATTTGGTGATAATTATGGGATAGTTTTCTCAGGTTCTCCATGAAAATATTTGTTGGGGTACTCATTAGAAGTGCCTTAGTGGGGCGCTTCTAATGAGTATCCACACATATGTTTTTATGGAGAAATAAGAAAAAATATCCCAGAATTATCACCAAATACTCCTCAAGAAATTCTTCTGTGTAATTACCTCAGTTTGTTTGTGTTGAGGTTTTATGGCCCAGTCAACCCAGTGGGGTCATGTAGAGTGTGGTCAGTTTACCAAACCACACTTTTACTGGGCAGGCTTAGTCATCTAAGGGGTTAACCAGTATTGTCATCACGAAAACATTCCTATATAATTTTGACCCCCTTAAACCCCACTTTAATATAGTAAAACTGGGGTTTACAGGGGTATACATTATTTTTCTTATTTCTGCTCAAAAACATAGATTGTGGATACTAGTTAGAACCGCCTCACTGAGGCGGTTCTAACGAGTACCCACAATCTATGTTTCGAGCAGAAATGTGGAAAATATCAGGGTTTTTTTATCTGAAAATTTCTAGTTTTTGGAGGTGAAATTTTCTATATATTTGAATAGGCCTGTTTTCGTAATGTGTACATTCTTTTGCCTGAAACTGACAACAGTTTCTGCCCTTCTTGCATCAGTAGAAGGGAGAGAATGACCATAGAAAATATTTCATGATCAAATCTCCACAAAAGAAGGGCAGGGTTAGAACCCACAACCTCCTGATCACGAGTTGGACGCACGTCCAATTGAGCCACCGAGGCAGGCTTTTACCTTCAGTATTGGGGCACCTTAACCCTTACTGTACTTGTCCTAAAATTTGAACAGGTCCATTCTAATAACAGCTGGATGAGTGGCAAACAGTGTTGAGCTGATCAGATGCTACATTCTGCAGGAACTGATCTTGGTCTACGCACTGTTCACTTAGGCCTGTCTGTCCAATAAATAAGGTTATTAAGGTAATTTGGTAGTTTCTGCATCACAACAAAATTTGCAGGTTTTCATTTGTTATACCTCACCAAGGTTATTCTAATGAGTACCTGCATGATACATTAAATGCAAAAAAAAAAAAAAAAAAAAAAAAAAAAATTATCTTTAATCGTCGTCATGAGTACCACCTTATCTGTGGGGCTGGTTTACCACACAATATCTACCCTAAATATTTGGAAGTTGTGCCTGAGCAAACAATGTAGACCTAAACTGTGGCACCAAATTATTGGTAGTTTCTGCATTGAAACAAATCTTGCAGGCTTTCACTTGTTATAGGGTTATTAAGGTAATTTGGTTGTTTCTGCATCAAAACAAAATTTGCAGGTTTTCATTTGTTATACCTCACCAAGGTTATTCTAAAGAGTACCTGTAAGATACATTAAATGCAAAAAAAAAAAAAAAAAAAAAAAAAAAAGACAAAATTATCTTAAATTGTCCTCATGAGTACCACCTTATCTGCAGGGATGGTTCACCATACCATATCTACCCTAAATATTTGGAAGTTATGCCTGAGCAAACAGTGTAGACCTAGAATGTGGCATCAAATCAGGGTCTGAACTGTTTAACATTCAGGCATCAGTGTTTAACACTTACCACGCTATGGGCAGATTCAGCTGATGACAAACTGATGATATTTTTCTTATTTTTCTTCCTAGAAAATAGGATCTGACACTTCATGCAAATTGTCTCCTAAGGAGACAATTTGCATGAAGTATCAAATCCTATTGTCTGGGAAAAATAAGAAAAATATATTAAAATGTAATCTGCTGAAATTATTACCCAGAATGCTAAGCGTTAAGGTGCGTCACCAACTGGACATATTCAATTTTTAGGATAAGTAAAGTAATGAGTTATACTGTTAAATTAGGTAATTAGGTAAATATCCTAAAAACTTGACTTTTAGTCAGATGAGTAGTTGGACTTCCATGGGCCTCAGGTCCTTGAGATATGTTCACTGTATTTCCCTAATCACTCTAAGTCTCTGCAACCTTCTGAAATGTATTGCTGGTCAATAGCAAGCACTAATGCTGCAGCCCTCTATTGCTCATGGTTACCTTACCCTGCCCCCTCCCACATCCCAACCCCTCACCTGTTCCCACCAGAACCACCACCACTGACCTGTTCTAAAATGTGTATAAATAGTGGAAACACCAGCAAAATGAAAGCTGTATAAATCAGTTTATTGGTCTGGGTTTTTATTTAGTTGCCTTAGTGTTGACTGCTGCAAAAGTGGTAGCGCAACCATAATACAACAGCCATCATAACCAATTAGTATAATAATTCTATAATTTGAAAGCATGGCAAACAGTAAAAACCAGGCTCCTTTAGTATCAGTCTGATCTGGGACTGTACTGTTGGTCAGGCACTTCTGTCACAATATTTTGGGTATGACAAATTGCTGTAAGATAACATTAACCCTTGTCATGCTGAATGAATTAAGATGCCACGCCCACTTCTATTTTTCAGCAAATCAGATTGCTTGATCTGGATTGTTGCTATAAATTCACATACTTAATGGCAAACTGTGCAGATCCAGATCAGATGGCTTCTTCAGAAGCCAACTGATCTGGATCTACACTTCCAGATCAGATGGCTTCTTCAGAAGCCAACTGATCTGGATCTACACTGTTTGCAAAGGCGTAGTATATCTGGATTCACTATGACAAGGGTTAAAGGTTGGTACCTGCAATATTTGTACACAGCAGAAATGGTTGAAAGCATTATTAAGTGAGCTTAACTAAGTTGTTAAATTAAATGCATGCTTAATAATGAACTACAAAAGTTTTATGAACATGAATACACCAAAAGGTTTGGATGACAAAATACCTGCATCCTTGTGAGGTGTGCTGCAGTTATGAAGGATGGTGGGAGGGAGGTAAGGATAAAAGATATATTTTAGCGTTTAAGCTTTTGTGAAAAAAAAAAAAAAGATGAATAATGTTTTGCTACTCATTGTGATGCTGTAATAAGGTAACAATGCTTTGAAAAACAGGGCTGTATGTTAAAAGCCTCACCAAAGTGGTAGGTACAAGGAGGTCAGAATCAATTTTATTATCCAGCTTAGTCAAATATTAGGACAGAGGTGCCCCAGTACAAAAAACGTAGACCAAGATCAAATTGTTCTTTATGAGTCTACAGTTTGTCATGTAGTTGTATGTTTTAGACCCATTTGTGCTTGTTCAAATGTTAGGATAATTATTATAACTTGATAAAGGATTTCCCTGCATGAAGTACCCTTATTAGAGGAAATACTGTAACTGAATGATCTTCTGATGTTCATGACTCAGGTGAGTTCATGGCTCTGACATAGTTTTCAGTGGAATTCTTGCTTTATTGTTTAACAAACAATTGATGTCTGTTGTGGAAAAACCGACTTTGTGCAATATCAGTCAGTGCAAGACCATCCTGCCCAGTTGTCTATCCACAGTCATGACCATCCTATGCAGCCATGATATCCACAGTCATGATCTCTCTTTTTTCACCATGTACAATCAGGAAGGTTCCTATATAATATCAGGCTAAAACAGCCAGAACATGGACCGAACCGATGTGGTAGTCATCTCTTAAAGAGCCAAAATTAAACATTGGCAAAAAACTCTATGAAGAATGTTTCAAAACATAAATTATGTAAGTTTTAAAATTTCATATTAATCTGGTGAGGATTTACATGAAATGGTAGACCCTATTTTCTATAGAAAATAAGTAAAGTATCAAGTTTGCCATTTGCTAATGATAGTTGTCTTCACTGTTAACACAAGGCTGAATGTCCGTTCTCCCTAGAATTGGTTCCACTCATCTTTATGAATAGGAAAAGAAAGAGTCCTTGAATCTTTGCCCTTGTTAAACCTTTCTCCAATGAATTTGAATCTCAGCAGACAACATAATAACCCTAGCCATGCCAAATGAATTAAGATGCCACACACACTTCTAATTGTCAGCCAGTCATATTGCTGGATCCATAGGTTTTTGATACAAATTCACATACTTAACCCTTCTCATGCTGAATAAATAAGGATGCCACGCCCACTTCTAATTTCCAGCCAATCAGATTACTTGATCCAGGGTTTTGATAGAAATTCACATATTTAATGACAAACAGTGCAGATCCAGATCAGTTGGCTTCTTCAGAAGCCAACTGATCTGGATCTACACTGTTTGCTATGACAAGGTATAATTAATGACAAACAGTGCAGAATTTGTCAAAGGCAGGATATATCCAGGTTCAGCAGGACCAGGGTTAATGCTTAGCATGCTGGGTAAAAGTTCCTGTGGATAGCATGTTGAAATATTTCTTGATTCTTTCCCATTATGGTACCTGACTCTACCTAAGCAAACAACTTTAGTGATAAACAGGCACAAATGAGAGATGAATCGAAACAAGTATTTAATTTAGCCTGCAGTGCCTACATTTTGCAATAATTTTTTTAAGTCCTTTTTCAGTGTCCACAGTGAACATCAGTTTGTCACATGACCCTTATCATGTGGAGGACATTAGTTCAGTTAATATGCAACCAGTTTATCTAGACACCACAAATGAGAGTCTGAATAAAGTAGATGGAATGACCATCCAAGTTGCTCAGTTGGTTAGAGTGTCCACCTTCAGATCTGGAAGTTGTTTGTTAAATCCCCAATAATTTCAATAATTGATACTTACTACTCTTTCTTTCTTTCTTTTTTCTTTCTTTCTTTCTTTCTTTCTTTCTTACCCCCCTAAGAGAACTCAGGCATTGCACACTTCAGGTTGCAGGATGAAGGCCTACAAGTAACCATTTTGAATTACAGCAGGACCCTTTAACCTGCACAAGGGGTGACTTTCCCCACAAAGGGGCCTCCAGTTAATGTCCCGATCCGAAGGACCGTGCTCTGTTTTCATGACACTTCTGCAAATGACACAAAGGAAAGGGTGTTCAGAGACCGAAATTTCCTTGCCTACGCCGGGGATCGATCCAGAGCACACTTTTCTAGAGGTCCAGCCAGTGGACCTAATCAAACTGGTGCAAGTACAGTTGACTCTGTTTACCTCAAACACTGAACCAAACTACTGCTTAAAGTCAAACTAACTTTCTAATAATGTTGGTTTAGTTTTGCTTAATGTTGTTTACATTGCAACTCCTGTCATCTCAAACTACTGTTATCTCAAACTGAAAATTCTGGTCCCTTGGAGTTGGAGATAACAAAAATCCATTGTATAATGTGACTGATGGTGGTTTCAGTGATCACTGAGGCGGCGTCAGTTCCTACTGTCACACCCTGAACCATCACAACATACTCTTAAACAAAGAAACGAACAAAATGGATGTAAAACAATGGAAGTTAGAGCAAGTCAGTGGCACGCCATCACATATCCAGCCAATCAGATTACTTGATCCAGGGTTTTGATAGAAATTCACATATTTAATGACAAACAGTGCAGATCCAGATCAGAAGCCAACTGATCTGGATCTACACTGTTTGCTAAAACAGGGCATGTCGTGTTCAGCAAGAGAAGGGTTAATTAATGACAAACAGTGCAGAGTTTGTCAAAGGCAGGATATATCCAGGTTCAGCAGGACCAGGGTTAATGCTTAGCGTGCTGGGTAAAAGTTCCAGTGGATAGCATGTTGAAATATTTCTTGATTCTTTCCCATTATGGTACCGGATGTACAAGATGACCTGAAAATACCTACATACCTTAGTTACCCTAAATATTGGGACACCCTCAACCCCCGCCGAGGTCGGCAACATTCTTTCGTGGAGATTGATCACGAAATATTTTCTACGGTCATTCTCTCCCTTCCGCTGATTCAAGAAGGGCATCAGTTTCTGGCGAATGAATGTGCACAATACTGGTTAACCGCTTAGAGGACTAAGCCTGCCCAGTAAACGTGTGGTTAGGTAAACTGACCGCGCTCGACATGACCCCATTGGGTTGACTGGGCTGTAATACCTCAACACAAACAAATTGGGACACCCAAAATCCTTACTTTTCCTAAAATTTGAACAAGTCTTCAAACTTATCTATAGCTCCAGATAAGTGTGGGTATCCACATATTAATTTTCTTATTTCTGCATGAAAACATCTGTTGTGGGTACTCATTAGAAGTGCCTCGAGGTGGTACTTCTAATGAGTATCAACAACATATGTTTTCAGCAGAAATAAGAAAAATATTGGTACATTTCAGATGAAAAAAGCACCTTATCTGGACCTATGCTTTTGGACATGTCCATTTAACCCTTGCTATGCTGAATAAATTAAAATGTCATGCCCACTTCAAATTTTCAGCCAATCAGATGACTACATCCAGATTGTTGATATAAATTCACATACTTAATGGCAAATAGTGCAGATCCAGAAACCAACTGATCTGGATCTACTCTGTTTGCAAAAAGCAGGGTATATCCTGGTTCAGCAGGACTAGTGTTAAAAATCTAGCTGTTGATGCGTCTAAATACTTCTGGATGAGTGGCTAACAGATAGACCCTGCTCAGACTGCTCCATTAGGAGCTGTTTGATCTGGTCTGCACTTTTTGATAATTGGGCATGTCCATCCAAGTACTTCCGGTAACTTATTGGTAATCTGTTAATATTTAAATTCAACAGGTAACTCAGGTTTAAGGTAAACAAAATAACAATGGGATATAGGATTTGCATGTGGTTCATTTAATGCTTAGCATGCTGGGAAAAAAATGAGCTGACATTTTTAAGTATTCTTCCTATTTTTCCCAGAAAATAGTCTGACTTTATGTGCAAATTGCCCCCTAAGGAGACAATGTGCAAAAAATATCTAAGCCTATTTTCTGTAAAAAATAAGAAAAATATTTCAGAATATTGTCTGCTGCAATTTTTACCCAGCATGCTAAGCATTCACCCTTGTCCTGCTGAACCCGGATATATCCTACCTTTGCAAACAGTGTAGATCCAGATCAGTTGGCTTCTGAACCAACTGATCGGGATCTGCACTGTTTGCCATTAAGAATGTGAATGTATATCAACAAACTGGATCAAGTAATCTGATTGGCTGAAAATTAGAAGTGGGCGTGGCATCTTAATTTATTCAGCAGGACAAGGGTTAAGTGAAAGATGGAACATAGTTTTCATTGATGTATCAGAGATGGGAAAAATTTCTATCAAAATCTGATTGAAGGCAACAACTGTTCCTTGTTGCTCCAACTTTAAACTCCTAGCACACAATGGGCAAATTCAGCAGATGACAATTGAAGATATTTTTTCTTATTTATTCCAGAAAATTGGCCTTGACACTTATTGCCAATTGTCTCCTAGGGTGACAATTTGCATAAAATATCAAAGCTTATTTTCTGGGAAAAATTAGAAAAAGATTTTAGAATGTCATCTGCTAAATTTTTTAGCCTGCATGCTTATTGTTAATGCTTTGTTTTTTGCCAGCCATTTATCATTAATCAGGATTATAAGATTATTTTTCAAGATTCTATGAAAACATTAATACTTTCCTTCCCCAAATAAATACTTGAGAGTTGTAGAATATGAGTTTGATAGTACCTTAGTCTAGACCTTAGTAATTGTTGTTGGTTATAATACAGCTGCCAGCAGATAAGATTTTGACAGACAAAAATATACAGATATAAACAAACATGATATGGATGATAGCATAAATTATTTACAAATATATTTTCGAGACTTCTGTTTGAAATTACAATGTACAGTAAAAACTCAATGACTTGATCATCTTTGGGACCATGGAAATTTGTTTGAGATATGGGTTGTTCGAGCTACTGAGGGTCAGTCATGGTGCCAGGTCTGCTGAGGAAGCAAATAGTGATACTTTAGGGAAATATTTTCAGTCTTCTACACAATAATGGTTTTGCACTCATTAGAATTGCCTCTAATGAATACACACAACAAACAATTTCATGAGAAAATAAGCAAAAAAAAATCCAGACATCACGAAACAGCCTATATAATTTTGACCCCTTAAACCCCACTTTTATATAGCAAAACTGGGGTTTACAGGGGTAGGCATTATTTTTCTTATTTCTGCTCAAAAACATAGATTGTGGATACTCGTTAGGCGGTTCTAATGAGTACCCATAATCTAAGCTTTGAGCAGAAATATGAAAAATATGAGAGTTTTGTATCGGAAAATTTTCAGTTTTTGGAGGTGAAATTTTCAATATATTTGAATAGGCTTGTTTTCATAATGAATATTTGTTTTCCGGAGCTATCAGAAGAATTTTGTATGGACTCAAAAACAAGTTGGAATGAGTCATTGTGTAGGAGCCATTCGGGATTGAGTTACTGAGGTTCGACCATGTTCTTTGCAGTGTTATGCTGTTCACATTATACACCACAACCTCTTTATAGGGTCCATAGCATAAACCGTGTTAGTTAAACAACCCTGTTATATCCAAACCAAAAATACATAGATTATATTGAAAAATGACCGTAGCATAAACCTTGTTAGTTAAACAACCGTGTTATATCCAAACCAAAAATATATAGATTATATTGAAAAATGACCATTTATGGTCATTTTTCAATATAATCTATACATTTTTGGGATCCATCTTTGAACTGTGATATATCCAAAACCATGTTATAATGAACCATGTTATAAAGAGGTTGAAGTGTATTTATGAGCTCAGGGTAGGTCTACTTGAGTGCATGTCAGGCTTACCAGAAACAAAAGCACAAACCAACTTAACCCTTTTCCTGCTGAGCCCAGATATGCCCTGCTTTTGCAGTGTAGATCCAGATCAGTTGGTTTTTTCAGAAGCCAACTGATCTGGATCTGCACTGCCATTCAGTATTTGAATTTATATTAACATCCTTGATCAAGTAATCTGATTGGCTGAAAATTAGAAGTGGATGTGGCATCCTAATTTATTCAGCATGACAAGGGTTAATCCTCTTCAAGAGAGGAGTGAATGTTCTTTTGAACAAACCTTAGTTCAGTCAGTGAAATTATTCTTCAGAATTGGTCAGATAACCATTCCCTAATCATCTGTTTTTCAGTCTGAACTTGTCAGACCAGATAAGATCCTGTGCCAAGTACTCAGACTCTACCTAAGCAAACAACTTTAGAGATAACAGGCACAAATGAGAGATGAATCGAAGCAAGTATTCAATTTAGCTTGCAGTTCCTATATTTTGCAATAATTTTTTTAAGCCTTTTTTCAGTGTCCACAGTGAACACCAGTTTGTCACATGACCCCTATCATGTGGAGGACATCAGTTCAGTTAATATGCAATCAGTTTATCAAGACACCACAAATGAGTCTGAATAAAGTAGATGGAATGACCATCCAAGTTGCTCAGTTGGTTAGTGTCCACCTTCAGATCTGGAAGTTGTTTGTTAAATCCCCAGTTGGGTCATACCTAAGACTTTGTATAATTGATATTTACTTTCTTTCTTTCTTTCTTTTTTCTTTCTTCCTTTCTTTCTTACTCCCCTAGGAGAACTCAGGCATTGCACACTTCAGGTTGCAGGATGAAGGCCTACAAGTAACCATTTTGAATTACTGTAGGGCCCTTTAACCTGCACAAGGGGGACTTTCCCCACAAAGGGGCCTCCAGTTAATGTCCCGATCCGAAAGAACGGTGCACTGTTTTCACGACACTTTTGCAAGTGACACAAAGGAAAGGGTGTTCAGAGACTGAAATGTTCTTGCCTACGCTGGGGATCGATCCAGAGCACACTTTTCTAGAGGTCCAGCCTAATCAAACTGGTGCAAGTAAAGTTGACTCTATTTATCTCAAACACTGAACCAAACTACTGCTTAAAGTCAAACTAACTTTCTAATAATGTTGGTTTAGTTTTGCTTAATGTTGTTTACATTGCAACTCCTGTCATCTCAAACTACTGTTATCTCAAACTGAAAATTCTGGTCCCTTGGAGTTGGAGATAACAAAAATCCATTGTATAATGTGACTGATGGTGGTTTCAGTGATCACTGAGGCGGCGTCAGTTCCTACTGTCACACCCTGAACCATCACAACATACTCTTAAACAAAGAAACGAACAAAATGGATGAAAAACAATGGAAATTAGAGCAAATCAGTGGCACGCCATCACATCTCCGCGCCAGCACCATTGCATATCTCTGCGCACATCAAAATTCTAAATGCGTTCCTCCAGTCTTCATCCATAGGGCTATTACCTGTGACAGTTTCAAGGTTCTAGCTCAAAAAGCCGAGGAAAAGTTGTGTGACAATCAAAAAAAAGGACCCAAAATCCTAACTTTTTACCTCTGGTGACCCCCAGACATGCCCCCGGGACAAATGTTTTGCACCACTGTATTCTACTCTTCATTCCCTTTGATTTGATATGAAACATGACTGTTTGTACAAAATAGATTTGGGACCCTTTGGGGCCACACCCCCCTGGCCCTGCCCCCAGGAGTAACATCAAAATTCTGAATTTGTTCCTCCGGGCTATTGCCTGTGAAAGTTTCGAGATTCTAGCTTTAATGGTCTAGGAGCAATGATGTGACATTACAGACGGATGGATGGATGGATGGACGGATGGGGTATCACAATATCCCCGCTTTTTCTTCAAAAAGTGCGGGGATAATAAAAAAATGCTTGGGCAAGGAGACCCCTCCACGGACCCACATTAGAAGACAATTTCGCAGCAGATAAATCTTAATTCAATATGCAATGCAATCTGCAACAAGGACAAAATCAATACAAGTGATTATGCCATATTTTGCTAAAGAGACATGTTGTTTTGTAGAAAGGAGCTGTTTGATTCCATTTTTACCTTGTATGAACTCCTATAAAGTTGCACAGTATCAGATGCACAACTAATAACAAACATTCCATTTAATTGGTGTCCCAATATTTATAACCCTTTTATGCCAGCTGCATAAATTTTGCCCTAAATATTGGGACACATTAAGTCCTTGCCATACTTGTCCTAAAATTAGAAAAATTCCATTTTTACTACGAGGGCGTGTCAATAAATAACCAGCCTATCCCATTTCCCATGGACCGAGACGGTCACGATTTTCATGCTTTGTTTCAATATGTGTTTTATACATGGGTACAAAATTGCACATGTATCGAGTCATTCTTTAACAAGATATTGAATATCAAACATGGCTAGTGATGCAAAGGCATGCTTTTCATCTAAAGTTGAGTACCGTGCTGTAATTCAGTACTTGTATTTAAAAGGTAAAATGGGCAAGGAATACACGGCGAGTTAGCCGATGTTTATGGGTCTTCTGCACCATCTTATGCTCAGGTTAAATTCTGGGTAGGGGAATTCAAATGTGGTAGAAGGTCTTAAGAAGATGAAGCCAGGTCTGGACGCCCACCGGATGCCACCGACGAAGAAATGTGTAAGAAAGTTGGGGATCTGGTATACTCTGATAGGCGAATTCAGGTGGAAGTAGTAGCGCAGGTATTAGGCATTTCACATGGTAGCATTTCAACAATCTTACATGATCGTTTAGGTATGCGCAAGCTAACAGCCCGTTGGGTCCCCAAATCCTTTAGCGATGAGCTAATGGCAACCAGAGCATCAGTATGCAGTGCCTTGTTGAAGCGTTTTAGGTCAAAAGATGATTTTCTTTTGCATCTGGTGTCTGTAGATGAGACTTGGGTTCATTATTAAGAGCCAGAGTATAAAGCTCAGAGTCGTCAGTGGGTAGGGCCTGGGTCCCCGAGGCCAAAGAAGTTCAAGGCGCAACCATCTGCTGGCAAGGTGATGGCCACAGTATTTTGGGAGGCAATAGGCGTTATTATGTTGGACTTTTTACCCAAGAGAAGTATAATAACTGGAGTGTACTATGCAAACTTGTTAGACCAGCTGAGAACCGCTATCCATGAAAAACGCCGAGGTAAACTCTAAAGGTGTTTTGCTGCAACAGGACAATGTGGGAGTCCACACCTGCAAAGTTGCAATGGATGCTGTAGAGCGAAACGGGTATGAATTAATACCATATCCTGCCTATTCGCCTGACGTAGCTCCTAGCGACTTCTTCCTATTCCCAAACTTGAAAAAGGATATCCCTGGACTTCATTTCCAGTCTGATGAAGAAGTCATGACGGCAGTTGAAGAGTGGGTCAATGGAAAGGACCCTGACTTTTTCAGTTCTGGGCTGATGGCACTTGAACATCGTTGGTCAAAGTGTATCACACTAGAGGGCAATTACATCGAAAAAGAAGCGGTGGATCTCAACCGGAAATCAGTTAGGCTGGTTACTTATTGACTCACCCTCATACCTGTTGAAAAGCTATTGGATAAGAGACAAAGAGTGTAAACTCAGATCAGACACCACAGAAAACATTTTTGCCTGCAGTAAGTAAAACCCTGTGGCATAAAGGCTACGACATGTACATGTACTATATGTGGTCTGCCAGTCCTCACATCCTGGCCAGGTTCTTCATGGTTTACTGTATATTTGCTATGCAAAGTAGACAAAGATCTGAATGAAGAGCCTCTTCAGACTCCAAACATGTGCAGCTTACCTAATATACCCTAAACTTCAGAAAAAAATAATTAGCTAGTGAAATAAGGAAAGAAACTAATTTTGAAGGGAGACCATTTTGAATTGCCTCCTTTTGCAAACTTTGTTACTTTACTTTTAGCAATTGTAGGAGGGGATATAATCAGTTTTGCAAAGAGAGACAATTAAATTGCCTTCCTTTGTAAAATGTTTACTTCTCTTTGCCCATTATAGGAAATATATATTCACAAGTTTTGCATGGGGAGGCAATTTTAGATTGCCTTCATTTGTTAGTTGGGAACTTCTTTTATCTGCATCATGGAAAACAGACTGGGCACATATGAAAAAAGAGAGTATTCTGAGCTGAGTTATTTTCATTTTCTTATTGAAACCAAAGAAAAGAGTTTCTGTCAATGGGACCAAATTTCTTCCTTTATGAGTAAAAGTTGAACCATATGTCAAGAGAAGAGCGGGTATCCAGTAAATATTTTTCCACAAAAAATATGTTGTGGGTACTCATTAGAAGTGCCTCCCCAATACCCACAACATATGTTTTTGAAGCAGAAATAAGAAAAATACCAATACTTTTGGACTGTAAAAAGCTTCTTATTAAGAGTAAAACATTTGAGAAGGGAAGAAAATACTTTCTGGTCAGAGTGAGCCACTTGAAGGCATGCAAAATTCACCACTATTTTGAAACTTGTTGGCATTTCTGACTGAATGTTTAACATGTTTACTATTTACAGTGCAGCAATATAATACAATGACCACCTTTAGGAACATATGAAACTGGCTTTTGTAGAAAGGTCAATTATGCAGTAAAACTTTACGAAATCAAAAAAGTGGCTGTACTAGGAAGGTGGCTGTTGGCAAGAGGTAACCCTTAATGAAAGCTCCGCTGTTTTTTCTCAAACCGGGCAATCAGTGAACATCCTGGTCAGACTGAAACAGAGATTTTTTTCAGTTTCAAGTGCCCTTTATAGACACCATCCCCAAATGATCTTTATTTTTTTCCCAACTTCGAAACCAGTTGTCCCACTTTGAACATCAGGTTTCCCGGTTACAAGATGATTCTATTATTTCATTTATTTTGATGATTAACCATGGTCCAGCTGAACCCGGATATGCCCTGTCTTTGCAAACAGTGTAGATCCAGATCAGTTGGCTTCTTCAGAAGCCAACTGATCTGGATCTACACTGTCATTAGGTATGAGAACTTCTATCAACAACCTGGATCAAATAATCTGATTGGCTGAAAATTAGAAGAGGACATGGCATCTTAATTTATTCAGCATGACCAGAGGGTTAATGTTGGAAAAAACTGCCTGTTTAATGTGTAACCAAAAGGTTGAAGGACAACTTCCCAAAAAATGTGAAGAAATAAAAAAACTGTGAAAGGATGAGCAGCTGAGTTTGGATTTTCTCTCATCACATGTAAAGGACTTGTTAACCCTAAAGTGTCAAGCTGAATAAATTAAGATGCCACGCCTACTTCTATATTTTCAACAGATCAGATTGCTTGATAGGGATAGTTACTATAATAGGGATAGTTACTATAAAAGGGATGGTTACTATAAATTCACAAACTTAAAGGCAAACAGTGCAGCTCTAGATCAGTTGGCTTCTTCAGAAGCCAACTGATCTAGATCTACACTGTTTGTAAAGGCAGGATATATCTGGGTTCAGCATGATAAGGATTAAGGTGGATTATCTGATGATATTCTGGGATAATTCTCCAATTCTCCATGAAAAACATACCGTTGTGGGTACTCATTAGAAGTGCCTCAATGAAGCACTTCTAATGAGTACCACATTTTTACTAATTATGAAAAATTATTCCAGAATCATCAAGTGCATCTCCTTATTAAATCCTCTGCATATGAATGCATGTTTTTGCTGTCACAACACCTGAAGGCATCACAAGGCAAAATTGGACCCTGTCCAGGCATTACTTGATGCCTCTGTAACAATAATTTAAAGAAGGAAGGAAGACCAGACAGTTGATGGGAAATGATTGTATGGACTGTGCCAAGCGTAAAGGAATCTTCAAGCAAATGCAAAACATGTAATTTCAGATCCATCTGCACATTTGCACTGTCTGATCAGTGTATTGCCTGTATGTCAGCATTATCTACAAAATCCTGCGATTCAGTAGGTGGGCAGTGAATGACCTGATCAGACTGTGTGAATGTGCAGGCTGATCTGGGCCTTTTCTTTTCACATATATACCGAAAACATTAACCCTTGTCCTGTTGAACCCGGATATACGCTGCCTTTGCAAACAGTGTAGATCCAGATCAGTTGGCTTCTGAAGAAGCCAGCTGATCTGGATCTGCACTGTTTGCCATTAAGTATGTGAATTTATGGCAAAAATACGGATCAATTAATCTGATTGGCTGAAAATTAGAAGTGGGTGTGGCATCTTAATTTATTCAGCAGGACAAGGGTTAAATGAGCAGCAACATGACAAAACCAACAAAGTGACTGTGCACCCAGCGATGATTCATATCAGCCTGGGTATCTACCCAGTCTGCATGATCAGAGTTCATTGTGCATTCAGTGGATGGCTAAAGACCCAAGGTTTCTTCATGCGGACATCGTAGGCTGATCAGACTGGGCAGATGCCCAGGCTGATCTGAGTCTTTGCTTGGGGCACAGTCACTTTGTTGGTTTTGTCATGTCATCGCTCATTTTATACCCTGCCGCACTATAGTGGCAGGGTATTATGGTTTCATGTTGGATGTCCTTGTGTCTGTCTGCCCGTCTGACTGTCAGTCATATGTCGGTCTATGGGTATCACTAATGGGCAAATTTTGTCAAATTTTGACAAAGTTATCTGCCTGAGACACACCAATGTTTTTTTTTCTGGAGGATAACTTTTGAGTAAACGTCAAGGGATTTTAACCAAACTTGGTACAGGCATTGATTTTAAGGAGATCTGGTTTGGGGATTGCTAATGGGCAAATTTCCCCAAATTTTGACAGATTTATCTGCTGCCCACAACATGATAATGGCAGGTATTATTGCTTTAGGTTTTTATTTTATAAAACATGAGGTTAAATTGCCATGGGAAAACTGACACTTTCCCAAGGAGACTCCTACAATTCTGTGCATATGTACAGTCTGACAAAGGGTTTTACAGGTTTTTATAGAAAAGTGTTAAGTATTACATGAGCAACAAACACCCTGACCACATAGTCTGATCTGGCTCTTCATGTTTACATTATTTATGTGAAAGACATTTTCTTCAACTATGAATTATTTTTATACCCCCGGCATACAAAGGGGTATATAGTTTTGATCCGTTCTGTTAGTCCATTCATCTGTCCGTCCGTCCTTCTGTCCGCCCGTCCATTAACCAAGTTTTACTTCAAAGTTCTTTCATTACTTATAACTCTGCAGCCACTGATCAAAAACTTTTCATGTTTGTTATAGGGGTACCTGGGAGGGTTCTCTTCCATTCTACATCTAGGGACTCCTGAGTTATGTCCCAGGGTGGGGCTAGAGGTCAAAATCTAGGACACCCCAATAAAGTAGTATATTGCAGTTTGTTTATACAAACAACCTCTTATTAAAGAAGGATGGGCATCAGACATATTTATCACATCAACATTCAATGTAATAAGGTCAAGGTCATTGTGACCTTATTTTCATGCTTCAATGATTTTGACTTATACTTTGATGCCTATTTCATGGATTAATGCCTCAATAAAGTAGTATATTGCAGTTTGTTTATACAAACAACTTCTTAAAGAAGGATGGGCATTAGACATATTTATAACATCAACATTCAGTGTAATAAGGTCAAGGTCATTGTGATCATATTTTCATGCTCCAGCAATTTGCCTTATATCTTGAAGACTATTTCATGGATTAATGTGATACTTGGAATATTGGTTCTGTGTGACACCATGATTGACACCATAACAAACGTAGGTCACCTTGACCTATATTTCATGGTCCAGTAATTTTGTTGCATGTCTTGAATGTTAATTGATGTATGAACATCATTATTTGGGATTATGAATTAGTATGATCCAACAGTTGACCTAAAAGTAAATGTAGGTCACTGTGACTTATATTTCATGGTCCAGTGATTTTATATTACATCTTGAAGAAAATTTGATGTATTACTATCATATTTTGGGATTATGTGACCAATATTTCATAGCCCTGTGATTTTGTCTTATATCTCCCACTGTTTGATACCTAAATGTGACCCAAACTTTCACCTCAAAGTAAATATAAATCAGTATTACCTATATTTCTTGGTCTAGTGATTTTGCTAAATATCTTTTAGATTATTTAATGGATTAACATCATAGTTGGTATAATGTATCAGTGAGACCATTAGATTAATTTCTCAAGTATATGTAGGTCAGTGACCTGTATTTTATGGCCCAGCAAATTTGCTTCATGTCTTGAAGACTATTTACTCCAGGAAAGTTGTACTTAGGATGATAGAGCAGTGTCACTCAGAGATGGACATTGTAAACTATATCTTGCCTTATATCATTGTCATTAACTTTATTCATTAGGTTTAATTTTATAATTAAGAAATGGCACTGACCGGGGGTATTCATGACCCTCTGGGCACTTGCTCTAGTTTTCTTGTTTCTCCGCAAAAACCTAAGTTGTGTGTACTCATCATAACTTTGCCACCAAAGCACTTCTGATGAGTAGCAAAACCATATGAAGAAGTATGAAAAATTGTTTCTCTGGCTTATTTGTAGCTATAGAAAATGTTTCCCATAGGCCAAATAAAAAAAAATATGTGTATTTAGGGTAACCCTACCCTATCTAATTTTACTGGTGAAACCTAGAATTTTTTTTTCACGTTTTCTCAAAAAAAAAAAGGTGTTACTGAGTTAAAATATCTATGCTAAAAATTCTGACAAGTAGGTTTGAGCAAACAGTATAGACCCTGCTCAGACTGCACCTATTTGCCATTCTATCAGTACTTTTAGATACATCAGATGACAGTTAGACTTGGTAAATTTTTAAGTGAATTATGGTGCTAAGTCCAAATATATCTGGTAATTATGGTATAATTCTACATTATATATATATATATATATATATATATATATATATATATATATATATATATATATATATATATATATATATATATAAATTCCCTATCTAGCATACCTATTTTTTCTAACATGTTACCCTAAACAAACATATATTTTTTTTTATTTGGCCTTAGTATAGATTGCAACACAGAGAAGCTCAACTTATTCATTTAATTGTGAGAACAGTCAAGAAAGGTCAGTTTGTGCCACTTCATGCAGCCTGGCCAAGGTATTTTCCATTTATAGGGTTACATTTTGATAGCAAGTTTTATAATGAAGTCTCTAACTAGGGTAGTCAGGTCTGGGTACACAGTCGGTTTATGTGGTACACTACATTTTCTTTAGACATGCCTCATATTGTTTTCTATCCTTCAACACTTGTGAAAACTGACGCTACCTGTAAAATGCAGAAAATACTAGAATTATGGCGTGCTGTCAGAAAATAACCATTTTTGCTGTGAATACTAGGATATGTCTGTGCATCAGGGTACTCCATTATCTAAGCATTATGAAATACTTGGGATAGCAGTGTAGCCCATGTTCCATCTGCTCCTATAGGAGTATACTGATCAGGGCTTGCACTATTTGCCATTCAACCAGCTCACTTCAGACATGTCTGGACTTGTTCGAATTTGAAGATACTTGAGGCAAGGAATTACATCATTGAAATACCTAGGGTAAATTCATATCTCCAGATATAAGGGGTATCCACATAATACCTTATTCAACCTAATTACCGCACAGTCAAGCAATTCCATAGCCTTCAGATTACTGCCAGTGTACTTTTTGTCTACTTCTTTATAAAGGCATATGTTGAGGGTACCCATTTGAATTGCATTGACTTGTCAATGCAATTCAAATGAGTACCCACAACATATGCTTTTATAAAGAAAATCAGAAAAAAAGTTGCATAAACATTGGGTCCTTTGCTGATCTTATTCCAAAGTGTAACCTTGGTAGGTAGATACATATTTTACCCCAAGTTTTCTGGAGTAATCTTGAAAAACCTAAGTGCACAGTGCAGTAATTAGATCGAATACGGTAGTTTTTTCTTATTTTTCAACGAAATTATATGTTGCAGTTCTCATTAAAAGCACCTCACTGAGGTGTATCTGATGTCAGTACCCACAACATGTGTGCATCAGAAAGCACTTCTAATGAGTACCCACAACACGGAGAAATGAGAAAAAAACTGTCAATGGTTCTTGGTTGAAAAAAAGTTTGTTTTTTTTCTAGAGCAATGCTTCAGTTGTTGATTGCAGCAATACTGGCAGTTTAGACATAAAGCCAGATAAGCGGTTATCCAGATGGATATTTTTCTGGTTTCTCTACAAAAACATATGTTGTGGGTGTCATCAGAAGTGCCTCACTGAGGCACTTCTGATGAGTACCACAACATACATTTTTGTGGAGAAATAAGGAAACTGTCAGTACGATTTGGGTGAAAACACTGTGCCTTCTCTGGAGCTGTGTTACATTAGGTGCAGCAGTGTTTGGTCTAGTGCAAAGCAAAAACTTTCAAAATTAATGACATTTGCAAACGGAGACCAAAGCAGCCACCACATCAAGACAGGATGGTCAGCACCTTCAGCGTTACCCTTTCAGTGTCAAAAATGTTCAGGTTCCACATGTGCAAACAGCCGGTGTGCAGGCTGATCTAATTCTTTGTGTTTTTTCGCAGCATATTGCGTAGATTTCCCTTCGCACAAGCTCATTTACTTCTAGGCATGACGGCATATCACCAGATAAGGCACTTTTTTTTCCATCCAAAAACTGTTGATATTTTTCTTATTTCTCCATGGAAACATGTTGTGGGACTCATTAGAAGCGTCTTGGTAAGGCACTTCTAATGAGTACCATAACATGTGTTTTTATGAAGAAATAAGAAAAATATTATGTGGATAACCTCTCATATCGGGAGCTATTTGACAGTGTATAACAATGTACTTTCCGGATGTTGAAGGTTTATATGTGGTGTTAAGTTGAATGTGCTGTAGGGAATTTATAGTTGTGTAACAAAGAATGAAACTGGAATACTGTATTTACCCTAAGTATTGGGACAGATAGGTTTGGGTATAGGGCTGCTTAATCAGAGCTGAAAAGATAATCAATCATCAGTCCTGCCTTTGTGATCGATAATAGATTAGTAATCACTGAAGATTTGGTCATAATTTTACCCATCTGTCTGAGCATAACTCTTACCATATGTTATACTTTACTGGAAGTATTTAGCCAGAGGCCTGAGCAAACAGTTTAGACCCAGATGAGACAATGCAAAATGTGATGTCTCTTGATATGACTTAATTAATTCTTGCATAGTCATATTCTATGTATAAATCGTACTACGAGGGAGTGTCAATAAATAACCAGCCTATCCCTTTTCCGATGGACTTAGACAGTCACGATTTTCATGCTTTGTTTCAGTATATGTTTTATACATGGGTACAAAATTGCACACGTATCGAGTCATTCTTTAATAAGATACTGAATGTCAAACATGGCTAGTGATGTAAAGGCATGCTTTTCATCTAAAGTTGAGTACCGTGCTGTAATTCGGTACTTGTATTTAAAAGGTAAAATGGGCAAGGAATACACGGCGAGTTAGCCGATGTTTATGGGTCTTCTGCCCATCTTATGCTCAGGTTAAATTCTGGGTAGGGGAATTCAAACGTGGTAGAACGTCTTTAGAAGATGAAGCCAGGTCTGGACGCCCACTATGCCACTGACGAAGAAATGTGTAAGAAAGTTGGGGATCTGGTATACTCTGATAAGTGAATTCAGGTGGAAGAAATAGTGCAGGCAATAGGCATTTCACATGGTAGCGTTTCAACAATCTTAATGATCGTTTAGGTATGCGCAAGCTAACAGCCCGTTTGGTCCCCAAATCTCTTAGCGATGAGCAAATGGCAACCAGAGCATTAGTATGCAGTGCCTTGTTGAAGCATTTTAGGTCAAAAGATGATTTTCTTTTGCGTCTGGTGACTGTAGATGAGACTTGGGTTCATTATTATGAGCCAGAGAATAAAGCTCAGAGTCGTCAGTGGGTAGGGCCTAGGTCCCCGAGGCCAAAGAAGTTCAAGACGCAATCATCTGCTGGCAAGGTGATGGCCACAGTATTTTGGGATGCAAAAGGCGTTATTATGTTGGACTTTTTACCCAAGAGAAGTACAATAACTGGAGTGTACTATGCAAACTTGTTAGACCAGCTGAGAATTGCCATCCATGAAAAACGCCGAGGTAAACTCTAAAGGTGTTTTGCTGCAACAGGACAACGCGAGAGTCCACACGCAAAGTTGCAATGGATGCTGTAGAGCGAAACGGGTATGAAATAATACCACATCCTGCCTATTCGCCTGACCTAACTCCTAGCAACTTCTTCCTATTCCCAAACTTGAAAAAGGATATCCCTGAACTTCATTTCCAGTCTGATGAAGAAGTCATGACGGCAGTTGAAGAGTGGGTCAATGGAAAGGACCCTGACTTTTTCAGTTCTGGGCTGATGGCACTTGAACATTGTTGGTCAAAGTGTATCACACTAGAGGGCAATTACATCAAAAAAAAAGAGGTGGATCTCAACCGGAAATAAGTTAGACTGGTTACTTATTGACTCACCCTCTTATATACTGCTAACCCCAGTCCTGTTGAACCTGGATATACCCTTCTGAAGAAGCCAACTGATCTGGATCTGCACTATTTGTCATTAAGTATTTGATTTTGTATCAACAACCTGGATCAAGTAATATGATTGGCTGGAAATCAGAAATGGGCACAGCATCTTTAATCATTCAGCAGGACAAGGGTTAAAAGTAGATATTTACAAATGTTATAGATATTTTCCAAATGTAATTTAGCATTTAAGCCAGATTATTACTGTCAAACAAAACTGATGTTGCCTTCAAAAAGAATGAAATATTGCTGATGCTATACAAGACATTAATTTCATTCTCAAAACTAAGCCAGATTACAGGAAAGGCTACATGATGTGAAGTGGGTGGAAGGGTGGTGCACCCTCCTGCTGAAACTTATAGAGGGTTGACCCTGCCACAACTAGGGTTGGGCCTTTTTTTTCATCCATCTTTTTCTTCTTTTCTCTTTCCATTTCTCTGAGAGAGGGTTTGAAATGACTGAAATACTATTATCAGTGCCATAAAGAGGCCTAGGTATTCATGGCAGGCAGGCCTTGGTGGGGCTCAGATGGATGCGCGTCCAACTGGTAACTAGGAGGTTTCGGGTTCAATCCCTGCTGGGTTGGCAACATTCTTACGTGGCGACTGATCATGAAATATTTTCTACAGTCATTCTCTCCATTCCATTGATTCAAGATATGCAGTTGACAGTTTCTGGCGAAAGAATGCGCACAATACTGGTTCACCGCTTAAAGGACTAGGCCTGTCCAGTAAAAGCGTGGTTAGGTAAACTGACTGCCCTCGACATGACCGATTGGGTTGACCTCAACACAAACAAACAAACATGATTTGAAATGTGAGAGAAAAAACTTATGCCATATGCAAATAGTGTCGCAATGATACAATATTTTCTCAAAGTATTCAGACACCTTAACTTATCACAACTGCAGCTAGCAGATGACACTTAGATATTTTGTTTATTTTTGGAGAAAATGAGGCTTGACATTTTATGTGTATGCCAAGTCTTATTTTCTGCCCCCCCCCCCCCCCCCCCACCCACTCCCCTGCCCCTCCCCCCTCCCCACCCTCCAGACACACACACACACAAAAATAATAATTATAATAATAATAACAATTGATAATTAGAAAAAAAGAAAAAAAATAGAATATCATCTGCTACAATTTTGCTTAGTGCTTTAACCCTTGTCATGTTGAATAAATTAAGATGCTACGCCCACTTCTAATTAAGGAATCCAGCCAATCAGATTACTTGATCCGGGTTTTTGATAGAAATTCACATATTTAATGACAAACAGTGAAGATCCAAAGCCAACTGATCTGGATCTACACTGTTTCCTCAGATAGGGCAAGTCATGTTCAGCAAGAGAAGGGTTAAGTGTTAAGATGTCCCAATATTTTGGGTAATTAAGGTAAAATCTGATAGCTCCAGATAGTGAATATATTTATAAGATATTTTTTATTGTTTTTTGACTGAATATTCCTTGTTGGCACTCACAGGACTTGTCAGAATGAGGCAATTCCAGTGAGTACCCACAATATATGTCTTGATGTAATAACGAAATTTTCCCATATTATTGTCATAATTATCCCTTTACCTGGATCCGTTACCTGGAGCCTCATGTCTCTTGCCTCATTTACTGTCTGTTATTGCCAAACTAAAATTCCACAAACAAACTGATGCATAACAGAGATATAAATGTGCCAGGTTACAAGAAAAGGTGCATGCAGATCGGTTTGACAAGGTGCAGATGTCCTCGAAAAAATACACCATATTTACCCAAAATATTGAGACCCCTTAATTCCTTACCATATTGCTCCTAATATTTAAGCATCCAATTTACCACCTGTTAATGTGTCTAAAATTGCTGTATGAGAGACAGACAGTGTAGACCCAGATCAGATGCTGCTTTCTCACACCTATGCCTATATGAGATTATAAGAATATCATGAGTGGCCATGCAGGATAGCGAAATCTCACCTGAGGGGTAGGAATTCCAACCAGGGACAAGTCCCTGGTTGAAATTCCTACCCCTAGGGTGAGATTTCCCTATCCTGCATGGACTGGTTCATGATGGATGCTTTTTCTCCCACCATTAAGTGGATTGTTTCAAGGACCAGCAGATTAAATGGTGGACTGCAGTGGTCATGTGTGATAGTAGTTTCGCACATAGGCAAGAAGTTTCTCACATGGGCAAAAAGCCTATCTCATATAGGCAAAAATGGGAGAAATGGCAGTCTTCCATTTTATTTGATGACCTGCATTAGGAAGTTAGAGCTAGACCTCGATCTCTGCTAATTCACCAGTGAATGTTCTTGCTCGCCTGAAATTGCATGGAAGAACTTACATCTGGTCATAATGTCAGACCTATTGCCATTTTCAATTCAGTTTCTTCATAGTTCAAAATACTGTTAACCTAAAGTAAAGATGACTAGCCACATTTAACCTGTCAACCTAAAGTAAGGTAACCTACTGTCAGCCTAAGGTAAAAGTGACTAGCCACATTTAAACAATCACCTTATATATAAAAAGAAAAACAGTTTTCAGGTCCCTTGAAAGACATATGCGTAACAAGCACCTGCTTTGTAGCTTTTCCATAGATGCTTGCAGACCAGGAGTTCAGGAATCATTTCTATAGTCGTTTTCCCTCTTCCACTGATTCTAGAGTTCCTGGGTAAAGTATGTGCACAAGTACTGGTTAACCTAAGCCTGCCTTGTAAAGTTATAAGTAGATCAACTGAATGGCACACTGTGAGCTTGTGTTGACTCAGCCATTAAACTCATAACTCATTTCTAGAGCAGAGTTTGGTATTGGACAATGCTGTATTATGGCACACAGGTTCTGTTGTTGTTTTTTTCTCTCCAGGTAAAATGGCCATGGGTACACATATTCAGCCAGGGATAATTAAAAAAATATGTTGCATTTCCTACAAGTAGATAAAAAAATCTTGTTTGCATTTGGTAAAACAATCATACCCAAGATATAGATGAAACAGAATATGCAGTTGAAAAACTAGACCATATTTCACTTGTCTGACCTAAATTTGTGGTAATTTATGTAAGCTGATATAATTTGTACACAAACTTAACCCATTATAGTCTGGAGACCCCTAAAAGGGTAATTGGCAAACAATGCAGACCCAGATCAGACTTTGCAGAACACGGCATCTGATCTTGGTTTCCACTGTTTGCAAATAGTTCAACTTTTTTTCTCTGAGAATACCTAAATCACATAGCCCAACATACCTAAAATCAAAACTTAAGTTCTTCCAATATATAGTGAGGGGGAGTTCTTTCAGTCTACAAATTGGTTTAAATCCAGAAATACCTCAACTCCTTCCTTATCCTCAAAGTTTTGTAACCCTTATCCTGCTGAATAATTTAATTTAATTAGCCACACCCATTTCTGACTATTAGCCAATCAGATTACATCATATAATTTTTTTGCTCAAAGTCACAAACTGAATGACAGCCTAATCTGATCTGGATCTACACTGTTTGCAAAGGTAGGGTTGTTGTGAACAGCAGGATAAGGGGAAACCTTGCTGTGAAGTGTCTGAGTAGCCAAGAGGTTAGGCTCCTGTCTTTGGAGCATAAGATCCCCGGTTTGAATATCCTGCTAGAGGCAGAATTCAGTTTATGACTGTATGGCACTTTAATGCACAGAGCCTTTCCCTGTCTCAAATTCATCATCTCGATATGACTTAAATATGTTGACAGATGTAAACTACCAAACCATCATAAACAGTGCCACAATGCTGTTTGATCACATGTCATTTGCATTTGCATTGACATTTCCCTGAGCTTAACCCTAGTCCTGCTGAACCCAGATATACCCTGCCTTTGCTAACAGTGTAGATCCAGATCAGTTGGCTCCTGAAGAAGCCAACTGATCTGGATCTGCAGTTTGCCATTAAGTATGTGAATTTATATCAGCAATCTGGATCAAGTAATCTGATTGACTGAAAATTAGAAGTGGGTGTGGCATCTTAATTTACTCCCATGACAAGGGTTAAGATATTTAAGTACTACAAATGGTCCAACCAACCATCATGTAGTTAAGGAGGGCAGTAAATTGGGATGCTGTCTGTCAAATAACATGTATGTTGCATCTTATTCATCACTTAACAATCCTTTTGAACTAATATGAAAAAAAAAAGACCTGTGTGGAGCTGCACAAAGAATTGATATACGTTCTGAAATAATCATTATTCTTAATTTTCTTGTGAAATTTCGCTATTGCAGAATTCCTTTCCACATTGTTTTTTTTTGCATTGTTACATTTTGCATTCTCCTGCTGAACCCACATAGGCCCTGCCTTTGCAAACAGAGTAGATCCAGATCAGTCTGCACTGTTTGTCATCAAATATGTGAATTTGAATCAACAACATGGATCAAGTAATCTGATTTGCTGAAAATTAGAAGTGGGTGTGGCATCTTCATTATACCCCCGACATACGAAGTATGTGGGGGTATATAGTTTTCGCTTTTCCGTTTGTCCGTTCGTTCGTACGTACGTTCGTTCGTATGTTCGTTCGTTCGTTCGTCTTTCCGTCACAGGGTCAAAGTTTTTGCGTGAAAGTTTATAAGACCTCATATTTTGAAGACCCTTTGATGGATTTCATTCACATTTGGCATGATGGTAGATATAGGCCTAAAGTTTTTATTAGCACCATCTCCACCCCAGGGGTGACCTTGGGGTCAAGGTCACGGACTTCGAATTTTCATAAAAAAGTCAGGGTCAAAGTTTTTGCGTTAAAGTTTATAAGACCTCATATTTTGGAGACCCTTTGATGGATTTCATTCATATTTGGCACGATGGTAGATATAGGTCTAAAGTTTTTATCAGCACCATCCCCACCCCAGTGCTGACCTTGGAGTCAAGGTCACGGACTTCGAATTTTCATAAAAAAGTCAGGGTCAAAGTTTTTGCGTTAAAGTTTATAAGATCTCATGTTTTGAAGGCCCTTTGATGGATTTCATTCATATTTGGCATGATGGTAGATATAGGTCTAAAGTTTTTATCAGCACCATCCCCACCCCGGGGGTGACCTTGGGGTCAAGGCCATGGACTTAGAATTTTCATAAAAAAGTCAAAGTTTTTTTGTGTTTAAGTTTATATAGCTATATCATTAAGACTCTTTAGGAATTTCATTTATATTTGACATGTTGCTAGATATCAGCCTAGAGTCTTACTCCACATGATCCCCACTCAGGTTGTGACCGAGGTCAAGGTCACGAACTTAGAATTTTCATATAAAAGTAAAAAAATTTTGCGTTTAAGTTTATATAGCCATATCATCAAGACCTTTTGTTAAATTTCAGTATTCCCTAATTGAGCAAGGAATCTGTTGGTCTGTCTGTCCATCCGGTGAAGCATTATTCGTTCATACTTTATTTTTGTCTTAGGGTCAAAGTTTTTACGTTAAAGTTTATAAGACCTCATATTTTGAAGACCCTTTGATGGATTTCATTCATATTTGGCATGGTGGTAGATATAGCTCTAAAGTTTTTATTGGCACCATCCCTATCCCAGGGAATAACGTTGGGGTCAAGGTCACGGACTTAGAATTTTCATAAATAAGTCAAAATTTTTGTGTTTATGTTTATATACTATACCATCAAGACCCTTTGAGGAATTTCATTTATATTTTACATGTTGATAGATATAGGTCTAGAGTTTTACTCAGCATCATCCTTATCCTGGGGTATGACCTTGAGGTCAAGGTCACAGACTTAGAAATTTCATATTAAAGTAAAAAAAAAAAATTGCATCTAAGTTTATATAGCTATATTATGAAGACCCTTTTGTTGGTTTCATTAATATTAAGCATGATGGTATATATAGGTCTGAGGTTTTTCTTGGCATCATCCCCAAGCTGGGGCATGGCTTTTAAGTCAAGGTCACAGACGTTTCATACAAATGTCATGTTTGCTTATATTATAAAGACTGATTTCACTGGTATATGGTGATAGTTATAGGGCTAAAGTTTTATTTAGCTCAGTCCCTGCACCTGTGCCTGACCTTTGAGGTCAAGGGCTTCATATTATGTGTGATTGAATTTTTTCAATGTTATAACATACAGCATACAACTGCCATCTCCAGAGTCAAAGCTACATACTTTGTGCTCTTTAAAAAGTGGCGGTAGCGCTGATCGGGGGTATATGTGCCCCACTGGGCACTTTGTCTAGTTTATTCAGCATGGCAAGGGTTAATTGATTTCAGCATAAAGTAAACAAAAACAAGATATTTTCTAATCTGTATTGTGATTGTATGAACATTTTAGCTGCCTGAGCTAATGGCTTAGGATGGGCTATATGTAGTGATTGATCACTTTGCATTCATTGTAGGTCCATCCACCAACACTTTTAAACAACTCTTACAAAACATTCTCTTATTTGGTATAAATGTTGCTTGGACTGGAATAGTACAAAATAGCCTAAACTTATATCCATCTGCAATTTGTTTGGTTGCCATGGCAACTGAAAATTGCCATAGGCTTATAAAGGAAAATGATTATATCTCATTTTTAGCTCACCTGAGCCATAGGCTCAGGATGAGATTTTGTGATCACTGGCCATCCGTCATCTGTCCGTCTCTCCATCCACACCTTTGAATGACTTCTCCTCTGAAACCCTTGTGCTAATTTTCTTTCGTATGGAGCCTTCTTTTAAAGGGGGATTGAAAATTTTTTACAAATAGTCTGGTCAGTTAATTAAGATGGCTGCCATGCCCATATATGGTAAAAACATTTAAAAATCTTCTTCTCCAGAATCAAATGAGCTGTGAGGCTAAATTAATTTGCTTTATAGCATTGGGGACTCAGATCTTCCAAGTTTGTTCAAGTGTTATTTGTAGGTATAAAATTGTATAATCATCAAATTTCTTCTTCTCTGAAACAGCTTGACCAATTTTCACCAGATTTCACTTTGGGCCTTCTATGGAAAGAATATTAACATATAGTTGAACAAGCTAGATGGCCACCATGCCCATTTATGAAAAACACTTTAAACTCTAAATTTGTCTCCAGAACCAAGAAAGCTTTGAGGCTGAATCTTGGTAGATGATTTCGGGACTCAGGGTCTACCAAGTTTAGTCAAAATGAACATAGGTTGAACTTTGACCTTTTTAGACAAGGTCAGAATGGCCAATCCTCATATATTTGTATGGTGAAAATGTTGAAAAATCATTTTCTCAAAATGTATTGAAAATTAATGGCTGAAACTTACAATGTAAAATAAAAGTAGTAAAATGTTTTATTTACAGTTAAAATTTTGTCCTCTGGGGTTATCTGCCCTTGCCCCCTGGGCTATATACAGGTATAAAATTGTGTAATCTTTAAACATCTTTAAACTGCTTTACCCATTTTCCCCAGATTTCACATAAGGTTGAAGGGGTATTGTCAGTTTCTTAAAATGGTTCTGCACCATTGAACAAAATGACTATCATGCCCATATATGGAAAACATTAAAAATCTTCTTCAGAACCAAGAAAGAGCTTTGAGACTTAATCTTGGTATATAGAATGGGGGACTCAAAATCTACCACATCAGTTCAAATGACGATCCTAGGATGACCTTTGCCATTTTACGGTATGGTCAAATTTGTGTTCTAGGTGCTGTGGTAATATTGGAAGAATGTTGCATGGTATCTGCAGATAGGCGATGGCTGTTTTGCTCAGGTGAGCAAATTGTGGCCCATGGGCTTCTTGTTTTCATGAAAGTGAAACAGTTTGAACTAACTTTAATTGCAATGATTATGTAGCGATCATCTACCAAGTGTATGTTTTTATGCCCAATGACCATGGCATGGCAACAATAAAAAATCTTTGAATGTCGTCTCTGAAACTCCTGAAGTAATATGAGCCAAACTTGGCAGAAATGATCCTTATGTGTACCAATGTCAGTTTTGCTAATTTTGGGCTTGAGAACCTTAGATTCGTAATCATGGCAATGGTTATGTCACATAGAGGTATAATGTGAAAAATGGTTAAATGGCATTTCTTTTATGACAAGCGAAGTGAAGTAAAAATTATTACTGGTAAGATTAATCCCTTAGAGCAGAATTGTTGCAGATGGACATTTTAAATCATTTTATTAGTTTTTGGAGAAAACAAGGCTTGGCATTTCATGTGAATTATTTTTAGCCAGATAATTCACATGAAATGTAAAGCCTTATTTTCTCTAAAAAAAATCAAAATATTGTCTGCTGCAGTTGTGTTAACTGAATAATTTTAATGGGATGAACTGCAAAAAATTATTTTGTTCAGATTCCCACCATACTTTCACTGTTATTAGAAAAACAAACAATCCCTTACCTTTCTCAGGGCTAATTCAGCAGATACAAATTGACAATATTTCTCCTAAAAAATGGGCTTTTACATTTCATGCAAATTGTCTCCTATAGAGACAGTTTGCATGGTATGTCAAAACCTGTTTTCTGGGAAAAATGATTAAAAATATTTCGAATTGTCATGTACTGAAATTTTTACCCAGCATGCAAAGCGTTAATTATACTAATGGACTATAATTAACTAGTATTGGATGGGGTAAGATATAATTAATGACTTCCTATATTAGCCCTGGGTAAGCTCCAAATTAATTCCTGGGAATTTCTTGTCCTAAGAATTCATTTGCTAAATGGTTTCATTCATCCAGAAATTATGTGAGTATGTTTAGATTTTATTTCCACAATAAATCTTGAATATGTTTTTGGCGGATACAACATGATGATATTTTGATTGATGGGAAAACTCATCAGAGCGCCAGATAAGAATATAATCCAGAATGAGCCAGACTCCTTAGCGCTTAGCACTCTGGGTAAAATTTTCAGCAGACGACATTTTGAAATATTTTTCTTATTTTTCCCAGAGAACAGGATTTGACATTGCATGCAAATTGTCTCCTCAGGAGACAATTTGCATGAAATGTCAGATCCTGTTTTCTGGGAAAAATAAGAAAAATATCATCAATTTGCCGTCTGCTGAAAATGCCCAGAGAGTGGTAAAGGTTAGGGAAGTCAGTAGTGTATCTGACACAGATCCAGGGGTGGTGAGTTCAAAACCTGGCTCAGCCACATAACTTTCATGGAGATTGGTCTTGAAATAATTTCTACAGTCATTCTCCCCCTTACGCTGATTCAAGAAGGGCAGTTACCGATGAAAGTATGTGCACAATGACTGCTTAAGCACTTAGAAGACTAACCTGCCCAGATACTGCACTCAGAAACATCTAAATAGGCTGATTGGGCTGTAAAACCTCAACTAAAAAAAATAAAAAAAATAAACCAGAATGATCAATACAATGAAAAAAAAAGTATTCTCAGGGCATTAACCCTTGTCCTACTGAAACCAGATATATACTGATATGCAAACAGTGCAGATCCAGATTAGTTGGCTTCTGAAGAAGCCAACTGATCTGGATCTGCACTGTTTGCCATTTAGTATGTGAATTTCTATCAAAAATCTGGATAAAGTAATCTGATTGGCTTAAAATTAGAAATGGGCATGGCATCTTAATTTATTCAGTAGGACAAGGGTTCGTTATGCAGACAGAAAATATCCAGATCAGCCATTGATGCCACAGCCACAGATCTTTGCTATATGTCAATATATTCTCTACAGCATCAAGTGATTCTCTAAGCAAACAGTGAAGGCCCTGATTAGATTGCACAAATACCCAGGCTGATCTAGGCCTTCACTGTCCATATAAGCCCAAAGGCACATTTTTAGTTTTATTAGTTTTCAGAGAAAATAAGACCAGGCATCTCAAGTGAATTATGTTGCAGACAATTCATATGAAATGCAAAGTCTTATTTTCCTTGAAAAATTGAAAATCCACCCTCCCTCCCACACACAAATATAAATAAATAAATTAAAACCAAAATGTCGTCTGCTGCAGTTAATGCACTAAGAAGTACACTAGAAAATAATGAGAGTAGACATTATGCTATTTCAATTCCCTTTTTACTCTTCATTGGGAATTGATCATGTCAATCATTTTCCCATATTATATTTTATTGTGATGATTATAATTGCCTGCCCATCTGCCTTGGTCGTAAAGTACTTAGAAACCTTACCATTTTTGCATACAACAGACTTCATAGGTCAAGATAATGGATGCATTCATTCATTTTTATTCATTTTTTTTTTTTTTTTTGCACCATGTGCTGAAAAATATCATCATTTTGCAGTCTGCCTAATATAAATTTGCCAATAGTATGTGGTAAGTGTTAAGTATTGGAACACCTTAACTTCTTGCTGTATTTCTCTGAAAATTTGAATGTCCATTTGACTGTCTGATGATATGATTGTGTCTAAAAATTGCTGAATGAGTGACAAACAGTGTATACCCTGATCAGATGGGCTTCTGAGGTGTCTGATCTGGGTCTGTATTGCTTGCTCAGGCCTGTTTATGTCAGTACTTAAGGTTATTTCAGTGCATATCTTGTATCTCTACATAAAGTTATGTTTTTTTACTCATTAGAAGCACTTCCATCAGGTGCTCATTAGAAACACCATCAGGTGCTGATTAGAAACACCATCAGATGCTCTTTAGAAACAATTCTGACAAGTATTCATTAGAAGCATCTCCATCAGGTGCTTATTAGAAACACCTCCATCAGGTGCTTATTAGAAACACCTCCATCAGGTGCTTATTGGAAACACCTCCATCAGGTGCTTATTAGAAGCCCCTCCATCAGATTCCCATTAGAAACATCTCCATCAGGTGCTTATTAGAAACATGTCCATCAGGTGCTCATTAGAAACACCTCCATCAGGTGCTCATTAGAAACACCTCCATCAGGTGCTCATTAGAAACACCTCCATGAGGTGCTTATTAGAAACACCTCCATCAGGTGCTCATTAGAAACACCTCCATCAGGTGCTCATTAGAAACACCTCCATCAGGTGCTTATTAGAAGCCCCTCCATCAGATTCCCATTAGAAACATCTCCATCAGGTGCTTATTAGAAAGAAGCATCTCCATCAGATGCCCATTAGAAACATCTCCATCAGGTGCTCATTAGAAACACCTCCATCAGGTGCTCATTAGAAACACCTCCATCAGGTGCTCATTAGAAACACCTCCATCAGGTGCTCATTAGAAACATCTCCATCAGGTGCTTATTAGAAAGAAGCATCTCCATCAGATGCCCATTAGAAACATCTCCATCAGGTGCTCATTAGAAACACCTCCATGAGGTGCTTATTAGAAGCACCCCCATCAGGTGCTCATTAAAACGGGGTAACAGGGGTAATTTTGGTACGGGCGTGCGAGCCAGTATTTCAAAACCAAATCAGTTGGGCTTATTCAAATTAAATCTTTTGAATAGGGGCCCATGGAGTCTGGGCTGTTAATTATACCGTCAATGTACCTAGTTTTCATGGTTATGATCCAGCTGGTAACAACCATTTAATCATGCAAAATGTATTTGGGGTCTGGCTGATGAAAATATAATATGATGCATTAACTGTTAAGACCCACACTGACTATCCAGCAGTTTGATCAGGGTCTTGATGTGTTGCCCTACATAATGTTTGAATAGTAAATATTTTTGCAGCAAAGATCCAGAGCAGAACCCAAAGATGTGCAGTTTTGTCAAGGTCTTTGATATTGAGTCATAATGAAAAACAAGCCCATTCAAATATACTGAAAATTTTACCACCAAAACAAAAAGAAAATTTTCAGATAAGTAAATTCTGATAATTTTCATATTTCTGCTCAAAACATAGATTGTGGGTACTCGTTAGAACTGCCTCACTGAGGCAGTTCTAATGAGTACCCACAATCTATGTTTTTGAGCAGAAATAAGAAAAAATGTATACCCCTGTAAACCCCTGTTTTACTACAATTATAAAAGTGGGGTTTAAGGGGGTCAAAATTACAAGGGCAAGTCAATAAGTAACCAGCCTAAACCATTTCCAATTGACTGAGACACCCAAGATTTTCATGCCTTTAGGCCTGAGGGCAAAATTGCACCCTTATCATATCATTCACTCATTAGATATTGAATGTCAAACATGGCTAGCGATGCAAAAGTAAGCTTTTCGTCAAAAGTTGAGAACTGTGCTGTAATTCGGTACTTGTATTTGAAAGGGAAAACAGATCAGGAAATACATTGCGAGTTGACCAATGTTTATGGGTCTTCTGCACCATCGTATGCACAAGTTAAATTCTGGGTTGGGGAATTCAAATGCAGTAGAATGTCTTTAGAAGACGAAACCAGGTCTGGATGCCCATCAGATGTCACCGATGAAGAAATGTGTAACAAAGTACGGGATCTGGTGTACTCTGATAGCCGAATTAAGGTGGAAGAAATAGCGAATGCATTACACATTTCACATGGTAGTGTTTCAACAACTTTACATGATCGCTTGGGTATGCACAAGCTAACAGCCCATTGGATCCCAAAATCCCTTAGCGACGAGCAAATGGCAACCAGAGCATCAGTATACAGCGCATTGTTGAAGTGGTTTAGGTCAAAGGAAGATGATTTCCTTTCACGTCTGGTGACTGTAGTTGAGACCTGAGTCCATTATTATGAGCCAGAGAATAAAGTCGCCAGAGTGTAGGGCCGGGGTCTCCGAGACCAAAGAAGTTCAAAACGCAACCCTCTGCTGGCAAGGTGATGGCAACTGTATTTTGGGATGCACAAGGCGTTATTATGTTGGACTTTCTAGCAAAGAAAAGTACAATAAAAGTTGCGTATTATGCAAATTTGTTCGACCAACTGAGAACTGTGATCTGTGAAAAATGCCGAGGTAAACTCTCCAAAGGGATTCTGCTCCAACAGGACAATGTGAGAGTCCACACTTGCAAAATTGCAATGGATGCTGTTGAGCGGAATGGGTACAAGCTAATACAGTACCCCGCCTATTCTCTGGACTTAGCTCCTAGTGACTATTTCCTATTCCCAAATTTGAAAAAGGATATCTGTGGACGTCATTTCCGGTCCAACAAAGAAGTCGTGGCGGCAGTTGAGGAGTGGGTCAGAGACAAGGACCCTAGCTTCTTCAGTTCTGGGCTGATGGCACTGGAACACCGTTGGTCCAAGTGCATCATTCTAGAGGGCAATTACGTCGAAAAAGAAGAGATCAATCTCACCAAGAAATAAGTTAGGCTGGTTTTTTATTGACTCGCCCTCGTATATAGGCATGTTTTGTGATGTATAGCTCTAGAAAAGATGTTTTTTAACCAAAATGTATTGACATTTTTCTCATCACTCCAAAACAACATATCATGTTGTGGGTTAAGACTGGCACGATTAATCAGATAATCGATTAATTGATCGATAAATTCCACAAAAATGACTAGCCTTACAGATTTGCTAATAATCGATCATTTATTTTCTGTGTTTGTAACTTTACTGTATTTACCCTTAGTATTCAGACATCTCAACTCCTTGCCATACTTCATCTGAAATTTGAACAAGTCCAATTTACAACCCACTGTTGTGTCTTAAATAGCCGGGTGAGTAGCAAACAGTATAGACCCTGATGAGATGCCACATTTGCGGCATCTCATCTGGGTCTACACTGTTTTTTCAGGCCTGTCTGACAAAATACTTACAATAAAGTATAACATATGATAGGGTTAGGCACAAACAGGTAAAATTATGATTAAATCTTCAGCGATTACTAATCGATTATCAGTCACAATGGTAGGACTGATAATCGATTATCTTTTCAGCTCTGATTAGCCAGCCTTATTGTGGGTACTCATTAGAAGCGCCTCACAACATATATTTTTGTAGAGAAATGAGAAAACTTTTTTTGTGGATACCTTTTGACCAGAGCTGACTAAACACCTTGTAGTTTTACCCCATGCTGGGCCTCCCATTTCTTACTTATTCCCTTTTGATTGCTTTAAGGGAAGGCTATTGATTTCTGCATCAGACATACAACAAATTTCAAAATCGAAGAAAGTTTGAGCAACATCTTGAATCTTTCTGTACGATTCATTATGATTAGTATGTAACAGATTTTAGCCATGTCATGAGAAAAGAGCCATTACAGCATATGTGAACATCAAAGGTTCAGGTAATGCTGCACATCCATGCAGTCTCACCTGTTCTGTGCTGTTTGGCCATGTCAGTGATAGGCCAAGGGAAAACTTCAAACAAAGAACTAGACATGTAGCCTTGCTATGAGGCCGGGTATGCCCACAGAAAGATTGATTCCATGTAAAGTTGGAAAGGCCTTTTGTTGTGACGCATGCTCATTTCTGTTAAATGTATTTATCATACAAAAAGGTACCATAGTGGGTATCTGAACAGTGCAGGCCCAACTTTTTCATACAGTCTGATCAGGACTCATTTTTTACCTGTTGTTTCTTCAGTATCATAGCATTTTCTAAGCAAATAGTTGAGACCAGTATCAGAGTGTAAGTCCTGTCAGGGTCTGTCCTGTTAGCCATTGTGCTAAAGCCTGACTTTATCTATTACATCTGAAATTATTGAACCATGTTTTGAAGTATAGTTGGGGAGTAATGTGTTTGTACTGAGACAGCGTGGAGTCTGGGATCTTCTAGTTTAAAATAGCAGCTTGTCACACTTATTTTACCTAACAGCATAAGAGTACAGTGAAACCTCCACAAAATGGTTGTCTCTAAACAACAGCCACCTCACTATAACAGCCACATATCTGATTTACCTGGGCCCAGTTATTCAAGAATCATTAGCTTAATGAGCTTGCTAATGACAAACTTGTTAACTGTTGTAGCTAAAGTACATGTATTTTCAAATACATTGATATTTTTGTTGCAAAGCTACTCATGATATATTTTGCTGCAAAAGTTTCTCACATTTTTTTTTTTCAGCAAAAAATATCAATATATTTGCCATATTTCAAGATAGAAATTCAACGTCGCATTAACTAACAGCTTCCTTAAATTCTGAACAACTGGGCCCAGAGTGCTGTTTTTACTATGTATTTAACCTCTCCACAATAGCCACCTTCCTACAATAGCTACTGGAGTACAAAGGAACCTCAGTGAACAGCCATCTTTCAGCAACAGCCATATATCTATAACTGGTACTAGTCTGATTTCTCAGTGTGCTATTTTACTATATACAGTAAAATTTTGCTATTTAACCTTAAACTGCCAGTCACAACAATTGTCGTCTGCTTTGTCATCTGTTTGTGATTTTAAATGTCATTATTGCAAACAGTGTGGATCCAGATCAGACTGCTCTTCTAGGAGCAGTCTGATCAGGGTCCATATTGTTTGCCTGGCTGCAAAAATAGGTTTGAAAAGTTTGCAAGAATATTCAGCAGACGACATAAACAGACGACACTTTCAGATGCAGTTTTCTTGGCGTTTTAAGGGTTAACCCTTGTCCTGTTGAACCAGGATATATCCTGCCTTTGCAAACAGTGTAGATCCAGATCATTTGGCTTCTTCAGAAGCCAACTGAAGCCAACTGGTCTGGATCTGCACTGTTTGCCATTGTGAATTTATATCAACAATCTGGATCAAATAATCTGATTGGCTGAAAATTAGAAATGGGCATGGCATCTTAATTTATTCTGCAGGACAAGGGTTAAGACCTCCTTTGGGACTGCTAAAAGTAGTCTTATTAGTGGGATGGACTTAATACTGAATATAGAATGATACAAGAGACCGTTTTGGACTGGCATAAGCTGCTTTTGATAGTGAGGTGGTCTTAATTTTGAGTGGTCTTTTTCCCTGCTAGTGGCGACTATTGTCGTCTGCTGACAGCCTTTGCAAACAGTTTGAATCCAGTTCAGGCCCGACGAAATGTCGGGTCTGATCTGGATCCAAACTGTTTGACACTCTGATGGTATTCCTGAAAGATATTTTTGAAAAAGTTAATTAAAAAAAAAAAAAAAAAATCCACAGACGACAAAAAAGCATGCAAAATTACCCGGCATGATGCAAAAAGTTAACCTCTTCACCAAAGCTAGTTTTATGTCTTCCCAATGATGGCCATTCTGGAAATGTTGCACTACACTATATTAATTATACCCTGCCATTTTTGTGTGGCTGGGTATTATGGTTTCACTTTGGTCATCTGTGTGTCAATCTATCTTATCATATCTCTGGCTTTTGTTCCCAATCAAATTTAGTAAATATCAATGGATTTCCACCAGACTTGATATGTGCATTAATTGATATTGTGCAGATCTGATTTGGGATTGCTAAAGGGCAAATTTCATCATTTTGACAAATATCTGTCTGCAACATGATAGTGGCAGGGTATTATCATTTCTCATTTTTATTATCCTCGCACTTTTTGAAGAAAAAGCAGGAATATTGTGATACCCCCACACCCCCAACCCTGTCTGTCCATTCGTCTGTAATGTCACACCATTGCTCCTAGACCATTTAAGCTAGAATCTCAAAACTTTCACAGGTGATAACCTATGGATGAGGACTGGAGGAACACATTCAGAATTTTGATGTAACCCCTGGGGGCAGGGCCAGTGTGGCCCCGAAGGATCCAAAATCCATTTTGTACAAACATAGTCATGTTGCATATCAAATCAAAGGTAAAGAAGAGTAGAATAAAGTGGTGCAAAAATTTTGCCCTGGAGGGATGTCTGGGGGTCACCAGAGGTCAAAAAGTAGGATTTGGGGTCCTTTTTTTTTAATTGTCACACAACACCTCCTAGGCTTTTTGAGCTAGAACCTTGAAACTGTCACAGGTAATAGCCCTATGGATGTGGACTAGAAGAATGCATTTGGAATTTTGAAGTGTGCGGGGATATGTGATGGCGCTGGCGTGGGGATATGCGATGGCACGCCATCGGCTTATCATTAGATTTCTAGGTTTTTTTTCGTCCAGAGTTTTTTTGTTTGATGATTTCTAAATTTAGCCATTCAATCACATTAATTATTAGTTAATAAGATTTTTTCAAGCATTAGGACAAATGTGGTTGGAAATAAAGGTGTCCCAGTGTTTAACCTTTACTACTCTCTGTGGCCCCCAAGCAGAAATAAGGCAAGTACAGTAAAATTTCGCTATTAACCCTTCTCATGCTAAACACAACATGCCCTGTCTTAGCAAACAGTGTAGATCCAGATCAGTTGGCTTCTGAAGAAGCCAACTGATCTGGATCTGCACTGTTTGTCATTAAATATGTGAATTTCTATCAAAAACCCAGATCAAGTAATCTGATTGGCTGGAAATTGGAAGGGGGCGTGGCATCTTAAATTATTCAGCATGACAAGGGTTAAGAAAACTCAAGATTATGATCAAGGTGCTATTAAAAGCAGCTTTTGCCATTCCAAAATGGTTTCTGTATTATTAGACCGTATTCAGTATTAACCCTTAAAGCGCCAAGCAAAATTTGTAGCAGACGACATTCTTAATTATTTTTTTTATTATTTTTCAGAGAAAACAAGTCCTGACATTTCATGTGAATTGTCTGCCAAGCAGATGATTCACATGAAATGTCAGGACTTGTTTTCTTTGAAAAAAAAAAAAAAAAGAAATTGTCGTCTGCTGCAGTTGTGATTGGTGCTTTAAGGGTTAAGAACACTCCACTTATAAGACCACTTTTAGGTAGTCTCAGATATGATCTGAATAGTGTAATTTTACTGTATTCCCATGTCAGCATCATTATGAACCAGCCTATTCAAATATATAGAAAATTTCACCTCCAAAATCTGAAAATTATGTCACCTCCAAAATCTGAAAATTTTCAGATAAAAAACTCTGATATTTTTTCATTTTTCGGCTCAAAACATAGATTGTGGTTACTTGTTAGAACTGCCTTGACAAGTCAGTTCTAATGAGTACCCACAATCTATGTTTTCGAGCAAAAATAAGAAAAATAATGTATACCCCAGTAAACCCCAGTTTTACTATATAAAACTGGGGTTTAAGGGAGTCAAAATTATATACTGTAGGCATGTTTTCATGATGATTTCCCTTGAAGGTGAACCTATTGCCCTTAAAATGGAAAGCATTTCTTTGTCAGACATAAAGTTATTTGACAATGACTACTGTTACAGAATTATTGCATACAATAAAGTTTGTAGACAGGATTAGCCTTTCGTTGGTTGCTGGTGACAGTGTACATATATTGTATCTAACTCTTAGAATTACAGTTACAACAGCCATAGACAACAATCTAAAGTATTTATCTGAGAAAATGCAAACCCTTAATAGTTTTATAGATGAATATATATAAGAAAATATTTTATAACATCTGCTGCAGTTTCTTTGTCATACAGCAAACTAAAGGTCATTAATGTTTTATGTGCTTTGCATTTTGGGATATTGTCCCTCACAGACTTTGTGATTCCTTCAATTCCTTAAATCAATAAACTTATCTAAGGAAGAAAATATTTCTCTCATTTATTAACTTGGCAAATAAATCCAGCTTGGTTTGTTTCCGGACTGTCTGCCTCCCCATAGTCACAAAACATTATTGTCAATCAGCTATTGCACATTTTATGGACTAGTTCATAGTACAAATAAGGCATGTTTTTTAACCAAAATCTGTTGATATTTTTATGAGCTCGCCTGAACTATGTTCACAGAAAGGTGTTGTACTACCCCCAGCATCGGCATGGGTGTTGCCGTTGGCTTCGGCGTCCACAAATGTTAAAGTTTTTGTTAAAGTTTTTAAGACTTCATTATTTCCTAACCTTATCACTGATTTGATTCATCTTTGGTTCCCCGGTTTTTGCCCACCTTTGATGAACGATCGACTAGATATAAGTGAAACATTTATTAAAGGGCTGTAAAACGCAAATTAAGAAAAAAAAAACAACATCCAGGCAGGCTGAATTGGGCCCCTCATTGTCTGCTTAGAGAATCATTCCCAGCAGGCACATGATGTTTAAACAATTTGACATTAAGGTTGATGCAATGTTATGGAACGCCAAAGCTGTCTGATGCTGTTATATTTCCTGTTGTCTTGTCTAAGAATTGTGTGAACATGTCGATGTATTATGTTATTATCTTAAAGACACGTGTTCTTTTGTCAATATATAGTGTTGACATGCCCACACACTGTCTTATTATGTTAAAGAACCACTTTATTTTGTCACTATGTAGAGTTATCTTGTCTAAAAAGCATGTGAACTTGTCTATAGTGTGTTATTATCTTACACAGGCATGTTATTTTGTCAACATATGGCGTTGACTTATCTACATGGTGTTTTATTATGTCAAAAGTGTATGTCATTATGTTAAAGATTGGGTCATCTTGTCTAAGAGTAACTTGTCTAGACTATATGTTATGTCAAACCCACGTGTCATTTTGTCCACACAATGTCGCATGCTTAAATTTTTGGGAACAACACCACACAGTTGAACAAGACAACATATTTATTTTGTCAACATATGGCGTTGACTTATCTACACGGTGTTTTATTATGTCAAAAGTGTATGTCATTATGTTAAAGATTGGGTCATCTTGTCTAAGAGTAACTTATCTAGACTATATGTTATGTCAAACCCACGTGTCATTTTGTCCACACAATGTCGCATGCTTAAATTTTTGGGAACAACACCACACATTTGAACAAGACAACATATTTATTTACCAAGATAACACCGCATTTTAACATAGTAACATAGTCTTTTACCATAATAAGACACTGTGTAAACAAAACAAGACGCACATTTAAATAATAAGACGTAGTTTTGACAAGTTCACATACTTCATAGACAAGATAACCCAACTTTTTAACATAATAATAGTCTTTTGACATAATAAGACATTATGTACACAAAACAATACACCCATTTGCATAATAACAAGTTGTATAGACAAGTTCACATGCTTCGTAGACAAATTAACCCAACGTTTTAACATAATAACACAGACTTTTAACATAATAGGACACTGTTTGGAGAAAACAACATGCATGTTCAACGTAATAACATAGTCTTTTAACATAATAAGATACTAGGTGGACAAAACAACATGAGCGTTAAACAAAATAACAGTTTGTATAGACAAATTCACATGTTTCGTAGACAAGATAACCCAACTTTTTCACATAACATCATAGCCGTTTAACATACTGTGTGGACAAAACAGCTCACCCATTTAACATGCACGTGCATTTAATATAATAACAGAACATTTTAACATAATAAGACACTGTTTGGACAAAACAACATATGCATTTAACATAATAACATGTTGTGTAGACAAGTTTACATGCTTTGTAGACAAGTTAACCAATTTTTAACATAATAACATAGCCTTTTAACATAATAAGACTCCGTGTGGACAAAACAACACGCGAATTTAACATAACACCGTAGTCGTTTAACATAATAAGATACTGTGTGGACATAATAACATGAGCGTTCATCATGACAACATGATCTTTTAACATAATAAGACATTGTGTGACAGAACAACACATGCTTTTAACATAATAGCATATTGTGTAGACAAGTTTACACGCTTCTCAGACAAGGTAACCCATCTTTTAACATAATAAACTAGCCTTTTACAACATAAGAAAGCTATGGCGTTCCATACAATGTCATAATGATGAATTGACATTAATACAACATTGCATAAACATAATTGTGTCTGCAAATGTACCACAGTAAGCATATAGACTGAGCATGTAATCACAGAACTTTGAACAAATTATCAATAGTAGAGTTATGTACCTTTGATATACTTAGAAAATTTGTCTGAAACACAGCTTCTCCTACAGTTTCAAGATCGTGATTTGAAACTTGCAACAAAATAAGAACATAGGCTGGGCATATGCATAAAGGCCACAGAACTCTGACCAAATTTTTATTGCCAGCATTAAATACCCTGGAGTTTCTTAGAAATTTTGCCTTATACACATGGCCTAGTAGGGTTTGTATCTCCACAACTTCTCCGAGAGTTTTCAAGATAATCATTTGAAACTTGTAGCAAAGTAAGAATATAGGCTGGGCATATGCATAAAGGTCACAGAATTCTGATCAAATTTTTATTGCTAGAGTTACATACCTTCATTAGAAATTTGCCATATTCACATTGCATAGTGGAGGTCATGTCTCTGCAACTTCTACAGTTTTCATGATTGTGATTTGAAACTTGCTTTACAGAAAAAGTATAAGTTTACCATATGCTTGCAGGTCGGAGAACTCTGATCTAAGTGTTGTTGCAAGAATTACATGCCCTTGATTTATTTAATAATTTTGCCTTATAACCATGCCATAGCAGAGTTCATGTGTCTGCAACTCCTTTTACAAATTTCAAGGTCCTGTGTGGAAACTTGCATCATGGTAAGAATACAGGTTGAGCATGTGCATGAAGCTCGATGACTCTGAAAATGATCAAATGATAAATCTACAAAGCCAAACTAGTAGTAGCGGGTCCATTTATCCCCTTGAGTGATCTAGTTTCCTTTTTATTTATTTTTTTTTTTTTTGACCTTTTTATCATACCCAGCAAATGATTATTCTATGATGTCACAAAGTCTCATGCACAATCTACATGCATTGGTCATATAATCTTTTTGTGCTAAGATTATTGAAATTACCAATGCATGCATATTTAATAATTGTGTGTGTAGGCTGCTGCAGGGCTTTCAATTGTTAAACTGGCATTTCTGGAGCAGAAAAAAAAGTTATTTTTATCTGTAAGATTTTAATCTTCCAGTGAAGAGAAGAAAGGATAAGAAATTCTGGGGAATGCCAAATGGTACTAACACTTACCATGCTATGGGCTATTCAGCAGACATTGATGATATTTTTCTAGCTTTTCCCAGAAAACAGGATTTGACATTTCATGCAAGTTGTCTCCATTGGAAACAATTTGCATGAAATGTCGAATCCTTTTTTCTGGGAAAAATAAACTAAATATTTCAGTGTCACCTGCTGAAAATTTTATCCAGCATGCAAAGTGTTAAATGTTGCTCTAATAATCTGGTGCAATCTGCTAGATTAATTTAAAATGGAGCAAGTATTTTTATCCACTCCGGTGCATGTTGATGCTCAATGCAGTAGGGACAACATTGTTTGGCAGAAAATAGGCTTTGGAGACAATTGTATGAAATGCCAAAGCCTATTTTCTAGGACCAGCACAGTTTCTCAATTGGTAGAGCATCCATTGTGTGACAGGAAGGAAGTGGGGCTTCAATCCCCTGCCGAGTCATTCCAAAGACTTTAAAAATGGTACCTGCTGCTCATTTGCTTGGTGCAGAGCTTTAAGAAAGCAGAGCTAGGAACCCAAACTGGTCAGCCAGGTGTTGGTATAAAGTGACCAAATGGAATATCATGTCATTTGTCTGAGACATGATATTTCAGTGAGGCAGCACTCTAAAAGTGAGCATTGAGCTCTTTGCCAATTCCAGACACTGTGCTGATATGACTGAAAGATTGTTGAAAGTTACATAAAACATGAATAGAACAAACAAAACAAACCTATTTTCTGGGAAAAATAAGAAAATGATTTAGGAGACAATTTGCATGAAAGGCCAAAGCTTATTTTCTGGGTAAAAAAAAAAAGAAAATATTTCAAAATGTTGTCTGCTGAATTAGGCCAGATGAAAAAAAATTATTATTATCAAACTGCTATATTTACCCTAAAGCATAATGTGGCTTCTGATCAGGGTCTGCACTGTTTGTTACTTATCCAGCATGTGTTTAGATTCAGCAGCAGGTAGCAAAATCAGCTTGTTTAATCTTTACCACTTTCTGGTCTAATTCAGCAGACAACAAATTGATGATATTTTCCTTATTTTCCCCAGAAACAGGATTTGATATTTCATGCAAATTATCTCCATTGGAGACAATTTGCATGAAATGGCAAAACCTGTTTTCTGGAAAAAAAAATAAGTAAAATTCAAAATTTCGTCTGCTAAAAATTTTAAGCATTAACCCTTCTCATGCTGAATAAATTAAGATGTCACACCCACTTCTGATTTCCAGCCAATCAGATAACTTGATCCAGGTTTTTGATAGCAATTCACATATTTGATGACAAATAGTGCAGATCCAGATCGGTTGCCTTCTTCAGAACCAACTGATCTGGATCTACGCTGTTTGCTAAAACGGGGCATGTCGTGTTCAGCAAGAGAAGGGGTAAATTTTAGGACAAGTGTGGTAAGGAATTATTAGCTATCCATTTACTTAGGATCAATATGACAATCCAAAAATGCATCAAGATTTCCTTAACTCCTTAACATACAAGGCTGAATTTGTAAGTAACCGGCCTACCTTAATTTCTCTTCTTTTTCCTCTTCTTTTTCTATGTACCATATTTAACGTATGAATTTGGACAGACAGGCCTGAGCTAACAGTGTAGACTCAAATGATATGTCGCATTCTGCGGCATCTCATCAGGGTTTACACTCTCTGCCACTTATCCAGCAATTTTAGATACAACATGGGGTAGTAAATTGTACTTTTTCAAATTTTAGAATAAGTATGGTAAGGAGTTCAGTTGTCAGAATCCTTAGGGTTAATACGGTAATTGCTTTCTAGCATTATACATTTTGCACAATGGTGTTCCAGTGCCATCATCCCAGTATTGAAAAATTCGAGACTCTTTGCGCTAACCCACTACTTATAACTGATTCAGCTTTGAATGGTTTGTGTCAAAGGGAGATAATTTTCTTTCGCATCTTGTAACTGTAGTTGAGACCTGGGTTCATTACTTTGAGCCAGAAAACAAAGCTCGAAGACATCAGTGGGTAAGACCTCACTCAGTCGGGTTAGCTGTGGCATGAGGCTCAAGACGTTGAAGGGGCAATCCTTACAGCTGGCAAGGTGATGGCCACTGTATATTGGGATGCCAAAGGAGTAATTATATTGGACATGTTACAAAAGGGAGTACAATAACCTATTGGAGACTCCTAAAAGGATACTTGGCAAACAGTGCAGACCAAGATCAGACACCGCAGAATGCAGCGTCTGATCAGGGTTTCCACTGTTAGCAAAGAGTTCAATCATTTTTCTCTTGGAATAGCTAAATCACATAGCCTGACATACCTAAAATCAAAATAAAAATCTTCCATTATATAGTGTGGGGGAGTTCATTCAGTCTACAATGGGATAACTGGTGAGTACTCTACAAACTTACTTGACCAACTGTGAACAGTGGTGCAGTAATTAACTCTCTAAAGAGTTCTTCTTTATCCCATTGTAGACTAAATAAACTCCTACACACTATATATTGGAAGAGTCCAAGTTTATTTTAGGTATATCAGGCTATGTGATTTAGATAAAGACAAATGGTTTAACTATTTGCAAACAGTGGAGACCCTGATCAGATGCCGCATTGTTTAGCATCTGATCTGTGTCTGCACTGTTTGCCAGTTATCCTTTTAGGGGTCTCAAGACTACAGTGGGTTAGCAAGACAGTGTAAAAGTTTACAATTGCAAGGTTTCTTTGGATGCTGTAGAGTGAAATGGGTATGAAATAATGCCACATCCCACCACTTCTCCTGATTCGGCACCTAGTGAATCCTTTTTGTTCCGAAACTTAAAAAGATATCTGTGAAACACAATTTCCAGTCCAATGAAGAAGTGAAAGTGGTGGTTGGGAAGTTGGTTAACACAAAGACTCCGAGAGTTCTTCATTTCTGGGTACTGGAACACCACTGGGCCAGATGTATCATGCTGGAGGGTAATTACATAAAAAAGAAAGAGTTGTTCTCTAGCAGCAGCAATGTAGGTTGCTTACTTATTGACTAACCCTCATATGTTCTAGACCAATCATTAGGAACTGTTTAATAATTTTTCAAGAACTATTTTTGATATTTTAGGACTCTTCTTCCTTAATGCTTTTCATACTGGATTAAAATTTCAGCAGACAACAAATTGATGATATTTTCATATTTTTCCCTGAAAACAGGCTTTGACAGTTCATGCAAATTGTCTCCTAAGGGAGACAAATTGCATGAAATGTCAAAGCCTATTTTTAGAGGGAAAAAAAAGAGAAAAATATCATCAGAGTATCATCTGCTGAATCTGCTCAGAGAGCAGTAATGGTAAAAGGAAAGAGGTTTGTAGGGGTGGATACTTTTTGCATCATGGAGAAATGTTGATGCTAATCACTGCGTTGAAAAAAAAAAAAGCGACAAAAATGAGGAGTGACGTTAACAAGAGCTGTTAGGTATATAAATAAATGACATAAGCAGACAGTTATGTTGTTGTTGCAGGTAGCTCCAGATGATGGTGAATTATCTTTTTATTTAGTTTACAATTGAGCCATAGTAGCCATAGTATACAAACACCAGAGTTTCCTTAAGGTAGTTGTCCATGTGATTATCATTGACCAATGTAATCAAACCGCACATTAGTCAAAACCCAGGTATTAGTTATTTATTGCCACGCTGTTCTTGTTGCTGTGAAGTCAGAGTGCTGTTGATAGAGGGTCATCTGTAAAACCTGGACTGGGACATTTGGGACATTGGCAAACAGTGCAGACCCAGATCAGAGGCCACAAAATGCAGCATCTGATCAAGGTCTGCATTGTTTGCTTAAATTACAGGAAGTTAAGGGTTAACTGAAATAGTCGCAAGTCCCCCTTCAGGACCATTTTCCCAGCCTATACTCAGACAATCAACCTGTGCTTTTACTGCTTTGATTTAATTTAACCCTTTTCCTGCTGAATAAATTAAGATGCCACGCCTACTTCTGATTTTCAGCTAATCAGATTACTTGACCATTTTCCCAGCCTGCACTCAGACAATCAACACACCAGTGCTGTCAGTGCTTTGATTTAAATTAATCCTTTTCCTGCTGAATAAATTAAGATGCCACACCTACTTCTGATTTTCAGCCAATCAGAGTACTTGATTCTGGATTTTGATACAAATTCACATACATAATGACAAACAGTGCAGATCCAGATCAGTTGGCTTCTACACTGTTTGCAAAGGCAGGGTATATCTGGGATCAGCAGGACAAGGGTTAAAAGCTGTCTTGTGGGTACTTATTTGATTTGGTTCACAGAGGTTGTTCTAATGAATACCCACAAAATGTTATTTGATGCAAAAATAACGAAACTTGTCCTAAAGTATCACCAGATTATCACTTTATTTCAAGTTATGACTTGAACAAGTAGCTCTAATTAAGAAGAATGTCTACTAGTTTCCTTATATCTCCATGAAGACATGTTGTGGTACTCATTAGAATATGCTAAAGTCTGTTTTTGTGGAGAAATAAAAACATATAAATTGTTTTTTGTTGAAAAATAACTGCCTTATGCTAACTGATTGAATGGTAAATGTCCAAAAATTTTGACCACTTTATTCCATACTTAGTCCTAAATTTTGTTGTTGTTGTTTGTTTTTTTTTTATTCATTTGTTCACAAGATACTTGGTAGAATGGCAAACAGTATAGATACTTCAGGAGCAATATGATCTGGCTCTGCACTTGCGTAAAAATAGTGTTAAAAGTTTTAGGACACTTACCCGTAGCTATTGTTGTTGGTTCATTGCGTGACCCTATGTGCAGTGAAGGAATTACAAATCAGCCTGCACCTTTATGCAGTTTGGTCACCCTTTTGTAGTTCATTGTATAAATTTGACCTATTCTTTATTGTTATTCAGACAAAGAGAGGGCCTCGATATGACTAAAATAATATTGAAAGAGAAGTAAAACACCAAGTCTTCATTATCATTTAACCAGTCTAACTCATAATGCCATAAATGAAGCTTTTTTTATTTCCAAACAAAAAAAAAGTGATACTTTTCTTATTTCTCAAGAAAAACATACTGAGGGCTGTCATAAGAATTCTCTTACTAAGACAATTCTGATGAGTTTCCAAATAAATTTGGTCAAAGTGAAATATGAGATATAATCTTATCATATGACATTGTGTCTGACAGTATTTGTCATAATGCCATAACCTAAAAGGCAGTAGTGTAGTAAGACTTGGAATGGCAGATAACATTACTAGATTACATCTATTGCAATGCATTATTACCTGATGGTAAAATGCAATGTTGCAAGCAGAAAAAATATATATAATAAACACAATATAGGGATCAAACATGTTTTTTGATGCATTTACATTTGCCAGTCCTGAGGGAGGTGTTGAAAACCAAGGCCACAGGCCAAGGTCTTCAATACCTTCCGAGGGACCTGGGAATGTTAATGCATTAAAAAACTATGTTTTATCGCTGTTATTGCATAAGAACTGAAAACAGTTGCTAAATTTCGCGTTATTTCTTCCTATTTTGTTTCGCCTTTTCACCAGCATCTCTCAAATGCAATTTCTACCAACTATGCTCATTCTGGGGCCAGGCTGTAAACATCTCCTGACGACAGCTGATCGCTTTCAAATATCGTAACGTGGCGGATTAATTATTATGAGCATATTGGAAGTTGCATAGCCATGCATCAACAGTGTGTGAAATACCATGTTAATATACAGCTTTTTGCCAGTTAATGCATGGCTGTTAATAGCCTATGGGACTGCATCTTATGCAATAATATATAATCATATGATATATAGAATCTTGTATTTATGTTCCGTTTTTAACCTGTTATTTATTAAACTTGTTCAAGACTTTAAAAATGGTACTAGCTGTTCTTTTACTTTGCACTCAGCATTAAGAAAGTAGAGCTAGGAATCAGAATTGGTTGACCCAGTGTCAGTATACTGTAACTGAGTGGATTATCATGTCATGTGTTAGGGGCATGATATTTCAGTGAAACAGCACTCTAAAAGTGAGCATGGAGCATTGAGCTCCCTGCCACATCCAGACACCGACAATATTTAAATGATAAAAAATTGTTCAAGGTGACTCTAAACCTGATTAAAACAAATGGTTGATAATTTCAATTTTTTGCTCAACAAGGTGTGTAAAACATGTGAATTACTGAAATCATTTCATAAATATCAGGAAATGAACAGTCAAGTAAAGTCCCAATTTTTTGAATACTTCTCTCATCTAGAGCAAATTGCTCTCTCAGCTGTTACATCCACCCACCAGACTAATACTGATGTCAGTCAGTTGTCATAAATTTTGGCAAAATTCTGTGGTAAATTACCTTCCAGTATGCCTGGTGTTTACATCCCATTAACAGTCTTTCAATCATTTTTCTATAATCACAGGGTGAAAAGTTTATACATCACTACAATGAAATGCCATATTGGTGATCACATGAGTGACATGACAAACAAACATGAGATTTAACCTTTAAAGCACTAATCACAACTGCAGCAGATGACATTTGGATTTTTATGCCTCCGTATGCTGAAGGCTGGGGGCATATTGCATTTCGCCATGATGTTACATCCGTATATGCGCACATCTGTATGTACATATGTCAAGTTCATAACCACCAGAGTCTAACAAATGCTTAAGTTTACATTCAAATTTACATTGACATGTACGTCTGCATTTCTCTTGGAGATCGATCATAACTTGGGTACCTTTTATGCTAGAAAGTTGAAATTTGGTATGCTACTTACCTAGATCTAAATCTTAAACTCTGTGCTAGATTTGCCCCTAGGTCATGCCTTGCGGTGGGGCTAGGTGTCCAAAGGGCAGGGGCATTTTGTGTATTCCAATACATGTCTAGTTTAATTTATTTTTCAGAGACAATGAAGCTTGATATTTTATGTGAATTGTCCGCTAGACAGACAATTCACATGAAATGTCCAGCCCTATTTTCTCTGAATAATAATAATAAAAATTGGATTACCGTCTGCCAGTTTTGGTTGGCACTTTAAGGGTTAATCTGTTGATGACCAGTTATCTTCAGTGGGCTCTTCCACTGGGCATTCTGGTTGATTTGCGAGTCTACAAGATGTAGACAAATAATGTAATTAATTGTAATTGACACAAACATGTTTTTAAAATCAAATACTGTGAAAAAAGTGAAGGGTGCTATGAAAAGCATATTAAGCCAGGAATGACCTACTGACTTAATTTTCATCAATGGACTATTATGCTATGCTGATAACTGTAGTTACATGTTGATTCAAACAGATAACTCATTTACTAGTAGAAGATCAAACACATTTTTTGGAAACATCCGAAAACTAATCAAAATATGGCAAGTGTGACTTCAGACAAATTTTGAAGAAATCAACAAATAACAACCTTATTTATAGAAAATACCATCTGATAAAATATGACAAAAACAGTTACAGCTTCCAGGAATGATTCAAAAGCTGTTCAAAGACAACATTGTGTCTGTCAGTCATGATAGTCTCAGGTTTAGGCTAAATTTGTGCCAATATGAGGATAAAACACTACAGTAATACTGTAAACAACAATGAACAAACTAGAAAAGGTTGCCTTCAGTTCAAATACATCACAAGGAGTGATAACAAAAGTTTGCTGAGAAGAAATCAACTTGCAAAGTTTTATTATGATCTAATGCAAAACTGTTTTTTTGTAAACTACCTATGCATCAACATTTTTTATGCCACCACCTGCCCAAGGTAGCAGTGGGGCATATAGCATTTCACTGTGATGTCATGTGCATATGTCAAGTTCATAACCTAAGTCTAAAAAATGTTGAAGTTTACTGTCACATTGACATTTACATCTTTGTTTTATTTGAAGGTCATAACTTGGGCACCTTTTAAGTTAGGAAATGAAAGTTGGTATGCTATTTACCCAGACCTAAACCGTCAACGCTGCTCCAGAGTAGCCAGTGGGTCATGCCCAGGGACGGGGCTAGGGGTCAAATATATAAGAGATCAGATTGAGAATTTGGAAAACAGTTGTTGAAATTTATGCATCCAGATGTTGTTGCTATATGGGCAAAGGGCTCGGGCATTTGTGTACTTTGGACTCATGTCTAGTTATTTTATTATTTGTTTATAAAAGCATGAATATTTTGATTTTTTTCCCTCACCTTAAAAGGAGATGTAAATTAAGAAAAAAATCCATAGGTCAGGTTATCAATAAGGTATGTGTTGCTCAAAATTCTTGAAAATTTTCAGTATTTTGAAAGGCAAAACTACCTTTTCTCATAAAAAATACACACAATTGATTTAGTTGTGAATTTGCATAGGTCAGACCAATTCTTGGCCCTAAATTTGATTAAGGGTAAATGTTGGAGAACAATGTACAGAAACAGACCAGACAAATGGTTTCTGTTAAGATAGGGTCTATCGATCAGGGCCCAGTTGTTCAAAACTAACAATGTTGCTAGTAACGATTCGTTAAAATTTACATCAGTGATACGCAGATATGCTGAAATTTTTTGCTGAAAAAATGTGAGTAGCTTTTGCAGTGCAAAAGCTACTCACATTTTCTCAGCAAAAAATATCAGAATACTGTATATTGAATCCGCTAAAACAGTTAATGAAATGACCCTTAATGAGCTCATTAAGCTAACAATGCTTTGAACAACTGGGCCCAGAACAAAGAAGAATAAAATGCCGAGAAATACACGACTGTCCCGCATCTATTTTTTTTTTTTTTTTCAGTGGTTAAGTTTTTTTCCGACCCATGAAAATATGTGACTTTGGATTTTACTCGCTTATCTGAGAATCATTTCTCACTAAATTGCAATCTAGACCACAAACATATGGCATTCTTACTTAATTGCAAAGAAAATTGGTAAATTACGATCCGTTTATGTTGTTTGAAACTTTAAACTTGCTGCCTTGCAGATAGATAGATTTTAGATATTTCTGGTTGCCATTTTGTTTAGCCTAACAATGTTAACCCAAATGTCCAAGAATGCACCCAACCAGAAAATAAAAATAAAAATGAAAAGCCGCCTGCACACATCTATTTTTTGAAAAAAGTGTCTGAGAAACTAGTAACCTTTTTTTTTTTTTTTGGCCTAACTAAGAAATTTTATTTAAAGTGTCTGAGAAATCTGCATTTTGGAAGCTTTTGCTGTAGCAAATCTATTCACTGGATCTTTGTGGGCGAATTCTAAATCTGTCCAGCCCTGAAATGTCAATAATTTTTGCTTCCAGAATAATTACTTCTTTAAAGCCTTATAAATGGGATTAACCTTTAATATGCAGAATTTTAATGTTGCCAGACTTTAAAGCATACTGCGAGTCAGCTGACCTTTAGGTGGCCAGAAAATTTTCTGGCAGTTTGAGTTGTCCAGCTGCAGAGAGAGAAAAAGAGAGAGACTAATGTTGGGCAGTTAGTGTGATCCAGTTGCACACACACACACACAGAGAGAGAGAGAGAGAGAGAGAGAGAGAGAGAGAGAGAGAGAGAGAGAGAGAGAGAGACTAACTTTTATGGCCTGTGTGCCAAGTCAAATGAACCTATATTTCTTGCAGGGACAGGCAATGAAGAGTATCCAAAATATATGTTTTCATGGAAAAATATAACAAAAAAAACATTCTTATTTTTTGTTCAAGCTAAAGTGAGTGTGTGACAGACCAAAGGTTTCTGTGACCTTTTTATTAATTGGGCCTCATTCATATTTTAGACTCCAGACACTCTGATGAGCCTTAATAATGCTTAAAATTAAAGACCATAACATAAAACAAAGTCACTCTGTCAGACCAGTGGTCACTATCACCTAATTTTAGCTCACCTTTGCCCATTGTCTGCATTGTCAACATTTTCAAACGACATTTCTGAAACTGCTTGGCCAAATTACATGTTAAGTCTCCATGGGTTGGGGAACAAAAGTTTGTTCATAATGTCTGGGTCACTTGACCATGTCCATATATGGTAAAAACCTTTGAAACTTTTCTTCTCAGGAACCGAATGGATGAGAACCTTGAAACTTGATATACAGCATTAAGGATTCAGGCTCTATGAAATTTGTTCAAATGATGACCCTTGGTTGACCTTGACCTAGTTGAATGGGAGAAATGAAAGTTTGTTCATGGGATCTGGGTCACATGATCAAGATGGCCACCATGCCCATACATGGTAAAAACCTTTGAAAATTTAATTCTCAGGTACCGAATGCCGAGACCTTGGAACTTGGTATGCACCATTGGGTACTCTGGCTCTACAAAGTTTGTTCAAATGGTGACCCTTGGTTGACCTTGACTTATTATATGGCAAGGTCAAATTTGGTCACTTAGGCTTTTGTATGGAGAAAGGGCAAAACTGTGGATTTATGTGAAGCTATAATATTCAAAGTTGATATATGCCATACCAAAGGTCAGGTTCATTAAGTGACCTTTGTCCTGAACGCCTCATATTCAGTATTTTTATGTTCTCCTCTAAAACTGCTGGGCTGATTGAAACCAAATTATATGTGGAGCCCCTGTGGGATGGGTCATATGAGCAAGATAATTACCATGCCCATATATGGTAAAAACCTTTTAGCAACTTTTCATCTAAGGACTAGAAAGGCTGAAGACCTTGAAAGTTGGTATGCAGCACTTGGGACTCTGGCCCTCCAGTTTACTCAAATAGTGACCATTGGTTGACCTTGACCTATTTTAAATATGAAAAGTAAGCAACTTATATCAAATTTAATTACTGAAAAACATAACTTTAAAAGTACTAAGTGCAAGTTCTGAGTGCAAAAGGGTTAAGATTAGCCTTGTTCGTACACCTGAGCTCTGGTGAGTCTAGTGGCCCATAGGCCTCTTGTTTAGCAATTTGGTTACATTTGTATCTGAAATCCTAGACTTTTAATACAGTTCCTATATTAACCCTTGTCCTTTTGAATAAATTAAGAGGCCACGCGTACTTCTAATTTTCAGCCAGTCAGATTACTTGATCCAGATTGTTGATATAAATTCACATACTTCATGGCAAACAGTGCAGATGAAGATTAGTTGGCTTCTTCAGACAACTGATCTGGATCTACACTGTTTGCAAAGGAAGGGTATATCCAGGTTCAGCAGGACAAGGGTTAGTGTCATCCTATCAGTGAAGGTGACTGTGCACCACTAATAATACCTGTGTTCAGATCAGACACTGCAGAATTGAGAATGGAGCTATGAGTAAGAGCCTTGACTTTGTTTTGTTTAACTTTTATCATTGCTCTTGATAAGATGCTTTTTTCAGTCCAAAAGGATTTACAGGTTTCTTATTTCTCCATAAAAACATATGTTGTGGTTACTCATTAGAAGCACCTAAATGACATGCTTCTAATGAGTACACACAACATATGCTTTAGTGGAGAAATAAAAAATATTTACCTGATACCCATTCTTATCTAGTCCTATATTTTTTTTTTTTTTTTTTTTTTACTTAATATGGCTAATATACTATGTCACCAGAATATTCTGCTGATCAGTGTTGCCTGTCTTATCCAGATCTGCAACAGTTACTGCTGTGTATGAACAGTACAGACATGATCAGCCTGTGGTACCCTGAAGGGATTTGCTGTAGGACATATACAGTTGACTCTCGCTATCTCGAACTCGCTTATCTCGAATAACCACTTATCTCGAAGTGAAAATCTGGTCCATGCCTAAACATGAAAATCTAACAACATGTAAAAAAATATTGTGGAAAAGAGGAGAAATTGCTCCTAAGGAGCAATTTCTCCTCTTTTCCACAATATTTTCAATATATCTCTAACTTCAAGAGTCCAATTACACATATATTTGTTAAATGTGGTTAATCGAATTAGTTTTTCTTCTATTCTGCAAATCTGATATGTCGAAGTGCGGATATATCGAAGTATTTCAGAAAGTCCCTTGGAATTCGAGATAACGAGAGTCGACTGTACTATAATAAAAACCCTAAGTATTGGGACAAACAGGTCAGATTCTGCACATCTGGATCTGCAGTGTGTTTTCAAGCCTTTCTGTTTGAATACTTAGAGTAAATACGGTGCTGCCTGATGGGAGAATTATCTCCTGATTGGAAAGCAGCCTTAGTAAACATTCCACAGTACTGTAATTAGCAAACATGTCCCATTTTGGAATCCTCTAATTTTTACAGCATAATTTAGAGGAAAAATCTTAATTGCATGGTAGAATTATAGAAAAAACATTTTTCATTTGAATTGTGATTTTTTTTTTTTTTTTTTGCAGTGGGAAGTGTTTTTGACAGACCATTATGAAAATTGCAATTTAATTGCCCAAAAAGGAAGGAAAGTGAAATTTGGATAAATCTGTTGCTGTCCATTCCACAGATCTCTTCACTGCTGAGGGAGAATCATTTGATTTTTATTGGGGATGAGCAGGGAAACAAAAAGTCAGGATAAGAAATTTGGTAAATAAATGTATACTATAGGACAGCACCCCTGCAAAATTTTGTTCTTAATTAAAGAACATTTCTCTAACTATTCTGAAACATTAAGAACAGTTCTTCAACTGTTTCTAAACTGTTTATTTGCTGTGTTCCAGGACAAATGTTCTTGCAGTGTTCCAGAACATGTTCAAGAACTAATGAAGAACATTTTAAGAACTTTAAAATGTCTGGAAATATTCTTTAACAGTGCAAAAACAAATATAGAGCACTTCCAGAGCTTTCAGTTAGAACAAATGTTCTTAAACTGTTCTTGAATCCTTTCTAGCACAGAAGAACATTTTAAGAAAGCTTTAATCAGAACAGATGTTCTTGAACTGTTCTTAAATCCTTTCAAGAACAAAGGAGGAACATGTTAAGAACATTTTTATGAGAACAAATGTTCTTAAACAGTATTTGAATTCTTTCAAACAATAAAGGCAGAACATGTTAAGAACATTTTTTCTTAAACTGTACTTGAATCCTTTCTGCTGCTCATCATTAGGTACAGGGAGCCAGGGCAAAACGTTTGCTATCCATTATGTAAAAACAGGCCTATTCAAATATATATAGAAAATTTCACCTCCAAAAACTGAAAATTTTTAGATGAAAACTGATATTTTTCGTATTTCTGCTCAAAACATAGATTGTGGGTACTTGTTAGAACTGCCTCACTGATGTGGTTCCAACGAGTACCAACAATCTATGTTTTTGAACAGAAATAAGAAGAATAATGTATACCCTTGTAAACCCAATTTTACTATATAAAAGTGGGGTTTATGGGGGTCAAAATTATATAGGCATGTTTTCATGATGCACTTGCAGTTCTGAATGCAGCCCAGACATATGCTACAAATACACTCATTTTTATAACAAATTTCTGCTGAAATCCTAATTTTAGGCCTAGTTTCTTTTTTTTTTTTTTTTAAATAGCCCTAATTGAATTAGCTCTAATTCTAAGTCTTAAGTATAAGTCATACAAAGCTAGAAAGCCTGAACCCACAGGGTTTGGTCTTTGGAAGACTCAGTTTACACCACCAGTCATGATGTCCCACAATCATTTGTGCCTTTTTAGAATGCCCCGGTTACACACGATCTTGCAAGACCACCAATGACTGGTTGTGCAACCATGGTTTGACCATGTATGCTTGTGATCTTTGATCCTAGCAGCTGGTTTTTGAACATGCTAAAAGACGTTCTTGTGACAGGGTTTGATCATGAGATAGTCAGCAACTGGTATGACCAGTTGTACAGTTTTTCTGATGCTGTTCACAAACTGGTCCCAAGGCAGATTTCATTGAGCCTTTACAGTGTCCAAATTTATTGATAAGGACAGTTCAGTTTCAAGGACAGTACAGTTTCTCTTCATTAAGGTTTTGTCAGAACTTTTTGAGAAAAAAATCAGGAATGTTATCTAATTAGTCTAGACTGTTGTCTTTATTAGTGGAGCTCTTATGGGGAAAACATACCTTAATCAAATTGTTAAGTGGGGAGACCCATAAAAGGGTAATTGGCAAAAAGTGCAGACCCAGATCAGACTCCGCAGAATGCGGCTTCTGATCAGGGTCTCCACTGTTTACAAAATGTTTAGCCATTTTTCTCTAAGAATATGTAAATCTCATTGCCAGACATACCTAAAATTGAAATTGGACTCTTCCAATATATAGTATGGAAGAGTCTATTCAGTCTACAATGGGTTAAACCACAACACCAACAGCAAAGACTCATATTCTTGCAATCGGATTGAAGTTTTTGCTACTAAAGCATACAGTATTCAAACTTTTCAACATGTGGAGAGTAAACTCAACCAACATACTGTATTTACCCTAAGTATTTGGACAGACAGGCTTGAGCAAACAGTGTAGACCCAGATCAGATGTTGCTAATGTGGCATCTGATTAGGATTTATACTGTTTGCCACTCCTTCAGCAAATTCTGGGCACAAGGACAGGTAGTTGAATAGAATTCTTGAGCCTTAAGGATAAGTATGGTAAGGAGATAAAGAGTCCAGGGCCCAGTTGTTCAAAACATCGTTAGCTTAACGACATCGTTAAGGGTCATTTCGTTAACTGTTTTAGCGGATTCAATATACAAAATTCTGATATTTTTTGCTGAAAAAATGTGAGTAGCTTTTGCACTGCAAAAGCTACTCACATTGTTTCAGCAAAAAATTTCAGCATATTTGCGTATCACTCGATTAAAATTTTAACGAATCGTTAACTAACGACATCGTTAGCTTTGAACAACTGGGCCCAGATAATTAGGATAAATATGGCTAGAATGCAAAATGTGAAGCTGTCCTGGATCTTCTTTGTTGACATGGTCAGCATAAGGCAGATTCCCATACCATTGGTTTGTTTAATTCTTAAGTGTCCAATTTAACCAATTAGCAAAAATAGTTTTACCTTTGCCACTCTCTGGGCTAGTTCAGCAGATGATAAACACATTAATGTTTTCTTATTTTTCCAAGAGAACAGGATTTGACATTTCATGCAAATTGTCTCCATTGGAAACAATTTAAATGAAATGTTAAATCCTGTTTTCTAGGAAAAAAATGTCATCTGCTAAAAATTTTACCAATTATGCTAAGCATTAAAATATTTTTCAGAGAAAATAGGACTTGATATTTCATATAAATCATCTCCAATGAATAAAAATAAGAAAAATGTAACTTCTTCTAATTTTGTGAAAAATATACATTCTAACAGATTCTAATAAGCCTTCTGAGGGTTAATTAAAATGTACTACACTTTGGGATTCAGCAGACAGCAAACTGATGATATTTTCCTTAGGAGACAATTTGCATGAAGTGTCAAATCCTATTTTCTAGAAAAATAAGAAATATATTTCAAAATGTTGTTTGCTTAAATTTTTACCTAGCAGGCAAAGCGTTAACCCTTGTCCTGCTGAACCCGGATTTACTCTGCCTTTGCAAACAGTGTAGATCCAGATCAGTTGGCTTCTTCAGAAGCCAACTGATCTGGATCTGCTCTGTTTGTCATTCAGTATTTGAATTTATATCAACAACCTGGATCAAGTTTTCTGATTGGCTTAAAATTTGAAAAGGGCGTGACATCTTCATTTATTCAGCAGGACAAGGGTTAAAATCTGCTTTGTTTATCTAGTCATTGTAGGAAAATACAAATGAACAGAATAAACAGACCTTTCTTCCAGGCTGATCATTATGATACCCTTGTTACCCTAAATATGTGGATGTCATAATTTTACTATTCAGAATAAACCTAAATATTGGGACCGGTAGGCCAGTACAAACATTGTAGACCTAGATCAGACACCGCAGAATGCGGCATCTGATCAGGGTCTACATATTTTGCCATACATACAGCAATATTTTAGACACTTCAACAGGTAGTAGAATAGGCTGTTTCAAATTTTAGGACAAGTTTGGTAAGTAGGTAAGGTAATTGTATTTATCTTAAAACTCAAACAACAGAAAAGGATTTTAAGAGGGGTATTTGTCAGGTTATTGCGATACTTTAGCTTCCCAAATTATTTGGACATCAATCATAACTGATACAGTTGTGTTTATTCTTTGAACAATAGTAGAGGAGTTAAGGAGTGTGTATTTTGTGACAATTTTGGGATATTTTCTTATTTGCTCATCACAAAAATATGTTGTGAGTACTCATTAGAACTACCTTGCTGAGGTGTTTCTAATGAAAACCCACAGCATGCATGCTTTTGTGAAGAATTGGAAAAAAATTATCCCAGAATGAACATTAAATACTCCTCCTTGACTCCTGGAACAAGTCCATTTGTCTCAGGTAAATGTCTAAAAAATAGGGTTTGGCATTTAATGCAGATTGTTTCCTTAAGAGACAACTTACATGAAATGTCAGACCCTGTTTTCTGGGAAGAATAAGAAAATTACATATACCGTCAATTTTTCATCTGCTAAATCCACCAACAGATTGTTAACAGATTGTTAAGAGTTAAAGTCCATATAATAGCGAGCACAGCTCGTCGACGCGCAAAGCGTGTCACGAACGAAGCGAGTTCTACGGTAGAGAATATGATCAAGGAAAAGTAACATACGACAATATCTACTTTCAGCAGAAATTGCTCTGACCAATTTTCTTCCTTTTTCTTCCCAGAAGTTGTCACCGGAAGTTGGCATACAAGTGTCAATAAATGTAACGAACATATTTTGCTGATTATTTTTATTATTTATTATTGATTTACATATATCTTTTATAAACTGATATTCATTCTTTAATGATGCTGTGAAGGACTTTTGAAGAGACTACAGATAGGTCTGTACTGTGCTCGCATTTAGGCTAAGCCTATTTTCATATTATGTAAGCAACACACAGAATCTGATCAGTTTGCAGTTGCAAAGGCTGATCTGTGTCTACAGTATATTGTTCCCAGAAATGCAGGACTGTCTATTGTCATCTGTAAGTTGTACAGTGGCTGCATCCTGATGAATGTTGCTCAGACTGACATGTTGGGTCAGTCTAAGCAACAAATGCTTGTGCTCCTGCATTAATAAAGTTTAGCATGAAAATTGCAGCAGAAAATACATGAATTTTGAAAAGTTTTCTGCTCAAAAAATGCTGTTTGAAATGTTAATGTGTGGTTGGATTTTGCTTCGATTTAAATTTTAAAGTGCTAAGCAGAATTGTAGCAGACATATTTTTTTATTATTATTTTCCAAAATAAGGCATTTCATAGCCAGACAGCAGATGTTTCACATGAAATGTCAATCCTTATTTTCTTTGAAGCCTTATTTTCATCAAATCAAAATGTTGTTTGCTGCCTTTGTGATTAGCACTTAAAAGATTAATCATATGCTGACAGCATATGTTTTAGTAATATGGTGTGGTAGATTTTATTTCTGGAAATAGATACGGGTGCAGACCTGTAAGTGACAGCCAAAACATACTCTCAATCTGTTTTGTCTAAATGCCAGCCAGGTAAAGCACAAGAATATTATTATACCCACCACATGATAGTGGTGGGGTGTTAATTATGTTTTCCCTTCTGAGTGTCTGTCCATCTGTCTGTCCATCCATCTGTCCATTAGCACTTGGTTTCCATCCTTAACTTGAATAATATATGATGGATTTTATTCAAAGTTTGCGTACATATGTATATCAGGGGTGAATAGTTTGGGATTGTTAGTGGGCAAATTTCGTCATTTTTTGACAGAGTTAAATAATATTCCCTCCACACATCCATAGTTTTGTTTCTGGATGATAATTTGAGTAAATATCAATGGATTTTCACCAAACTTGGTATGTGCACTGATATTGTAGAGATCTGGTTTAGGATTGCTAGTGGGCAAATTTTGTCAATTTTTGACAGAGTTATCTGCCCACCTTATGTCAGTATTTTGGTTTTGAGATGATAACTTGAGTAAATGTTGAGCAATTTTCATCAAACTTCGTTTGTACAATGATGTTATGGAGATCTGGTTTAGGATTACTAATGGCAAATTTTGTCAATTTTTGACAGTTAATTGCCTGCAGCACGATTGTGGTTGGGGTTTTATCCTATGTTTTTATTTTGCTACAGACTAAATTTTGGTAAGATCTTACATTCTCTAAAACAAATAATAAAAAAAATGCCTGCTGCAATTTTGTTTAGCACTTTAAGGGTTAAGGGGAATCAATAGTTACACTTTCAGGAAAAGCAACTCTTTCAAAATCTTTTGCCTCACTTCCATAAAGAGATCTACTCTAAAAGGAAAGAAAATTCAAATTTTCACCTTTTAGAGTAGACCCCTTTCAGGAGAGGAATGTATACAGGAAGTCAAAAAAGTATCTCCCTTAAGTAAAAAAGTGTTTAAAGGTATTGAAATGGTGGTAATGGGTAGCCTGATTTTGCCATTTTTGATACTTTTTGGCATGTTTAACAAGGGTTGGACCATCATCAGGTCACTGCAACCTAATATTGCAAGTAGGTGCAGCCATGAAATCTTTATATATATAGGACAGATTTTGTAAGGGCCTAGCCCAGGCCAGTGCCCTTAGCTAAAAATAACTTTTTTAGCTAAAACATACCTAAAAGTGTCAAAAAATGGTAAAGTTGGGCAAAATGGGACAAAATATTTTTGAAACAATGCACAGCCCCCCTTTCTAAATTTCCCCTACAGGGGCTAAACCCTAGAAGCAAAATTTGTAGCAGACAACATTTTATTTATTTATTTTTGTTTTTTAGAGAAAGTCTTTACTTTTCACATTAATCATCTGCTTTACAGATGATTTACATGAAATGTTAAGACTTATTTTCTTTGAAAAAAAAAATATATATATATATATATTTTGAAATGTTGTCTGTTGCAGTTGTTGCTGCCTCCCTGCCCCCTTCCCCCCTCCCCCCCCTCCCCCAAAACACACACCCCCCACTCCACCCCCAATATATTGGCTGTTTGAAATACCGTCAAAAATAAGAAGAAAAAGAAATAGGAAAGATACGAGTTACAGCCATCCATTTAACCTTTACTACTCTATGGGCAAATTCAGCAGACAACAAATTGATAATAGTTTTCTTAATTTTCCCAGAAAATGTCAAACCCAATCTTCTGGAAAAATAAGAAAAACGTCCTCAGTTTGTTGTCTGCTGAAGTGGCCCAGAGAGTGATAATGGTTGAAACTCTTTTATACATGCATAAGAATTAGTGTAGAAAAGGACCTGCTGATAAAAAAATAAAAATAAAAAAAAAATATAAAAGATACAAAAATAGAAGTTAGTAAAATAAAAAAAAAACAACAACAACAAAAAAAATAAGACAAGTTCATTTTATATACCTAGCTTTATAAGTAGCTGAGTGGCTTCGTGAATACATGTAATAAAAAAAAAATCAGTGATAAAATGGTATACATTTTCATATTCAAGACAGCATTGATAATTTAATATCAAATTAAATATATTTGTATTCAAGAAAGAAATGGAATTAAAATGTAAAAGAAACAAAGTCTATATACTCTAGTACTAACAAGCAGTCTGTTTAGAAAAAGATGTTATTATCTAAAAGATTTATAATAATTCAGTAGTTTTACCTCAAACAGCTGGATGTCTGTATTTACCCTGTCTTTGGATATGCAGGGTTGAACAAACAGTGTAGGTCCAGATGAGATACTGCAGAATGCAGATCTGATAATGGTCTACAGTGTTTGGCAGATTTGTAGTAAAGTTTTAGGACAAGTTTGGTAAGGCGTCTAAGTGTCAAAATATTTTAATACAGTTACTGAAATAAGTAAATGAATTAATATCTATAACCTTTGCCTGTCTGTGAGTAAATTCAGCAGATGACAAAGTGTTACTTTTTTTTTTTTTTTTTTCCAGAAAACAGAATTTGACATTTAATGCAAATTGTCTCCATTGGAGACAATTTGCATTAAATATCAAATCCTGCTTCCTAGGAAAAATAAGAAAATTATTTCAAAATGTTGTCTGTTGAAAATTTTCCCAGTGACTGAGTGCTAAGCCATAACTTATTTTTTCCATAAAATAGGACTTGAGCATATCAAATCCTGTTTCCTGGGAAAATGAGAAAAATATATATTTCAAAATGTTGTCTGCTGAAAATTTTATCCAGGGTGCTAAGCAATAACTTATTTTTCCCAGAAAACAGGATTTGACATTTCATACATATTTGAGACAATTTACATGAAATATCAAACCCTCTTTCTTGGGAAAAATAAGAAAAAATATTTAAAAATGTTGTCTGCTGAGTGCTAAGCGATAACCTACCTTTCTCACAGAAATAAATTCCTCCCTGTTGAATACATCTCCAACTGTTAGCTACAACATTCACTTCAGTAGTGTCTCTATGGAGTTTTGTGTTATTTTGATGCTGCAGCAGCAGCAGATCACTTATTAATAGAACTGTTGCTTAGAAAATACATCTAGACTGCTCAGTAGAAAATAAACTGCTGTCTGTCTTTACTGCTTAGGCCAAGACAAATTAATAGTATGCTTGCTGTGACCATTGAAAAATAAATAAAGTACATCAGAGGTTTTAATTATACAGTCGACTCTCGTTATCTCGAATTCCAAGGGACTTTCTGAAATACTTTGAGATATCCGTACTTCGACATATCAGATTTGCAGAATAGAGAAAAAACTAATTCGATTAACCACATTGAACAAATATATGTATAATTGAGGTTAGAGATATATCAAAATATTGTGAAAAAGAGGAGCAATTTTACCTCTTTTTCCACAATATTTTTTACATGTTGTTAGATTTTCATGTTTAGGCAGGGACCAGATTTTCACTTCGAGATAAGCGGTTATTCGAGATAAGCGAGTTCGAGATAGCAGAGATAGCGAGAGTCAACTGTATTTATTTCACATAGGAGGCACAACTTATTATTGGAAATGATAAGTTGTGTTGTATGTGTAATAAATTTGTTAGTTGAATATTGTGTAGTAAGAAATATTAGATTGCTTTATGATCTATTTTGATGGCATTTTGTTGCATTACGAAAACACGCCTATTCAAATATATAGAAAATTTCACCTCTAAAAACTGAAAATTTTCAGATAAAAACCTCTGATATTTTTTATATTTCTGCTCAAAACATAGACTGTGGGTACTCGTTAGAACCGCCTCGGTGAGGCGGTTCTAACGGGTACCCACAATCTATGTTTTTGAGCAGAAATAAGAAAAATAATGTATACCCCCTGTAAACCCCAGTTTTACTATATAAAAGTGGGGTTTATGGGGGTTAAAGTTATATAGGCATGTTTTCCTGATGATTTTGTTTTTATGCATTGGACAGAAAATTGTGAAAATTCTGATTTGAAGACTGGGGCAAAAATATTTGCAGAAAGATGAAAAATAAGGCTGTTTGGAAAATGAGAATTATGAATACTTTCTGTTGTGACTTTGTTAGAAAATAAATTTAATAAATTTGCATTTCATCACCAGTAAGCAATCATTTTAGGATTGCAGTAGCCCTTAAAACAACAAACAGATGACATTCTTTTATTTTCTGAGGAAATTAGACTCTGTAAATCATGTAACTTGTCTGAAAAATAAAACCTAAAACCAAAAACCCTACAACCTAAAAATCTGTTGAAATACAGTTATTACATAGTTAATGCTCATACCCCAATAACTGTCACACTGACAACTTGAGAAATTCCTTTCTTCATATTATAGTCCATGTACTTTTGTCTAGTTTTCTATAAAACATGTTGTGGATACTCATATGAATCACTTCAATTTGTAGATGAAAGGTAAGATTCACCATGATTTCTGATCAGGGTCAACCTTGTTTTCCACTAGTCCAGCGATTTTTCAGACAAATCATTATGTAGTAAAATGGACGTTTAAATTTGAGGACAAATATGATATGGGGTTATAAATATGGTATTCGTAGGATAAGTTAAGAGGTTTTTTTTTTGTTGTTGTTTTTTTTTTATTAAAATTCAGTTTGCTCAAAAAACAGACTAAACCCCAATGTGCACATTTTTAATTAAAGTGTCATTATAATAGATAAGACGGATTACGATCCCAGAAGCTCTTTTGCCTAATTTTAAATGATCATCATATTTTTTCATATTGAAACATCTTTCATTAAGGTTTACCTTGGTCTCTTTTCCTGAGATGTCTAAGGTCCAGATTTTGTTTTTATTTAGTTCCATGTAAGGGGAATGCTAGAGCTTCAAGAAAACTAACTTAACAAGGAATTTTTTACTGCCTTTATTATTGGAACCTACTCTTGAAGGAGCAAATTCATTAAGAAGGCCCCATTTTGAAAGGTTTAAAATATAAGGTCAGCAGTTTTTTTGTCCTAGTGCTTTGATGTGACATCGATCATGTTTACGGTAAATGTCCTAAAATTAGAACACTTTATTCCATTCTATTTTGGCCTAAATTTTGCTTTTTATGCACCTGTTGCTTAAAATACTTAGTGAAATGGCAAACAGTGTAGACCCTGATCAGACTTTTCCTTCAGGAGCAGTCTGATCTGGGTCTGCACAGTTTGCATATGTCATTTTGTTAGACACTTTGGTGTTTGAAATTTTAGGGTGTTTAACGTACTCTAAATATTGGATGCCTTTAAACTTCTTACCTTATTCGACCTAATTACCACACTGTGCGCTTAGGGTTTTCAAAATTGCTGGGAACACTCATTTGTGGTAAAATATGTATCTACCTGCTAAGGATACACTATAAAAAAGATCAGAAAAAAACTTATTTGATGATGATTATGAGATTTTTTTTCTGATTTTCTTTATAAAGGCATATGTTGTGGGTACGCATTTGAATTGCATCGACAAGTCGATGCAATTCAAATGAGTACCAACAACATATGCTTTTATAAAGGAGTAGACAAAAAGTACACTGGCTGTAATCTGAATTACGGAATTGCTTGACTGTGCGCTTATAGGGGTATGTGCGGTAATTAGATAGAATACAGTATGTCCAAAGACCTGTTGATGTGTTTAAAATTTCTGGAGGAATGGTAACAGGTAGACTCTAATCAGATACATAATTTATGATGTCTGATCTAGGTCTAAACTGTTTGCTTAGGTCTGTCTGTCTGTCTGGGTAAATAAGGTATGCTTCTTCAAATGGATTGTATGTGGCTATTTCTAAACACAAGCTTTTTCTTTTCTTTCAGATTTTGTCCATCAATAGAATCTAAGGCTCTCAAATTTCCGGGCAGACGACACCAGGTGTGGTTGGAACCAGAAGGTAACCCTGTTTATTAGCTTTCTCTGCTCTGCCACATGATAGTAGCAGGGTATGATGGTTTCACGTTGGACATCTCTGTGTCCATCCATCTGTCTGTCATCCATCCATCTATCCGTATTTCTGTTTTTGGAAAATAACTTGAGTAAATATTAAAGGATTTTTGCCAAACTTGATATATACTTTAATATTATGGAGATTTGATTTGGGATGGCTAATGTGCAAAATTTGTCAATTTTTGACAGTTATCTTCCGGCCACATGATAGTGGCAGGGTATATTTGTTTCATTTTTCTTCTAGTTCAGTCTTCATTAAGGACTAATTGTAACAATGATGTTATCTGCAGATATTAGCTAAACATGAAGACAGGCTAAAAAGTTGCATAGAGCATTCAGCATATTTTTTACATTTATTTACTGGAACATTATTATGAGTTTGACATTTTATCCAAGTGTTTTGTAAGGAAATAAGAAAACTTTAATATGGCATGACAATTGGTCTAAAATATTGGGACAGACATACTGAGGAAATATCATAGACCCAGATCAAATTCAACAGCTTTGTCATGGTCAGCACACTTTGACGTTCAGCCAGCTCTCTTAACGCTGAATAAGTTAAGATGCCATACTCACTTCTAATTTCTTCAGCCTAGCTATCAGATCACTTGATGCAGATTGTGGCTATAAATTCTCATACTGAATGACAAACAGTGCAGATCCAGATCAGTAACTGATCTGGATCTACACTGTTTGCAAAGTCAGCATATATCTGGGTTCAGCAGGACTAGGCTTATGATACTACAGATTTTCACCAGAAATCATTGTTGCAATCTTTTCCTTTATCTGTCTCCATATTTAGGCTGATAAAGAATCTTCATGTCTGCTTGAAAAGTCAGGAATTTATCTAGAAACAAGGATTGGCTAAACTTTGTAAACTCCCACTGAATATTCAGGATGAACTTTGTCATGATTTAATTACAGAAACCTTGTCTTGTGTATTAACCCTTGTCCTGCTGAATAAATTAAGCTGCCACACCCCACTTCTAATTTTCAGCCAATCAGATTACTTGATTCAAAAGTTTGGTACAAATATACATACTTAATGACAAACAGTGCAGATCCAGATCAGTTGGCTTCTTCAACTGATCTGGATCTACACTGTTTGCAAAAACAGAGTATATCCGGGGTCAGCAGGACAAAGGGTCTTAGTCCATTTTGTGCAAACATCTCAAGATAATCCAATATACGAATTTGTTCTGTTTGAAGAATTTGTTCTGTTTGAAGAAACCGATGTCTTTTGGTAATGCTGAGCTGCAGATCAGATTAAATTGTGATTCTGTAGATAAAAATATCTAAAAAAGTTTTTGTCAAAAAAACCCATAAATACCATAATCTGATTTAAATTTTACTATCAAGCCAGTTGTAATGATTTGATTGTGTTTGAGCTGGAGTTTTATGGCCTAGTCAACACTGTTAAGAGCATGTCGAGCCAGTCAGTTAACCTTCTTACACTTTTCTTGGGCAGGCTTAGTCACACATGGTATTGTCACACATGGTAATCTCATAAGAGGTAGCTGGTAGTTATGCACTCAATATCTTTACAGATCTTCCAGCCATGACTGACAAGACATCCAAATGTCAACAGACTGGTAAGTTCTCCTGATTTATTGATTTTTAGTCAATTTCAGAGACATATTTTGAAAAATCGGGCAATGCTATTCTCAACAACTTTCATTTCTGTGTCGGAAAGGATAGGTTTGGGCTTGAAAAAACAAGCTCCTATTTTTTTAAGTTAATTTCACCCGGAGATGAGTAGTACGATATTCCTGTTTTGACTTTTTTTTCCAGTGCAAAATGAAGGTATTTTCAGCTAACTGGGCTATGAAGTACTTATTTAACATATCAAATAAGACATACTGCAACCTACTTCTACATTGAAATACATGAGATGCTAAATTTCCCAATTTTGTTTCAGGGACTGAAATATTTGTGCCAGATATGACTTACGAGGCCGATTACCCCTTACAGGGGCATTAACACTTACGGGGACAAGAAAGCGATTTTTACGGCAGTAAAATGAAACTTCTATATGAATTTGCTCAACTGAGAGCTTCAAATATATGCAAAAGTGACATATCAGAGCCCTGTTGACACATGCTGTCTCATTTGCAAAACCTTTCATGGTGTTTGATTGTTTATATGTAAATCCTAAATAAAATACAGTCTACTCTCGTTATCTCGAACTCCAAGGGACTCTATGAAACACTTCGAGATATCCGTACTTCGACATATCAGATTTGCGGAACTGAGGAAAATAATTAATCGAACAACCACCTTTAACAGAATGAATATGTAATTTGACTCTTAAGTTAGAGATATATTAAAAATATTGTGGAAAAGAGGAGAAATTGCTCCTAAGGAGCAATTTCTTCCCTTTTCCACAATATTTTGTTGCCTGTTGGTAGATCTCTGTATTAAAACTGGGACCAGATATTCACTTCGAGACAAGCGGTTATTCGAGATAAACGAATTCCAGATAACGAGAGTCGACTGTATTTTGAAACTGGTTTGGTCTAAAATCTGCATGTTTTTAAATGCGGGACATTCTCTGATAATGGCTAATGTTCCCATAAGGGATAATCAGGCCTTGCAATCAGACACCTGACAGTAGGCTGTCTTGTCCCCGTAAGGGTTAATGCCCCCATAAGGGGTAATATCGGCCTCGTAAGTCATATTCAGCACAAGTATTTCAGTCCTTGGAACAAATGCTTGGGAAATTTAGCATCTTGTGTATTTCAATGTAGACGTATGTTGAATATGTCTTATTTGATATGTTAAGTGTTTCATAGCCAAGATAGCTGAAAATACCGTCATTTTTCACTGGAAAAAAAGTCAAAACAGGAATATCAGACTACCCTTCTCAGGGTGAACTCAAATTAAATATTAGCCGCTTGTTTTTTTTCAAGCCCACACCTATCTTTTCTGTCGCAGAAATGAAAGTTGTTGGGAATAGCATTGTCCAATTTTTTCAAAATATGTCTCTGAAACTGATTAAAAATCAACAATAATCAATAATTCAGGAGAATAACTTACCCATTTGTTGACATTTGCAATCTCATAAGTCATGGCTGGAAGTTTGCGTAAAGACTTTGAGAGCATAACTACCGGCTACCCCTTACTAGATTACCAGGTGTGTTAGCTGTTACCCAGTACTTTTGCCAGTAACTGACAACTGCTTTTCTTGAATTGGTAGAGGAAAAATGACTGTATAGATTATTTCATGATCAGTCTCCATGAAAAGTTGTGGTTGAGCTGAGATTCCAATTTGCGACACTGGATCTGCAGCTAGACATGCTATAGACTGCGCTGTAGTGCCCGGCAAGTTATCATGATACAGGACTTGTTAAGGAGGAGGTTTTAGTGAGCTTCTGACATAGTTTTCTTCAGTTCTCAAAAAAACAAAAAACAAAAAAAAACATACATTGTAGTACTGAAGTGCATAGGCAATGCTCTTCTAAAGAATACCCTACAATGTATGTTTTCATGAAGAAATAAGAAAAATAAAATTCCCAGATTTATGATCAAAATATTCCTCCATAACCCTTGTCCTGCTTGTAAATAAAGATGCCACGCCCGCTTCTAATTTTCAACCAATCAGATTATTTGATCCAGATTGTTGCTATAAATTCACATACTAAATGGCAAACAGTGCAGATCCAGATCAGTTGGCTTCTTCTGAAGAAGCCAACTGGTCTGAATCTACATCTGGGTTCAGGAGGACAAGGGTTAACAAGTCTTCTACATTGAGATCCCAGAATATGTTTACACGGAGAAATAAGAAAACTTTACTTGCTGTTTGTCTGGAATTCTAAATCTGACCTTACAGGATTATAGTTGTACTATGCCACGTGAAAATGTGTTTTTGGAACATGCAAAAAGTGAAAATGCAGAACAACCAGCGAAGTTGCATAGTCTGATCAGTGCCTTTGCTGTATCTTAAAATCTACAGTATCCAATTATTGCTTAAACATACAGAGAAGGCTCTGATCAGACTAAATATATGAGCAGGCTGATCTGTTCCTTTGATGTCCACACATACAAAAGACACTTTTTGCATGGCTTGGCTTAATTTATTTATTTATGCTATTCCACGGTTTTAAGTTGAAATCAATGCAAAATATGCAATGTTGTATTTTTATAAGACAGGCATTTCTGTGAGCAAGAGATTTACATTTAAATTCCTTATTTAGTTTGCTAAATTTTTGTTTATTTTGCCAAGCGAAATTGTAGCAGATAACATTCTATGTTTTGGTTATTTTTCAGAGAAAATAAAGCTTGACAGTTCATGTGAATTGTCTGCTAGGCAGAAAATTCACATGAAATGTCAAGCCTTATTTTCTGCATTGTGATTCTCATTTTAAGTTCTACAACTTAGAACTCTTATGCTAAATCAGCAGATGACAAATATGATATCTTTCTTATTTCTCACAGAAAATAAAACTTGACATTTCATTCAGTTGTGTCCAGATGAAAACTAAGAAAAAAATTAAAATATCAATGGCCACTTTTTATGGTCAGCATGTTAAAGGTTAAATAACTAGAAGTCCCCTGACACTAAATGTAGTGCTTAGCCCATTGTAGTCGGAAGACCCGTAAAAGGGTAATTGGCAGACAGTGCAGACCCAGATCAGACGCCATAGAATGTGGCGTCTGATCAAGGTCTCCACTATTTCTAGTTTAGCCATTTTTCTCTAGGAATATGTAGATCTCATAGCCGGACATACCTAAAATTGAAAATTGACTCTTCCAATATATTGTGTGGGAGAGTCTATTCAGTATACAATAGGTTAACCCTTAAACTGCCTATCACAACAATTGTCGTCTGCTTTGTCATCTGCTTGTGATTTTAAGTCATTTTTGCAAACAGTGTGGACCCAGATCGGACTGCTCCTCTAGGAGCAGTCTGATCTGGGTCCACACTGTTTGCCTGTATGCAAAAAATAGGTTTTGAAAACATGAAAATTTCAGCAGACGACAAAAACAGACGACATTTTCAGATGCAGGTTTTCTTGGGGTTTTAAGGGTTAAATAAATAGAAGTCCCCTGAAGCTAAATGTGGTGCTTAGGGATCAGAGTGCAATCAGTCTGGCAGATCAATCAGACTCAAGCAGATTGCTGTAACCATTTTCTGCACTTCAAAACTGAAACTAATTGTGTCATGGATTACAATAAATGTCCTAAAGTTCCAAACACTTTATTCCATACCTTTTTAGCCTAAATTTTGCTTTTTATGAATTTGTTTCTATAAATACTTAGTGGAATGACAAACAGTGTAGACTCTGATCAGACTGCTCCTTCAAGAGCAGTCTGATCTGGTTTACATTGTTTGCATATGCCATTTTGTCATTAATGTTGGTGTACCAAATTTTAGGACATTTACCGTATAGTTTCAGATAGCCAGAATATGCAGAAGATTTTTTTTTTCACCGAAACATATTTTGTGTGTGTTAGTTGGAATTGTCTCAATGAGCTGATTCAAATGAGTGCCACAAAAATACACTCTGATTGATGAAAATATGTTTTGCTGCAAAAGAATAAAAATATTGTACATTAATCACCACAATAATCGCTTCATCTAGAGCTAGAACTTGATGAAATGTTTCATACAGCAGATGCAGCATTGATGCAGATTATAATGCAGAGGAAATTGCAAATCTGATAGTTTTTATCCATCTAGTCAAATTAGCAAGTACAGGCCTAGACTTAGCTAAAAAGAAATAATTTACCGTATTCACCCTAAGCACTGGGACACCTTAACTCCTTACCATACTTGTCCTAAAATTAAAAAAAAGTCTATTTTACTACTTATTAATGTGTCTAAAACAATGCTGGATGGGTGGCAAACAGTGTAGACCCTGATCAGATGCTGTATTCTGTGACATCTGATCTGGGTCTGCACTGTTTGCTCAAGCCAGTCTGTCCAAATATTTGACGTTATTAGGTACTTTCTTAGGCAGAATGTTTTTAAATAGTGGGTGTAGTGCTTTTAAACAATTGCATAAAATGAAAAGTTTTTTTGTCCCCCGCCTTTTCGAAGAAAAGCGGAGGGACACTGTTTTTGGTTTTCCTTGGGGTGTGGTGCGTGGTGCGTGGTTCCAAATTTTTAGTAGGTACTTTGTCCCCTTAACTCCTCCCACAGTTTTTGGCCGATCCTTTTGAAACTTTACAGGTGCTTTAAGGATGGTCTGAAGATATGCATGTGGTTTTTCAGAATCCTGAAATTATTTTTTATCACTTTTTACACGTTTTGAACTTAGACATTTTTTGAGTTCTAATATTACAGAAGTCTATAGGGAGTAGGTACCTTGTCCCCTTAATTCCTCCCACACTTTTTGGCTGATCCTTTTGAAACTTTACGTGGGCTTTTAGGATGGCCTGAAAATATGCAGGTGGATTTTTCAGAGTCCTGAAATAATTTTTTATCACTTTTTTCGCATTTTTAACTTAGACATTTTTTTGAGTTCTAATATTACAGAAGTGTATAGGGTGCAGGTACCTTGTCCCCTTAACTCCTCCCACAGTTTTTGTCCGATCCTTTTGAAACTTTACAAGGGCTTTTAGGATGGCCTGAAGATATGCATGTTTTTTTCAGAATCCTGAAATAATTTTTATCACTTTTTCCGCATTTTTAACTTAGTTCTAATACTACAGAAGCGTATAGGGAGTAGGTACCTTGACCCCGTAACTCCTACCACAGTTTTAAGCTGATCCTTTTGAAACTTTACAGGTGCTTTAAGGATGGTCTGAAGATATGCATGTGGTTTTTTCAGAATCTTGAAATTATTTTTTATCACTGGTTTCCTGCTTCAATACTTATGTAATTGATACAGCACCAATGGTCCTCTGGTTAACTTTACCATTTTTAACACCTCAAATAAAAATAAGGCGGGGGACATAAATTCCCCATGGAATTTGCTTGTTTTTGTTGTTTTGTTTTTTTTTACCATATTTACCATCAATATTCGGACATCTTGTCGCCTTTCCATACTTGTCCTAAAGTTTGAACCAGTCCACTACAGTACCTGCTGATGTTTCTAAAATCTGATGGATGAGTGGAAGACAGTGAAGACCTTGATTTGATGCAGTATTCTGGGTCTAGAGTGTTTGCCCTGGCCTGCCAGTCCCATTATTTAGGGCAAATGTCTAAGATTGAAGTTGAAATACAGTATAACCTTGATGGCTCGAACGCAGCTTGTTTACTGTGGATGATTCATACTCGTTTTTGAGTCCCTAGGAAATTCTTCCGATAGTTAAAAAACCCCAAATATTTTGGGATTTTATGGGAAATTTTCTTATTTTATCATGAAAATGTATGTTGTGTGTACTCATTAGAATTGCCTCATCAAGGCAATTCTAATGAGTACACTCAACATACCATTATTTTATAGATGTTGGAAAAGATATTCCTAGATTATTTTAGTTTGCCGTCTGACCTTGCACTATGATTAACCCATGTCTCGAACAAATTTCCATGGTCCCAAAGATGTTCGAGCCATTAAAATTCGACTGTACTGCTTCATATATGAGAAGAAATAAAGTGTCAACACCTTTTACTAGTTGAAAGAACTGTATGTGTATTTGTTTATTTCATTCTTAATAATTAGAATGCATATAATATAACTAGCTTTTTTGCCACAGTACATTTTCCGTACTCAACCTAATTACCACACTGTGTGCTCAGGTTTTTCAAAGATACTGGGAAAACTTGGAGTAAAATTTGTACCTACCTGTACTAAGGGAACACTTTGAAAAAAAAAAGGGGTCAGTGAAGGACTCATCAAATGATGCCTATTCCATGTTTTTGTGCTGTTTTTTTTTTTTTTTTTCTGATTTTCTTTATAAAAGCATATGTTGTGGGTACTCATTTAAATTAAAATGGGTACCCACAACATATGCCTTTATAAAGAAGTGACAAAAAGTACACAAGCTGTAATCTGAAGACTATTGAATTGCTTGATTGTATGCTTGTAGGGGTATGTGCGGTAATTAGGTCAAATACGGCATCTTCAGATGATAAGAAGCCAGGTGCAAAATAAATTTTACTGACCAAAATCAAAGTAAATAGGTTTTTACGGGGAACTGATACACTTAAAGGGGAGCAACTCTGTTAAAATTATTTTGCCTTCCTATTGAAAAGGGGTCTTTACTAAAAGGAAAGAAAATATTCCCTGTGTGATCAATGCCTGTCCCTTTAGAGACTGGACCCCTTTTCAGAATGGGATTGGTGTACAGAAAAGCAAACAGGAAGTGACAGAATTTATCTCCCTTGTACAAAATGGCAGAAAAATCTACCAAGTGTACTCAGTCCCCGTAAACAGGATTTTACTTAATTAGGTTCAAAATTGAGTTAAGGATGATGCAGAAATTTAATGTGATTATCATGTTCTAATTTGTCATGTTTCCAGCAATGGGAAATATGCAGAAATAAATCAACATTGCAGTAAATTCCTGTTTTTAACTGCTGAATTATAATCATATTATTTACCTGCACTCTTGTCGGCCTCAGTGGCTCAGTTGGATGCGCCGTCCGACTGGAGACCAGTAGGTCGCGGGTTCAACTCCCGCCGAGGTTGGCAACATTCTTTTGTGGAGATTGATCATGAAATATTTTCTACGGTCATTCTCTCCCTTCCGCTGATTCAAGAAGGGCAGTTGTCAGTTTCTGGCGAAAGAATGTGCACAATACTGGTTAACCGCTTAGAGGACTAAGCCTGCCCAGTAAACGTGTGGTTAGGTAAACTGACCGCGCTTGACATGACCCTATTGGGTTGACTGGGCCGTAAAACCTCAACACAAACAAAAACCTGCACTCTTGAAAGGATTTTACAAATTAATTAAATTTCACACAAATTTAACAGTTTGATATTAAAGAATATTTATCCTTTTACCTTAACCCTTGTCCTGCTGAATCCGGATATACCCTGTCTTTGCAGACAGTGTAGATCCAGATCAGTTGGCTTCTGAAGAAGCCAAATGATCTGGATCTGCACTGTTTGTCATTAAGTGTTTGAATTTGTATGAACAACTTGGATCAAGTAATCTGATTGGCTGAAAATTAGAAGTAGGCATGGCATCTTTATTTATTCAGCATGACAAGGGTTAAGATACGTACCATATGTATCCTACAAGTATTTGGACAGAGAGACGTGAGCAAACAATGCAAAACTAGATTAGGTACCACAGAATGCAGTGTCTGATCAGGGTCTTCACTCTTTGCCAGTCATCTAGCAGTTTTCAGATACATCAGCAGTTTGTTAATAGCTCCAGATAAGATGGGGTATCACATGACATGTTAAGTCTTACCGTATTCGACCTAATTACCGCACTGTGCGCTTAGGTTTTTCAAACTTATAAGGAACACTCATTCGTGGTAAAATATGTACCTACTAAGGGTATACTATAAAAAAAAAAAAAGATCAGAAAAGGACTTATTTGATATTGATTATGCAATTTTTCTGATTTTCTTTATAAATGCATATGTTGTGGGTACTCATTTGAATTGCATCGACAAGTCGTTGCAATTCAAATGAGTACCCACAATGCAATTCAAATGAGTACCCACAACATATGCCTTTATAAAGAAGTAGACAAAAAAGTACACTGCCTGTAATCTTAAGACTACCAAATCACTTGACTGTGCGCTTATAGGAGTATGTGCGGTAATTAGGTCGAATACGGTATTTTATCTGAAAAATAATAAAAAAAAAATACAACAGAATATTGTCTGCAACAGTTTTGCTTAACTCTCTAAGGATTAAGCGTTATGAGCCATAAATGTGTATTTTTTATACGCCCATTTGAAAAACAGGATGTATTATGTCATGTGGTCTGGTGTCTGTCCGTCATTTTGTCCGTAAACATTTTCATTTCCAGCTAAATCGTCCTACAGTTTACATTGGATCAAGCTGAAACTTGGTTAATAGTTAGACCATGATGTGGAGCAGTGCATATTATTTTGGGGTTACAGTCCACCAAATATTAACAGTATTATGCCCCTTTGAAAATTTCTTTAAACTTTTTATTTCTTTAAACTTTTTGTTTCAGGCTATCTCCTACAGTTTACATCTGATCAAGCTGAAACTTGATTTATAGTAGGATCATGATGTGGAGCAGGGCATATTGTATCGAGGTTACAGTCCACTAAATATTAATAGAGTTATGCTTCTTTGAAAATTTCTGTAAACTTTTGTTTCCGGCTAGCTTTTCCTACACTTTACATCCATCAAGCTGAAACTTGGTTTATAGTTAGACCATGATGTGGAGCAGTGCATATTGTTTCGAAGTTACAATCCACCAAATGTTAGCAGAGCTATGCCCTTTGAAAATTCTATAAACTTTTAGTTTCTGGCTAACTCCTCCTACAGTTTGTATCCGATTAAGCTAAAACTTTGCAAATAGTTGCACTATTATGTGGAGCAGCACATTTTGTTTCAAGGTTACAGTACAATAAATATTAGTTATACCTCTTTGAAAGTTTCTGTAAACTTTTTGTTTCCTTGATTTAGCTCCTCCTACAGTTTACATCTTACCAAGCTGAAACTTGATCTATTGTTAGACCATGGCGTGGAGCAGCATCTATTATTTCGAGGTTACAGTCCAACAAATATTAGCAGAGTTATGCCCCTTTGAAAATTTTGGTAATTTTTTGTTGTTTTTTTAACTAACTCCTGCAGTTTACTTCCAGAGCACTGAATTATATGTGCTACATCTTATTATTTGCCATGTGTGTATGATGACTCCACTTGCAGAGCTCTTGTTTATAAATTCAGTATGAATGTCAGAAGGCATTCAGAATAGTAGCTGGAAAAATCTGTAACAAAAAAGTATAAAACTGTGACAGTATAGTAAATGAATTAATTGCTGTATTTCTCAAACTTGTCCATACACAAATGTCCTTTTTTGCTGGTTCCAATCCTCACCACTCTTAAGTTAAAAAATTACTGCTCTTTCAATGGAAAACTGTTTGAAAGTAAATCCCATTTTTTCACCTTGTGATGGATTTCATTTGCATATTTTGTTTGTTCTGCATTAAAGAAATGTGTTTAACCCTTCTCTTGCTGAGCACGACATGCCCTGTCTTAGCAAACAGTGTAGATCCAGATCAGTTGGCTTCTTCAGAAGCCAACTGATCTGGATCTGCACTGTTTGTCATTCAGTATGTGAATTTATATCAACAACCTGGATCAAGTAATCTGATTGGCTGGAAATTAGAAGTGGGTGTGGCATCTTAATTTATTCAGCATGACAAGGGTTAAAATATAGTCAGCTATAGAAGATTGTATTCTGCTGCAAGTAAGGCAAAACATTATATGCCTCCCTTTTGAAGCAGGGAATTAGCTTTCTAGTGTATCATAGAACTGCCACCATGAGGAATTGATCCTAGATACAACAATGTACAAAATGCTTACTTATAGTAGAAGGTAAATTATCACTTTAAGCTCAAAACTGTATCAAACTGGCAGCAAATAATTATAGCTCGGATTCACGATTCACCATACTTTTGCTTCAAAATGGAGAACTCTGATGCACTTAAGGCACATAACTAAATACTTGACTATCAGTATTAGTGTCTCTATTGTCTGTAGTATGTACAGTCAAAGTAGTGAAATGCACACTAGGCATAGTGTTATTATATGTTCTGCCCAATCAGAATTGGAAAATGTCCCTCAGATGCACCTTAGGCAGGGGGAGGAAACATTTGTAAAAAGTTTTTTTTGTTTTTTTTTTATTTCCTTCTAAAAAGGGGTCCATAGCTCCAGATAAAAGGGGCTATCCACATAATATTTTTTTTTATTTCTCCATGAAAACATATGTTGTAGGTGCTCATTAGAAGCACCTTCTAAGGAGTACCACAACATGTTTTCATGGAGAAATAAGAAAAATAATAACCCTTTAAATGCCAAGAAAACTTGCATTGAAAATGTCATCTGTTTATGTCGCCTGCTAAATATTCTTGCAATCTTTTTATACCTATTTTTGCATACAGGCAAACAGTGTGGACCCAGATCAGACTGCTCCTTTAGGAGCAGTCTGATCTGGGTCCACACTGTTTGCAAAAATGACTTTAAAAATCACATGCTGATGACAAAGGAGATGACAATTGTTGTGATTGGCAGTTTAAGGGTTAATACTTTTTAGTTGAAAAAAGTGCCTTATCTGTAGTAATGGGGTCCTCTAAAAGGAAGGAATTTGCTCCCAGAGCTCTTAACTCCAAAAGGAAACAGTTTGCTCTCAAGAGGAGAAAATAATGTGAATTGATGATACACTTTCAAAGGAGGTAAGCTCTGTCAAAACAGTTTTGCCTCCCTTCATAAAAGGGGTCTACCCTTACCCCTTCTGTTGCTGAACACAACATGCCTTGTCTTAGCAAACAGTGTAGATCCAGATCAGTTGGCTTCTGAAGAAGCCAACTGATCAGGATCTGCACTGTTTGTCATTAAATATGTGAATTTCTGTCAAACACCTGGATCAAGTAATCTGATTGGCTGAAAATTAGAAGAGGGCATGACTTCTTACTTTGTTCAGCATGAGAAAGGTTAAATATATGAATTTCTATCAAAAACCCAGATCAATTAATCTGATTGGCTGGAAATTAGAAGTAAGTGTGGCACCTTAATTTATTCAGCAAGGCAAGGGTTAAAGGAAGTGATTTACTCCAGTTCTTTCTCCTTAGAGCAGACCTTTTTCAGAAAAGTCTTGGTATGCAGTAAAGCACACAGGAAAAAGATAAAAAGAAAAGTCCAGGGAGTACCACAGTCACAAGTCACAGCCAATCCCTGACACCAAGAAGAAGAGGAAAGAGACACAAACCATCACATGCCAAAAAAAACCCAAAAAAAAACCACAACACACAAGAAACGCACACAGACCAGCTCATTCTTTCCAAAGTGAGGTGATAGCAATGCTAAAAGAACTGAAAAACACAAAGACAAAACACAAGGCAAGACTTCATATAAATCGCCTTGTAGAATTAACCACAAGGCTACACAGAATAAGAGCAACACTGGACCACTGCCTTTCTTAGAATGGTCAGTAGTATAAGCTATTGTGGGAGTGGGGTTGTGGGGGGTGTTTAAAGTACTTTTACAGTCGAGTAACTTCACCCTGGGTCCCGATGCTACTGTTAATACAGAAATGCATAAAAATTCAGTTGGCATAATGGGACCCAACCTATTTAATATATCATATCAAATAAATCACTGATAAACAAAGACGAGTAAAAAAGAGTACTCTAAGAGCTGTCTCTGTTGTGAAAAATGACAGAAAATCTCTGTTAAACCTTAAAGCGCCAAGCAAAATTTCTAGCAGATGACATTCAATTTTTTTTTTTTTTTTTTGTATTTTTCAGAGAAAACAAGTCTTGACATTTCATGTGAATTGTCTGCCAAGCATATCCAGTCCCCTTAAAGCAGTGTCATACACTTGGTAGATTTTCTGCCATGTTTTATGCCCCACCACAAAAAGTGGGGAGGTATTATGTTATACCCTCTGAAATTTTGAGTGTCCGTCCATCTGTCCGTACACACAATTGGGTAGTTAGGTGGCTAAGAATTATGGACAGTTTCAGTGTATTTGAATGAGATTTATTCCATTAGGCACATAAAATCAGTCTTTTATGTGGCTTATTTTCTGCTTTGCTGTTTTTTAGCCACATAAGTATGCAAAAATAGTGATGGTAGCCACATAACTATCCATTTGTCCGTCTGTCCTTCAGTCCTTCATAATTTCCTGTCCATTCCCTATTCTGATACCATTTGAGATATTTTCTTAAAACTTTATACCATTGTAAAGCACCATGAGAGGATGTGCAGAACACATGAACCATAACTATGGTTTGCTTAATTTTGGAGTTATTTCCCTTTGAGCATAGCCATTTCTACCATGTGCTGGTGTCCGCTCCATAACTCTTGACACCATTTGAGATATTTTCATGAAACATCACACACATGTTAAGCACTATGAGATGACATGCAGAACACATGATCCATAACTCTGGTTTGCCTACTTGTGGTGTTATTGCCCTTTGAACATTGAACATAGCCATTTCCACTGTGTACTCATGTACGCTCTGTAAGTTGAAAACCCTTTGAGATATTTTCATGAAATCTCACACAAATGTAAAGGATCATAAGAGGACATCCAGAACAAAAAAAAAAAAAAAAAATCAAAACTCTGGGTAACCTTCCTTTGGAGTTATAGCCCTTTAATATCATAAATATTGAAAATAGCCACTTTTACCTTATACTTAGTGTAATTGCTCTGTAAGTTGGAAACGGTTTCAGATATTTTGATGAAATTTTACGCAAATTTAAAGATCCCTGAGACAACATACAGAACTTATGAACCGTAACTATGGTTTGCCTACTTTTGGAGTTATTGCCCTCTGAACATTGAACACAGCCATTTCTGCCATGTACTTGTTTCCGCTCACTAAGTTGAAAACGGTTTGAGATATTTTCATGAAATTTCTCACAAATGTAAAGCACCATGAAAGGATGTGTTGAACACAAGAACTGTAGCTCTGGTTAACTTTCTTTTGGAGTTACCCTTGAACATAGAAAATATTGAAAATAGCCATTTCTACCATGTATTGGTGTCAGCTCTCTAAGTAGAAAACTGTTTCATATATTAGATAAAACTTCACACAAATATAAAGCATCATGAGACAAGAAACAGAACACAACAACCATAACTCTGAATTATCTGCTTTTGGAGTTAAGCCCTTTGGACACTGTAAATAGTGATCCCAGTAATATACGTGTGCCCTTTCTATAACATGAAAATGGTTTCAGAGATTTTCTTGAAGCCTTGCAAAAATGTAAAGAAACATATTATGGCATGTAGAATACAAGAACCATAAGTCTGGCTTAATTACTTTTTATACCCCACCACACAATAGTGGTGGGGTATTATGGTTTCACGTTGGACATCCTAGTGTCATCCGTCTGTTTTTTGTTTCCGGATGGTAACTTGAGTAAACATCAATGGATTTTCACCAAACTTGGTATGTGCATTGATATTGTGGAGATCTGGTTTGGGATTGCTACTGGGCAAATTTCATCAAATTTTTACGGAGTTATCTGCCCGAGACATGCCTATATTTTTGTTTTCGGACGATAACTTGAGTAAATAACAAGGGATTTTAACCAAACTTGCTATATGTATTGACATTAAGGAGATCTGGTTTGGGATTGCTAATGGGCAAATTTTGTCAAATATTTACGGAGTTATCTGCCGAGACATGCCCATATTTTCGTTTCCAGACGATAACTTGAGTAAATAACAAGGGATTTTAACCAAACTTGCTATATATTTATTGACATTAAAGAGATCTGGTACGGAATTGCTAATGGGCAAATTTTGTCAAATTTTTATGGAGTTACCTGCCTGAGACACACCTATATTTTCATTTCCAGACGATAACTTGAGTAAATAACAAGAGATTTTAACCAAACTTGCTATAGGCATTGACCTTAAGGAGATCTGTTTTGGAATTGCTTATGGGCAAATTTCGTCAAATTTTTACGGAGTTATCTGCCCGAGACACGCCCATATTTTCGTTTCCGGATGATAACTTGAGTAAATAACAAGGCCTTTTAACCAAACTTGCTGTATGCATTGATATTATCAAGATCTGGTTTAGGATTGTTATTGTCCATTGAATTATTATCAAGATCTGGTTTAGGATTGTTATCTGTCCCTCGGTCATTTTCTTTCCAGACATTTTCGCAACGATAACTTTAATACATAAACAAATAATTGCTATGGCGGGGTATTATGCTTGCGTGCTTTTATTGAGTTATGGGTCCTTGAACATTGAAAATAACAGCTTCTGTGATTTACTTGTAAACTTTACACAAATGTGAAGCACCATGAGAGTATCTGCAGAAAACAAGCACTGTAAGTCTGGTTTACTTACTTTTTGAGTTATGGCCCTCTGAACATTGAAAGTAGTCATCTCAGTCAGACATTCATTTCAACTTTATTTAGGGAAAGTCTAATGCACCTTCCCTTTGATTGTATTTTTGATAGAGTTATGGCACTTGCTTGATGTGAGTGCAGTGGCTGGGCATGGTGCAGTGCTTGCAGTGCTTTTATATACAAAAGAGACAATTTTTGTGACTTACTGTTTGCTTTCTTGCATGTCAAGATCCTTCTTAAATCGGGTCTACTCTTAAAGGAAAGAATTTAGCTCCCTGGAGGAGCAAATTCTTTTCTTCTAGAGTAGACCCCATTTTCAGGGGTACAAATTCTTTCCTTCCAGGGTCTACTTTGAAAAAATATGCTCCGTAGTGAGCCTTTTAGAGTAGACCCCATTTTAGGGGAACAGTTTTTTTTTCCGTTAGAGCAAACCTCTTTTCAAAAAGGAGAACAACAATTTTGACAATTGACTCCCTGGAAGTATAAGCTTTCCCTGCAAGAAGATCTAATGTATAATTGGAAGACTTCCTATTTCATCCCTCTGAACATGTCAGTATGATTGAAAATTATGTTTCATTAACACTCTGTCTTTCTGTGCGAGATTTCTTCTGCCTGTCTGATAAAATTTGTCCAAAGACATTCACTCTCGTAGGGAATTCCTGTTTAACCTTATCATTTGATTCTTGTCAGGAGAAAACCTAGCTTGTATCATTTGTGATCAGGAAAGGTATGCTTATGGCTAAACTGTATTTACAGTATATACCCTTAACCCTTGTCCTGAATAAATTAAGATGCCATGCCCACTTTTAATTTTGGGCCAATCAGATTACTTGATACAGAATGTTGCTATAAATTCACATACTTATTGGCAAACAATGCAGATCCAGATCAGTTGGCTTCTTCAGATACCAACAGATCTGGATCTACACTGTTTGCAAAGGCAGGGTATATCCAGGTTCAGTAGGACAAGGGTTAAAATTGGGACAAACAATTTAGAACAGATCAGACAATGCAGAAAGTAGAAATTCAAAGTCTACTCTTTTTAGTATTAGTGCTCACCCAGCAGTTTTTATGCCCCCGCCATTTTCAATGGGGTGGAGGTGGGGGTGGGGTGGATAGGGAGGCATATAGTATCACCTCTGTCTGTACGTTGACATGATTTCCGTCCCGTACGTAACAAAAATAGTTTCCGTTCGATATCTCTTGAAAAGATTAGTATATTGGATTCAAATTTTACACACAGGTATATAATCATAAAATGTAGGTTAAGTTCAATTTAGGGTAAAATCTACCAATTATTATGGGAGTTATGGCCCTTTTTCAACGTTGAAATATAGTTTCCGTTTGATATCTTTTGAAAACATTAGTTTATTGGATTCATATTTCAGGTATATAATCATAAAATAAAGGTCAAGTTCAATTTAGGCCCTTTTTCATCTTCGAAAAATGTTTTTCTTTAGATAGTTTTTGAAAAGATTTGTGTATTGGATTCGTTTTATACACAGGTATATAATCATAAAATATAGGTCAAGTTTGATTTAGGGTAAAATTCGCCAATAATTATGAGAATTATGGCCCTTTTCCAACTTCATTTTTTGCAAAATGCCTGTGTGCAGGTGAAGATGGCCCTGGGAGGGGGCATCTGTGACATTTTGACACCATCTGTGTCATATTGACACATTTCTAGTTTAGATACATTAACATAGAAAAATGGACTTGTTCAAAGCTTGTGATAAGTAAATACCCAATATTTAGAAAGATACAGAGAGTATTTCTGAAAAGTTTAATATTAGGTATGCTGGCAGGAAAGATCCAAGTTAGACATCACAGAAGTAAGCAGGATTTCTCAGAATGGCACATTTTGCCTCTTTACACTTAGCAGGCTAGGTAAAAATTTCAGTAGATGACACTTTGAAATATTTTTCTTATCTTTTCCAGATAAGGAGACAATTTGCATGAAATGTCAAATCCTTTTTTTTTCTGGAAAAAAATAAAAAAAAGTATTGTTGTCTGCTAAAATAGCCCAGAGAGTGGTAAAAGTTAAGATTTTGTATCAATCAATATGTCATTAAGTGAGACAAATATTCATACATTGAGATAAGAGACAGACTTTCATCAGATATTCAAAATTTTTTTCTAGGGACATTCATATTTTTTGTTAAGGCTATGACCACATTTCTGTATGTTTATTTATATTTGGTTTCTATTCAAACATCAGGATGCTGGGAAAACTAAACAAACAATTCCACAGTATCATTTCAGAAATTTTAGCATCTTCAAATTGTCCCTCCTTTATGGTGGAGTGGCACTTTTATGATGTTCAAATCTTAACCCTTGTCTTGCTGAACCCGGATATACCCTGCCTTTGCAAACAGTGTAGATCCAGATCAATTGGCTTCTGACCTGGATCTGCACTGTTTGTCATTCAGTATTTGAGTTTGTATCAAAATCCTGGATGAAGTAATCTGATTGGCTGAAAATTAGAAGTGAGCATTGCATCTTAATTTATTCAGCATGACAAGGGTTAAAGGGGAATGGATACACTTTCAAGTGAAACAACCCTCAAAATCATTCTGACTCCCTTCTAAAAAGGGGTCTGCTCTAAACTGCTCCCCTTGGGAGTAAATTCTTTCTATTTAAAGTAGACACACCATTTAGAGAAGACCCTTTTTAGAAAAGTGGTGTGTACAAAAGCATACAGGAAGTCACAAAAGTTACTGGCCTTGCAAAAAATGGCAGCAAAATCTACCAGATGTATCAAGTCCAAATAACTGCCCTAAATATTTATCTAGTAAGAATTGTGTGTTAATTACCTAACTTTACTAATATAGGTAACGGAAGCTAATTTTGTAAAGAAAAGCAGTTAGATTGTCTCTCTTTGCAATTTGACCTTATTACCGCTCATACCCCTATAAGCGCACAGTCAAGCGATTCTGTAGTCTTCAGATTATAGACAGTGTACGTTTTGTCTACTTCTTTATACATGCATATGTTGTTGGAACCCATTTGAATTGCATCAACTTGTCGATGCAGTTCAAATGAGTACCCACAAAATATGCTTTTATAAAGAAAATAAAAAAATCACATAATTATAGTGAAACCTGTCCTATAGGCCACCTGTGTTAAGCAATCACCTGCCTTTAAAGGCCACTATTTCAGATCCCATTAAAGGCAAAGAAGTGGAAATCTACCTGTATTAAGCAAGCACCAGTCCTGTCTTAAGCAACCAGTTTTTGGCTTTCCCATAGGTGCTTGCTTAACACAGGTTTGACTGTACATCATCAAATAAGTCCTTTGCTGATCTTTTTTGATAGGTACATGTAGATACATGTACATAATTTACGATGTTTTAACAGTAATTTTGAAACACCTAAATGACCAGTGCAGTAATTAGATAGAATACGGTACTTCCTATCCTTACATTAGTAAAGTTAAGTATTAATCCCATCAATGCTAGGGCCCCACATAATCCATTAATGCTAGGGCTCCACATAATCCATTAATTCTAGAGCCCCATATAACCCATTAATGCTAGGGCTCCACATAATCCATTAATTCTAGAGCCCTACATAACCCATTAATGCTAGGGCTCCACATAATCCATTAATTCTAGAGCCCCACATAACCCATTAATGCTAGGGCTCCACATAATCCATTAATTCTGGGGCCCCACATAACCCATTAGTGCTGGAGCCCCACAAATGGGGCTTTGGTAAGCAGTGTAGACCACCCAGATCAGGATCTACACTGTTTGACATGAATGAACTAGCAATAACAAAAATAATTAAGGTAATTTCTATATAACACCCTTTTAGTTTAGACATATAATGGATCTTTCTGACATCCTTGATGGAAGAACTGATTGAAGATATCTAGGCATTAATTGGTTAAATTGATGTTTTCCTTTATTCTTTCTGTCTGGATGTTTCAGGTATTTACTGCACAGTGGATGAATGCAACAATTTCATTAACTCTGATGCAAAACGAAAGTGTCATGAAGTTGCAGTTTTAAATTCAGTCATATATCAATTTTTTTTTTTGTTTTGTTTTTTTGTATTGAAACCTCATCTGCGCAATTAGTGCTTCTTCACTTCCTTAATTGATGTACTTGATGTTTCTCAGTTCATACAATTATGTTAGCATTGTCTGGGGGAAAAAAAAAAAGAAAGAAAAAAGGCAGATTGGGAAATTAGCCCGAACCACTCTGTGGGCTAATTCAGCAGATGACAAACTAATGATATTTTTCTTATTTTTTCCTAAGAAGACAATATGCTGGTTGGAGATATTAAAGCCTATTTTCTGTGAAAAAAAAAAAAAAAAAAATAAATAAATAAAAATGTCATCTACTGAAATTTTTACCCAAGGTGATAAGCATTAATGAGGTACTGTAATAACCCTAAAGTTTGGGACAGACAGGCCTGAGCAGACAGTGTAGTTCCAGATCAGATGCCACATAATGTGGCATCTGATCAGGGTCTACACTGTTTGTCACTCTTCCAGTACTATTTTAGACACATCAGCAGGTAGTAAAATACTTTTTATGACCAACCATTTGAAGAATGGTGGAAAGGGCATATAGTTTACCCCTGTCCGTCTGTCTGTCCGCATCCAAGATGGCATTAGCAGTTTGCGTTTAAGTTTTTCAGGTGTTAGCAATTTGCATTTAAATGTTTGAGGCAGAGGCATCAGTGTCCTTTGAACACATTTCTAGTTAAAAATATTAGGACAAGTGTATTAAGGAGTGAAGGTGTCCCAGTACTTAGGGTAAGTACGGTATACTTAGGGTAAGTACGGTAATTTCATGTATTGTAATTACTCTAGATATTAGGACACTTTAATTAACACGTTGCCATACTTGTCCTAAAATTTGAACATGTCCTGTTGGTGTGTCTAAAAATCTGCTGGGAGAATGAGGAGTGATAGACAATACAGACTTAGATCAGATGCTGCACTCTACCATCTGATCTGAGTCTACACTGTTTGGACAGACCTGTCTGTCCCACTAGTTAGGGAAAATGTGATAGTTAATTAATCTTTTATATTCATTCAAGAGAGATAATTTGCTAATTACTAGCATAATGTCATGCAAAAAAAAAAAAAAAAAAAAAAATGGGTAGAATGTGCATGAACAGTGAATGTTCAGGTTGGTATTTGCAGCTGCCTGGTCTGATAGGATACATAACTCCAGATAAGGCGCTTTATTTTTCAGCAGGAGAATACTAATATTTTTCTTATTTCTCTGCGGAGACAGCTAGAAACTAATAAAAAATATCATTTGACAACTGTATCTGACAAAGTACTTTTTTTATGTAGCATAGTTTTGCATATTTTATGATAGCTAAAAAAATGCAGAAATGATAATGATTTCTTGCTTGTTACGTTGAACAGATACACCTAAAGGAAAAAGGACTGTAAGTTGGAAGTTTTTGCTTCCCATTACAAAGGAAGACCTTTCTAGTTGAAAGGAGTGTTTCCCGGGTATATACATCCCTTCTCATAGATGGGATGCTACTCTAAGAAAGAATTTGTTCCCACCAGAGGTGTTGGGGTGGGGGAGTGGGGCAGGGGTGCAAATTGTCTTTCAAATCAGATTAATCTCCCCTTGGAGTGTATCCATACATTTCAAGAGAAAATATGCTGTTATCTTTTTCTTTTGGTGACATTGTTATATGTTGGAATTTTCTGCAGCAGAAATAACACTGTATGTATTAACCCATTGTAGTCGGGAGACCCATAAAAGGGTACTTGGCTAACAGAGCAGACCCAGATTCTGTGGCATCTGATCAGGGTCTCCATTGTTTGCAAATAGTTCAGCCATTTTTCTCTAGGAATATCCTAAAATTGAAATTGGACTTTTCCAATGTATAATGTGGGAGAGTCTTTTCAGAAAACAATGGGTTAAAGCAAATGTGACAAGCCACAAAAAAACAAACCTTTTTCCATTATGTGAACTGTAAGCCTACTCCTCTTCAGATTCTAGCAAGAGGCTGTACTTTTTAGGTATATACAGTATAGGGAATCTGAGGAGGCTGTCATTGTAAATGTTGATTGGGGAACCAGGATAAATGTTGTGTTGGTCCGACTCTCATTCTTAACCCAATCACAACAATTGTCGTCTGCTTTGTCATCTGCTTCTGATTTTTAAAGTCATTTTTGCAAACAGTGTGGACCCAGATCAGATTGCTCCTCTAGGAGCAGTCTGATCAGGGTCCACACTGTTTGTCTGTATGCAGAAATAGGTTCGAAAAGTTTTGAGAATATTCAGCAGACGACATAAACAGAACATTTTCAGATGCAGGTTTTCTTGGCGTTTTAAGGTTATGACAAGTGGACTCTTCTACAATAACTATTTGGATCAGTCTATTTCTGGATATTTCTACTAGATGGAGTGCCTGGTTAGTTTGTATTATTACCATATGTTTCAAAGAAATTCATGCGTTTAATGCACACAATGTAGACCCTGATCAGATGCCATGTTCTGCAGCATTTGATCTGGGTCTGCACTGTTTGCCCATGCTCCTTTTATGGGATGCCAGGCACAAATAGGTTAAACAGGTTATTTGTTTTGAAACAGTAAAAAAAAGGTGGCAGTTGGAGTGGTGTTGGTAGAGGAGAGTAACCGTGAGAAAGGGGTCTTACATTTTCATTTCAGTCTCAGACAGGATTTTGTTAGTGAGTCATAAAATCATATATGGTATTGACTCGGTACTCTCCCAAATGGGGTCTACAATATGTCATATCAGGTCTGAGCCAGAAACCTTGTTCTAGTGCCTTTCCTCCCTCTTTTATATGCAAGTCCACACTTGCAATCCTACATGTGGGATAAGGACTTTGCGTATAGATGTAAAACCAGAGTCTGATCAGACTGCACTGCACAGCTGAGCTTCCATAATTAATTTAAATATTTAGACACCTTAACCCTTTTCCTGCTGAATAAATTAAGATGCCAAACCCATGTCTAATTTTCAGCCAATCAGGTTACTTGATCCAGATTTTTGCTATAGATTTGCATCCTTGATGGCAAACAGTGCAGATCCAGATCAGTTGGCTTCCTCAGAAGCCAACTGATCTGGATCTACACTGTTTGCAAAACAGGGTACATCCGGGTTCAGCAGGATAAGGGTTAACTTCTGACCATACTGATCTAAAATTTGGACAGATTCATTTCATTGCTTGGTGGTGTGCCCAAAATATTATGACTGAATAGCAAACAGTGTAGACCCAGATCAAACTGCTCCTTCAGGAACAGTTTGATCTGGGTCCACATTGTTTGCTCATACTTGACTGTCTGCATATTTAGGGTAAAAATGGGGATGTTTAGGTACACAGAAGAAAGATTGATTTTCCTTCAAGAAGCTTCATTAATTTTTTGTTCCTTGTCAGATTTAGTACAGCAATAAATGCAAGTCATTATTCCGTCATGGAAATATTCTGCATTTTATTACCATAGAATCTGTTGCCGTAGAATCTTTCATAGCTCTAGATAAGAAGGGCGTCAAAAAATTATTATGTCCCCCACCTACCAAGAGGGGGACATATTGTTTTTGGTGTGGATCTGGTTGGCATTGGAACCAGCATCACACTTTCTTGTCTGCACAATATTTTTGGAACCAGTAGTTAGATCCTTACCGACTTTTCATTGATATATAATTGGGACATAACCAAGGGGGTGTGTGCGGGGTGGGGGGAGAGGCAAGTTTTCTCTGAAAAAACTTACTAGATTTTTTTTTTTATTTATTTATTTTATGGTCGCATAGACATACTTTATTGGTCTTCATTTACATTGATCGATTGATTGATTAACTGATCATTTGATTGATTTATTTATTTATTCATTTATTGATGCATACATATTTGATGGGTACTCATTTACCCACATCAAGAAGCTTGGCAGTTCTAATGAGTTCTCATGGCATATATTTTCTTCTTGAAGAGAAGAAAAATATCAATACATTTTGGTTGAAAAAGAATTACTGTAATAACCTTAAGTACTTGGACAGATATGCCTTTGCAACAGTGTAGTCCCAGCTCAGACCCCACAGAACATGGTGTCTGATCCGGGTCAGCACTGTTTGCCGTACATACTGCAATATTTTAAACGTGTCAACAAATGGTAGAATGGACCATTTCCAATTTTAGGACAAGTAGGGTAAGTAGATAAGGTGTCCCAATACTTCGGGTAAATATGGTATAAACCCTTTATATGGAGCTATGAAAGGATAAGTCTGGCTAAGAGTTACATGTCCAAATATTAACTCTGCTGTACCCAGATATACCCTGCCTTTGCAAACAGTGTGGGTCCAGATCAGTTGGCTTCTGAAGAATGTCCCACCTTGATGGACTCTAACAACAACTCATGGTTAAACTATGCGGGTTGTTCAAAACTAGTCCATGTATGTATTCTGCATTAGGAAAATAAAAAATAAACAAACATTAACATGTGATTATCTTTTTTGGATGTTCCATTAGCATGAACCCAGTTCCAGTCTGCACTGTTGGAGTCTTACTGGTTTTTGTTAAGACTTTTTCACAAGCAGCAGACTGAAAGATTTTTTTCACAAGCAGCTTATAGAAACACATGCTAGGAAAAGTTTGTGTAATGACCATTCAGATGTATGCTTTGTTGAACTTAAAATATTCTTCCATATATGGACAAAATTTGAAATAGGCTATTCCTATATTTACACCTGAATGACATGATTGACAGAACCAAACTTAGTTTACTCTATAAAAATGCTTACTTGGGAAATCTCCATCTAATCAGAGCAAAACCTACAGAAATATGACAATCCATTCTATAAGAAGTTGGCTGTCATTCTCCTGAATAACTTTCATCAGGGATATATGTTTCATAAATTCATATTTAAAATGATAACAGGAAAATTCAATTTAAACCTTATCCTGCTGCATAATTTAATTAGCCACACCCATTTCTGACTATCAGCCAATCAAATTACATCATATAATGTTTTCGTTCAAATTCACAAACTGAATGACAAACAGTGTAGATCCTGATCAGATGGCTTCTTCAGAAGCCATCTGATCTGGATCTACACTGTTTGCAAAGGTATGGGTTGTCATGAACAGCAGGATAAGGGTTAAAAAGATAAAACATGCTTAACCCTTTGTGAAATGACTGCAGAATTCATCTGTTTTTTAGGCTTTGACAGTGATTTAATCTATCCTAATGGACTGAGCTGTACTATGCCAGCCGAGTACCAGCAGCAGATGGTGAACACCATCCCAGGCCTCGAGAGAAGCAAGATTGTAAAACCAGGTATAGTTTAAATAAAAGAGGACACCCAGTCATTTGTAACCATAACCCTCCACTCCAGGTTAAGACTTTTTCCCACTAGAAGACCTTTACTGTGGAGGCAAAACTGATAGTAAAAGCCCTACTATTTGATCCTGCCCCTAGGTACTTTGAATAGTACTAAAATCCTTGCTCTTTTTTTTGGCATGAAAGCAGTAGCTTCATATTTATACCACACTGCAGGGAAAATGCAAAGTTAAATGCTGCATACACCAACCCACCATAACCCCATAGCTCTAGATAAAAAGGGGATATCAGGTAAATATTTTTTATGTCTCCATGAAAACATATGTTGTGGGTACTTATAAGAAGTGCTTCAGTGAAGCACTTCCAATGAGTACCCACAATGTATTTTTTTGTGGAGAAATGAGAAAAATATCAATATTTTTTACATACATGCCATATCTCACATTGTGAGATAAAATCTCAGAATTTGGCCCATCTGGAAGCCTGTTCCCATAAGATTTTTCAAATCTCACAGAATACTTAGACCAGTCTTACAAAACAACTAATGAAAAAATAAATAGAAAATAACACTTCTTTTTGTCTCTACCATAAGCTTTGTTCATTTAAATAAAGGCTTTTGACTATTTTGGCATTTAAATAAAGGCTTTAGACTATTTTGGTAGAGCTTTAAAGTTCTTTTTGTTACAGTCTCACAGAATTCTATCAAATCTCTCTAAAAAATTGACCAAACCTCACATATTTCAGTTCATCGCTTATGGCATGTATGCTTTTATTGAAAAAAAAGCACCTTATCTAAAGCTATGAATTCTCCCACTCTGTTCTGATGATGGTGGTAGTAGATTGGGATGGAGAGCAATGGCTGCAAATGATTGATGTACCGTATTCGACCCAATTACCGCACATGCTCCTATAAGCGCACAGTCAAACAATTTAGTAATCTAAAAGATTACAACCAGTGTACTTTTATCTACTTCTTTATGAAAAAGACATATGTTGTGGGTACTCATTTGAATTGCCTCGACAAGTTGAGGCAATTCAAACGAGTATCCACAACATATGATTCTATAAAGAAAACAGAAAATAACATTGCATAAGCATCATTAAATACGCTCCTCATGAAGTCCTATGTTGCTCTTTCTTTCAAGTGTGCCCTTATTAGGTGGATATTTTACCACAAGTTTCCCCAGTGCTTTCGAAAAATTTAAGCGCACAGTGCGGTAATTAGGTCGAATACGGTATTTGTGTTATTGTGTCAGTTTATATATGAGCTGGAGCACAGATTTCCTGCAAGATGACATATCATGAAAACATACCTGTATAATTTTGACCCCCTTAAACCCCACTTATATAAACTGGGGTTTACAAGGGTATATATTATTTTTCATACTCCTCATGAAAACATACCTATATAATTGACCCCCTTTAACCCCACTTTTATATAGAAAAACTGGGGTTTACAGGGGTATACATTATTTTTCTTATATCTGCTCAAAACATAGATTGTGGGTACTCGTTAGAACTGCCTCGCGGTTCTAACGAGTACCCACAATCTATGTTTTGAGCAGAAATATGAAAAATATAAGAGTTTTTTTATCTGAAAATTTTCAGTTTTTGGAGGTGAAATTTTCTATATATTTGAATAGGCGTGTTTTCGTAATGTTTGCTCAAAAACATAGATTGTGGGTACTCATTAGAACCACCTCAGTGAGGCATTTCTAACTAGTACCCACAATCTATGTTTTGAGAAGAAATATGAAAAATATTAGAATAGTGAAATTTTCAGTATACTTGAATAGGCGTATTTAGTGATGTGTGCTCCCAGCAGCAGACTTAGATCAGCCTGCACTTCCATGCAGTCTGATCAGTATTCACAGGGCACTCTGTGGGTAACCAGGGATCCAAAACGACTTCAGATGGATTGCAGAGACTGATGAGCCTGCATAAATGTGCAGGCTGATCTGTGTCTGAATTGGGTGCACATACAGTCTTGTAGGAAATGTTATGCCCTGGCTTATATATCAATCCACCTAAATTAACTCTTTCCCCATTAGTGGTGACTTCTGTCATCTGCTGATATCCTTTGCAAACAGTTTGGACAAAATGTCAGGGCTGATCTGGATCCAAACTGTTTGACACTGATAATATTCCTGAAAGATTTTTTGAAAAAGATAATTTTTAAAAAAAATCCACAGAGGACAAAAGAGCATGCAAAACTACCCAGCATGCAAAGAGTTGAAACTGATCTTCTTAACCTCTGGGCCCATTTGTTCAAAGCATCGTTAGCTTAACGAGCTCGTTAAGGGTCATTTCGTTAACTGTTTTAGCGGATTCAATACACAATATTCTGATATTTTTTGCTGAAAAAATGTGAGTAGCTTTTGCACTGCAAAAGCTACTCACATTTTTTCAGCAAAAAATTTCATCATATTTGCATATCACTTGATGTAAATTTTAACGAATTGTTAACTAATGACATCATTAGCTTTGAACAACTGGGCCCTGGCATATTTAGCCAGCATAGAGCCAGTTTTGCCAGAGTGTGAATGCGTCTCAGTATTTTTAAGGTTCAAATGAATATTATTGAATTCTTGAATCTAGCTATCGCAAAATGACTATTTAAATGTGCAGCTGATCTGAGCTTTATTTGTCCACACTGTGAAAACATCTTCTCTTATGATTTGGCTCATAAATCTGATATGTTAAAATAAATCCATGCAAAATGTGCAGCCATTGGAATCACATCAAAATGGAAATTTTATAATCTAACTGAATAGTTCAAAGAAGAGATCAAAATGACAGTCTGGTTACACTGTAACATACCTAACTTATAGATATGGTAAATGTCATAAAATTTCATACACCAAAATTGCTGACAAAATGGCATATGCATGCAATTGTAACAGTGCAGACCCAGGTCAGACTGTCTCATCAGGGTCTACACAGTTTGCCATTCCACTAAGAATATTAAGAAACAGCTGCATAGAAAGCAAAATTTAGGCCAAAAAAGTATGATATAAATTTTTCAAAACTTTAGGACAGTTACCGTAACATTTGTTTACATTTGTACCTCCATGAATGGGTACCTCTCAGCAACAGCCATCTTCCTATAACAGCCAGTATTTCAATTCTCAAAGGGACTCTTTTACTTTATACATTCAAACCTGCCTTAAGCAAGCACCTAAAGGATAGACTAAAACAACTTGCTTAAGCACAGATGGTAGTTGCGTAAGGCATTACAAAAAAGTAACGCAAAAGTTACTTGCTCATGTAGGTCAGGATGTACAGTGTAGAACTTCAGACCAGTTTCTAACATCAGGTCAAGTATGAACTCCTTCTATCTATATAGCCTCTTAACCCTAGTCCTGCTGAACCTGGATATGCCCTACCTTTGCAAACAGTGTAGATCCAGATCAGTTGGTTTCTGAAGAAGCCAACTGATCTGGATCTGCACTGTTTGACATTCAGTATGTGAATTTGTATCAACAACTTAGATCAAGTAATCTGATTGGCTGAAAATTAGAGATGGGAGGGGCATCTTAATTTATTCAGCATAATAGGGTTAAAAACTCTAACCAAAAACTTTATCCAATGGCAACAACAAAGCCATGGATGACTGCTTTTGCTCTATCTGTACTTTTGTACAGGTGAGCTAAGAACAGTTTGACAATTTGCTTCACATTGTGAAATACGAGAGCGAGTCAATCAAAAACCAGCCTAACTTATTTCTGGGTGAGATCGATCTCTTCTTTTTCGATGTAATTGCCCTCTAGAATGATGCACTTGGACCAACAGTGTTCCAGTGCATCAGCCCAAAACTGAAGAAGCCAGAGTCCTTCTCTCTGACCCACTCCTCAACTGCCGCCACAACTTCTTCGTTGGACTGGAAACAACGTCCACGGATATCCTTTTTCAAGTTTGGGAATAGGAAATAGTCACTAGGAGCTAAGTCCGGAGAATGGGTGGTATTAGCTTGTACCCATTCTGCTCAACAGCATCCATTGCAATTTTGCAAGTGTGGACTCTCGCATTGTCCTGTTGGAGCAGAATCCCTTTGGAGAGTTTACCTCAGCATTTTTCACGGATCACAGTTCTCAGTTGGTCAAGCAAATTTGCATAATATGCAGCCGTTATTGTACTTTTCTTTGTTAGAAAGTCCATCATAATAACGCCTTGTGCATCCCAAAATACAGTTGCCATCACCTTGCCAGCAGAGGGTTGCGTTTTGAACTTTGGCCTCGGAGACCCAGGCCCTACACTCTGGCGACTTTGAGCTTTTTTCTCTGGCTCATAATAATGGACCCAGGTCTCATCTACAGTCACCAGACGTGAAAGGAAATCATCTTCCTTTGACCTAAACAACAACAATGCACTGTATACTGATGCTCTGGTTGCCATTTGCTCGTCCCTAAGGGATTTTGGGACCCAACGGGCTGTTAGCTTGTACATACCCAAGCGATCATGTAAAGTTGTTGAAATGCTACCCTGTGAAATGTGTAATGCATTCGCTATTTCTTCCACCTTAATTCGCCTATCAGAGTACACCAGATCCCGTACTTTGTTACACATTTCTTCATCAGTGGCATCTGATGGGCGTCCAGACCTGGTTTCTTCTTCTAAAGACGTTCTGCTGCGTTTGAATTCCTCAACCCAGAATTTAACTTGTGCATATGATGGTGCAGAAGACCTATAATCATTGGTCAACTCGCAATGTATTTCCTGACCTGCTTTCCCTTTCAAATACAAGTACCGAATTACAGCACGGTACTCATCTTTTGACGAAAAGCTTACTTTTGCATCGCTAGCCATGTTTGACATTCAATATCTTATGAGTGAATGACATGATAAGGGTGCAATTTTGCCCTCAGGCCTAAAACATGTATTGAAACAAGGCATGAAAATCTTGGGTGTCTCGGTCAATTGGAAATGGGATAGGCTGGTTACTTATTGACTTGCCCTCGTAGGTTAGGTTATGGTGTAATGTTATTAACTCTTGTTCTGCTGAACCCGGATAGGTCCTGCTTTTGAAAACAGTGTAGATCCAGATCAGTTGGCTGATCTGGATCTGCACTGTTTGTCATTATGAGAATTTATATCAACAATCTAGATCAGGTAATCTGATTGGCTGAAAATCAGAAGTGGGTGTGGAATCTTAATTTGTTCAGCTTGACAAGGGTTAATATCTGTATGGTAAATTTGATAGGGGTTATTGAATCACTCACAGGTTATGGTGTAGAGTATGACTTTATTGATCCCCGGCAACTGAAGCCATCATTGGAAACCCTGAAGATTCAAAATCTGTTTCTGGCGGGACAGATTAACGGAACAACAGGATACGAGGAGGCAGCTGCTCAGGTTTGCAAATTTTACTGCATAACCCTCAAAGTATCAATCGCAACATTTCGAAGAAAAAAAAAAATAATAGGAAGATGACTCATATGAAATTTCAAGCTTTATTGTCTCTGAAAAATAAAACTAAAACAATTGGACTGTAATCTGTTGCACTTTTGCTTGGAAGTTTAAGTGTTAAACAGTAATTGGCTGATGTAGTAGCAAAAATTCTCCTCATGTCTCATGAATAGAAGAGGCCTGAATTTGCCTTTATTCTGTGTTTGGCAATATTTACTTTAACCCTAAAATGATAAGCAAAAGTGATAGCAGATGACAATGTTTTGTTATTTTTCAGAGAAAATAAGACTTGACTTATTATGCCTAGCAGAGGACTCCCATGAAATGCCAAAATAAGTGCAGATACCTAGGAAATGCCCCAATCACAAGCCATATTTTCTCTGAAAAAAAAATAAATAAAATGAAAATGTTGTCTGTTGCAGTTGTGATTGGTGCCATCACAAAAACATACCTATATTATTTTGAACCCCTTAAACCCCACCTTTATATTGTAAAACTGGGGTTTACAGGAGTATATATTATTTTTCTTATTTCAGCTCAAAGACATAGATTGTGGGTACTCATTAGAACTGCCTTGGTGAGGTTTTGAGCAGAAATATGAAAAATATCAGAATTTTATCTGAAAACTTTCAGTTTTTGGTGGTGAAATTTTCAATATATTTGAATAGGCGTATTGCTGTGGACTAATCTTATTTATTGATTGTCATCAGAATGGACTGATCTAGAACATCTGTTTGATTTTTGAAACATCTGTTTTCTTGGAAATCAATAAACTGATAAGATTTTTACATAAATGGATTGTTCAACATTGTGACATGCCTCAGTAGGATTAACTATGAAAAGTCATTTCAGTAGGTATTTTCTAATACCTATCAAGGGAAAACAGACTTATGTTTTAGTTTCCAACAGAACTGGCATTTTCTTAACTCCCAATTTTAAAGATGAAAAAAATCCTTATGGATCGATTTTGAGGTTGAAATCAGCCTGGGTAGCATGTCTGAATTCAGATCCAGAGGTCACCAGCTCGGCCACATAAATTTTATGAAGACTGATCATGAAATAATTTCTATGGTTACTCTACCCCTTTCACTGATTTGGGACGTACAACTGTCAGTTACTGGCAAAAGTATGTGCACAAAGTACTGTTTACTGCTTAGAGGACTAAGCCTGCCCAGGAAAAGTGTGAGTAAGTTTACTAACCAAACCCTAAATCAAATAAAAAACAAGCCTGGCCGGGCCAGTAGAAATTTGACCAGGGAAAATGAACCAGCACGGAACCCTTCCATATTGCATGACCAAAGAGTCCATGAAGATTAATTTTTAAGGTTGATACCGGAGCTAATTTTAACCCTTGTCCTGCTGAATAAATTAAGATGTCACACCCTCTTCTAATTTTCAGCCAATCAGGTTACTCCAAGTTCTTGATACATATTCACATACTTAACGACAAACAGTGCTGATCCAGATCAGTTGGCTTCATCAGAAGCCAACTTATCTGGATCTACACTGTTTGCAAAAACAAGGTATATCTGGGTTCAGCAGGACAAGGGTTAATATAACCTTACTTTTTGTTGTCTGAAAATACTATTTCCAAATGAAATAAAGTTGCCTCTAATTTGCTTTAAATGCTTCTGAGGACTGCAATAAAGCATTATAGGAGAAAATATTGACTTAGTACGTAGTTTTCTAAATAGGCTACATAGCCAAGTTAGGTCAAGGGATAGCCTATTCTAATTAATTTTAAGGACAATATAATTATCAAAACAACAGTCTGGGAAAATCAGTTAGAAATGAAGTGAAGCTCCTGTGTTTTTCATTATGCCCCCGCCATTTTCAATGGGGGCGCATATAGTATCACCGCTGTCCGTACATTATGCCCCCACCATTTTCAATGGGGGGGCATATAGTATCACCGCTGTCCGTACGTACTTCCGTCCATCCGTCCCGTACGTAACACTTCTGGTTTCCGTGCGATATCTTTTGAAAGGATTGGTGTATTGGATTGAAATTTTATACACAGGTATATAATCATAAAATACAGGTCAAGTTCAATTTAGGGTAAAGTCCGCCAATTATTTTGGGAGTTATGGCCCTTTTCAACTTTGAAAAATTTTCAACTTTGAAAAATGGTTTCCATGCGATACCTTTTGAAAGGGTTGGTGCATTGGACTGAAATTTTGTACACAGGTATATAATCATAAAATATAGGTCAAGTTCGATTTAGGGTAAAATCCACGAATTATTTTTGGAGTTACGGCCCTTTATCAATGTTGAAAAATAGTTGAAAATGATTTCCGTTTGATATCTTTTGAAAAGATTAGGGTATTGGATTCAAATTTATACACAGGTATATAATCATAAACTGTAGGTCAAGTACGATTTAGGGTAAAATCCACCAATTATTTTTGGAGTTACGGCCCTTTATCAATGTTGATAAATAGTTGAAAAATGGTTTCTGTTTGATATCTTTTGAAAAGATTAGTGTATTGGATTCAAATTTTATACACAGGTATATAATCATAAAATGTAGGTCAATTACAATTCAGGGTAAAATCCACCAATTATTTTTGGAGTTATGGCCCTTTTTCAACTTTGAAAAATGGTGTCCGTTCGATAACATTTTAAAAGATTAGTGGATTCATATTTTATACAGAAGCATATAATTATAAAATATAGGTCAAGTTTGATTTAGGGTAAAATCCATCAATTAATATTTGAGTTATGTCCCTTTATCAATGTTGAAAAAATAGTTGAAAAATGGTTTCCGTTCAATATCTTTTCATCCGGACCCCCAGGTTTACCTTTTGGTTAACCTTTTAATGCCCCGCCACCAAAAAAGTGGCGGGGTATTATGTTATACTCTCTGAAATTTTGAGTGTCTGTCCGTCCGTCCGTCCGTCAGCGCCCCCACCATTCTTCTGCCCGCAACTCCTCCTACAGTTTTAGGCCAATCCTTTTCAAACTTTACAGGTGCTTTTAGGATGGTCTGAAGATATGCATATTGTTTTTTCAGAATCCTGAAATTATTTTTTATCACATTTTTTGCATTTTTAACTTAGACTTTTTTCGAGCCCTAATACTACAGAAATGTATAGGGAGTATGTACCTTGTACGCGCAACTCCTCCTACATTTTCAGGCCGATCCTTTTGAAACTTTACACACGCTTTTAGGATGGTCTGAAGATATGCATATTGTTTTTTTCAGAATCTTGAAATTATTTTTTATCACTTTTTATTGCATATGTAACTTAGACCTTTTGGTGTGTTTTTTTTTGGTTTTTTTTGAGTTATGAAATAACTGTTTATTGCTTCTCTTCATGTTTAACTTAGATTGTTTTCAGCCCTTATACTACAGAAGTGCATAGGGAATATGTCCCTATGGCGGGGCATGGTGCATGGCTTGCAGTTTTATTTCAAAGTTGTGTTACCGTTATTCTTCAGTATTCATATTTAGTAGGGATAGAGAGGATGACCAGTAGGTGTGTCACGTGTAAGAGAGACAACTCTAGCTGACTCCGTTTTGGAGTTACCTCCCGTAGTTTTTAAATCTTGTGCGGCCCATAACTCTTAAACCCTTTAAGGTATTTTCATGATATTTCACCATTAGGTAGAGGACACTGAGTAGGTGTGTCGCGTACAAGAAAGCAACTTTAACGGACTGTGTTCGTGAGTTATCTCCCATAGTTATAAAATGTTGTGCAGGCCATGACAATCACTCTTTGAGATATTTTCATGATACTTGATCAAGTTATAGAGGACATTGAATAGGTGTGTCACATACAAGAACAACAACTCTAGCTGACTCCCTTTTGGGAGTTATCTCCCACAGTTGTTAAATCTTGTGCGGCCCATAACTCTAAAACCTTATTTTATTTTCATGATCCTTCACCAATAGGTAGAGGACATTGAGCAGGGGTGTCGCATACAAGAATGACAACTCTAACTGACTGCGTTCCGGAGTTATCTCCCATAGTTATGAAATCTTGTGCAGGCCATAACTCAATTACCCTTTGAGATATTATCATGATACTTGATCAAGTTGTAGAGGACATTGAGTAGGTGTGTCACATAAGTTATCTCCCATATTAAATTTGCTGATGGTCATAACTTCTCTACCAGTGGAGATTTTTTGTTGATAGTTAATAGGGATGCTTAGAACATTAAGAAGGAGAGTTGCATTTAAAAATTGTAACTATGGGTTACTCATTACTCCATTTATTTTCAATTATCTCCCCTGGTTGTAAAATCTTGTGCAGGCCATAACTCTTTAACCAGTGGAGACATTTTGATGATAGTATGTAGAGATGCTAAGAACATAAACTAGGTGTGTCACAATATGTAAGGACAACTCTGACCTACGGAATGTTGGAGTTATCTCCCTTACTGACACTTCGGATGCAGATTTATCAGCAATGCATGCAGCAGACTTTATTTTTCTCATTATTTTTGGATTCTTTGTTGAAAATCACTTAACTAGCAAACACAAAATTGAGTTTCTCAGACTAATGGCTGAAGAGTTACAGGCCTTGCAGGCAAAGGGCCTTATATTTCTCATTATTTTTGGATTCTTTGTTGAAAATCACTTACAAGCGAACACAAAATCCAGTTTCTATGACTTACAGTTTGAGAGTTATAATCTTTGCAGGCAACAGGCCTTATTTTTCTCATTATTTTTGGATTCTTTGTTGAAAATCACATACTAGCAAACAAAAAATCCAGTTTCCATGACTTACGGTTTGAGAGTTATAATCATTGCAGGCAACGGGCCTTATATTTCTCATTATTTTCAGTTTCTTTGTTGAAAAACACAAACTCCAGTTTCCACAACTTATGATTTTAGAGTTCTGTGTCTGATTCACAGTTGTGGAGTTATCACCCACAAGTGTATCCCTTGATAAAATTACATCTCTGATGCCCTAGATTGAAAAAAGACGGCCATTTGCGGTGCGATCAGGGGATTTGCCATCTCTTTTGATGGCTATTTTTTTCAAGTTAACTCCCCCGAATGAATTTCTAAGCCAAATTCTTGTGCACTTCATAACTTCTAAATGGTTTGAAATATTTTGATAATATTTGGTAGAGGCATAGATAAGGGCAAGTAGGCATGCCCTGTATAAGAGAGACAACGCTGACTTTCTTTGTTAGGTACCTGAAGCCGAAAGCTTGTGCAGCCAAAATTGAATTTTGGACGGATTTTTCATATATCTGTCCTTTAAAATAGCGATGTCATGGTCCGTGGGCATTGGGTCTTCCGAGGTTTACCTTTTCATTGACCTTTTGAAAAACCTGCCCATAATGCGTTAGGCATTTTTCTTGTTTTAAAAAAATTTGATTTAGGGTAAAATCTGCCAATATTATGAGAGTTATGGCCCTTTTTCAACTTCATTTTTTGCAAAATACCTGCGTGTGGGTGAGGATGGCCCTGGGCTGGGGCATCTGTGTCATACTGACACATTTCTAGTTACATCTAAAGTAGCTCTGGTATCAGTTCTTAAAGCACTAATTTCTAGCAGATTACATGTGAAAATTGTTTTTGCTATTTTTCAGAGAAAATAAGATGATATTTCATGGGAATCATCTCTTTAGCAGCTGATTTACATGAATTGTTAAGCCTTATTTTCTCTGAAGAATGAAAAAAGATATTTCAAAGTGTCATCTGCTGTAGTTGTATTTAGTACCTTAACCCATTTAAGCCTAGCGTCCCATAAATGGGACATTGGCAAACAGTGTAGATCCAGATCGGAGGCCACAAAATGCAGCGTCTGATCAGGGTCTACACTGTTTGCATTAAGTTCAGAAGTTTCTTCAAAACATGATAATAATAAAAACTAATCAGACATTCCCTATATAGGAAATGAACTTGTCCAAAGAGTTAAGGTAGAAGAGTCCACTTGGCATAAATGGGTTATGGGTAAAGGGGCTAAATCAAGCATACAAATTAAATCATAATGAGAAGGAAACCTTTTGCCCTACATTTTCAGACATCTTAACTTCTTACATACTTGTCCATAAGTTGGTAAAACTCCATTTTTATACCCCATGCAAACTTTGTTTGTGGATGGGAAGGAGGTGGGGGTAACATTTTCAGGTTCATCTGTAAGTCCATCCATCCATTACGTTTGAGGAATCTTTTTGTATTTTGCATAAATGTTGATATTGATGAGATGTTGTTGTTAGAGAAAAATAAGGGCCCAGCAGTTAATTCTTAAAGAGTTGTTTTCCTTTGTAGTCTTGAAACTGTCCATTACAGTTTGGTTTCATCATCATCATCATAATCGGATTTTTGATTAATGTGCAGGTACTGTGGCAACATCCACATCAGTGGGCCCCATTCCAGATAGCTGGCTTGCTGCATGCATGGCAGATCTCACATCAGATCTCCAGGTATGTCTATCATGAGGGTTGATAGCCAAGAGCTTCCACTCTCTGCAATCCCTCTCTGTCAGCTGCTTCGATGTCATCTTGGGCCTCCCAGTCCCATGCTTTCCCTCAGCCTGTATGTGAAATGCTGTCTTGACTGCACCATTGGAGCATTCCACATGTCCATACCAGCGGAGCCTTCTCTCCTTTAGAATGAGGTCCAGATCCTCAATGCCAAGCAGTGCAAGTAGCTCATTGGACCTGGTGGTGACCATGTCTTGTGGCCTGACATTGCAGATCTGCATGTCTGATCATTGCCCTGTCATTCTGCTGCAGACGCTGGAGGTTTGGCTTTATCAATGGCCATGTCTCATTGGGATGGAGCATTGCACTCTGCCAACAAGAGCTGTACACATGGCCACATGTCTTGAAAGAGAGGTGGAGTGAAGAGAGAACTGGTAGCAGCTCCTTGAACTTCTTCCAGGCAGTTTTCACATGTATTGTGGTTGAAAGTTCAAAGCCACCTGCTGCTGAGAGCATGTCTCCTAGGTAGCAAAAGGAAGCTACCACCTCCAGCTTGTCAGGTCTGACCTGGACTTCCTTCTGTGGTCTGCCGTCCAAGGGGCGTGCAGTTCCCTGGCACCTGTACATCTGTAGTCAGGGTCTTTTGTCAAGCGCTTGAGCCCACTGCATTTCTTGTGCACCCAGTGCTTGCAGCCATTGCAGAAGATGCTATTGCTGCTCAATCCAGTGTGACAGACGGCGCATGGAAACTCGCCTGAACTCTGCAGGAGGCCCAGGCCCATACCGCAGATCATGATCTTCATCTTTCCTGCATTTACTCTCAGTCCTTTCTTTTCCATTGCTTCTTTCCAAGTCAAGAGCCTCCTGACACATTCCTCGAGTGATTCGGGAATAACAAGGTCATCGGCATAGAGGTCCTTCCAGGGGACCCCAGAACGGAACTCACGTGATAAGGCTTCATTGACAATGATGAAGAGCAGCGGGCTGAGTACTGAGCCTTGGTAAACAGTGACCTTCACTTTAAACATGGCTCCGCGCATTTGCATACATCCCCTGCACCATTCGCACAATCGACTCCTCCATTCCAAGTTTTCTCAGCGCCCACCAGATGACCTTCCGAGGTACTCGATCAAACACCTTCTCCAGGTCTACGAAAGCCATGTAGAGTCTCTTGTTGGCAGCTAGATACTTCTCTTGCAGCTGCCTGACAACAAAAATTGCATCTGTTGTGCCTCTGCCTGGGATGAATCCAAACTGGGAATTGTCGATTGACACCAACTGTCTGATGAGGTCGTTCACAATCCTCTCCAGGACTTTCATGACCTGCTTTGTCAGCTTGAGACCGCGGTAGGTGCCCCTTTCCAATGCGCCATCTCCACCGCTATGCCTGATGGGCCCGGTGCTTTGCCCGCCTTCATCTGTTAACCATATCAGTGGTGATTGGGATGGGCGGGCCTTCCACTGGTGATTGATAAGACAGGTGGTCTGGGTCCCAGTCAAACTCAACGTTGAGAAGTCTTTGGTAGTGCTCTAACCAGGCCTTCTGCTTTGAGTCTTCACTCATTGACATCTCTCCTGCATCATTCTTCACTTGTTTGTCACCAACAACATCTCTCTTCTAAACTGGTAGCAAGGTGATAGACTTCTGAACACTTGGGGTCAGTATTCTCGTAGACCTTCTTGTCGGCTTCTTGACCAGCATGACTTTTAATATAGTGTTTTAAAGGTATTTGTTGTCGGAGTTTCTGTTAAATAATGATAGTTTAATAAGCATTAATACCGTTGCTTCATATATGCCTCCTTGATTTTATATAAATTGTTATGGGATGCTTTATTTTTGCCAGTGTTTTGAGAAAATCACTGATCTACTTTTGGCCTACCTTTGATTTCACAAAGTGCAACGGTATTTGTTTCACTTGCATAATAAGACTGGATTTTCATTCTGAATCTGTCATCAAACATTTAAGCCCATGATTCAACAAATGTGCTAACTATCATGTAAGAGTTTCATCAATTAATTTAATAAAAACTGATAAAGGGATCAGAACAATGTCTGTATCATTTAGATACCATTTGCATCACTGTAATGCTAGACCCCTGCACTGATAGCATGATTTATAAATGTTTTGGGCAGCCTTATATTTAGCTGCTGACCATTTGATGGTCAGGTGTGTGGGTCACATCCTACACATAGCGCTTTTTCATTTTTGTTTACTTCAGCCATAACAGATAGTACACACACATGGTTCATGTTTGGCACTCTACAGTTTCGATGCACTCATACACACAAATGCAAACACACACACAATGATCTGTTCATGAAACTAATCAGGATCTACACTGTTTCAAAAAGTATTTCCTTTTTTAAGCTTAGAATTGTTACCGGTGACACTCCCAATGCCATTCATTCACAAGGATTCACCAAGTGGTCCTCTATTCAGAAGAATAAATTGTCACAACCAGTTTTTGAATTCACTCTTTGCATAGACTTCTCAGCCTATTGGCCTTCTTCATCAAGAACAAGAACTGTTCTCAACTACATCTTAAAATGAGGCTGCTGTTTTCTCTAGAACATGACATCCTTATTGTAGATGAAAATCTTTTTGATACTTACAAACACTTTTTGAAGGTAATATAAAACAAGGGCTATAATGTTTGCTTAAAATCTGCATTACTTTTGCTTACTTCAGTGTGTCACCCGACACCACACAAACATATTGCTCTTTTCTTTGACAAATAATAAAATATTATTAGTGACAAACCATACAGTCCTTGCAATCCACTACTGTGTGGCATACCATCCAGTGATAATGCGACATCCCATACAGTCTTATAAAATTGGGAGATTTTCTGTTCAGCCCTCCCACATCTACCTAAAGGAGGCCTATGATGTGAGGTTATCCATCTACCCTAAGAAGCACTTAAAATGTGGCTGCTGAACGTTTATTGGCCAAATCAGCTATTTTTGAGGGGCTCAAGAGAGGTATTTTAACCTCTGTCTCCAATGATTTTGTGTATAAAAAATACATTTAGGGCAAAGAAAACATCTACCTTCCAAGTACCTGCCAATTATGACAAAAATCTAAAAAAAACACACTTACTAAGTGGTTTGAATCCAAATCGTCAAAAACCAATAAAGTAAGGTAGATCTGTCTGAAACACATCCTGTATATCACAACAAACAACAAAGATTTATCCACTATGCAGATCAGTGACATAAGGTCACAGCACTGTACACTCATACACTGTGATGGTGATATCAACTTATCTCAAAGTATTTGTTGACACAATCCGATACTATGCAGTCTCATTACAGACATATTGAACATGTGCATAAAGGAGTTTGAAGTATAAAATATTATTTTCATATGACCTGAAACAAATATACATTACTTTTCAGTACCCAGAAAGCAGTCATTATATTGTGGGGTAAAGACTCTGATCAGACACTATGTTCTGGAACATTTGAACTTGATCTACAATCTTTGTCCAAATACTTAGGGTAAATATGATTGTACAGGTCCAGATGAAGCTCTGTATTGTTTGTCGTTCTGTGTGTGATTTGTTAAAACACCCATTTTCAAATTTATGGAAATGTTCAAATTCAAAGATACGAAGAGTCTGTTTTATATATTTAAGGTAAAAGGGTTAAATTTTGTTTGTGGACAGTAACTACATGTATAATGTCTTACCAGTTGCATTGTTCCAGCACACACACAAAGTTATTCTTTTGTTACTATAATTTTCAGGGAGTGATAGCAGGAATAAATGCTGCCCTGAAGACTGATGAAACACCACCATTTATAGTTGACAGAACTGAAGGTTATATAGGAGTCCTCATTGATGACCTTACCACCCATGGAACTAACGAGCCATACCGAATGTTTACCAGCAGAGCAGAATTCAGAATTACTCTAAGGGCAGATAATGCTGATTTAAGACTGACAAGAAAAGGTTAGAATTGCTGTTTCTTTCAAATTTTTATTTCAACATATTTGGTTCCACAGACAAGAGAATCTGATAATAAGAGGCTTTTGCAAACAGAGTAGTTTCAGCTGAGAATATATTTTTTTTTCATTTTTGTCACACCTGCTTTAGCATGGGTGACTTAGGTGTGCAGTTTTGCATCTGTCCATCCATCCGTTGGTTCATCCATATACTTGTGTCCATCCTAGTGTTCACCCTAGCGACCACCCTGAATGAAGTCTACAAACCATCAAAATTTGCAGTTAATTTCACTTCACTGATCACCGAGTTAAATAAGGATGACAACCTTCTCTCTTCTGCTGCTTGATTTTACATTTTAGTATGCAGGTGTGACATATTCTTCAATCATTTTTTACTTTTATTTTACTCCATTGTAGCTGGTGTTGTGCCCTGTGGCGGCCGTAAAAAGTCTCCCCTACATCATCATAGTGTAGGTTATGTTTTATTTCCTTTGGGATCATTGAGCCTATCCTGGTTATTTTGAGAATTGAATACCCCTTAAGCCGTACGCAGCCTCGCAAACTACAGTGTTACATATGAAGAGACTCAATCAAACTGAGTCTTCAAAGGCCAACCTTTTTGACTTTTATTCAACAAAGTTTTTTCTATTTTTTAATGCTTAAATTGAACCCCCTCTTTAAAGTTGACCCCCCCACCCACCCAAACAATAGCAAAATTCCTGGATCAACCTCTGAATAGCATACAAACTGTCAGTAGTAAAGATGTCTAAACATTTGGAATAATAATGGATGGTCAAAAGAAGTGCCATTCAATGATGAACAAATAAGAAAACCTTTAAGGGGGCTTGTTGCCATTTTTTTACAAGGGAGACAACTTTTGTGACTTCCTGTTTGCTTTCCCTTCAGAAAAGGTGTCTACTCCAAGAGAAGACCCCTTTTCGGAAGGGAACCAAAAACAACTTTGAAAGAGTTGCCTCCCTTGATAGTGTATCCATTCCCTTTAATGTTGTCCTTTTATATCAACCCTTAAAGTGCCAAACACAGCTGCAGCAGACAAATCTTTTAAAGATATTTCTTTATTTTTCATAGAAAATAAGTCTCAACATTTCATGCTTATTGTCTGCAAGCAGACAATTTACATGAAATGTCAAGACTGCTTTATGATGAAAAATAAAGAAAAAATATAATTTCATCTTCCATAAATTTTGCTTTGGCCTTTAAAGATTTAAAATTTACCAATTTACCAGCCTATAGACATGGCTCAGTTGTGGCTGTAACGAGTCGACAGCTGTCTTTACTAAACAGATTGCTGTATTGATATATTTCACAGCAATCTACATCAGGGTGATCAAGGTCATTGTAAACTCTGCTGAATCATGTGAAAAGGTGCCTTCATAGTATTATTGAATAGGAAAGGTCCAGATTAGCATGTGCAGCCTGGTCAAGGTCTTTCTTGTATACAGTCGATCTTCAATGGCTCGAACATCTTTGGGACGCTGGAAAATTGTTCAAGACATGGGTAGTTCTAGCCACTGAGGGATAATCATTGCGCGAGGTTAGGAAGCAAGTGACAATAATTCAGGGAAGTCTTTTCGATTTTCTATACAATAATGGTATGTTGAGTGTACTATTAGAATTGCCTCATTCATGATAAAATATAAAATTTTTCTAAATATTTGTTCTCTTCAGCTATCAGAAGAATTTCATAGGGACTCAAAAACGAGTTCGAATTAGCCATGGTAAACGAGTCATAGGTGTTCAAGCTATCAAGGTTCGACTGTATGTATGTCCTAAGGGGATGGGGACATATTGCTTTTGGTGTGATTCCCATTGGCATTCGTATCGGCGTTTTCGTGACACAACTGTCTTGTCTGCACAATATCTTGTGAACCGGTGGTTGCATTCTTACCAAATTTTCATGGATATATAATTGGGACATAACAAAGAACTGATTAGATTTTGGTGACCTTGACCTAAAACTCAAGGTCTTAGCAATAGAAAAACTGAAAATTCGGTGTGTGTGTGTGTGTGTGTGTGTGTGTGTGTGTGTGTGTGTGTGTGTGTGTGTTGTGTGTGTGTGTGTGTGTGTGTGTGCGTGTGTGTGTTTGTGTGTGTGTGTGTATCGTGAGGTGTGTGTGTGTGTGAGGGGTTGGTGGGGGGGGGGGGACATCTGTTTTCTCTGAAAACACTTTTCTTCTTTTTAACAGTATTCAGGGTTTCTCAAAGCAGAGTGATGGCTCTCAGCAGACTGTACATAAGCTCTCCTTGTATTCCCCAGTTTGTTTACTTTCATGCATGGAAACAATAAGTTTTAAAATAGGAAATCTTTGGGTTTGCTAATTTTATGCCATTCACCATTTTTGTTGGTTGCCATGGCTACAAATATACATGTTCTGTAGAATTATAATGAGAAAATGGTTAAATGATGTTTTCTCCATTGCCTGAGAAATTATTTGAGCTAAAATTGTTCTTCTGGTTGAGCTTCTACCCTGTTTATTAGCTCAACTGAGCCAGGGGTTCAGGAGGAGCTACATGTATAGTGATCACTTTCCATCTCTGTCTATCCTGTTATCCTTTCCTTGTCTGTCCCTTTACATTTCCAAACTTCTTCTCTGATGCATCTTTGAAAGCTTTGTCAAATGTCATGTGGTTTGTTTGGGTTTGGGGAATGAAAGTTTGCAAAAATGGTCATGGTCAGTGAGCAGTTTTACTGTTTGCATAGTCAGAAAAACCCATTTCACAATACATTCGTTATACATTTTGGTGCAAAAAACCCCCCAAAACTACCATATTCACCCTAATTACAGCGCATACCACTATAAGCGCAGTCAAGCAATTCTGTAGTCTTCAGATTACAGCCATGTACTTTTTGCCTACTTCTTTATAAAGGCATATGTTGTAGGTACCCATTTGAATTGCATCGACTTGTCGAAGTCGATGCAATGCAGATGAGTACCCACAACATTGTTACGAGCCAGGCGTAACGAGAAAGAAATGAAAGTGAAACCAGCAACAAGCTTTAAATTATTAACAATATTTATTCACAAAAAAAATGAGACAAGATTCAAAACAAAATAATGTAAGTAAACAATACCTTTCAAGTTTATGTCACAAAGTCCCTCAAAAATAATCCATGAGAATTTATAAAACAAATCCTTTGAATATCAGTTTCTGATCCCACAATTTAAAGTTCCTGAATTCAGAATTTAAGTCCAGAATGAATAAAATAGTAAAGTAATCCAGTATAGAATAATTTCCAGTGAAAGTATACAAAGATGCCCAGATGAAAATCTTTTCTCCTTATATAATATCAAAGAAGGTTCTAGAAAAAGAATTTACTACAAGCATCTCTTATTTTCCAGTTCCAATCAAGAAACTTCTAAATCTTCCATGACATTCCAAAAACAACTCAGTCCAGAATCAAGGACGTAAACATCATGTTATTGTAAACATGTTGTTCTAGAAAGTTATTTTTGGAAACATGGTAAACATGATGCTTAAGATAAATGAACACCCTATATATAACAACATATCCTTTTACAAAGAAATCAGAAAAAAAAACACACACACACAAAAACATCACATAAGCATCATTTGATGAGTCCTTTGCTGATCTTTTTTTTTTTTAAAGTGTACCCTTAGTATGGGTAGGACAATATTTTACAAGTTTTCTGAGTACAAGTATTTTTGAAAAACCTAAGCGCACAGTGCAGTAATTAGGTCGAATATGGTATGTTGTAGTTAGTCATTAGAATTGCTCACATTTTTCTCTCAGTATCACTTATTTGGATGTTTTGACTGTTTCTTCATATTATTTTTTCCAGGCTATAAAGTAGGCTGTGTGAGTGAAGAAAGGCACGAGAAAGTTTGTCAGATGGCAAGAGATTTGGAAGAAAACCTCCAGCGGCTGAAGTCCATGTTGCTGCCTGCCTTTCAGTGGTACAATGTGATTGGATTTTCATACTCCAAACTGAAACAGAACATGAAAAGGTATGTTACCCATTAGGTCTGGCTAATCAGAGCTGGAAAGATTATCGATTATCAGTCCTGCCATTTTGGTCGATAATTGATTAGTCCCTGAAGATTTGGTCATATTTTTACCTTTCTGGCTTACTGTCTGAGCATGACTCTTACCAAAGGTTATACTTTATCGTATGTAATCGGACAGACAGGCCTGAGCAAACAGTGTAGAACCAGATGAGATGCTGCAGAATGCGACATCTCATCAGGGTCTACACTGTTTGCCAGGCCTCCAGCTATTTTTAGACACAACATTGATTAGTAAATTGTTCTTGTTCAAATTTAAGGACAACATATGGTCCAAATACTTGGGGTGTTAAAGGGTAATGTAACAGACCCCATAAATCAAATAATCAAGTATCAGCAAATCAGTGACGATAGTCATGTTTTTGGAATTGATCGATCAATTAATTGATTATCCGATAAATCGTGCCAGCCTTTTCGCCCATACTACCATAATTATCTACCATATTTACTCTGACCCTTAAAGTGCTAATCATAACTGCAGCAGGCAACATTTTGACTGTTTTTGGTATTTTTCAGAGAAAATAAGGCTTGATATTTCATGTGAATTGTCTGCCTCTGAACATGCAAAAGAAAGACAGGAGGAAAAAAGTCATCTGGTGCATTTGTGATTAATGCTTTAAGAGTTAAGCATGTCTTTTTTGAGACATTTTCATGCACTTCACAGCAACTCTCTGTTCACTGCAGGGAGACTAAGTTATATATATATTTACTTAAAATATTTGGACAGACAGGTCTGAGAAAATAGTGTAGATCCAGATTAGATACCCCAGATCATGGGTCTAAACTGTTTGCCACTTATCAAACAGTTTTTAGACATATTAACCCTTATCCTGCTGTTCACGACAACCCCTATCTTTGCAAACAGTGGAGATCCAGATCAGATGGCTTCTGAAGAAGCCATCTGATCAGGATCTACACTGTTTGTCATTAAGTTTGTGATTTTGAATGAAAACATTTTATGATGTAGTCAGATTGGTTGACAGTCAGAAATGGGTGTAGCTTATTAAATTATTCAGCAGGATAAGGATTAAGAGGTGATCCAATGCTTATTTGAACTTTAGGATAAGTACAGGAAGGAGTTAATATGTCTGAGTACTTAGGGTAAATAAGGTACAGTAACAATAATTATAACAACTCAACCTTTCTTCAGGAATAATCTGTACTTGTACAAGGTGGGCTGGAAAATATCCCGACTTTTCATGCTCCTGTCTTTCCATGTGCAGCTACCTACACATATTATTCATGAGCAAAAACTACATTTTATCACCAATACGTATGTCAGTTTATTTTCAATGAGAAAGTTTTTAGCATTTAACCCTTAAAACGCCAAGAAAACCTGCGTCTGAAAATGTCGTCTGTTTATGTCGTCTGCTGAATATTCTTGCAAACTTTTCAAACCTATTTTTGCATACAGGCAAACAGTGTGGACCCAGATCAGAGCAGAAGACAAAGCAGATGACAATAGTTGTGATTGGCGCTTTAAGGGCTTGGTCCACACTGTTTGCAAAAATGACTTTAAAATCACAAGCAAATTACAAGGCAGATGACAATTGTTGTGATTGGCAGTTTAAGGGTTAAACAAGGTAGGTGTAAGGGCAACCATGGATTCTAAGCTGGAGGAACAGAGATCTGTAATAAAATCCCTGCTTTTTGAAGGTGAAAAACCTTGCCACAGTTTTCAAAAGTTGCAGAAAGGTTTTTCTAAAGCCTGCATATCCCATTCAACTTTTTATAGCTATGTTTCACAGTTAGGGAGGGCAGGACATGCGTGAGGGACATGCCTAGGCCAAGGAAGCTCACTGAGGTAGTTACCACTACAATGGTGGCAAATGTTGAGTTTTTTGTCAACAAAAGATCGCAGAGTAACATTGCAGGAGGTAGCTAATTAGTTTAGCATCAGTTAAGCATCAGCACATCAGATTTTACACAAAAAACTAGGTATGAGTATGGTAAGTGCTAGCTGGGTTTGTGATATTTTCACGAAACTTCACACAAATATAAAGCACTATAAGACAACTTGCAGAAGACATGAACCATAACTCTGATTGCCTACTTTTGGAGTTATTGCCCTTTGAATATTAAACATAGTCATTTCCACCATGTACTCATGTCCCCTCTGTAAGTTGAAAACTGTTTGAGATATTTTCATGACAGAGTTATGGCACTTGCTTGATGTAAGTGCAGTGGTGGGCAGTGCTTTTATTATTACCTATGGATGTGTCTAAAAGTTTGTCTCAGAAGAAGGGTGGCTTAATGTTTTTTATTCTAACCCTTAAAGTGCCAAGAAAACCTGCATCTGAAAATGTCGTCTGTTTATGTTGTCTCCTGAATATTCTTGCAAACTTTTCAAACCTATTTTTGCATACAGGCAAACAGTGTGGACCCAGATCAGAGCAGAAGACAAAGCAGATGACAATAGTTGTGATTGGCGCTTTAAGGGCTAAAAACATTCAGTGGAAGCTAAATATTTTGCTGTAAAAAACACTGCAAGCTTTGACATTACTTTCACTGGAAAAATTAACTTGTGTGTAGTGACCTGACCTTACATTGAATTAACAATTTTAGGTTGATAATTAACTGATTTAGCTATATGAGTGAGAACTGTGACTTTGATGTTCACAAAAATATATAGCAAAGACAAGAATTAATATTTATATATTTTATAAGTTTGTTTGATCATAGGTATAGATGAAAAGAGTATGCAGATAAATAGTTTTTTCTTAGTTGTCCACTGAAGAATTATCATTGGAGTGACTGATGAGGTTATGGGATTGAAGTTCTCCACAAAAGCATGTTTTGAGTATTCCGGCCAAATAAAAAAATATATGTTTTTGGGTTATCCTACCCTACCTAATTTTCTTGGTGAAACCTAGAAATGTTTTTATATTTTCTCAAAAAGAAAAAGAAGAAGGTATTACTGGGATAAAATATTTATGCTAAATATTTGGACAAGTAGGTATGAGTAAACAGTGTAGACCCAGCTCAGATTGCTCCTATAGGAGCAGTTTGATCAGGGTCTACACTGTTTGCCATTCTATCAGTACTTTTAGATACATCAAAGGACAGTCAAATAGACTTGACAAAATTTAATGTGAATTATTGTGCTAAGTCCAAATATATCTTGTAATTATTTTACAATTCTACATAAAAAAGAATACAAAAAGAGTTCCTACCTACCCTACCTATTTTTTTTCTAACATGTTACCCTAAACACACATATTTTTTTATTTGGCCTCATGACAAAATGTCTTGGTGAGGTGCTTCAAATGATTTCCATAAACATGTATTTTTGTGGAGAAATAAGAAATAATTTGGTTGAAAATCTGTCTTATCCAGAGGTATGCTAGAGTTACAGTGTTTACTCTGAATATTGCGACACCAAACTCCTTACCAAACTTCTTCCAAAATTTGAACAAGTCCCTTTCATTACCTGTTAACCCTTGTCATGCTGAATAAATTAAGACGCCATGCCCATTTCTAATCTTCTCTTGCTGAACACGACATGCCCTGTTTTAGCAAACAGTGTAGATCCAGATCAGTTGACTTCTGAAGAAGCCAATTGATCTGGATCTACACTGTTTGTCATCAAATATGTGAATTTCTATCAAAAACCCGAATCAAGTAATCTGATTGGCTGGAAATTAGAAGTGGGCGTGGCATCTTAATTTATTCAGAATGACAAGGGCTAATTGTTAGGCAATCAGATTGCATGATTCAGATTGTTGATATAGCTACACATACTGAATAACAAACAGTGTAGTTCTAGATCAGTTGGCTTCTCCAGAAGCCAACTGATCTGGATCTACACTGTTTGCAAAGGCAGGGCATATCTGGGTTCAGCAGGACCAGGGTTAAAGTGTCTCAATCTGCTGGATGAGTGGCAAACTTTACATATCCCTGATCAGACACCCCATTCTGCAGCATCTGATCTGACTCTACACTGTTTGCTTAGGCCTATCTGTCCCAATACTGGAGGTAAATTTGATAGAGTCTTTACCGGTATTTTTTCAGATGACTAGAAGAGATCCTGATCAGCTTTTAAAAACTGCTGTTCTAAGTCTTCACTGTTTACATATACAGTGGACACTGTACAATATACAATAGTCACTCTGAACAACAGCCACCTCCCTATAAAAGCCACTTTTGTAAATTCCCAAAGTGGTGTTTGTTATACTTTACCATACCATCTGAACCTGGACATGCCCTACTTTGCAGTGAGGAAGCCAACTGATGTGGATCTGCACTGTTTGTCATCAAATATGTGAATTTGATTTAACAACCTCGATCAAGCAACCTGATTGGCTGAAACTTAGAAGTGAATGTGGCTTCTTAATTTATTCAGCATGACAAGTGTTAAAATATAATTATCCTATCTACAACTTGCTACTTGATTAAAACAGCCAGTTTCATGTTTTCCCAAAGGTGGTTGTCATAGAAGGGTTGAACTACTAAGGCCTCTTTTTGTGTTACATGGCTTCTTGTTTTGATTTCAGTGCCCATGATATTCTCCTCATACCAGGAATGACTACAGAAAAACTGGCTGAGGTATTTCCGAAAGAGTTTGGCCATTTAGCAGGGAATTCTACATTGGGTACTCGACTACAAATTGAAGGTATGTTATTATATCTGAGTAAAAAGGGTAATAAAATAAGTTTGAACAGTGCACATAGATGTGGATAAGGCACTTTTTTTCTCAGCCAAAAAAGTATTGATATTTTCCTAATTCCTCCATGAAACCAAATGTTGTGACAACACAACATAGACATTTCTGGAGAAAAAAGAAAAACATTTTATCTAGGTACCCCATGTGCCTGTGTTGTTCGCAGACAAAAAATTTAACATACATCTAAAAAGAGCAGGCTGACTGACAGTAACATATAGGTTCTAAAATACTCCTTGCTTACATATGATTTACTAACAAAAAAGTTCTGTTTTGTTTTTGTTTTGTAAAACCTTTTCATCTTTTACATCTTTAAACTGGTGTGTTAGTTTTAATGCTTTTGTTGTTAGAATTAGAGATTTAAGGAAAAATTAAATATATACAGTCGACCTTCAATGGCTCGAAACATCTTTGGGATCATGGAAATTTTTTCAAGATATGGGTAATTCGAGCTTCTGAGGTTAATCATAGCGCCAGGTCAGGAAGCAGATAGCCATAATTTAGGGAAATATTTTCAATTTTCTACACAATAGTTGTATGTTGAGTGTACTCATTAGAATTTCCTTCATGAGGTGATTCTAATGAGTACACACAACATACAATATCATGAAAAAATAGGAAAAAATCCTTAAATACATGTATTTGTTTTCTTATCAGAAGAATTTTGTAGGGACTCAAAAACAAGTTTAAATTAGCCATAGTAAACTAGCCACTGGTGTTCAAGGTATTGAGTTCGACTGTACATAGTATTACATTTATATGTCAGAGTCATGGCTGCATGGTGGGGTGGTGCAAAGGTGTCATGTATCTTACGTTACCAGGGCGTCCAACTGATATTGGCTAACAGTTGGGCATGGCCTGCTATACCTGTAGCAGGTAAGGGTAGAGAGGGAATGTTTTTATTTCTTCTGTTTCTTCACTTTCGTTCCTGTTCTTCTTTCTTCCCTGTCCCTCACTTTCAGCTACTCTACTATCTCCTCTACTTCTCTTCTCCCTTTTTCTGGGTGACGACACAAAATGACCCACAAGGGTCGACATATGGTTGACATGTCGTTAAACCCCAACACAATCAATCAATCATGGCTGCCTCGCCTGACCAGACTGTGAATGTGCACAGATTTACCTTACCATGCCAATTTGTCATATTCCTTTAAGTGAATGGATTTTGCCAAGGGAGACAATGTTTGCAGACAGGCAGTTCTTTCCCTTGTAGAAACCTTTCAAAAAAAAGGGGGCTGCTTTTAAAGCATAGCTCTACAGGGTTTGCACAGGCTTGAAAAGTACTTGAAAATGAAGGGCAGCCTTGAAAAGTCCTTGAAAATAAAATTTGTCTTGAAAAGCCCTTGAAAACTGTCCATAGACCTTGAAAAGTACTTGAATTTCACATTTTCTTGTATTCTAGACAATTTTAAATCTCTGTGAGAATCAAAAATAAAGTTCTAGAAAAAAAATCGGCAAGTTTAGAGCAACTATAGCTGTGCAGGAGTGCCATAATTAAAGAGGTCGAATGTACTCGGCACGAAAACAGAAGTTCAAATACACATAGGTTCGAATGTTTCGTACTTGATGTTTGGATTGTCTCCCTTGCAGACTGGTATTTGGCAATTGTGAGTCGGCCTCGGTGGCTCAGTTGGATGCGCCGTCCGACTGGAGACCAGGAGGTCGCGGGTTCAACCCCCGCCGAGGTCGGCAACATTCTTTCGTTGAGATTGATCATGAAATATTTTCTACGGTCATTCTCTCCCTTCCGCTGATTCAAGAAGGGCAGTTGTCAGTTTCTGGCGAAAGAATGTGCACAATACTGGTTAACCGCTTAGAGGACTAAGCCTGCCCAGTAAAAGTGTGGTTAGGTAAACTGACCGCGCTCGACATGACCCCATTGGGTTGACTGGGCCGTAAAACCTCAACACAAACAAACAAACAATTTGGCAATTGTGACAACTTTTATCGCTGAAGAAAGTCAATTCCAATAACCAGACTAACCAAACAAAAATGGCGTCTGCTGTTCTTTAGTGTTTTTTTTTTTCTTGGAATCTGAATTTATTTCTGCACAATGGGAAAGTGTGTTTATAGCAGAGTGACCAAAATGATATCTTAGGTAAAGGAAACAAACAGTAAACACAAGACGCACTGTTAGCCTGTAATAAGGACATCGATAAAAATGGGTGAAAGTGCATTGCGGTCACAGGTGCAATGAGAGGGGCAAAAGAAACAAGAAGAAGCGATGTCGCGGACATTTGTAAATTTCTCACAGGTTGAAACAGAAACTGCAACCACACCACAACTTAATACTTTTGGTTTTAAGAGAATTCATTGTGACATTATTTGGCAGAAATTATCAGTGTTTTAACCCAAAATTTATCACTGGATTTGGAACCAAAGGATAACAGTGCAGAATTTACGAATTTGTGTAAGTATCATAGTCCTTGAAAACTATGAGGTTGGTCCTTGAAAAGTCCTTGAAAAGTCCTTGAATTTGACTTAGCCTTGCCTGTATGAACCCTGCTCTAGTTAAGGCGCTTTTTTCAGTCGTAAAATTGTAGATATTTTTCTTATTTATCCATGAAAACATATTGTCATACTCATTAGAAGCACCTCACCAAGGCACTTTTAATGAATACCCACAACATATTCTAATGAGTACTCACAACATATGTTTTCATGGAGAAATAAGAAAAATATTAACCTGAACCCACTTTATCTAGGCCTATGTTAAAGGAAAAGAATTTGCTCCAAAAAGGAATAAAATCTTTTTTAAGAGAACTCACCTATGAAAATGGAGCAAACGTTTCTGTCAGATTTATTTCCCCTTGGAAATGTAGTCAGTTTTATCATGGCTTGATTCATATTTTCCATATTTAATTTCATTCTTTTTTACCTTACATGTACACGAAGCTAAAACTTTTCTCATTTTTAGCTAAGTATGCTTCAGAAGTAGAAGATCTTATGGACGAAATAAATGAAGTGAGAAAAGATGAACATCTAGTTATTCCAGACTGTATAGACTACATGAGGTGAGTATTGGTATCCTTATCCTTATACCCCACCATACTAGGGTTTCAGGAACTGTACAAGAATGTCAGTTTTATGTCCATCCAATTCCATGGCATTTTCCTAATTACTTTGGATATTCTTGAAAGATTGCTTTGAAACTTGGAATGCTTACCTACTATCTCAAGAGGAATTTGTTGGACAAGACATATGATTCTGTCTTGCCTCTTTTGCATGATTTTAGGATATGCTCAAACATATCCAGATATATTTTGATTGATAGTTTTATTGCACTTGAAACATGTTTTTGAAACTTGAAATACTTACCCATCATCTTATAAGAATTAGCAGTTATAGACCATGTTACACACCTTCACTCCTTACTCTAAAACTTACTCTGCAGTTTCCAGACACAGTCAGCAGGTAATTAATGTACTTGTTTAAATTTAAGGATTAAGTATGGTAATGAGTTAACATGTCCACATATTTAAGCAAAATACAGTAGTGTGCAGATCTAGACATGGGGTGGTATGTGCAGCAGAGGAGTTGTTGAGGAGGAGTATTTGATGATAATTCTAGGATAATTTCCTCCAGTTCTCCATACAAACATATGTTGTGGGTATCCATTAGAAGCACTCTGTGATAAAAACCTGTGTTGTGGTACTCATTAGAAGCACCTCTTTGAGGCGCTTCTAATGAGTACCCACAACGTATGTTTTTATGTAGAAATAAGAAAAAATATCCCAGAATTTTCACCAAATACTCCTCCTTAACAAGTCCTCTGTGCAGTCTATCCATTTTACATAAGGTACAGTTCTTTTCAGAATATTTATACATAGCTCCAGATAGAAGGAGTATCCAGACCAGGGCCCAGTTGTTCAAAGCTTTGTTAGCTTAACAAGCTTGTTAGTGGTCAAAATGCTAACTGTTCTAGTAAGTACAGTATCTAATTCACAGGTATTTTTGCTGAAAAAATGTGAGTAGCTTTTGCAAATGCAAAAGCTACTCACATTTTTTTCAGCAAAAATATTAGTGTATATGCCATATTTAATCATCAAAGTTTTAATGATACGTTAACTAAGGACATCATTAGTTTCGAACAACTGAGCCCAGATGTTTTCTTCTTTCTCCATGAAAACATGTTGTGGGTACTCATTAGAAGCATCACTGTAGTCTAATGGATTTGTTGAAATAATAAGACTTCTTATTTTACTTACTTTAACTGTGAAATCTATTAACCCATTTTAGACTGAATAAACTCCCCCACTTAAAAACTCTATTAGAATCATTCCCTTTCATAAAGAGGGAGATGGGCATTTATTAGAGGCTACAATGTTTGATAACAGTTGGAAAAACTTCAAAATATTCAATTTTTCCTCCGATTGATATCGGAAACAGAAGTATATACTAGCGTTGCAACAGATGTGTTTTAACTTAAAAGTATAGACTAGTGGTATAAAAGACACAGCAGCCTCTCCAGAGTAGTAGTACCTGGCGGAGGACTAGTAATCCCATGTTCATATCCTTTATTTGGACCAAGAGAGAAAAAGGGACTTGTTTGTTCAATTATTAAACAGTAGATTCGGAAACTAACTCCATGAGGTAGTAGCAATATTTTTTTCTAAATTGACTTGTGGGCATTTATTAGAGGCTGGTATTTCTGAGAAAAATGATAAAGTAATCACCAGTTTTCAGACCCAGAATGGGGAATGGGCATTTATTAGAGCATGGGTGTTTATTAGAATTTTTACGGTATATTGGAAAAAAGTGAAACTTCAGTCAAGGTTTGTTAGGCTATGTTATTTCTAGAGAAAAATGCATCACGAAAACATGCGTATATAATTTTGACCCCCCTAAACCCCACTTTTGTATAGAAAAATTGGGGTTTACAGGGGGATACATTATTTTTCTTATTTTTGTTCGAAAACATAGATCGTGGGTACTCATTAGAACCGCCTTGCCGAGGCAGTTCTAACGAGTACCCACAATCTATATTTTGAGCAGAAATATGAAAAATATCAGAGTTTTTTATCAGAAAATTTTCTGTTTTTGGAGGGGAAATTTTCTATATATTTGAATAGGCGTGTTTTCGTAATGGGGTAAACTTCTTGCAAACATTGGAGACCCTGATCAGCTGCTGTATTTTATGGCATCTGATCTAGGTCTGCACTGTTTGCAAATTATGCTTTTTCAGGTCTCCAGACTAAAATGGGTTAATATACAGGATAAGACTGGTTTGGTTGTGTCCTTGGTTTGGTTGTGTCCTTGATTAGAAGTATTCTCTGATTACTTTCTTTGCAGTTTAAAAATGTCAACTGATGCTAAAGTGAAGTTGGCTGAGGCAAGGCCCCACACTGTAAGTTGAATTCTGGCTTATGACATGTGAATATAATGTAACAACATTTAAGAATTCCCAGTATTTTTCCCAGGACATATGGATTAACTCTTTCAGTCCTGCAGATCTAAACAGATACCTTTGCAAACAGTATAGATCCAGATGAGATGGCTTATCTCATCTGGATCTACACTGTTTGCCATTCTGTTCTTGTTTTTTTTTTTTTTTTTTTTTCACTGATACCCTGTTTGCATTGGTGGACATGCCCAAATTCAAAGATGGAAGAATCTAATTCAGAAACTTGGGGACAAAAGGTTAATTAACATTTTACTTGCATATCTACTTCCAGTGCAACCTTTGTTGACACTTTGCATGCTGGGTAAAATTTCAGCAGACGACATTTTAAAATATTTTTCTTATTTTTCCTAGAAAATTGGATTTGACACTTCATGCTAATTGTCTCCTTAGCCTGAGGAGATGATATTCAACAGACAATATTTTGAAATATTTTTCTTATGTTTCCTAGAAAATAGGATTTGACACTTCATACGAATTGTCTCCTAGGAGACAATTTGCATGAAATGTCAGATCCTATTTTCTAGGAAAAATAGAAAAGTATCATCAGTTTGTCGTCTGCTGAATCTACCCATAGCATCGTAAGTGTTAAGCAACCAGCCTTGGGAAGGGTTAAACCTGTCTATTTGAAGGAGATGGCTGCTTTAAGAGGTAGAAGTAGGAAACTCTGTTGGATACTGAAAAGATGGCTGTTAAAGAGAGGTGACTGTTTAATAGAGATGATTGTTAGTAGAGGTTTTACTGTATTCTGGTCATGCTAAGCAAAAAGGAGTCTTTGGGTATATGCTGTCTTACTGTCTCATCCAGATAAAATCATGACTGAAAGATTGTTGACATTAAATTTGCAGGGATAATTTGTGGCATGCTTCAGATTAGTAGATTTTGTTTACCTTGACCTCATTTTCAAGGATGGGGGCATTGTTTTTTGTTTGTTTTTTTTTTTCCTAAAAACAAAACCTGTCTAGTTTGGAAGAGTACAGTAAATTGAAATTATTACTGTACATCTCTGTTTTTCAGATTGCTGCGGCCAGTCGTATTCCTGGGATGACCCCTGCTGCCATTGTGATTCTTCTAAATTATGTTAAATCAAACTTTCCCAGAACTACACAAACAGAATCAAGCTGATACTGAGAGTTATTGCCAGTTATAGCCATTGTCTTTCATTATTTGTTTTTATAATTATTACAGTATTTTTAGTAATGTTTTACCCAATTTACCGTGGGAGGCTGGAGTAAGCAGTGACGACCCAGATCAGAATGCAGTGTCTGATCTAGGCTTACACAGTTTACCACTCTGTACTTCATTTTAGTGCAGCTTATACTTTCTGGTACTTGAGTTCATTGAACTCATTCGGAATTATTTGAAAATAGAATATCACTCAACTATGTGCTGGGAGGCATGAGCAGTATTGCAGGGTATGTTGCTATTCATGAAAAGACTGATGTTTTTTTTTGTTGTTGTTTTTTTTTTTGGCGGGGTGTTGGGTGGAGCTTCTGACAGATTCCTCTTTGCAGAATTTATCAAAAAAATTTATTGTATTTATGCCTTAAATAATCAGAAACCTCAATTCTTAACCATACCTGTCCTAAAATTGGAATAAGTCCACTTTACTACCTGTCAGCAGGTAGTAAAGTGGACTTGTTCCAGTTTTAGGACAGGTATGGTAAGAAATTGAGGTGTCTGATTACTTAGCGTAAATACAGTAAGTCTTTTTGTCAGTCCAGTAGTGTTTTTTAAGTCCCAACAGTAGTTATGTCACATTAGCTAGCAACTTTGTTAAGTTTTGATCAACTTGGCCTTGGACACACAAAAATGGAAATGTGCTATAAAAAAAACAAAAACAAAAAAAAAAAAAAAAACACCATAGAAATTGTTTATTTTGTGTTGTTAGCTCTTCCAATACTTTTTGTATAAACCACAATGAAAAATCATAAATGCCTGTACTTGGTCAAACGACTGGAATCTTAAGATGTGACTGGAGATGGCAAGTCACAAGTTGACTGATCATGGATTCAAAACTTACATGATATAAAAGCATATGCTGAACTGTTTATACTGGGATATGATGTAATTGTCCAATTCATTCTCACTGATTTTTACCAAAAAAATTGGTAAAAAGTTTTTCAAATAATAACCAATTATCAGTGCAGTCAGAAACTCGGGACCAATAGGATGGTCTTTTACAGAACAAGTATTCTACATAATTATGTTCACCAGTCTTTATTTTTTTTTTGATACCCTATACACTGTAAAGTCAATCAGCCCAAACTACTGGTACTATATTTACCTATATTATTTGAACACCTCAACTCCATACCCTGTTTGTCATAAAATCTGAACAAACCCATTTTACTACCTCTAGATGGGTTGAAAATTTGCTGAGAGTGGCAAACAATGTAGATTCTGTAGCCTCTGATACAGATCCACACTGTTTGCTCAGGCCTGTCTCTGAATACTAAGTTAAATATGGTGTGATTTTTTTTTTTTACAATTTTACACAGCTAGGACAAAACGAGCCACAGTGTGTGAATGTGTCCCTTACAACATTTATGCCTATGGAAGTCTCAGCCTAAGCATTTGCACAGTCTTGTTACGGTAAATGTCCTAAAATTTCATACACCAAAGTTTCAGACAAAATGTCATATGCAAACAGTGCAGACCCAGATCAGACTTACGAAGGAGCAGTCTGATCAGGGTCTTCACTGTTGCCATTCCACATAGCACTTTAAGAGACAAATGTATAAAAAGTAAAATTTAAGCCAAAAAAGTATGGAATAAAGTGTTCAAAATTTTAGGACATTTACGGTGCCCTATATTGGGCAATCTGTGGGTACCCAGGGGTCCAAGGATTCTTCAGATGAATAGCCATGGCTAATCAGTCTGCACAGGTTCCCAGGCTGATCAGTATTTGCTGGGCATGTCATAATGTACATTTTCTCTTTGACTCTGCCTTCATTCTTTTGAGGGACACCATGGTCATGCTGAAAGACAAAAGTTATAATGTTGAAACATGAAAAAGGGCTAAACAAAAATTTACAGTATTTATTTCAATTCTAATAATTACAAGCCATCTTTAGTTCTGACAAGAAACAATAAAGGCAAAGCCCACCACGGGAAACCTGTCCAGGGTTTTCCCTCAAGGTTTTAAAATGAGGGTCCAGGGACTCCCTTATGTGTAGTTAAGGGGTCCTTTAACAAGATTTAGGGGTTTGTTGTTTTAAAGAGGTTAACCCCTTAAAGAGCTAATCGCAACCACAGCAGACGACACTTTGAAATACTTTTTATACCCCGCCATACAATAGTGGCGGGGTATTATGGTTTCACGTTGGATGTCGTGTGTCTGTCCATCCGTCAGTCCTACGTCCGTACATCCATCCGTCTGTTTTTTTGTTTCCGGATGATAACTTGAGTAAACTTCAATGGATTTTCACCAAACTTCGTATGTGCACTGATATTATAGATATCTGGTTTGGGATTGCTAATGAGCAAATTTCGTCAAATTTTTACAGAGTTATCTGCCCGAGACATGCCCATATTTTCGTTTCCAGACGATAACTTGAGTAAATAACAAGGGATTTTAACCAAACTTGCTATATGCATTGACATTAAGGAGATCTGGTTTGAGATTGCTAATATGCAGATTTTTTCAAATTTTTACGGAGTTATCTGCCCAAGACATGCCCATATTTTCGTTTCCGGACAATAACGAGTAAATAACAAGGGATTTTAACCAAACTTGCTATATGCATTAACATTAAGGAGATCTGGTTTGGAATCGCTAATGAGCAAATTTCATCAAATTTTTACAGAGTTATCTGCCCAAGACACGCCCATATTTTCGTTTCCGGACAATAACGAGTAAATAACAAGGGATTTTAACCAAACTTGCTATATGCATTGACATTAAGGAGATCTGGTTTGGAATTGCTAATGGGCAAATTTCGTCAAATTTTTACATAGTTATCTGCCTGAGACAACCCCATATTTTCGTTTCAGGATGATAACTTGAGTAAATAACAAGGCCTTTGATATTATCAAGATCTGGTTTAGGATTATCTGTCCATTGATATTATCAAGTCCTGGTTTCTCAGAGAGATTGGCTTGACATTTCAAGTGAATTGTCTGCCAAGCACATGAAATGTAATCTTATTGTCTCCAAAAAAGATAAAATCAATTTTAGAATGTCGGCTGCTACAATTTGCTTAGTGATTTTAGGTTAACTTTTGCCCAAATAGTCATGATTCTTGCCCTTTAGACTGCAAATAGATTAAAATACAAAACCATAGGTAAATAAAATTAATTTTAGATTGATTATATAGGCATCACTCGGGACCCTTGCCCCTAACTTTTAAGGGTCATGAACAAAGTTTTGGAGGTAAAAACTGCCAAAATGCAAGTCGGGTGGGGTGGGGTGGGGAGAGGGGTGTGAACCCTGCTGTCTCAAGTAAAAATGTCAGTAAGCAATGATTACACCAACAAAAGCAATAATTCATTTAATGTAAGTCACCGTATAACTATTTAATTTTGACGAAAAAGCAGTATCACAAGGAAACCGAATTGTAACATTTTTAAGGGGTCACAACTTTATTAGACACTCATAAATGCCATTAATGATGAGTATGTTTATTGGTTATTAAGACACATATGATTTGGTTTGAATTTGATGGAAGACATCCAAGTTGTTAATAGAAAACCAGAGGCAAACCTGTGTTTAAGGCCACCTGTATAAAGCAATCATTTATATATAAAGGCCAGTTTTCAGGTCCTCTAACAGAAAAATAAATGCATATTTACCTGAATTAAGCAAGCACCTGTCTTAAGCAACCACTTTTGGCTTTCCCTTAGATGCTTGCTTGAAACAGGTTTGACTGCATTTTCAGAATTTATCAGGGGCTATAACTCCTTAAATAAGCCAGTTAACACATCCACATTGTCCATATGAGATTGTGCCAATACCAGTGTACATACATGTACCGGTATATAAAATCTCAGTTATTACCATAAGGAAATGAAATATCAGCTGACGTACATACTGTACCAGTAGACAGATTTCTTTATGGACAGATAAATGGATGTCCAGTGTGAAAACATAATGCCCCACCATCATGTGGTGGGCTATACAAGAGGCCCACGGGCCACGGGTCGCTCACCTGAGTGACATAGCCACTGCAGATACACAGATGTTATGCAACATTTTTCCAATCCTGTCATCGCAACTAATGAAAAGATCATCATTTAAGCAGTTCTTTATTTTGAAGAAGATATATGGCATGCCAGTCAATTGAGCATGATCATTTGAACAAACTCTAAATGGCAGCCAGCTTGGATTTACGATCGGCACAATTTTAGCTATTTTTGATCTACGAGTCACCCCAATGCTTCCTACCAAGTTTCAAGTCAACTGGCCTTTCAGTTCAGGAGAAGAGGCGAAAAATAGATTTTCAAGATGGCTGCCATGGCGGCCATCTTGGATATCCGGTTAGCACAATTTTAGCTTTTTTTTGATCTACAAGTCACCCAAATGTCTCCTACGAAGTTTGGAGTCAATTGGCCTTTTGGTGCAGGAGCAGAAGCCAAATATAGATTTTCAAGATGGCGACCATGGTGGCCATCTGGGATTTCTGATCAGAACGATTTTAGCTATATTTGATCTACCAAGTCACCCTGATGCTTCCTACTAAGTTTCGAGTTAAGTGACTTTTGGGTTTAGGAGAAGAAGCGAAAAATAGATTTTCAAGATAGCTGCCATGGCGGCCATCTTGGATTTACGATCGGCATGATTTTAGCTATTTTTGATCTACAAGTCACCCAAATGCTTCCTACCAAGTTTCGAGTCAACTGGCCTTTTGGTTCAGGAGAAGAAGCGAAAAATAGATTTTCAAGATGGCTGCCATGGCGCCCATCCTGGTTTTACGATCGGCATGATTTTAGCTATTTTTGATCTACAAGTCACCCCGATGCTTCCTACCAAGTTTGGAGTCAACTGGCCTTTCGGTTCAGGATAAGAAGCGAAAAATAGATTTTCAAGATGGCTGCCATGGCGGCCATCTTGGATTTCCAATAGGCAGGATTTTAGCTATTTTTGATCTATAAGTCACCCCAATGCCTCCTACCAAGTTTGGAGTCAATAGGCTTTTGGGTTTAGGAGAAGAAGCGAAAAATAGATTTTCAAGATGGCGGCCATGGCGGCCATCTTGGATTTCTGATTGGCACGATTTTAGCTATTTTTGATCTACAAGTCATCCTGATGCTTCCTAGCAAGTTTGGAGTCAATTGGCCTTTCTGTTCAGGAGAAGAAGCAAAAAATAGATTTTCAAGATGGCTGCCATGGCGGCCATCTTGGATTTCAGATCGGCACGATTTTAGCTACTTTTGATCTACAAGTCACCCTGATGCTTCCTAGCAAGTTTGAAGTCAATTGGCCTTTCGGTTCAGGAGAAGAAGCGAAAAATAGATTTTCAAGATGGCGGCCATCTTGGATTTCCGATCGGCACGATTTTAGCTATTTTTGATCTACAAGTCACCCTGATGCTTCCTAGCAAGTTTGGAGTCAAATGGCTTTTCGGTTCAGGAGAAGAAGCGAAAAATATATTTTCAAGATGGCCGCCATGGCGGCCATCTTGGATTTCCGATCAGCACGATTTTAGCTATTTTTGATCTATAAGTCACCCTGATGGTTCCTAGCAAGTTTGGAGTCAATTGGCCTTTCGGTTCAGGAGAAGAAGCGAAAAATAGATTTTCAAGATGGCGGCCATGGCGGCCATCTTAGATTTCCGATCGGAACGATTTTAGCTATTTTTGATCTACAAGTCACCCTGATGCTTCCTACCAAGTATCAAGTCAATTGGCCCAGGGGTACAGGAGGAGTAGGCTTTTAAAGCAATTGTTGACGCCGCACGACGGACGACGCACGACGGACGACGGACGACGGTTATTGACTGACCACAATAGCTCACCATGAGCACTTCGTGCTCAGGTGAGCTAAAAAGTGAGCTGCAGTTAGACAGTGAAGGAGAAGAAATAATTACGATTCAAAAATCAGTTATCTGTACCTTATTTTTTTATTAAAAATAAATTCCCACAATGCAAAAAGCACAATAAGCTATTCAATAGAAATTCAAACTTTAACATATTCAGTCATATAATTTCAAAACTGTTAGGACATGAGATACCGTATTTGACCTAATTACTGCACATACCCCTATAAGCACACAGTCAAGTAATTCTGTAGTCTGTGTACTTTTTGTCTACTTCTTTATAAAGACATATGTTGTGGGTACCCATTTGAATTGCATTGACTTGTCGATGCAATTGAGTATCCACAACATATGCTTTTAGAAAGAAAATCAGAAAAAAAAAAAAAAAAAAAAAAAACACCGCGTAAGCACCATTAAATAAGTCATTTGCTGATCTTGTTTCACTTATAGTAGGTGGATACATATTTTAATACAATTTTCCCAGTAATTTTGAAAAACCCAAGCGCAAGGTGCGGTAATTATGTCGAATACGGTACATGAAAAAACTACTTAAGAGAACTGGATACACTTTGAAGATTTCACGCTTTTTTTACTTTGGTAACTTCCTGTTTGCTTTCCTGTACACCAAGCCCTCCTAAAGAGTTCTACTCTAACAAGAAATAATTTGCTTTTAGAATAGACCTCTTTTGGAAGACAACAATTTTGATTCTTATGTCCGCTGAAATTGTATCCATTCTCCTTAAAAAAAAAAAAAAAAAATGGAAAAAACAAACAAAAAAACCCCAAAAAAACACCTATACTACATATGGGCTATGTCAAATCCATCCTTGGACATATTCCTGATATAAATTTTCTGACAAGATTATACAGATTATTACAAGTGGGAGACCATCTGCAGTTTGGTCAGACAGTATTACAACTTGGATTTTATAAGAATTGCAGATTTTAAAAGCAAATTGCACAAGTCCTGATTTAAGCATCTGATACCCTACTCATCCTAGAAGAAGTCTATCTGTCTACCTGGACCCAGTTGTTCAAGGCATAGTTAGCTTAACAAGCTCATGTTAACTGTTGCAGCTAAGGTATCTTCAAATACATGATAGGTAGATTTTCAAATAGATATTTTTGCTGCAAAAATGTGAGTAGCTTTTCAAATGCAAAAGTTACTCACATTTTTTCAGCAAAAATATCACTGTATCTGCCATATTTCAAGATAGAAATTTTAATGTCATGTTCACTAACAACTTTAGTTTTGAACAACTGGGTCCTGTTGTGTCTTAGATATGCTACTATAATTATCCTTGCCATATTTCAAGATAGAAATTATAACGTCAGGTTAGCTAACAAGTCGGTTAAGTTTTGAACAACTCGGCCCTGGTGTGTCTAGATGTGCTACCATAATTACCTTAACTATTCAGACGGATAGATCTGTGTCAACTGTAGACCCAGATCAAATGCTGCAGAATGTGGCATCTGATCTGAGTCTACTGTTTGCTACAGATTCAGCAGTATTCTAGAGACAGATGTAAAATGTGCAAACTTTAGGACAAGTATAAGGAGATAATATGTCTGAATGCAAATATGGTAACTGAACTGCAAACATTCTCTCAAAACTGTTCCATTAGCAGCAGTCTCATATGAATCTACTCTGTTTGCTCTGAATATCGCATTTACCCTTAGTTCTGGGACTACTTATCTACTTACCATACTGCTCATAAAATTTGAAATAGTCCATTCTGCTGTCTGTTGATGTGTCTAAAATATTGCTGTATACATGGCAAACAGTGTAGACCCTGACCAGGCACTGCATTCTGTGGCATCTGATCTGGGTCTACCCTGTTTGCAAAGGCCTATCTGTCCCAATACTTAGATAATACGGTATACTGTTTGTGTGACTGAATACTCAATGCTTAGCATGCTCAGTTAAACTTTCAGACATTTTGATGTAGTTATTTTCCCAGAAAATAGGGTTTGACATTTCATGGAAGTTCCATGAAATGTCAAATACAATTATCTGGGGAAAAAATAACAAAAATGTCATCAATCTAGCGTATGCTGAATTATTCTGGAGAGTTCTGTTAAGGAAAGAATGTTATGTAGTTTGCATATGCCTTGGGACATCTAAATAGTGATCCAAGCAGACCTGCAATCTGCAAATAACCTGTTCTGTACATGTACAGAATAGCTGCATCTAACAGAATGACCAGTACAGATGATTAGCCTATAGATAGGGTTTGGATGTCAATGCTCACTGTTTTCATATACAGTCGACTCTCGTTATCTCGAACCACAAGGGACTCTATGAAACACTTCGAGATATCCGTACTTCGACATAACAGATTTGCGGAACTGAGGAAAACAATTAATCGAACAACCACCTTTAACATAATGAATATGTAATTTGAATCCTAAGTTATAGATAAATTGAAAATATTGTGGAAAAGAGGAGAAATTGCTCCTAAGGAGCAATTTCTCCTCTTTTCCACAATATTTTGTTGCCTGTTGGTAGATCTCTGTGCTATAACAGGGACCAGATTTTCACTTCGAGATAAGCGGATATTCGAGATAAGCGAGTTCGAGATAACGAGAGTCGACTGTATACCCTACTTAAGCTGAATAGATATATTTGGAGACTTAGCTGCTATTTTTCAAACTGAGACAACTTTTACATACAGGTACTAGTATTCACTTCAACCACATATTTGCAGAAAGGAATTTGTTTCACTAATATTTAAATCCTGTCAGTTTGCAGCTCCCAGTAAAGCTTCCTCACCTCACCCCAGTGGGAAGATTACTAATTCCAGGTGAAGTTTATTTCCCTTAAGGTTTATAGAGTGGTCTTCACTGTTTGACATTCCTCTGGCACTTTTCAGCCACATCACCAGGCAGATTTGCTAAACTTTTTGTACAAGTACAGTAAGGGTTAAAGCAACTGAATATTTCAAGGGGAATAATAGACTTCAAGGGGAAGGTAACACTTTGAAAATTATTTGCCTCACTTCTGAAAAGGTGCCTACTCTAAACAGAAAGAATTTGTTCTCCCTTTCAGAAGGGGCTTGATATGCTGGAAAGAAACATGAGGTAACAAAAAGTTATTTCCCTTGTTAAATATGGTGGAAAAGGTACCAGATGTAGCCATTCCCCATAGGATAATTAAAGGCTCCATATTTCTCAAAAATAGACAATTTTTATACACAAAAGCTTTAATAGATTGATTTATGGTATTAATCCATCACAAAATGTGGCATCTGACAGCCTGTAAAATTTCAATGAGTTTCTCATTTTTGAAGTGGATCAAAAATGAAATGATTTTTATCGTACCTCTGAATTCATGTTGGCAACATTAATTCAGAAATATAATAAAAATTTATTTCATTTTTGATCCAGTTCAAGAACGAGAGAGAGACTAACTGGAATTTTACAGGCTTCTGGTGCCACATTTTATGATTGTATTAATACCATATATCAATTTATTAAACCTATCTTGGATAATAAAATGTCTATTTTTGAGGAATACGGAGCCTATTTTGCTACTGGGTAAAACTTTCAACACTCTTTTTGAAATATTTTTCTAATAGGATTTAACATTTCATGCAAATTGTCTCCATAAGGAGACAACTTGCATGAAGTGTCAGAACCTATTTTCTGGGGAGAAATATATATATATATATATATATATATATATATCAGGGCTCGGGAAATTTTCAAATCTGAATCGGTCCAGCCCATGACGATGACGTCATCAATGAGCCCATTTTCGAAAAAATAAAAAATATGTATATATCACCTGTCACGAAAACTAATGACAATTGGCAGTCCTACAACTCCTTTTAAATAATACACCTCAACCCCGTTATATGACGGAACGAGCATGATCAAAGCTGGCGTCATCAATAAATACAGTCAGGTATGTAAAAAGAAAGAAAAAACAAAAAACAAAAAAAAAAAAACAAAAAAAAAAAACGGTTTTGTTGTTATTTCCACCTCCGCAGGGTTTTCTTAAACTATTTATAAACAACTGATTCCCGTCTTGTATAAGCGTGAAGACGGCGGGAAACAGGAGAGACGGAACGAAACGACTTTCATGGACCTAATTAGGCCTGTGCCACGTGCGCTTTTGCATTTTTCAATGTTTCAAGATTTGACCAGACTGCTTAAATTTTAAGTACTGACCAATCTTGTCTAGCGAAAGTGGTGCATTACTTATTTTTACCGCGAAATCTACCTTGAATTATACTCGCGTGTTACGGTAATCAACAACAACAACAACAAAAAAAGAATCAATCAATTATACCCAGATCAGACGCCGTTGTATGCGACATCTGATCAAGACGTACACGGTTTGGGAATTAATTTATCAAATCTGGGACCGACAAACCGTGTTGATCAAAACAAAAAAGAAGAGGAAGAAAACGGGTGCGTTCAAGCGGTGCATTCTTTTATCACTCTCAGTAAGGCGACCTTTGATCTTTTGGACACGCCGACTGCACCTGGATGTTTTGCAGTTTCAGTGTATTCACACGTGTCACACAAACGGATTAATTATCAGACTACCGTTACTGATGATTCGTGTTAATCGCTTGTTTACCGCACAAAGGTCAGTGAAGTGTTGATTTTTTGACAATGTTTGGATAATGACGTAATTAATTTGTGCTGCGGTAGGTTGCCGTTATTCAGCTGTCTCTCCAATATACATGTCAAATGACCGTTTAGAGCCTTTTAACTACCATAATATCGCATTTAAAAGGTGCGCGGACATTGTCAGTTTGGGAAGACTTGACCGTTTGTGATTTTTTAGACATCATTGATTCGTGAAAATTGGTTGGTTGGGGAAAAATGGGGTTCAAGGCACAAACCTGTTGGACCGATTTATTAGCGTTTTGGGGTGTTTGAAATCGGTCCAGAATTCTTAATTTCGGTCCAGACGGGCTATTTTTCCGGTTTTCCCGAGCCCTGATACATATATATATATATATATATATATATATATATATATATAAAATCAGTCTGTGGTCTGCTGAATTCGACTATAGGTGTTAATACATAATATTGGTGTCTTTTTTTCAAGCAAACTGCACTTTTTAACAATAAAACAAGAACAAACTTTGAACACATTAACATGAACAAACAAATGGGGGCTTCACTTTTATTCAAATAGTCTCTGAAATTTTGGAGACAATCTAAATGAAATGTCAAGCCCTCTTTTCATAATAAACAAACATTTAAAATGCAATCTACTGATATTTAAATTCTGCATCTTAAGGGTTAAATATTATGTAGTAGTGCATATGATTCTCCACACACAAAAAGGGCCCTTATGCAATTTGCAGACAATGTAGGTCCAAATCAGTGTGCGCATATGTGCAGTCTAATCTGGGTGTTATCTGTTTGTGACATATACTACAGTATCCACTGATTCTGTAAGCAGACAACGAAGGCCCAGATCAGCCTGCACATATGCACAGGCTGATCAGGGCCTACGTTGTCCGCAAATTGCATATGGGCCTTTTTCATGTGTTGTTCATCATATAAGCAACAATGAACTCAAATGGACAGGTGTGCTTTGCAAAGACTTGGATCAACCTACACACTGGTACAGTCAGGTCTGTCTTTGCTGGACACATTAGATAACCAAGAATCCCTTCTAACATATAGGGCCGTCACCAGCTTTGAAAAAGTGGTTCGGCCACGAGACAGAAAAAGTGGTATGGCCATAAGACGCCTCTGACATCTCACAAGTGCTGAAGCAAGAGAGGGGGAGAGCACGAGAGGGGGACTGCCCCGCCCACCAACCCTGGTAAGAGGGTTTGGGGATTTTCCGCAAGAGAAATTTGCAATTTTGGCATCTCTATATGCATTTTTAAAGCATTTTGATTCATTTCTGTCAAGTTTTCCAAGATTTTTTTTTCAAGAATTTTTTCTGATTTCTGTTAAAAAAGAGGAAATTTATCTGTTTTAAGAAATGTATGGGACATTTTTGTTGAGGATTCACTGTCCAAAATATTAGATGATTAAAAACAACTATTTTCTTTGGTTGTTTTTTTGGGACCACTTAATTACTTTCTGCACTGATTCTGTGTGGCAACTGGAGGACTCGTGTTTTCTGAATGACTCTGAAGCATCTTTTCAAGTCGAGAAACTACTTAAGATGTACGCTTTGTCAAGATTTGGACTGTTTGCAACTTGCCATCCCTGCTTACAACCATACACACCAAAACTACCCTGGGGAAACAAAGAAGACTCCGGCTGATTTGGAACAGGGGGTATATCCATAATAAACCTACATAACAGGTTTCAGAATTAAGAATGGACGGAAAAGAAATGTCCAAAAGTTTTATACATAAAAATCCATCATCATGTTCTTTGATATACATTAATTATAAATGATTAGGCCATAGAATTAAAGAAATGCATTTTTATGCATAGAAAAAACTAACCAACAAACAAAATATTATATTATTTTTGATAAATTTGTTTGCCTCAAAATATAAAAGAGCAGCCTTTTTAATTTACAATGAATTAAAGATCAAGCAGTATAATTACACTGTTGGGTACGATGTGTGGACAGCGCCATTTTATACATACTGATGACACTGGCCGCACAATAGTCCTTATCCGGAAAATACCAACTTTAAAACTTGTGCACCTAAGATGGCGAAAATTCATTCATTTGCTGGCCTTCCCACAGCTAAGAAATGCTAAAAATTTGATCTTGATACTTTAAGTAGTTCCAAAGTTATGGACCTCCCAAAATATATATAGAACAAAATAATAATATGCTGTAAATGTACCTAGGTCGGTACAAATGGGCAATTTTCTCATACCTCATCGTACTGGGTTGTTGTATAAAATAATACATTAAATTATTGTTTTTAATCCAAATGCTGTGATATTTGGCAGACTTGTGTCTGGATACTTGGGGCTGTAATAATATATTGTCAGATTTGCAATTGTAGGTTTGGTGATGGAAATATAAATATTTTTCTCTCAACTGACCATACCGGTATTTGGAAATGTCAGATTTTAAACAGCCCTATCTTCCAAACCCAGATAGATATTTAATTCTAATTTTCAGGATTTTCTAGCCTTATCAATTGCTATCAAGTGATAGAAGACTGAATGCCCTAATGGCAAAGGTTTTATAATTCGCATTTTTCGGAGTAGGCCTATTAAGCACACATTATGGATAATTGCATCAACAAATTTTGGTTCCTTTAAATGTGCAGTAAAATGAAAGCAAAGCAAAAAAAAACACAACCCCCTCCCCCCCCCACCCCACCCACAAAAGTAGTGGTATGGCCGATAACATGCTCGGCCAAAAATGTGGTTCAGCCATGGCCAGACCATGGACTACGGCCTTGGCATATAAGAATGAATGTACTAGGAAACCGAAAGACCTATTCATTGCCAACTCCACTCTTCTGCATTCCCAGTTTTGCCTAAGTATTTGGACGTCTCAACTCCTCACCTATCCTTATATTTGAACAAGCCCATTTAACTACCTGTTTTTGTGTTTAAAATATTGCTGGATGAGTAGCAAATAGTGTAGACCCAGATCAGATGTTGCATTCTGTAGCATCTAATCTGTGTCTCCACTGCTCAGACCTGTCTGTCCAAATACTTGGTTAAATATGCAGTTGCAACTCGGACACAGACTCTACATTTGTGGAGGGTTTCATTGCCAAAAGGAAGTAACTCTTCCTTGAAAAATCGAAATTCTCTTATGGATGTTTTTCCTTTGACACTCAGCATGCTGAGTAAAATTTTCTGAATACATTTCAAAATTTTTTTCTGATTTTCCCAAAAAATAGGTTTTGAAAATTTGTATGAAATGTCACTATTTTCTGAAATTAAAAAGAAAATATCAATTTGACATCTGCTGAATATGCTCAAAGAAAAGTAAATGTTAATTGGATAGTAGCTTTACTTATACAATGTATCGACACACCTAAAATACTTTTTATCATTTTTGCAGAGAGAGACAACCTTTTTCAGACAGCCACAAAAGTTATCTCTAATGCAAAATGGCAACAAAATCTTTCAGATATATCCATTTACTTTAAAATATTTGTCTTAACTAGTTACTCTTAAAAATGAGATTGTGTTTGTACATAGTTATAGAATAATTATGGTCTGTGAGACAATCTGCAAGAAAAGCCGTCCTATCTTTTGGGGGAAAATAGGGCTTGGGATTTCAAATTATTTTAAGAGACAAGCTGAGTTAAAAAAAAAAAAAAAAACATGAAAAGCTATACTTTAGAAAAAAAAAAATCTGAAAATTGGGTTGTACATTTTGCCTCTAGTCAGTCAGTTAGAATGAAAGAATAATGTTCATCTCATAAAATTAAAATGTCAGTCCCCAGTACCAGGAAAAAGACTACTGTATTTACCCTAAATGATGGAATACCTTAACACCTTAGCATACTTATACTAAAATTTGATTTGAACGAGTCCATCTTACTATATGCTGATGTATCTAAAAACTGCTGGAAGAGTGGTAACAGTGTAGAGGTGATTTTCTGCAGCATCCAATCTAGGTATACACTGTTTGTTCAGATCCTTATGTCCCAATACTTAGGGTAAATACAGTCAACTTCAGGTGACTGTATTTACCCTAAGTATTGCGACAAACATTACGAAAACACGCCTATTCAAATATACTGAAAATTTCACCACCAAAAACTGAAAGTTTTCAGATAAAAATTCTGATATTTTTCATATTTCTGCTTAAAACATAGATTGTGGGTACTCGTTAGAACTGCCTCGCCAGATCGGTTCTAACGAGTACCCACTATGGGTTTTTTAGCAGAAATAAGAAAAATAATGTATACCCTTGTAAACCCCAGTTTTACTATATAAAAGTGGGGTTTAAAGGGATCAGAATTATATAGGTATGTTTTCATGAAGAATGAACATTTTCAGAAATCTACAAGGGACAAAAGTTAGGTGAATATGGGCAAATGTATGGTGTGATATCAAAGAGAAAAAGACTTTAATAAGAGAAAATAATGAGTTTAGCAATAAATACAGAATTAAATGGTGCAAAGTCAATATGCAATAAATAAATAGGACCATTTTTACTCGTCCTAACCCACATACAGGAAACATCCTTAAGTGGAAAAATAATTTCTATAATTTTCCAGACACAAGCTTCCCAGTACTCTGGGCACACTATACATCCTCATACTCATAAACGTACTTAATGAACAGCATAGACCCGTACCAGCATAGGCAGTCATGTATCAGTCGAACTTTCCATTTACGCAAATGGTACAGTAAATTCATAGCTCCGGATAAAGAGTTTTTTTCTCCAACAAAAAGTTACTTCCCCCTGCTTCATTGGTGAGGCTAGATAATAAATTTAGATCCCATCATTATTTGTTCTGCTTGAACTTTAGAACATTTACCATTGCTCCAGATAAGAGAGGGTATCCACATATTTTACTTATTTCTTTACAAAAACATAAGTACTCATAAGAAGCGTTTTGGTGAGGTACTTCTAATGAGTACCTACAACATGTTTTTGTGAAGAAATTTACCGGTATTAAAAATCCACATCAAACAAGGAACTCGCATAGTTTGATTAGGAACTTTGCTATACATTGATATATTCTACAGTACCAATTGAAGGCCCTGATCAGAATGTGTAGACGCCCTGGCTGATCTGGGTCTCGCTGTCCGCATTTGGTTCAAAGATACATTTTTATATGATGAGGTTCAATTATATATTGTAAACATTAACAGTGACAACACATTTAAAACTTTAACAAACAACCAGAATTAAACTCTTACAATAAATAACATTCAGAATTAACTTTAATCATAAGGGCTTCCCAATAATACAATTTTTTTGACATCTCTTGTAACAAACTTTTGACAGGCAATTCCTTCAAAGTGGGTAAGTTTTGTCATGAATTCAGAAGAAATTTCGTACACCAAAGTAGTTGACAAACTGGCGTATGCAAACAGTGCAGACCCTGATCAGACTGCTCCTGAAGGAGCAGTCTGATCAAGGTCTACACTGTTTGCCATTACACTAAGTATTTGTGTGTGTGTTGAGGTTTTACGGCCCGGTCAACCCAATGGGGTCATGTCGAGCGCGGTCAGTTTACCTTACCACACATTTACTTGGCAGGCTTTGTCCTCTAAGGGGTTAACCAGTATTGTGCACATTCTTTCGCCAGAAACTGACAACTGCCCTTCTTGAATCAGCAGAATGGAGAGAATGACCGTAGAAAATATTTCATGATCAATCTCCACGAAAGAATGTTGCTGACCTCGGCAGGGGTTGAACCCGCGACCTCCTGGTTTAAGAAACAACTGCATGAAAAGCAAAAATTAGGCGAAGAAAGTATGGAATAAAGTGTTCAAAATTTTTGGACATTTACCATACACTTTGAATGGAAGCAACTGACAAAATTGTTTTGACTCACTTCTGAAAGTGGTCTATTCTAACAGGAAAGAACTCCCTTTCTGAAAAGGGGTCTACTCTAAAATATAAAGAATTTGCTCCCTTTCTGAAAAGGAATCTACTTTAAAAGGAAAGAATTCCCTTTTACAGTAGACCCAAGGGAGGAAATTCTTTCCTTTTAAAGCAGACCCCTTTTTAGAAGTTTCAAATAGTTCAAAATTCATGAAATTCACCCTGCTGTTACAAAACAACACATCTAAATCAGCAGAGAAAAGCAAACACCTGCTTCAACATAACAATAGTCTTTTACCCCTACTATGAGTAAAATCTGACCAATCAGTAAAATCTAAGCTCTGGACGGCTTAAAGTTTTTATATTATAAATGCTATTAGACTAAGTCAAGGGCAATAATTCCTAAATAGATTAATTCTTATGAAGCTTTCAGTATGTTGAATGACCATAGGTATAACCATTTATCTAAAGTATGAATAAAATCTGATCAAAGGTTACAGAGATGTGACTGGACAGATGGACAGACATGAAGACAATGCCAGAACTATATCCCTCCGCCTTCTGCAGGAGATAATATAGTAGCTTTGCCCCAAAGACTCATTTTCTGAGGGCAATTATATTACCTGCATGTTCTGAGCATCCAAGTAGGATTCATAGCTCCACATAAAGTGCTTTTTTGAGCCGAAAAGTAATGATATTTTCCTTTCTTCTCCATGAAAACATATTGTGGGTACTAATTAGAAGTGCCTCACTGAGGCGCTTCTAATGAGTACCCACAACATGTTTTCATGGACAAATAAAAAAGATATGTGGATATTCCCTCTAATCTGGAGCTATGGGATTTAAAGTCACATGTCAATTGTACCATACTTACCCAAAATATTGGTACAGACAGGCCAGAGCAAACAACATAGACCCAGATCAGATGCCACAGAATGTGGCATCTGATCTGGGTCTACATTGCTGGCTGTTCATCTAACAATTTCAGACAAATCAGTTTAGTAAAATAGGCTTGTCCAAATTTTAGGAAAAGTACAGTATGGAGTTAAGGTGTCCCAATATTTAGGGTAAATATAGTCTATTACCCTGTTTTCCATTACAGTTCAGTTTTATGAATAAAACAGTTGTAAATATTGTGAAACTTCATTCAAGCATGTACAGAGTACATGTACAGTGATTAAAGCGGCACAACCATTAGATCTTGTGGAATGTATAGACTGTTACTGGACTTTATATATACATCCAAACCTGTTTTAAGTAAGCACTATGGGAAAGCCAAAAAGTGGTTGCTTAAGACAGATGCTTGCTTAATACAGAGATTTCCACTTCTTTCTCATTTAGAACTGAAATAAGGGCTTTTTAAGACAGGTGCTTAATACAGGTTTGACTGAATATTATTAAAGCATAATTGTATATTTCTTCACCAAAACATTTGGTAAGTGTTTATTGGAGTCACTAGAGAGGCAATTATAATGAGTAACAATATGTTATGGCCCTACAAAATAGAAACAACATTATGACATCTGCAGTCAGTCTGATCAGTCAGAGTGTCTACACTGGTCACAGAATATTTAAGGTCCATACTTTACAGCTCTAGCTTCAAATGGGTATCATCAGGTTAATATTTTTCTTATTTCTCCACAAAAACATATGTTCTGAGTATTCATTAGAAGCACTGCAATATATGTTTTTATGGAAATAAGAAAAATATCCCTTTTTGGAAGAAAAACAGAAACAAGAAAAAACGCCTAACAGCATTATGGACTACCCAGTATGGTAGCAATATATGTTGCCCACACTATGTTAGCCCTGGGCCCAGTTGTTCAAAGCATCATTAGCTTAACAAGCTCGTTAGTGGTTAAAATCTTAATTGTTCTAGTAAGTACAATATCTAATTCACAGGTACTTTTGCTGAAATAAAAATGTGACACATTTTTTTTTCAGCAAAAATGTTAGCATATATGCCATATATTATGATCAAAGTTTTAATGATACATTAACAAACAACATCATAAGTTTTGAACAACTGGGCCCTCACTGATCAGACTGAACAAACATGTTGTCAGCTCATTTCTATTTGAAGAGGCTCAGATTATATCTGAATGTCTTCCTATTCAGAGCTCTCTACTAAGGAGATCTTGAATGTTGATTATCATCTGAAATATTGCACTTAAACGTGTATTATCTACTAGCTGTGTAGTGTATCTTCATTTATGCTTGAGTTGACACCTGAAACAGAAGAGAACAGAACAGTAGTCTCGAGTTTTCTTTAGTTAAATTTCAGTTGATGAGGCGGTCTAATCATAGCATTGCTACATTAGAGTAGCCATGGCATGCCATTGATAGTTATAATTACATACGCTGTTTTTTTGTTTTTTTTATTTTCAATCGAAAAGTATCAATATTTTTCTTATCTCTCCACCAAAACCTCTGTGAGGCGTCTGATGGGTACCTAACAAAGGTGCTTCTGATGAGAACCACAATGTATCTTTTTTTGGAGAAATAAGTAAAATACTTGAAGACCCCATTCTTATCTGGATAAATGCTATGCCATAAACACATTCAGAAAATATTCAATACCTTCTGATTATCTTTCATATTAGATGTCCTCCAGCAACTTCAAAGGGATTCAACAATAATAATCTGTATCTACAACAGATTTTAAACACAAATTTTCTGACTACATAAATACAGCCCTGTGCAGCCCACTTAAGAAGAATGCATATAAATGGAGAATTTGCCACTATTTTCAATGTGAAGAAACATTTACAATAAGACAGAAACTTAAGGCTGGATAATCAGAGCTGAAAAGATAACCGATTATCAGTCCTGCCATTGTGATTGAAATCAATTAGTAATCACTGAAGCTTGGTCATAATTTTACCTGTCTGAGCATGACTCTTACCATACATTATACTTTACTGTATGTATTTTTGTCAGACAGGCCTGAGTAAACAGTGTAGACCCAGATGGGATGCCACAAACATGGCATCTCATCAGGGTCTACACTGTTTGTCACTCATCCAGCTATTTCAAACACAACTGAGGGTAGTAAATTGTACTTGTTCAGATTTTAGATAAAGTATGGTAAGGAGTTGAGGTGTCTGAATACTAAGGGTAAATATGGTAAAGTAACAGACACAGAAATCAAATGATCGATTATAAGGTAATCTGTAATGATAACCATTTTTGTGGAATTTATCAGTCAATTAATCGATTATTCGATTAATTGTACCAGCCTTACAGACACTTGCTTCCATAGTATCTAAATCCATTCAAAAGTGAAAGCTACTCATACAGGAAAGTCTTTTTGTAAAACATGGTGGAAAACCTACCATTCTCCTTCAGTGTTCCCTTCCCTTTGGTTGACAAAGTGCCTTATCTAGAGCTGTGATTAGTTGGTTTGGAGTTTAACTGCCCAGTTAACAGTTATTATTAAGTCATGTTGAGCTGTTTACCTAACCACACTTTCCTGGGCAGGCTTAGTCCTTTATGCTGTTAACCAGTATCAGTGCACTTTCTTTTGCCAAAACTGACAACTGCTCTTCCTAAATCAGTAGAATTGCTCTACTTGATTCAGTAAAAGAGCAAATGGCTGTAGAAAATATTTCAAGATCAATCTCTACAAAAGAATGTTGGCAGACCTGGCAGAGATTGAACCTGTGACCTCCTGATCACAACTGACAGATGCACATCTGACTGAGCCACTGAGGTCAACTAGCACTGTAGATACCCTTTAGAATTGCCTCAGCAATTAAAACAGTGCTAATGACTACTCAGAATGAATGTTTTTCAAAAACAAAAACTGGATAACTGGATGATTATTTGGTGCATTATGTTTCTTTCAATAGTATTTAAATCACGTCAAGATGAAGGGGTGATGATGAAATGCTCTGTGCAATAAAGCATTATACAGTCATAAGATGAATTCCGCCTAGTGGGATTTGAATGTGCAACCTTGTGATCTGAAGCATTTGCGTAGTCTGACCAGAATCTTCACTTGGCGCATTTTGGATACCCAAGCTATTAAAGTTTCTTCATGTGAACAACAAGACTGCACAGATGTGCAGGCTGATTTGAGTCTTCATTGAGCACAAATGTCAGAAAATATGTTTTCTTACATACAGCTCATTTTATTCTGAATTTCTCTTAAGAGATCTGGGCCCAGTTGTTCAAAGCTAACGACATCGTTAGGTAACGATTCGTTAAAATTTAAATCGAGTGATACGCGAATATGCTGAAATTTTTTGCTGAAAAAATGTGAGTAGCTTTTGCAGTGCAAAAGCTACTCACATTTTTTCAGCAAAAAATATCAGAATATTGTATACTGAATCCGCTAAAACAGTTAACGAAATGACCCTTAACGAGCTCGTTAAGCTAACGACGCTTTGAACAACCGGGCCCTGGATTATATATCTACGATGTACCTCAACATAATGTGGCTGCTTGACTTTCACATGAACTGTTGGTCTTCCTCGTACCAAGGCATAGCACATCAGTGTAATAACCATCACAAATAAGAAATAACTTGTGTGCATCAAATGAAGATTTATGGCGGATCTATCATCCTGAAATGAGAAAAAGTCTATGAGTGTGGCCAGCATGGAAGACATTAAACAAGACCTGTCATTAGTAAAGGGCAGCTTGCTTCAAGGCAGATCCAGGAATATTTAACAGTCGGTTAAAAATTTCTAAGTGTGTATCGGTTCAATTTTCTTAATATTTAACCCTTGTCCTGCTGAACCCGCATATACTCTGTCTTTGCAAACAGTGTAGATCCAGATCAGTTGGCTTCAAAGAAGCCAACTGATCTGGATCTGCATTGTTTGCCATTCAGCATGTGAATTTCTATCAACAATCGGGATCAAGTAATCTGACTGGCTGAAAATTTGAAAAGGGCGTGGCATCTTAATTTATTCAGCAGGAAAAGGGTTAAATTACTACACTTATCTGAAGTATTTGGACAGACATGCTTGAACAAACAGTGTGGACCTACATGTATATCAGCTGCCACAGAATGTGATATCTAATGGTCACTCCTGTTTGTCACACATCCAGTAATTTTAAAACACTTAAACAGTTACAAGAGTGGGAAAGAGTTGAGGTGTACTAATATTGGACAAATATTTGACAACAATTACTGGCTCATTTGGGCTTCTTTGTTTCCATATACAAGCAGATTCCTCTTCTTGTGGCAGACCCCAATTACAGTCGACTCTCGTTATCTCTACCTCGCTTATCTCGAATAACCGCTTATCTCGAAGTGAAAAGTCTGGTCTCTGTTTTAACACAGAGATGTACCAACAGGCAACAAAATATTGTGGAAAAGAGGAGAAATTGCTCCTTAGGAGCAATTTCTCCTCTTTACCACAATATTTTCAATATATCTCTTAGGAGACAAACTACATATTCATTCTGTTAAAGATGGTTGTTCAATTAATTGTTTTCCTCAGTTCCGCATATCTGATATGTCGAAGTATGGATATCTCAAAGTGTTTCATAGAATCCCTTGGATTTCGAGATAACGAGAGTCGACTGTATATGATTAGACCGGCATGAGCAAACCGTGTAGATCCAAATCAGATGCCGCTAAGCCAGCAGGCATAGCTCTTGATAAGGCACGTTTTTCAACCCAAAAGTATCTATATTTTCTTATTTCTTGACAAAAACATATGTTGTAAGTACTCATTAGAAGCGCCTCACCAAGGCGCTTCTAATGAGTTCCCACAATATATGTTTTCATCGAGAAATAAGAAAAATATTTACCTGATACCCAGTCTTATCTAGACCTATGAGCAGGTTTAAAATACATGAACAGGTAATAATATGGACTTACCCAAATTTTTAAGCATGGTAAAGAGTTTAGATACCCCAATATTCTGGGTAAATATGGTACATACAATTGATTCTTGATTTCTCGACTTTGCTTGTCTCAAATAATCGCTTATTCAAAGTGTAAATCTCGTCCCTGTTTTAACATGGAAATCTAACAACAGGAAACAAAATATTGTGGAAAAGAGGAGAAATTGCTCCTTTCTCCTCCTTTCCAGAATATGCTCAATATATCTCTAACTTCAGGAGTCAAATAACACATTCATTTGTGAAATTTGGTTGTTTTATTTATTTTTTCAACAATTCTGCAAATCTGATATGTCGAAGTACCAATATCTCGAAGTTAAATTTTAGAGAATCCCTTAGACTTCGAGATGCCGAGAGTTCTCTGTATGTTTTCGCAAAATGAATAATACCATATGAAACTAATGAGTGAAGTGTCTAGTGTATGCTGTATTTCTGTTGTTCTTGTGTGAGCCAATCAATTTTAAGAATAGAAGAGTGTCCAAATAAATGTTTTTTTGTTTTTTTAATTCTCCATGAAACATATGTTGTAGGTAGTCATTAGAAGCACTCTCACCACAAGGCACTGCTAGTAAGTGTCCACAATACACATTAACCTCTTCATAGCACAGTTTGGTATAACACGGTTTTGGATATAACATGGTTCAAAGATGGATCAAAAAAATGTATAGATTATATAGAAAAATTACCATAAATGGTCATTTTTTTTTATATAATCTATCCATTTTTGCTTGGATATAAAACGGTTGTATAACTAACACTGTTTATCAATAGTGTTATAAAGAGGTTGTGGTGTATGTTTTTGTGGATAAAAAAAAGAAAAAAACATCCATAATGCTGAAAAACTAATCTCTGAAATGTCCTTGGCAGATTTTCAGACTTACCAATGTCAACATAATTTTAAAAGTTTTGTCATTATGTTGGCTGAGTTTTAGTGCTGGTCTATTTTTGCATACAGACTGGTCCACTAGTTCAGTCTGACTGGTTTTCAGAGTTTGCATTGTTGTATGGTACTCCACACCCGTGAAATTATCTGCAACACACATGTCAGTTCTTCTGAAAGCAGATCAAATGTTAACCATCAAAACTGTGGCAGATGACATTCTAAAATTTTATTGTTGTTTTTACAAGAAAATAAGTCTTGACATTTCATGTGAATTGTCTGCCTTGCAGACAACTGACATGAAATGTCATGTCTAATTTTCTCAGAAAAATAATAATTAAAAAAATGTTTTTAGAATGTCCTATGCTGCTGTTGTAACCACTGGTGTTTTATTTTCACCTGAGAAATTTAGTCATGACTGGAAGTGAAAGCATCCTAACACAACCAGTACTTTATAGAGTACTTGTGCTTTATGGACATATGCGGGAAATACTTCCTGCACTACAAACTGCTTAAGATTTTGCATATATTCAGTTTCATATACTGGCTAACTATTTTTAAAATAAAAATGATACATCATCGTGCTAAGTCTTTTACAATCTGACCTGGAATGACGCCACCCTCAACAGTTTTCCCGAAAATATGTGCAAATAATTCTGTTAGTTGATTGTATGACAAAAATAACATTTGCCTTACTTTTAATTTTATATCAGGAAATGATACTGATACACATCTGCTGCTCATTTGTCAAGATGAGACAGGAATCTGCAATGCCAATTTTCAACACTTCCTAAAAATCCTTAAAATAAATCCATTTCTTCAAAATTATGGAACTTACAGAAAATCGCTATACTGGAAATCTCACAAAATAAGGTTTATTCTTTGAAGGGGGGTAATATACAACAGAAAATTAAAAGAAAAGTGTGGGTCATTGTGCTAATTTCATTTTTATGGGAAAAAACTTACCCCTACTCCAATATAAATTCAGGAACTAAAATATACATAAAACCCCCAAAAAGGATGCATTATCCTTTGTTGATATGGCGGATTCTACTTGTATACTAATATTGGGGATACTGTACATTGAAATAAATCATTTAAGAAAGGCTGAACCAATTCAGCTTTATCAGATCTTGAATAAAGGCAAAGCGTTAAAAAATTCCAAACATGTACTTTTCATTATTTTCCTCAAATCTGAAGCCAAATTTGACAAACTCTGTGTTAAAAAACAGGAAAAATCGATTCCTTATTTACTAAATTTACTCAGTTTTGTACCAAATAACAGCAACCTTTTTACTCTGGCTCAACTTTCATTTTTGAGGATTACACAAAAATGGCAATTACCCGCAAATGTCTTTAAATTGGTTTTCTGCTATTCCAAATTAGTCATATTAAAATACAAACACAATATAACTAGTGTTTTAAATGATATTGTATTGAAATATAAGAATTCTTTTGAAAGACTTTGATTCTCGAGTTGGGATTTACCATCCCATTCAACAATATATGTCATATGAAGAGTTTGCCTCTGAATTTATGGGATGTTTACCCTACCTCAGACAAATGATGAACTCAAGCCATGCATTATGTTACTTTACAACTCTGTGTAGAGGTGCCAGCAGTTCTTATGATCCATTTCAAAAAAGACATTTCGTGCTTTACAAATACAGTAAAACCTCAATGACTCAAACACCGATGGCTTGTTTACCATGGCTGATTTGAATTTGTTTTGAGTCCCTTGGAAATTCTCTTAACCCTTGTCCTGCTGAATAAATTAAGATGTCACACCCACTTCTAATTTTCAGCCAATCAGATTACTTGATCGGGATTGTTGCTATAAATTTACATACTTAATGGCAAACAGTGCAGATCCAGATCAGTTGGCTTCTTCAGAAGCCAACTGATCTGGATCTACACTGTTTGCAAAAAAGGACATATCCGGGTTCAGCAGGACAAGGGTTAATAGCCTAAGAAATCAAATATTTATAGATATTTTACAGAAATTTTCTTATTATATCATGCAATGTATGTTGTATGTACTCATTAGATTTACCTCATCAAGGCAATTCTAATTAGTACACTCAACATACCATTATTATATAGAAGATCTAAAAGATATCTCTAAATTATATCCATCTGCCTCCTGACCTGGCATTATGATTAACCCTCAGTGGCTGGAAATACCCATGTCTTGAACAAATTTACATGGTCCCATATATGTTCGAGTTATTGAGGTTCAACTGTACACATTGTCCAGGCTTTTCCAACAGCACGACAATAAGAGCAGAGCACTTCTGATACCAAGGACATACACTGTGCCAGTAATGTTGCTTGTATTCAGTCGAGGCTGTGTTTCACACCACTGGTGCATTCTCAATGCTGACTAGCAGTTTTTAAAAATCCAGTATTAAGGTAAATGGGTACACATTCAAGGAAATCACACTGACCAAAGTATTTGCCTCCCTGCTCAAAGGGTGACTTTTTTTACAGGAAAGAATATCACGTGTCCAGTTGGGCAAAAATGCAAATTCTGATGTTTTTCTGACTTGATAGTATTTTAATCACCTTAAACACTGGGCTCTATCTTAAAAAGGAAAGGCAATATAGAAAGAAAGTATTTCTATCAGGATAGAACTTTCCAAGCCAAATATTTTGAAACAAGTTTGATAAAAATCAACCAGCAAATAAGAAATTATTGGAGTTATGATATTTGAAAACCAACTGTCATGAAGGCTGCCAATTTTTAGGTTTTGTGATGTCACACAGGTCTAATTAAATATGCATAACTAAAATAACAGCATAAAGATGGACATCTTTTTCCTAAAGTGGTAGGCAAGTTATTTTCTAAAAACAAATACTTTGGTTATCAAACTAATGCAAAATTTTAAAGTTTAAAGCTTCTTGAAATCTCATTAAATATTCATAATGGCAGCACCAATATCAGCCATGTAAAATCCTTCAAACAATAACAACATTGTTATTTCTTGACTAATTTTAATCAAATGTATCAAGTTCCAAATTATGTTAAGCTGTGTTGTGAAATTATTTTATATTAGGGTTTTGTTCCCCTTTAATACTGTAAAATTTATGTTTTTGTATGTTAAATTTGTTACCATGTTGTATAATGAATTTTGTAATAAAATATGTTTAAACCAAATTTATGTTTGGCTCAGTGGCGACAAGAAGTATCTACAGTAGTTTGCACTGGGTATTGTATGTCTAGTATTCAAAGACGGTGTTTGTTTGTGTTGAGGTTTTACAACCCAGTCAACCCAATGGGATCATGTTGAGCGTGGTCAGTTTACCTAACCACACGTTTACTGGGCAGGTTTAGTCCTCTAAGCGGTTAACCAGTATTGTGCACATTCTTTCGCCAGAAACTCACAACTGCCCTTTTTGAATCAGCGGAAGGGAGAGAATAACCGTAGAAAATATTTCACGATCAATCTCTACGAAAGAATGTTGCTGACCTCGGCGGGGGTTGAACCCCTGGTCTCCAGTCGGATGGCGCATCCAACTGAGCCACCGAGGCCAGTCAAAGACAGTGTCTTACCTTAAGTGAGGTAACAGTTTTGCTGGTGCCAGGAAATAAACACAAGTGAGTATCTTCACTGTTCTACACCAGGTATTAATACATGCAGTACTATTCCATTCAAAGGGCAATGTAAAGGATATATTTAACTTCATCCCTGCATCTGCACCTGGAAACATATTTTCAGAATATGAAGCTGGGTTCCAACTACTGTATTTACCTAAATATATACATACATGTATCTGAATATCATAACTCCTTGCCATATCTGACCTAAGCTTTGAAGAAGTCCATTTAACTACCCGTTGATGTGTCTAAAACAGCTAGATGGGTGGCAAACAGTGAAGACCCTGATCAGATGCCAAAGAATGTGGCATCTGCCCTGGGTCTACATTGTTTGTTCAGGCTTGTAAATCTAAATACTTAGGAAGCAAAGTATGATTTTTTATACACCTGTCGAAAGACGGTTCGTATCTCCTTCATCCATTGAAGGTTTTTTGTTGTTTTTTTTTTCAGGGCTGAGAACAGCTGCTAATAATCAATCCTGAAATCTAAAAATTCAGTCAAAAAAACTACTAATATTTTTTTTTATTTCTCAGTAAAAACATATGTTGTGGGTACTCATTAAAGTGCCTCTGGGAGGCACTTCTAATGAGTACCCACAACATATGTTTTTATTGAGAAATAAGAAAAAAATATTATGTGGATACTCCCTCTTATCTGGAGCTATACAACTAATAATTAGTTTAATAATTAGTTTAAGTTATTTCAGGCATATATTAACCCAAATAAGTACTTTAGACACAAAAGGAATGGTCTTGTGAACAAGTGTAAAAATGAAATTTCATACTTAAAATTAAAGTTCTCAATCCTGAAATCAGGATTAATCCTGAAGTTTCCCATCCCTGTTCATTAAATTTTGCTCAAACCTGCGCCATACCAAAACGCTGTGCAGAACTCATAAATCAGTCCTGTCAAGATCACACTGAAAAGTCAAAGTTCAAATGGCAATATTTCATGTCCACTCTTTAACATTTAAATCGTTTAAGATTTCTTCATAAAATATTGTATAAATATAAGGCATGATCAGATGATGAGCAGAGTAAAAGAACCGTAACCCTACTTTCCTTCGTTCATTTCAGGCAATATTTCGTGTCCGCTCTATACAATTAAAACCATTTAATATTTCTTCATGAAACTTTGTACAAATATAAGGGATGGTCAGACAATGGGCAGAGAAAAAGTACCATAACCCTACTTTCAGTTCTAATAAAATTATGCCCCTTTTTTTATACCCCACCACATGGTAATGGTGGGATATTATAGTATCAAGTTGGCTGTCTGTGTGTCCGTCTGTATGTACGTCTGTCTGTCCGTATTTTCGTTTCCAGACAATAACTTGAGTAAATGTCAATGCATTTTCACCAAACACGTATATGCATCGATATTGTGGAGATCTGGTTTGGTGTTGTTAATGGACAAATTTCCTCAATTTCTGACTGAGTTATCTGCCCAGGACAGATCGATATTTTCATTTCCTGATGGTAACTTTAGTAAATATCAATGGATTTTCACCAAACTTGGTGTGTGCACTGATATTGTGGAGATCTGCTTTGGGATTGCTGATAGGCAAATTTGGTAAATTTTTGACTGAGTTAGCAGCCCGGGACACGTCCGTATTTTTATTTTTGGATGGTAACTTTACTAAATATCAATGGATTTTCATCAAACTTGTGTGCATTGATACTGTGGACATCTGCTTTGGGATTGCTAATGGTAGAATTTCGTATATTTTTGACAGAGTTATCTGTCCGCAACACATTCACATTTTACTTTCAGGACAATAACTTGAGTAAATCTGTGAATTGTCACCAAATTTGATGTGTGCATTGATATTATGGAGATCTATCTGATTTGGGACCGCTCATCTGCAAATTTCGTCAATTTTGACATATTTATCTGCCTATGACACAATAATGGCGGAGTATCATCATTTCACTTTTTCTTTTATTTCAGGCAATATTTGTACAAATTGTACAAATATAAGGCATGATCAGAAATGTGCAGAGAAAAAGAACCGTAAACCTACTTTCAGTTCTGACAGAATTATGCCCCTTTGTTTATTTCATAAAGTGAGGTTGTGTCCCCGTGCCCGTTTCAGGCAATATTTCGTGTCCGCTCTATACAGTAAACCATTTAAGATTTCTTCATGAAATTGTACAAATATAAGGCATGATCAGATAATGTGCAGAGAAAAAGAACCGTATACCTACTTTCAGTTCTGACAGAATTATGCCCCTTTGTTTATTTCATAAGTGAGGTTGTGTCCCCGAGTCCGTTCTATATTTTAATAACCATTCAATATTTTTCCATGAAACTTGGTACAAATATAAAGCATATTCAGATGATGTGCAGAAGAAAAAGAACCATAACCCAACTTCAAGTTCTGACGTAATTATTCCCTTTGTTTATTTCGTATAGTGAGGTTGTGTCTAATCCATATCTCCTTCGCCGACTGAAGGATTCTTTATATGCCTGTCAAAAGACAGGTAGTACTATGTCCTGACATTGTCCATGTCTGTCTGTCTACTAACTTTATGTGTCCACTCCATATCTCCTTAACGGATAAAAGGATTTTTGTGAAACTTCGGTCAAATGTTCATCATACCATGGTGAACAAGTCAACTGGATACTTCCAATGAAATTTTGAGTCACTTGGCCTTTGGTTCAGGAGAAGAGGTTCGAAATAGATTTTCAAGATGGCAACTATGGCGGCCATAATTGATTTTCAATCAGAACTATTTAAGCTTTTTTTTTTTATCTATTAGTCATCCTGATACTTCATATCAAGTTTTGAATCAATTGGCCTTTCCATTAATGAGAAGTACTACAAAATATATTTTCAAGATGGCGGCCATCTTGGCTCTCCAATCGGAACAATTTTAGCTATTTTTGATCTAGAAGTCACATCTATACTTCCCACCGTTTCCAGTCAATTGGCTTTTCAGTTCAGTAGAAGAAATGCAAAATAGATTTTCAAGATGGCTGCCATACCAGCCAACTTGGACTTCCGATCTGAACAATTTTAGCTATTTTTTACTACAAGTTGCCCCATTACTTCCTTTCAAGTTTCAAGTAAACTGGCTTTTCAGCTCAGAAGAGGCTTAAATAGATTTTCAAGATGGTAGCCATCTTGGATTTCCGATCAGAACGATTTTAGCTACTTTTGATCTGCAAGTTGCAGACAAAAATGAAAAAGGTGTGTACCGATAATGACCAAACTGTGCCATAAAAATTCATAGCTCTATCTAAAATAAGGCGCATTTTACAATGAAAAAGTATAATTGGTATTTTTATTTCTCAATAAAAAGATTAAATATGGAACATATTTACATGGATACCTAAGATCTTATGGAGAATTGAGTAATTATTCTAAATATTAGGACATTATCAGCATAAGCCTTAAAAATACGTATTAACCCTTCTCTTGCTAAACACAACATGCCCTGTATTAGCAAACAGTGTAGATCCAGATCAGTTGGCTTCAGAAGAAGCCAACTGATCTGGATCTCCACTGTTTGTCATTAAATATGTGAATTTCTATCAAAAAACTGGATCAAGTAATCTGATTGGCTGGAAATTAAAAGTGGGCATGGCATCTTAATTTATTCAGCATGAGAAGGGTTAAAAATCTGAATCTTATCTAGAGCTATGAAAATGGGAGCTTCCACCATAAAAAAAATTCAGAAAAATATGTTATACACTGTCACAGGAAGAAAGGAGATGGCATCAATATTTTAAAAGGACTGTATGTTATAGATTGTCTGTCACATTTTACAAGGGAGACAACTATTATGACTTCCTGTTTGCTTTCCTGCACACGAAGCCGCTTCTGAAAAGGAGTTTCCTCCAATAGGAAAGAGTTTGTTCTCTTTGCCCCTTCTTAAAAGGGGATAAACTCTAAAAAGAAAGAACTTACTTCCAAGAACAAAAAAATCTTTCCTTTTTATAAACCCATTCTCAGAAGGGAGATAAAACAATTTTGATATAGCTGACTCCCCTGAAAGTGTATTCATTTCCCTTACATAAACAAAATATCCAATCTGAATTAAATAATGACTCACTGACCTTCTAAACCAAGCTGGCTGCCATTTATACTGCTTGATAAATGTGTGATATTATGTGGTATGTTCACAAAGTCCACTGTTGGCTGTATTTCTATCAAAAACTGTGTGGAAACTGGTCTGAGAAAAAAAGAAACAAACAACAGCTGAAATAAACATGACCAATAATATTAGGAATCATTTTTGTGAAAGTATTCCGAACATATCACAAATTATCAGACAAATTATTTCTGTCTTTATACTTATTTATTTTGCAATGTTTCTCAGATACCATGTTTGAAAAAAAAATCATACTGGCAGTTACAAGCTGTTACAGCTGACAATATCTAAGATGAAAATGGTTCAAATGTCCCATAGCAAATCCACAGAGTAATTTCAATGCAATGAATTTTCTGTACTTGAAACTATTAATGACACTGCGCAGCAGTTAGGATTTAAGGTGAACTGATACACTTTCAGTTATCAAATCTGGTTTTGGTCCCCTCTTAAAAGGATCTTTCCTTTTAGGCCTCTTTCAAGAAGGGACTGGATGTGCAGGAAATCAAACAGGAAGTCATAAAAGTTGTCCCCCTTGTGCAAAATGGCAGAAAACCATTGTGTATATCCGGTCCTCTTGAAATGTTTATTATTGACATCAACACAGTATCTGAACTTTGTACATGTCATAGACAGTTTTTGTTTGTGCTGAGGTTTTATGGCCCAGCCAACCCAATGGGGTCATGTCGAGCGCGGTCAGTTTACCTAACCACACGTTTACTGGGCAGGCTTAGTCCTCTAAGCGGTTAACCAGTATTGTGCACATTTTTTCGCCAGAAACTGACAACTGCCCTTCTTGAATCAGCGGAAGGTAGAGAATGACCGTAGAAAATATTTCATGATCAATCTCCACGAAAGAATGTTGCCGACCTCGGCGGGGGTTGAACCCGCGACCTCCTGATCTCCAGTCGGACGGCGCATCCAACTGAGCCACCGAGGCCGGCTGTCATAGACAGTACAGCTAAGGCAATATTAAAGGCTCCATATTCTTCAAAAATAGACATTTTATTATCCAAGAAAGATTTAATTGATTGTGTTGGGGTTTAACGACACGTCAACCCTTGTGGGTCATTTTGTGTCGTCTCCCAGAGAAAGGGAGAAAAGAGACAGAAGAGATAGCAGAAGAGATGAAAGAGAGGGACAGGGAAGAAAGAGGAACAGGAATGAAAGTGAAGAAACAGAAGAAATAAAAACATCACCTCCCTACCCTTACCTGCTACAAGGATAGCAGGCCTTGCCCAACTGTAAGCTAGTATCAGCTGGACGCCCCGGTGACATAAGATACATGACACCTTCGCACCACCCGACCACCCCAGATTTAATAAATTGATATATGGTATTAATACAACCATAAAATGTGGCACCTGGCAGCTTGTAAAATTTCAGTTAGTCTCTCATTCTTGAACTGGATAAATAATGAAATGATTTTTGTCGTACATTTATCTCTGAATTAATGTCTTTTAAATTATTAGAACAAATATCACCTTGTGTGCAGTAATACTATTTTCTGAAAGCTACTTTATGTGTTACTATGACACAGATACTTGCTACACCCCCCCCCCCCCCCGCCACACACACACACACACACCCACCCCCACAGGGGCCATATACATCCTCACCCAGAAACAAGCATTTTGCAAAAAATGCTGAAAAAAAAAAACCCAAACAACATAACTCCATAATAGTTGGCGGATTTTACCCTAAATTGAACTTGACCTATATTTCATGATTATATACCTGTGTATACAAGATTGAACCTAATATGTTAATCTTTTCAAAAGATATTGAACCGAATCCATTTTTTGTATATACAGACAAGACGATGAAGTTGAAAAAGTGCATAACTCCCATAATAATTGGCAGATTTTACCCTATATTGAACTTGACCTATATTTCATGATTATATACCTGTGTATACAAGACTGAATCCAATATGCTAATCTTTTCAAAAGATATTGAACGGAATCCATTTTTTGTACATACGGACAAGACGATGAAATTGAAAAAGGACCATAACTCCCATAATAATTAGTTGATTTTACCCTGAATTGAATTTGACCTGTATTTTATGATTATATACATTGTACCTGTGTATAAAATATGAATCCAATAAATTTATCTTTTCAAAAGGTATTGAACTGTAACCATCTTTCATACTGACCTGGCACCATGATTAACCCTCAATGGCTTGAACTACTTATGTCTCGAATAATTTTCCATGGTCCCAAAGATGTTCGAGCTATTATAGTTCGACTGTAGCTCACCCTGAGCAATTGCACGGGTGAGCTAAAGAAAGGAGGAAAATAATGCTCAGTCATCCTGTTTACTTCACTACCAGTGACTTATCTAAGAATACTAACATTAACTTATTTGGACCAATAACGGCTGCCGGTGTAGTGGTTACTTCCTGAGAATCGCCTCCATGTAACTTCTCTAACATGTCCGTAAGTTTTGGAGGTTCACTATGCTCTATCACTGTAGTATTAGTGTCAGATTTGTTAAACCGCATACAGAACTGAACATTGTTAAATCCATCTATCACTTTATTCCATTTCTGAAAAAAAGATTCAAGAGAATGAAATTAACCCTTAATGTACTAGTCACAACTGCAGCAGACAACATTTTCATATTTTTTTTCAGAGAAAACAAGGCTTGGCATTTCAAGTAAATCATCTGCTTAGATTGTCATGGCAGATGTCTGTATGAAGTTTCATTAGCTTAGACATCTCATGTTCCAGAAACGGAACTAAACTCACAGATTAAACACTGTTCAGCTAAGCATAAAGAGTAGGTCACTGTCAATAACGGTCAACAACAGTGACCTACTTTTTATGCTGAGTGGGCATCATGGCGGATATGTGTATGAAGTTTCATTTGCTTAGAAGCCTTGGTAATTGAGCAACGAAGCTAAACACACAGAATTACATCACTGAAGCTGGCTGGAAAGTGATCCCTATGTTGCTTCTGCTTGCTAAAGAAGTCTTGACAAAATATCATTACCATCGTTTTTTATAACTTGTATTTTAATAAGAATTTTCTTAACCCTTAAAGCGCCAAGCACAACAATTGTCATCTGCTTGTGATTTTTAAAGTCATTTTTGCAAACAGTGTGGACCCAGATCAGACTGCTCCTCTAGGAGCAGTCTGATCTGGGAACACACTGTTTGCCGGTATGCAAAAATAGGTTTGAAAAGTTTGCAAGAATATTCAGCAGACGACATTTTCAGATGAAGTTTTTCTTGGCGCTTTAAGGGTTAAATACACAGACACATTTATAACAGATACAATGTAAAACCTTTCAATAGATCATAAAAGATTCCATATTCCTCAAAAATAGACATTTTTTATCCAAAAAAATATCATCAATTTGTCGTCTGCTGAATGTGTCCTCAGAGTGGTAAAGGTTAAAGGAAGAATTTAGAATACAAGAAGAAAGCAAGTTAAGTTGTGGCAGACCACACTCTAAAGATCTTTTTTTTTATCATTTTTTATTTTAAAAGAAAACAACGCTTGACCTTAAGTCCTTTCATGTGAATCATAAGCAGACGATTCACATGAAATAAGGCTTTTTTGTAAAAATTAAAAAAAATAAAAATGCTGTCTGCTGCAGTTGTGATTGGTGCTTTAAGGGTTATCTGTTGTCAGCTAATACCTATTTTAATTTATGGGTTACGATTTTCAAAACTTTTCTCATTACATTAAAACCCTTCTCCTGCTAAATAAGATGCCAAGCCCATTTCTAATTTTCAGCCAATCAGATTACTTGATCCAGATTGTTGATATAAATTCACATACTTAATGACAAAAAAACAGAAGCCAACTGCTCTGAATCTACACTGTTTGCAAAGACAGGACATATCAAGGTTCAGCAGGACTAGGGTTAAGACTTACCGCATCTGGATTTTTGATATCGTTGACTTTCACAATATAGCCGAGGGTCAAGAGAACAACAGCAAATATTCCCAGACATAGCATAAATAGAACAAGCGGTGGTTTACTGCTCCAGAAGTTTTTAAGATTTTCACAAATCGCGATCATCCTTCCAGCTCTTGTATTAATAGTGTAATTATTCTGAAAATAAAAAAATAAATAAAAAAATAATAATAATAATACTGAAGATCATTCACATAGCTCCAGATAAAACACTTTTTTCAAACTAAAAGTGTTGTTTCAACCAAAAACGAGTTGATATTGTCTATTTTCTCCATGAAATTCTACATTGTTGGTACTCATTAGATACGCCTCTGTCAGGCACTTCTAAAGAGTACTAACAACATGTTTTCTTGGAGAAATAAGAAGAATATTTACCTGATATCCCATCTCACCTAAAGCAATGCATTCATACCATAATAACACTAAGTATTTAGAAAGATAGGCCTTTGCAAACAGGGTAGACCCAGATCAGATGCTGCAGAATGTGGTATTTGATCAGGGTCAACACTGTTTGCCATACATACAGCAATATTTTAGATACATTAAACACTAAAGTTCAGTTCAACAGTTCAAGAACAAAGAGTGGATATTAAGCTATAGTAATTATCTGTCAGTGACAGCTTTCATGCTTCTATTTATAGTTAGTATCTGTGTTATTTCATGTTAAAATATATGTGAATATTGTATGTATATGCATATACTTGAAGAGAGGACCTCAGGGAGGACTGGATTTATCCAACTGAGCATCCTCTGTTAATAAAGTCATTAATATTATTACATGTATTATTATTACTAATATTATTATTATTACATCCACAGGTAGTAGAATGGACTATTTCAAATTTTAGGACATGGTACATGTAAGTCAGGGATGTGGAATTATCAAATTTTATTACTTGTTCATGGACAAGTAAATGATCAAAATCCACTTGCCCAATGAAGATTTACCGGCCCAAAAATTGAAATTTTTTCTTTTTCTCAAAGAAAACATAAGTTGTGGGTACTCATTTGAAGTGCCTCACTGAGGCACTTCTAATGAGTACCCACAACATATGTTTTCTTCGAGAAATAAGAAAAATATCTATCTTATAATCTGGATACTCTTTTGCCAGATCTATGAATTACTTGTCCCATGACAAGTAAATTGAAATTTCTTACTTGTCCTACTTGTCCTCAGGGAAATGGGACAAGTTGGACAAGTCGGCATGGTATTTCCACAGCTCTGGGTAAGTGGTATTAGATAAGGTGTTCCAACACTTAAGGTAAATACAGTATAAAGTTTAACCTAAAACCTTGGACAGATGTATCAGAGTAAACAGTGTAGAGTGTAGACCCAGCTCAAACTGTTTGGCCAGCGTCTGCACTGTTTGTCATTCTGACAACATATTTTCAGAACATTAGCAAATTGCTCAGATTTTAGGTCTCTGTATGATTACCATATTTACCATAGGCGTAGTGCTCATTATGCACACATTATGCATGTGCATAATATGCGTAAGAAAATTATTTTTACATAAAATACTTTCCTTGAAGAGTAGCCCCTATTTTGGATGCAATTCTAAACATACATGTAGTTTTCAAGATTTTTCCTGAGTGTGCTTAAAAATAGTTCCAGTATGGCTACGCCACTGTTTACCCTCGGTATTGGTACATGTAACAGATACAGTATCTAAGCTCATGCTTGTATCGGGTTCTATATGGACCACAAGACCAAGAACATTTCAAATTGTTTATTCTGGCAGCTGTATTGTCTGATCAGCATCTGTAAAATATATATAAAATATATTTCAATACATGTAAAGTATATAACTTTACAAAATGGCGATCAACTGGCAAGTGCACTGAGGCATAACTAAACAAGGACAAACAAGTAAACAGATTCTTAGAAAACAATAGAATAAACAAATACATTGATGCTCATAACAATCATAGTTATCATAATGAATGAGAACTCATGACAGGCAGACGCATAATAAAAACCTATACTATATTCAAAATTATCACAAAAATATAAATTTGGGATCCCAAAACATACCTGTAAAATATATATAAAATATATTTCAATACATGTAAAGTATATAACTTTACAAAATGGCGATCAACTGGCAAGTGCACTGAGGCATAACTAAACAAGGACAGGTGAGTATAACTTGACCATTGACCAGCTACGGTTGATCGCCAATATCAACCAGGTATGTATCTACAGTAAATTTAGGATACGGTCAAAAAATAGGAATCCCTGTGACATACTTCCCCGCTTTATCAAATGGCGTCCCGACATTACTGACCGATAATATATTGATCATATCACCGTATTATCTCGACGCGATAACAGAGAGTTAACTTTACAAAATAGCGGAAACGAGTCACAAAATAAGAATAATAACAACCATTCCATAACACACATACAAAAAATGATGATGATGATGATGATGATGATGATGATGATAAGTGTAAGTAGTAGGGGATGGGGGCTTAAGACGATAGATAGATATTATCATTTGCAAAGTTAGATGACAATTTCCAAAAAGCAAGTATATATATATATGAACACTTAAATGTTTTCACAGTTAACCAGATCTGATAATCAAATTTAAACCATAAATGAAACTATTTCGCATCTTTTGTTCACAGTCTTACCATCTTATTTGGATCACAATGGTCTATACGTACTATATACTTTATTTTCTGTCTGTTCTTATACATAATTATTCTGTTCTACTAACAGGATTTGCTCTTTTCTTTATACTTACCTATCCGGTATCTCTAACTTAACATTTAATTGGATAGTATCACCTATAATATCAAAATATCAAATGTATATTTGTATAGACTTATAACTACTACGTGCTACTTCTTATAAACCACCTTTTTTTGCATCCTATAATCTATACGTTAATGTAGACCGACCGATCCTAGTTCTTTCCAACACAATTCCCTACTCTAATTCTACTCCTTCTTTATTTATGGTTACAAAATCATCAGATCAATGTTTTAGTGAAATATTCTATTTCTATTTTATTTACATGATTTGCCAAGAAAATGGTTCAAAAACAGAGGAGAAGAGCAGTTGACTAATGTGTACTTGTATACCCTTTAAATCCTTATAAATATGTGACCTGCTCTGCTGGCACTTCAAAACAATGCTCTTTTACATTTATGAAGCCGGCCTGAAATCTTTCTGGTACTTTTCTCTGACGACAACCTCTCCTAGGAGCTTTATTTTCGTCATCATTTTCAGAGGAATGCCTATTTTCCACCGCATGTGGCAGAAGTCCCGAATGAGTTTTCTGTCGCCTCATTGGTATGACGTACTTCGGAGACTTCTGAGGGGTAGTTTGTGGCTCAGTACTTTCGTCACCTGATGATGTTTGACTACTGTCATCAGATGAATCAGATGCTGGTACTTCCTTTATGCCTCTTCTGATACGCTTATTCTTGTCTTCGTCATAAGACTTATGTTCTTCACAGGTATCTTGACAAGGAAGACCCATGAAAGGCAGTAGCATGTTTCTGTGAAGAAGCCTGGTTTTTGGAGAATTTGAATTTTCCTTATAGACTTCATACACTGGAATGCCTTCCATAGGCTGACGCTTCACAATGTACGGACTGTGTTCCCAGTGATCTGCTAGCTTCTGTTTCCCTTTCAGTCCTACATTCCTTACAAGTACCCGGTCACCGGGCTCCAAGGAAGCATGGCGGACTTGAAGGTCGTAATGAAACTTCTGTCTAGCAGCGTTTCTACCCGCTTCTTTCGAGGCTGCATCATATGCAAAGGCGAGCCGACCTTTCAGCTTTGAGGCATAATCTTCATGAGATTTAGCCTTGTCATTGCTAGATCGTAAGCCCAAGAATGCATCAACTGCCAGTCGAGGATGCCTTCCAAACATAAGGTAAAATGGAACATATCCCGTGCTGTCATGAGTAGCAGCATTGTAGGCATGGCAAAGGGTTGGAACATGGGACTTCCAGTCGGCTTTCTGGGGCGTTTTCAAGGTTCCCAACATGTTCAACAATGTCTTATTAAACCTCTCTACCATGCCATTACCCATAGGATGGTACGGGGTAGTTCTTGTTTTACGCATGCCAGTGATCTTGCACAAATTCTTTATCACTTTGGATTCAAAGTTTGCCCCCTTGTCACTATGCAGCTTCGCTGGGAATCCATAGTGTACAAAGAAGTTGTCAAACAAGACACGCGCGGTGGTTCGGGCTGTTTGATTCCTTGTTGGAATCGCTTGGGCATAACGACTGAAATGGTCAGTTATAACAAGTATGTTTTCATGTCCTCCCTTGGATTTCTCCAAAGAAAGATAATCAATACACACTAACTCCATAGGGGTGGAGGATGTTATACTGACTAATTCGGCTGCCTTTGTAGGTGAGATCTTTCGCCGTATGCAGCGGCCACATTTCTTGATGTTTTCTTCTACAAATGCGTCCATACCTGGCCAAAAGAATCGCCTCTTGAGGAGGGAGAGAGTTCTGTTCCGACCTTGGTGGCCTAAGTCGTTATGATATGACTGAAATACCAACTCACGAAGAGTACGTGGTAAAACTAATTGCTTACAGTCATGTCCTTCTACTGATGCATGTCGGAATAAAATGTCATCTTCAATGACGAATTTATCCCAGTCTCTCAGGTATCGTTTGTCAATGTTGTGTTTCTCAGCCTCTTTTGTGGCGGGTTTAAGACCTTCCTTGACACATCCGATAATCCTGGAGATAGCTGGATCATTCTGTTGAGCTTTAATCCAATCGTAACTTGAAAGGGCTGTCGACTGAATTAAGCTTTCTGGTATTTCCGCGTCATCAGGAACTGAAAAGGACGACTTAGATGTAACTAAGCTCTCAGCAAGTGGACGATCCTCAACATCAATTGAAACAGAATTGACAATAGCTTTTAAAACTTCTGGAAAACTAACATTCTCACACTCAGTGGGGTTTATCACCCTGGATAGTCCATCTGCGTCAGCGTTTTGAGTTCCACTTCTATATGTAAGGGAGAAGTTGTAATTTGACAGACTTGCTATCCAACGCTGCCCAGTTGCGTCTAACTTAGCAGACGTTAATACATAAGTGAGTGGATTGTTGTCTGTCATAACTTCAAATCGTGTCCCGTACAGATAGTCGTGGAACTTATCTGTGACTGCCCACTTGAGTGCGAGAAACTCCAATTTATGCGCTGGATAATTTTTTTCTGCTGGTTTCAGACTTCGACTGGCATAAGCCACTACTCTATCTCTACTGTCCTGTTGCTGATACAACACGGCACCAAGACCACTTCTAGAAGCATCCGTGTGTAACTTAAAGGGTAGCCTGTAGTCAGCGTAGGCAAGCACAGGAGGATTTGTCAGTTTCTGTATTAATGTTTCGAAAGCTTTCTGCTGTTGAGGTCCCCATTCAAACGGCGTTCCTCTGTTTCGAGTCTTTCGATTTTTCTTTTTCTTTTCTGCTGTCGTGGCAGGATTGCCCACTAGAAGATCATTCAATGGTCGGGCTATTGCTGCGTAGCCTTCAATAAACCGCCGATAGTAGCCCGTAAAACCAAGAAACTGGCGAACTTCTTTCACAGACTTGGGTATTGGCCAGGTCCTCACGGCTTCTGTCTTATTATTGTCTGTCTTTATGCCATCTTTTGACACAATATGTCCTAAGTATGAAATTTCTCGTTTAAAGAATTCACACTTATTGGCCTTCAGTTTTAAGTTGCTCTCATGGAGCCTTTGAAACACTGCTTGCAATTTGTCCAAATGATCCTCAAAACTTGATGAAAAGATGATAATGTCATCAAGGTAAATGAGACAGTCTCGTAGATTCATATCACCCATGCATCTTTCCATCAAGCGTTGGAAGGTAGCTGGAGCATTGCACAAGCCGAATGGCATTTTATTAAACTCAAAAAAGCCTAGTGTTCCCACTTGGAATGCTGTTTTGTGCTTGTCATCTTCCTTAAGTTCAACCTGCCAATACCCGCATCTTAAATCTAGTTTTGAAAAGAACTTCGCACCTGCAAGAATATGCAACGAGTCCTCCACTCTTGGTATGGCGTAGGCATCCTTTATTGTGCGATCGTTCAGCTTTCTGAAGTCTACACATAATCTGATGGACCTGTCTTTCTTCCTGACCACTACAACATTACTTGAGTATGGACTTTCGCTCTCTCTAATTATATTCGTTTTTAATAACTCTTGTAGATGTTCTCTAACTTCTTGAAAAATGCTTGGCGGTATCCTTCTATAAGGTTCTTTGAAAGGCTCTTCATTGTTTAATTGAATTCGATGTTCAACTAGATTTGTTCGACCGATGTCCGTCAAGCTTGTAGAAAATATATGTTCCCATTTATTAAAGAACTCAGTTGCTCTCTCCTTTTGTTGATCCGTTAATGTTGAAGTTTCCAGATTAATCCCTTCTACTGATGTCTTTGTATTATTATTATGACTATCCGTTACACTTTGTTGAGCTGCTTGAGCTATCCGTTCTGTTTCCGTTAACGGGTTTATGCTTCTTAATATTTTAACGTCATGTAATTCACAAATGTCGGATCGAGGTTTAATATCCAAGACTTTGGCAGACATGTTGAAAATGCGTACTTGTACCCTCTGGCTGTTTCCTACTTTATCCAACGAGACAATCCGGGGACAAACGCCAATTTTACTGGACGCTCCCTCGGTCGGTTCTGTTACAGCAGATTCAACATTCTTTGTTTTTCGAACAAACCCAGACACATTTACAGTCTGCATTGGTTGGATTCGTATACTGAAATCATCTGTTGTTTTCACAACTCCTACCCGGCTCTGTTCGAACGACACGAACGCATTATTCCATTCTTTAGGAATTGCAGTGTCGTTTGGACATAAATTTCTACAATATTTTATAACATTAGTTCCAATAACTATTGGAACTTTAAGAGTGTATTCTGTTGATGGAACAACAAGAAGCGGTACTTCAATGTTTTGATTTCCCAAAAAGGGGACCTGAAGTATACACTCTATATAACCTGAATATGGGAGGGTGTGTCCACCTGCTGCCTGAACGCTGAGATTAAAATCGTCCAGAGATAACAAAGTAGGTAACGGAGTAAGACTCTGATAAAAGTCTTCCGATATGGTAGTTACCATAGAACCACTGTCAACTAAAGCACATGCTTCTATTCCATTAAGCACAACAGATGTTTCATTGCTGTTTCCAACCAGTCTGCTGAAAAGATTTGGTTTACTAGGGCTTTGTTGGCGCTTGTCCCCTGTCTGCCCCGCGACGGAGACGCCTACAAGTTTGAAATGTTCTTGGTCTTGTGGTCCATATAGAACCCGATACAAGCATGAGCTTAGATACTGTATCTGTTACAATGGTGGCCAGTTAAGATGGACCCAGCTTCATTACTTGATGGAATAACAGACTAGGATATTTTCTGATATATGGAGTTTTCCTGTCAGTGTTTTGTATTGTTCTTCACAGGATTCATAAAATTTTGGATATATATGACGTCATGACTGGCCACACTGGCCACCATTGTAACAGATACAGTATCTAAGCTCATGCTTGTATCGGGTTCTATATGGACCACAAGACCAAGAACATTTCAAATTGTTTATTCTGGCAGCTGTATTGTCTGATCAGCATCTGTAAAATATATATAAAATATATTTCAATACATGTAAAGTATATAACTTTACAAAATGGCGATCAACTGGCAAGTGCACTGAGGCATAACTAAACAAGGACAAACAAGTAAACAGATTCTTAGAAAACAATAGAATAAACAAATACATTGATGCTCATAACAATCATAGTTATCATAATGAATGAGAACTCATGACAGGCAGACGCATAATAAAAACCTATACTATATTCAAAATTATCACAAAAATATAAATTTGGGATCCCAAAACATACCTGTAAAATATATATAAAATATATTTCAATACATGTAAAGTATATAACTTTACAAAATGGCGATCAACTGGCAAGTGCACTGAGGCATAACTAAACAAGGACAGGTGAGTATAACTTGACCATTGACCAGCTACGGTTGATCGCCAATATCAACCAGGTATGTATCTACAGTAAATTTAGGATACGGTCAAAAAATAGGAATCCCTGTGACATACAGACAGACAGCAGTGTAGACCCAGATCAGACACACCATACTGTGGTATCGAATTAGGGTCTGATGATGATTTAGTGTTTTACATCCCTTTCAACATTACAGGTATTAAAGTCATATTGAGCAGATCAAAGGGTGATATTATTAGGATTAAAAGGCTCCAGATCTGTGCAATGAAGTACTGTCCAGTCATAAGCTGAAATCCATCTCCTTTGGAAAGTAAATTGATAAATGAAATACACAAATTGAATCAGTAGCCTACACCCATTATTTTTTTAGAAATGCATGCCGTGAAAACATTGTAAAATTCTGAAAAAACTAAGTTCCCATATATAACTGACATCAGTCGCTAGAAAAAGTACGTACGGTAAATGTACTTATCCTGTATTTAAAAAATTGTTCTCTCAAGACTACAAATTAATATATTTTTACAATAGATATGCAATTTACTGCTATATTAATAAGCTTTTCACTGATATAATTTTTTTTATTGAAATCAGTTTAGTCAAAGCTTCACAGGAAATGTTTTCCCATTACTCAAACAAGTGGCACACAGGCCACGACTCGCTCACCTGAGTGAAATAGCCATTGGATATGCAAATGTTATGCAACATTTTTCCAATCCTGTCATTGCAACTAATGAAAAGATCATCATTTTGAGCAGTTCTTTGGTTTGAAGAAGAATGTTTTTTTTATTATTATCTTTTGCCATATATGGGCATGACAGTCAATGGAGCATGAGCAGTTGTACAAATTCTCAATCCTGCATGTTTCAACAGTAGGATCGATATGAAATTTGGCCAAGTGGTTTCAGAGTGTAGAGTAGTTGTTTAAAAATATCAAGACTTTATACATGTATACAGCACAGGGACATGGGAAGACAACCCTTGCAGAATAAAATTTTGACTAACTTAACCCTTGTCCTGCTGAACCCGGATATACCTGCCTTTACAAACAGTGTAGATCCAGATCAGAGATCCAGATCTGGATCTGCACTGTTTGCCATTAAGTATGTGAATTTACTGTAACAATCCAGATCAAGTAATCTGATTGGCTGAAAATTAAAAGTGGGGGTGGCATCTTAATTTATTCAGCAGGACAAGAGTTAAAGGTTTTGCTACTTCAGTCATACATGTACATTGTAAGTTTCAGACACTTCAGCTGTTTTTTGTCTTTGTGTGTATGTTCAGGCCAAATAAAAAATTACGTGTGTTCAGGGTAACATTTTAGAAAAAATAGGTATGGTAGGCAGGGATTTTTTTTTTTTTTTTTTTACATTTTTTTATATGAAGAATAATACCATAATTACCAACTATATTTGGACTTTGCACATAATGCACATAAAATTTTACCAAGTCTGTTTGATTTTCCTTAAATGTTTCTAAAAGTACTGACAGAATGGCAAACAGTGTAGACACTGATCAAACTGCTCCTTTAGGAGCAGTTTGATCAGGGTCTACACTGTTTGCTCAGCCCTCCTTATTGGAATGTTTAGCACAATTTTTTTTTTTTTTTTTTGATCAAACATGAAAAAAATTGCTAGTTTCTGGTGGTCTCGATTTACATTTTTCCGGACCTAAAAGTATTTAAGAAGATGTTTTTCCTTCATTTTCCTATGACATGCGTGAAAGCTAGGTATCAAATTTATTGATAAAAATTCGATGATATATCACTCATCATATCAGTGTATGGATCAGCTGCTTATACTTTACGAAGGGAAACAACTCAGTTTATACATTACTGATGCTACACAAGGGAAACAACTCAATCACCAGATAGCATTATGTTGGCAGGAAATGGACTATTTTGTTATTGTTTGCATCTTCTGAAGCAGAACTTAGGCTAACTGTTATAACAGTACGAAATGATCTGCTACAAAACGTCTCGCCCATATAACCAAGAAATATCGGTCAAATTGGTCAATTCGAGCAAAACCTCTCATTCAGCTTTACTATGGCACCAGATAAGTAGAAAGAAAAAAAGACATGCAGAATATTTAAAAGAGTGCAGTCAGTTTACCTAACAACACTTTTACTGGGCAGGCTTAGTCTTCTAAGCGGTTAACCAGTATTGTGCACATTCTTTTGCCAGAAGATGACAAACTGCCCTTCTTGAATCAGCAGAAAGGAGAGAATGAGCGTAGAAAATATTTCATGATCAATCTCCATGAAAGAAAGTTGACAACCCGGCGGGGGTCGAACCTGCAACATCCTGATCACCAGTCAGACGCGCATCCAAATGAGCCACCGAGGCCGGCATAGAGTTATTGCTTTATGCATAGTGCACAATACCTAAATTTCTGTTCAGCAAACAGAAAGTGGCATGAACTTATGCCAATAACCAAACTGCTCAGGTTCACAGACTTGCATATGTCTTTGCTTGTCATATGTAGAGTTTGGTATCATGTTTTTTGTTTTTTTAATGCACTGGCCTCTGGTACTAGATCCTGGATTCAATCCCCATTCAAGGTGAGAAATTTTCTGGGTCCCAACATGCTCCATTAGCATCACGAGCACCTATGATAACTGTCCTTCAGATCGACACATTAACTGAAGTGCCCCTGCTGCAGGAAAAGACCCCCCACACCCCGTGCAGGTTAAAGATCCTACTGATGAGACAAAATTGACCCAGCATGGTCCATCCTGCAAAAAGTGGCTTCCTGCAGTAAATGGTCAAATACAACTGACTGCTTGATAAGTTGTAGAGGGAAAGAAAATATGTTAATAACCAGCTTTATGTGAAAATGAACATTAATACATGTAAAATTAAAAGATCACTCCATGCATAGGTGAATTGTGAAGGACAGAAGCAGTTGAGCTCCTTTAACCCTTGTCATGCTGAATTTATAAATTAAGATGCCATGCCCTTCTAATTTTCAGCCAATCAGACTGCTTGATCTGGATTAATTGTTGCTATAAATTCTCATACTTAATGGCAAACAGTGCAGATCTTCTGACGAAGCCAACTGATCTGGATCTACACTGTTTGCAAAGGTAGGGTATATCCCGGTTCAGCAGGACAAGGGTTAAGCAGTGAAAGCCCTGATCAAACTTCCAGGATAAAGGGACTGATTTTGTATGAAATAACTTGCAATATATGTTGTCCTGAATGCATTTGCAAAGAGTGAACAGCTGTGGAGGTTCCAATCGGTGACTGCTATTATCTTCCAAAATCTTAGAATATGTTGCACTGTAGGAAGAGAAAGCACTGATAAGGAAAGTCACAAGGATGGTTCTCACAACAGAGGAACTGGTAACTTCCAATCTGAATTTAAGACAGTATACTTACTAACCAGCCAGCATTCTACTTACATCTACATGTATATTGCACAATTATCAACCCAACAGGAATTAACCCTAGTTCTGCTTAATCCGGATATACCCTTCCTATGCAAACAGTGTAGATCCAGATCAGCTGGCTTCTTCAGAAGCCAACTGATCCGGATCTATACTGTTTGTCAATTAGAATATGAATCTGCATCAACAACCTGGACCAAGTAATATCAGATTGTCTGAAAATTAGAAGTGGGCATGGCATCTTTATTCAGCATGACAAGGGTTAAGTAGAAGCCCAGTGGGCACATGGTGTTTGTATGTCACATTAACATCGATGCAACATCATGACATTGCATCAACATTAATGTGACATTGTATAAACATAATAAGCCTGCTGGAGTGTTAGCTTCGTTATTATCATCCAACAACCTGTGATGAGTTCAGCTTTGTGAGTGCTCATGGGCACTCAGTCACCAGATCAAATGGTACCCAGTTGACATTTTATACATAAATTATATGAGGTACCTATAAAGTGAGCAGTCACGAGCATCCGCCTAGTTCAATTAGCATCTGGATTACGCAAGGTAGAGGGTGCCTTCAAACCTGGGGTTGTCCTGTGAACTATGACCCTGAACCTCCCCGACAGACAGGAGAGAAGCAAAACTTCCAATATCTGGAGTTCAGACAAAATCTAAGGTAGCAATGACACTTGTATGATAAGGTAAAGGAAGGGGCAGTCTACAAATGAAACATGTTCGGGCCTAAAACATGGATCGAACCCGCAACCTCTTGCACCAGAGGCCAGTGCACTACATTGTAACGTTACTACTCTACAACCACAGCGCTCATGTGCATGTCAGATACTGAATACACAACATTTAGTACAGCCAGTGAGTACACCCAATACACAACATGTACCCCACCCGCAATACACAATTGTCAGTGGGCACCTGTTTTCCCCGCAGTTTCCAGTTCAGAGCATACTTAGCGCCTTTTGGTCTCTAATTTCATAGCAGTCCGGAATCCTTTCAGCTCATGATAATTCTTAACAAACTGTTGATTTGAGGCACTGTCCTCAGTTTTAATCCAATTATAACGCGTGTCGTGCAAAACGCATAAACGCGTGTCGTGCAAACCGTCCACCATCAACACTGGCAAACTGTCAAATTGTGACGCGGTAGGTTTTGCTTCAGTGACCGCCCACGTGACAAAACCAAAATACTCCATTGCTATGGAAAACGCCCACTCACAAATTTAGCTGAGAAAGTAGTTCCCAAAAACTGATATGTTTTTCTCCAACAAATCCTGGTAATTCCACATATTGTTGCTAGACAACTTTAGAATATGCACTTATGAAGCAAAGACAAGAAAACCAATACATAATTGATTCATTATTTCAGTTAGCACTTGAAACAACTTCGCAGTGACATGTGATTATCAACGAAGTGTGTCGATGACGTCGACGTTCATTGTTCTGATTGGTCAGACCCTTCCAAATGTCAATCAAAGTCCACGTGTTCTATAGTATTTTTGTATCGCGCAGACTGTTTTGATCAAGCCGCCCGCCATCTTCTTCGGGCGTGCGAGAATTCATCGGTACAGTTTCAAGAAGTGTTTTCATAGATGTGGAACAGCAGAAAGTGTGCAATTAAGAAGGTGCATTGATTTGTCCTTTCAATACAGCAAAAGAACGGACAATGAGCTTGGAAACGTTGCTAGAAGCGGCGGAATTCATCGAATGGCGTTCCAAAGGTAAACACGTGGTTATGTCTTGCGCACATGTGGAAAGAAGCATTGATGTGTGTTCTTTATTTAGGGTAAATTAAATTATGTCTCGTACATTAGTTTTATTTCTGGCATTCTTGGAACGGTTCTGCTTGAATCATATGGGTTTCTTGATGCTGTCTTTTGATGGAAAGTAGGTCATCGTAAAATCTTTAGACAAAATTGGTATTCAATTCCTGTTGCCTCGATGCTGATCTAATTTGCATATTCGTAATGCATCACGCGCTGTTATTACTTGTTTGCAGATGAGCCTAACAACTTCCATCCTTATGCAAAGAAGGCACCAATTGAGCCAGTCATCGTGGAAAAGATTGATTCCTGTAATTCATTCGATTTTGAAGAAGATGAAGAGGAAGATTCGTCGAGAGAAAGACGCCGGCCCGGCGGGTAGGTCTTGTTTGTATGGAATCAATACGCCTTGCTACTAAAAATATCCACAACACATGCTAATGGTCATGTGACAAACAACATTTCCCAATACATTTAATTGGCAGTGAACACCAATTTGTTAGAACAATTAAAATTTTAATTTTACTCACTTTAAGTCGAAACAAGGCTTATGCAAGTTAGCTTTGGCCTTGTTGTTTCTACTCATTGTTATAAACTGTTGTTTTTGTTTTTTTTTCTTTTTTTCAGAACTGTCAAAGGACCTGTAAATTAGTCAGCTCTGAAAAAAAAAAAAAAAAAAAAAAAATAGTGAGACAGCAAAGAACTTGGTTTTTGGAGCCATAAATTAGTGAATCTCAATAAACACTTGTGGTTGCAGGTACATGTATTACCTATGTCTACTGTGCCTTCGACATCTTTCAGAAAGTTGTTTATTGCTTGGCGCTTAATTTTTACACAGAAAAAATATTAAAATTTGCAAACTTTTGTCATGATTCAGTGCAAAACCATTTGTCATAACTACTTTTGCATGGAAAGTTTTATAAGTTGTCATTGGTTTAAAAATCAGATATTTTCATTTATTCCTTTTGAAAAAAAATGAATGCAATTTATGCAAAAAATCTGTAGGGTATAGGTAGCTTGGAGACAGACTTTCAACAGGTGCCGCTTGTTCATTTTTTTTAATTTTTGCAATATTGTTGTGAAACCTCAAAAATTCAAATTAAGCAAAGAAAAGTAAGTAAGAAAATAGTTTCTTGTACAAAATTTCGGTTTACTATAGAAATTGCATAGGTCAGACCAATTATTTGACATATTTAATTTTAGGGTACACATTTAAGAACAAAACATAGAAACAGAAAAGATAAATGCCTTTTGATAAGATATGGTCAATCAGAATAAAATATTTTCATTAAAAATAAAATGTCAGTCAAGCAAAAAATCTTTCTGAGAGAAGTGGAAAGGACAGTAGACCAAAGATTTATAGATCAATACAGTAAAGAATTACATAAAATATCCAAATACAGATATTGGGCAATAACGAATGGTTATAATGAACGATACATCATTCATTTGTAAGAATCTTGCAATGGTTCATGAAGCTTGTCATATCAGGTACAAAAACATGGAGACAGTAAGGATAATTGTCACATCTATTGTCTGCAATGCGTGAAATAACTTAACATTTTGGACAAACAAAATCATTCAAATCTTTCCCTATCACAATAGTTCCACATGAGGCACTTTTTTTTATGCCCCTGCTATTTTCAATGGGGGTGGGGAGGGGGGGCATATAGTATCACCACTGTCCAGGTCCCGTCCTGCCCTACATAACACTTTTGGTTTCTGTGCGATGTCTTTTGAAAGGATTGGTATATTGGATTGAAATTTTATGCACAGGTATATAATCATAAAATGTAGGTGAAGTTCGATTTAGGTAAAATCCACCAATTATTTTGGGAGTTATGGCCCTTTTCAACTTGGAAAAATTTTTAACTTTGAAAAATGGTTTACATGTGAAATCTTTTGAAAGGATAGGTGTATTGGATTAAAATTTTGTACACAGGTATATAATCAAAACAATGTAGGTCAAGTTCAATTTAGAAAAAAAATCCATGTATTATTTTGGGAGTTATGGTCCTTTTTCAACTTTGAAAAACGGTTTCCGTTCCATAACTTTTGAAAAGATTAGTGTATTGGATTCATATTTCATACACAAGCGTATACTTATAATATATAGGTCAAGTTCGATTTAGGGTAAAATCCACCAATTATTTTTGGAGTTGCAACCCTTTATCAATGTTGAAAAATGGTTTCCGTTCAATATCTTTTGAAAAGATTGGTGTATTGGATTCAAATTTTATACACAGGTATATAATCATAAAATATAGGTCAAGTACGATTTAGGGTAAAATCCACCAATTATTTTTGGAGTTATGGCCTTTTTTCAACTTTGAAAAATGGTTTCCGTTCAATAACTTTTGAAAACATTAGTGAATTGGATTCATATTTTATACACAAGCATATAATTATAAAATATAGGTCAAGTTTGATTTAGGGTAAAATCCACCAATTATATTTGGAGTTACAGCCTTTTTTCAACGTTGAAAAATAGTTTCAGTTTGATATCTTTTGAAAACATTAGTGTATTGAATTCATATTTAACACACAGGTATATATTCATAAAACAGGGGTCAAGTTCCAATTAGGGTAAAATCAATGCATTATTATGGGAGTTATGGCCCTTTTTCACCTTCAAAAGATGTTTTCCTTCCGATATTTTTTTAAAAAAGATTGATTTGTGTATTGGATTCATATTTTATACCCAGGTACATTTATATAATCATAAAATGTGGTCAAGCTCGATTTAGGGTAAAATCTGCCAATTATTATGAGAGTTATGGTCCTTTTTTCAACTTCTTTTTTTTGCAAAATACCTGCGTGTGGGTGAGGATGGCCCTGGGTGGGGACATCTGTGTCATATTGACACATTTCTAGTTTTGTTCAAAATATGTTGATTAAAATGATAGTTTTCTTATTTCTTAATAAAAACATATGACATAATATTGTGGGTACTTATTAGAAGTGCCTCTCTTGTAAGGTACTTCTAATGAGTGCCCACAATAGGCAGAGGAATTGTTAAGGAGGAGTATTTGGTGATAATTATGGGATAATTTTCTCCATTTGTCCATAAAAACATATGTTGTGGGTACTCATTAGAAGCACGCCAAGGTGCTTCTAATGAGTACCCACATCATACGTTTTTATGGAGAAATATGAAAAATTATCACCAAATACTCCTCAACAATTCCTCTGAATAGATAGTATTTATCTGGGTACTCTTCTTGTCTGGAGCTATGTGAGATACACTAGCTTTATAGAGTTTGGACGTTGTATGATGGGCGTCTGAAAAATAGTAATACCGTAATGGTCCATTTTCCCCAATAGTATAACTGGATAAATGTCTAATAAAGTGTGTGGAAGTGCACAGAAATTACTTTGAAGGACTGAAGTAGACATTTATGATCAGGCAAGCCTTATATATATTTAAAAAACCGGCACTGTTGCCACTACTGTTGAAATGTCCCTTGTAATAATTAATTTTATGACAAATTGCAGTGTGTAGTGTACTGGTACACGGTTTGAGTGTCTACAAACTTAAGGAGAACAACTTCCCTTCTGCAGAAGGGATATACTCTAAAGGAAAGAATATGTTCTCAGTGGGAGCAAATTTAGATAAGACCCTTTTCAGAAGGGGGTTTCATATGCAGGAAAGCAAACAGGAGGCTCCCTGCATAAAATGGAGGAAATTCTACCAAGTGTATTAAAGGGAAGGCCTGATAAACTACATGTAGTAGTGGTTTGGAAGAAAGGCATTCAGTAGCTTAGCATTTTGCAACAAGTTTTATGAAAATTGACCAATCTATAAGAAAGTTATAATGGTTTAAATAAATAGTGTGAGTGCAGAACGAGGCTGTGAGTTTATGACTTCATAAACTTAGTCAAAAATATCAAATAACAGCCATTCTGATACAAGATGATGTCAGTGAATGGCCAATTTATATCCCTTTTTATTGCATATAATGAAAATTTACTGTTTTTAAGAGAAAACAACTTATCCTTATCCTAGCGATTTCTTATTTCATCACATGGCTTGACTGACAAAATGGCGGCCTCCATACAAAGCTATTGTGAAATGTACAAAATGCCATATCTCCTATTCCTAAATCACACAACCGATTTACATAAAACTTGTAGAGAAATGTTTGCCTCTTTAACCTCTTTTTCCTGAAGTGACCGTTAAAGTTTCTTCTTTCCCTGCAAGTCCCCTTAAAAGTGAAATGTTGTGAACAACTTTATGACGGAGCTGACTCTTTCTGTTTTACAGAGCCGGCACTCGAGAGGTTCACAACAAGCTAGAGAAGAACAGGTGTGTATGACAACTTACAGGTTAGGGGAAGGAGTGTTGTAAACCATTGTTATGCTGAATAAATTAAGATGCCACTCCCACCTCTAATTGTCAGTCAGTCAGATTACAGGTTGTTGATAATCAATGACAAACAATGCAGATCCAAAGAAGCCAACTGATCTGGATCTGCACTGTTTGCAAATGTTAAGTTTATTGATATTTGTTTTTACCTGATGGCACAGCTTTACGAGAGAGCTTGGCTTCTTGAGAGCTGAACTCGGGTTTGTATACTTTATTTGTCATAAGTTGATGGGGTGGTCGGGTGGTGCGAAGGTGCTGTGTATCTTACATCACTGGGGCGTCCAACTGATATTGGCTTACAGTTGGGCAAGGCCTGCTATCCTTGTAGTGGGTAAGGGTAGAGGTGGAATGTTTTTATTTCTTCTGTTTCTTCACTTTCATTCCTGTTCCTCATTCTTCCCTGTCCCTCTCTTTCATCTCCTCTACTCTCTCTTCTATCTCGTTTCTCCCTTTCTCTGGGAGACGACACAAAATGACCCTCAAGGGTTGACGTGTCGTTAAACCCCAATACAATCAATCAATGTCATAAGTTGAGCATCATCTCAGGCTCTGACTGTGAAATTAATGATGGACAGATTACAAGCCTCCAGCATTTTGACTAGTCTGGCAAACTAAATAATCAGGTAAATTATAAAGTTTAGTTCATAGTTCCAGTTAAGGAGCATGTTTTTTAACAAAAAATTTTGTTGATATTTTTTCTTATTTCTACCCCAAATCGTACATTGTTGGTATTTATAGAAGCGTATATGTTAGGTGCTTCTAATGAGTAACCACAACAGCCAGCATCGGTTGCTCAGTTGGATGCGTGTACAACTGGTGATCAGGAGGTTGTGGGCTCGACCCCCACCGGGTTGGCAACATTCTTTCGTGGAGAGTTTATCTTGAAATATTTTCTATGGTCATTCTCTCCCTTCTGCTGGTTCAAGGAGGACAGTTGTCAGTTTCTGGCAAAAGAATATGCACAGTACTGGTTTACCACTTAGAGGACTAAGCCTGCCCAGTAAAAGTGTCGTTCTAAAGGTAAACTGACCGCGCTGGACATGACCTCATTGGGTTGACTGGGCCGAAAAACCTCAACACTAACAAACAAGTACCCACAACATATGTTTTTGTGTAGAAATAAAAAAAATATCACCACTTTTTTTGTTGAAAAAAAGTGCCTTATCTGGAGATATGTTTTTTTCTTTTCTTGTTTACAGTAATTTCTTTAATTAAATTTTACTATCAGAAAATATCATTAACCACCTGATGCCACAGCTTTATGAGAGAGCCTAGTTTCTTGAGAGCTGGACTCAGGTTTGTATGTATATAGTACAGCGTATTTATCTTAACCCTTGTCCTGCTGAATAAATTAAGATGCCACGCCCACTTCCAATTTTCAGCCAATCAGGTTACTTGATCCGGATTTTTGCAATAAATCCACATACTTAATGACAAACAGTGCAGATCCAGATCAGTTGGCTTTTTCAGAAGCCAACTGATCTGGATCTACACTGTTTGCAAAGGCAGGGTATATCCGGGTTCAGCAGGACTAGGGTTAACAATACAAAGACTTGGTGAGGAGAAGTATTTGATGATATCTTTGGGATAATTTACTCCATCTCGCCATTAAAGTATACATTGTGACCGCCTCCGTGGCTCAGTCAGATGTACGTCTCAGGTGATCAGGAGGTTGCAGGTTCGTCCCCGCCTGGTCCGGCAACACTCTTTTGTGGAGATGGATCATGAAATATTTCTTCTGTTATTTCTTCTGTTATTCTATCCCTTTTACTGATGCAAGAATGGCAATTCTTGCAAAAAAAAAAAAGGTGTGGTTTGGTAAACTGACCGCCTCAAATTGACCTTAATGGATTGATTGGACAGTAAAATCTCAAATTAAAAAAATGCACATTGCGGGAACACATTCAGTGGTGCACTTCTAATACGTTTTCAAAATGTTTTTATGAAATACAAAAGTACTCCTCCTTAACAGGTCCCAAGAATGCTGTGTCTGATGAGGGTTTTCACTGTTTGCCACTTTCAAGTACATGTAGTAGAATGGGTCTTGTTTTAAAGTTTAGAATATAAATGATAAGGAGTTAAGGTGTCCCAATACTGTGGGTAAATATTGGGTAAGGACATATATCAGATCCTGTTAAAGTATCACATGCAAGATGAACAACTCTTGTTTTGTTTTTTTTTCTAATTATCTCCCCTGAAGGAATTTCAAATCAAATTTTTGTGTACTTTGTAACTTCTTAATGGTTTGAAATATTTTGATAATATTTGGTAGAGACATGGATAAGGACCAGTAGGTGTGTCGGGCGCAAGAGTGCTCATAGTTTCTCCATTATTTACTTGTCTCCCCTTAAGCCAAAATCTTGCACAGGCCATCACTCCCATACTGTTTGAGATAACTTGATAATTTTTGGTAGGAAAATATATGTGTATCAGGTCAAGTAGGAGTGTCACATGCAAGAATGACTGCTTTTCGTCTGTTGATTTTCTGGCTATCTCCCCTGAAGTCAAAATCTTGTGCAAGTCATAACTCCATACTGTTTGAGATAATTTGAAAATATATCCGGTCAAGCAGGCATGTTCATGCAAGAGACAACTCTTGCTATGCTCATTTTCTTGTTAACTCCTCGGAATGAATTTTAAAGTCAAAGTCCTTTGGGCACTGTAACTTCTTTATGCTTTGAAATATTTGATAATATGTGGTAGAGACATAGATGATGATCTATAGATGTGTCAAAAGCAAGACTTAAACTCTCTTTTTTTTTTAATAGTTAGCCCTCCTGTAGTTGAAATCTTGTGCAGTCCTAACTCCCTTACGGTTTCAGATATTTTGATAAGATGTATATCCGGTCAGGTTTTGTTCAAGAATTATAACTCTTGATATGTTTGTTTTCTAGGTATGTCTCCTGAACGAATTTCAATGACTAAATTTCAATTTCAAACACTAAGTCTTTGTACTTTCTCTTGTTATCGCCTGACCGAATAGGTTCAGGGGAATATAGCCTGATCAGCATGGCATCTGTCCATCCGTCTTGATAGAGATTAAAGTCTAGAAGCTGTATATTCCAAAGTACCCATTTGAACAGTAGTAAAGGAAATAAACCAAAGCAAAATTTTTTACCTCACAGTTGTTTTACCTCAGTAAACATACCACAAATACTTTTACCTTTTAGTTTTACAAGGCCTTTTGCTATTGTTTGTGAGTATATAGACTCACAAAGTCATTGTATATTTGCAAATATTGTGTATCCTGTACAAACGATATAAAGTAATCACATCTAGTCACTAATAGATGATTTTTGACAAATATATTAAAATAATAAATAAAAGAACATGTAATAATAATAGCATTTACATTTCACACTTTACTTTGCACTGTGTCAATTTTTCCATGATATGTTTTTCAAATATACACCAAATTTAGAAGTTGCAACTTGGTCGGGGATTTGCCATCTCTTTTGATGGCTACTTATAAAACCAATCAAGCAGTTTTTGGCCAGATGGGGATGACGAATAATTGATACATACACTTTTAAAACAGCTAAGGAATATGCTGAAATGAGGGGAGTTTAGTCCTGGTTATAATGGTTAATATACCTGATGGTGCAGCTTTATGAGAGAGCTTCGTTTCTTGAGAGCTGGAATCAGGTTTGTATATGTTACACTATTTATCATAAGCTGAGCTTTGTCTTTAGCTCTGCTTATAAAAACAGGGACCGAATAATTTCAGCTGTCTTTATTGCTTGTAGGCTCTTCTTTATCACAACAATGGTTCAATGAAAGTATGCCAAATTGACAATATTGTCGGGCAGGTTGGTACATTTGTATATTTTTTTTCTTACACACTGAGACACAAAACAGATCTAGCACCTCATGGCTTACTGAAGTACCATAGCACCTGATGACTTACTGAGGTACCATAGCATCTGGTGGCTTACTGAAGTACTGTAGTACTTGGTGACTTACTGAAGTACCATAACACCCATTTGCTTTCTGAAGTGCTGTAACACCTGGTAGCTTACTGAAGTACCATAGGGCCTGGTGTCTTACTGAAATACCATAGCACCCATTGGTTCACAGAAGCACAATAGCAACTGGTGGCTTACTGAAGTACCATAGCACCCAGTGGCTTACTGAAGTACCTGAAGTACCATAAATGCCTTTCCAACACTCTGGATAAGCTGGGTCCAGTTCTAGAATAACAGATTACTGCTTTGCCTGCTGGGTATAAATCTAAGCCTACAACATTTTGAAATATTTTTCCCACAAAATAGACTTATATTTCTTGCATATTGTCTTCTACTTTTTGGTGGCAAAAACACAACTTTCTTGAGCTGTGCAGACCAGTGTGTGTTTATTTGTTTGGTATATATGATAAACCGGTACATACTGGCCAGGTTTACAAAGGAAACACGTTACTGGGAGGTAAAGTTTGTACTTCCACCAATTCTTTAGGTCACTTCATGCCCCCCCTGTATTTGGAAGAGGTAAGTGTTATGTAAATAATTCTAAGCAGATAAGCAGACTGCATGTACATGTATAAGAACTGAAAAAAAAATTATACCAGACTGTAGTATACAAATATCTATAACTAAGATGTGCAGTATTATGCTAAATCTGTCTTCTTTGTTCATATTATAAATGTAGAAAAATGGTAGTAGTTTTCTGACAGTCGAAGTTTTCCACTACATTTTTTAACCCATGACTCTTAAAATAACTTAATTTTAATGTGCTTCTGTTATGTGTGTATGTTTTAGAAGCCAGAACATCTCTCTTTCTCTCTCTCCAGGTGGGGGAAAAGTGGATAATAGTATATCTTCAGTTTCTGCACTGTCATTTGCTTTATTCTCCATTCTCTCGCTATGTTTTCCCTTCTGCTGATTCAAGAAGGGCAGTTGTCAGTTTCTGGCGAAAGAATGTGCACAATACTCATAAACTGCTTAGAGGACTAAGCCTGCCCAGTAAAAGTGTGGTTAGGTAAACTGACCGTGCTCGACATGACCCCATTGGGTTGACTGGGCCGTAAAACCTCAACACAACCAACAACTCTCGCTGTGTTTATGTGTGTGTAGACATATTATGGTTAGCTTGGATTTTATTTGTTGAACGTCATGATACAGAGAGCTGGTTTGGATATTATGTTGTCTGACATTTTGGCAGATATTTGAATGTCTTTTGTTTTTTGATGAACAGGCGAGCCCACCTGAAGGAATGTTTCAATTTCCTGAAAAAGAGTATACCAAGCATGGAAGACAGACGGACATCCAATCTTGGTATATTGAGGGGATCTCTTAGATATATACAGGTAAATAAGAAAAACTGAGATAGAAGAGGGTTTTTGCACCCAAAAGATAAAATATGTTATGCAGGGGTCATCCTAACGCTTTAAGATAGGGAGAAGTTTTGCGACAATTTCAGGATTTTGGGGAGAAGTTTTGGTCAAAATTTTGGATTTCCCTATATATTCTATACATTTTCACTTCTCTCTCAGCTCAGTATAGGGAGGTCAGTCAGCTTAGGGAGACTTTTTCTCCCAAATCGCCCTCTAGGATGACCCCTGGTTATGGGAGGCCCCTTCTCTTTGGGAACAAAGAAATACAGTAAACACATTAAATATCCACTTTCAACCCTTGTCCTGCTGAACCCGGATATGTCTTGCCTTTGCAAACAGTGTAGATCCAGATCAGTTGGCTTCTGAAGAAGCCAACTGATCTGGATCTGCACTGTTTGTCGTTAAGTATGTGAATTTATATCAACAATCTGGATCAAGTAATTTGATTGGCTGAAATTTAGAAATAGATGTGGCATCTTAATTTATTCAGCAGGACAAGGGTTAAGACTTCCTTTGGCACTGCCTTAAAGTGGTCTTATTAGTGGGATGGTCTTAATACTGAATATAGAATAAGTACATGTAATAAAGAAACCATTTGGGACTGACAAAAGCTGCTTTTAATAGCAGACTGGTCTTAACCCATTTTAGTTGGAAACACAGTGCAGACCAAGATCAGACGCTGCAGAATGTGGCATCTGATCTGGGTCTACAATGTTTGCATTCAATACTGGAATTTCTATAAAACATAATACATATAAAAACAAGAACTAACTAGACACCCTACTACTGGAAATAGACCAGTCCTGTTGTGGGAGAAGAGTCTACTCGACGTAAAAGGTTAACCCATTGTACTCAGGAGACCCGTTAAAGTGTACTTGGCAAACAGTGCAGACCCGGATCAGATGACGCAGAATGCAGTGTCTCATCAGGGTCTCCACTATTTGCAAATAGTTTAGCCGTTTTTCTCTAGGAATATGCATATCTCATAGCCGAAATGGACCTTCACTGTCCTTGTGGCCAGAGGCTACTGTTTGCATGACATGAGCTGTGTTTTTTTTTTTTTTTTTGCCTGTTTACTTACAGAATTGCAGTAAAAACTTCCCTTCTGTCATTTCACATCCCTGTTTGTCTCATTTAACCTTAAAGCGCCAATTATGACTGCAGCAGACGACACTTTATTTTTTATTTTTATTTTTTTCATACAAAATAAGTCTTGACACCTCATGTGAATCATCTACCAATTCATGTTTCACATGAAATGGCAAGACTATTTTCTATGGAAAATTAAAAAAAAAAAAAAATAGAATGTCGTGTACTGCAAATTTTGCTTGGCGTTTTACAGAATTAAATTCATATGTTTTAAATCCTTGTATCTAATGCACTATTTATGATATCTGAAAATAGATATGTTTTTTTTATCTGCATAATGTGGTAGGCGGAGCTTAGCTAAATATAGATGCAAACTACAACATTATCAAGGACATTTGTGTCCTGTTTACATTGGCTGTTTTAATGAACCTTCAGCACTCTTTGGGCAAATTTCTAATTTCCTTAGAAAATAGGGATTGGCACTTCTGACAGATTATCTTCTAATGAGATAGTACCCATATGCATGAAGTGTCAAAACCTGTTTTTTGGAAAAATATAAAAATAGTTTGATGTTGTCTGGTGAAATATTTACCTTTACCCTTGAAATTCTAATCACACATGCCGCAGACATTTTTTTTAAAGAGAGAAAATAAGGCATGGCATTTCATGTGAAATGTCTGCCTAGCAGATGAGTCACGTGAAATGCCAGGTCTTATGTTCTCAAAAAAAAAAAATAAAAAAAAAAGTAAATAAAAATGGCTTGTGCTACAGTTTTGCTAATAGCATTCTAAAGGTTGCTATATTGAGCAGGGTCACAGGTAGAAAAGTCCCACCTGCCTGTATATACAGCCTGATCAGTCTTTGCATGAGCATTCGTGATCAGATATGCTCATGCAGATTGAAACTTGATTTTTGCACCTGCTGCATTGAAGGTTTTCTTGTGGCCCTGCTGTGTTGAAGGAGTCCTTCCATGTAAAAATTATAAACATCAAAGTTAGATAGCTCCAGATTAGAAGGCTATCCTGATAATTGTTTGTCCTGTTCTTTTGTCATGAAAATCTATGTTGTGGGTATTCATTAGAAGTGCCTCTCTTAGGCACTTCTAATGAGTACCCACAACATATGGAGGGCTCCATGGCACAACAGACAGTGCATCTGACTACAAATCAAGTTCATATCCCGGCAGCACAGCTTTCTTGGAAATTGATCATGAAATACAAATGTAACTTTTTTGGTCATTCTCTACCTTCTGCTAATTCAAAAAGTGCAATTGTCAGTTACTGGCAAAAGTATATGCTCAAAGTACTCATTAACAACTTCGATGACTGAGCCTGCCCAGGAAAAGTGTGAGTGGGTTAACTGACTGGCTCGACATGAGATTAACAGAGTTGACTGGGCCGTAAAATTAAAAACCAAGGTCAAAGATCCACGAATTGCATCTTTTTTGGAGAAATAAGAAAAATGTTTTTCTGGATATACTCTCTTATTTGGAGCTCTGGATATGTTTTGAGAGAGAAATTTTTTCTTATCTTTCCCCCGCTAGGGGATGGCTCTTCATGACTGAAGTATTGTTGACAGGGCCATTAATCCTGGACTCAAACAAAAACAAAGAAATGAAAAAATATATATAAATGTTTTTTTTTTCTTATTTCTCAACGAAATCACATGTTGTGGGTACTCATTAGAAGCGCTTTGGCAAGGAGCTTCTAATGAGTGCCCACAATATATGTTTTGTAGAGAAATAAGAAAAAATATCTCAAAATTATCATCAAATACTCCTCCTTAACAACTCCTCTGAAAAATAGATAATCTACAAGGCTACCTCACTTATAAAACTATGAGACATGCAGCTAAACAGCAAGATCAATAATGCAACATTGTTTCAGATAATAATAGCTACATGTATCATATGAGCCAGTACATGACAAAACCTATAATAAGACCTTTGTGACCAACAAAGACACAGATCAACCTGTACATCATCCCAGTATGTCAAGGGTTTTCCTTTATCCCTCTTTGGATAGCCTGGAGGCTGTAGAAGACCGGTGCAATCAATGAAGACTCTGATCAGACTGTGCAGATGTGCAGGCTGAGCTTAGTCTTTCCTGGTCGTATAAGTCTTGTTGTAGGTTTTGTTGTGTGCTGGCTCATATCTGTTATTTTATCACAGTGGAAGAAAATAACTGCTTATACCTGCATACAATGTTATTTCATGAACAGCTGTTAATATTTAACCCTTGTCCTGCTGAATAAATTAAGATGCCATGCCCGTTTCTAATTTTCAGCCAATCAGAATACTAGATCCAGATTTTTGTTATAAATTTGCACACTTGATGGCAAACAGTGTAGATCCAGATCAGTTGGCTTCTTTAGAAGCCAACTGATCTGGATCTACACTGTTTACAAAACAGGGTATATCCGGGTTCAGCAGGACAAGGGTTAAAACAGACTACTACATATGCATATTCTAGATAAAATCTGGATAAAGGGCAGTGATCCATCTAGGATTTTGGGGCAGAGAGTTGCTGGGTAGGGCACTTTTTGTTCGGCTATACAAGAATGAGGGAAACATTGGTCGTGGTGTGCTTAGAAACAAGGCATGTCACAAAATATAATATCTTTCCACAATAAATACCACAACTAGAAATTTAATACACATAAAACAGACTTTACTGCTTAGGACTGGGTAAAATTTTCAGCAGACGACATACAGAAATATTTTTCTTTTTTTCCCAGAAAACAGGTTTGACATTTTATGCAAATTGTCTGTAATGGAGACAATTTACATGAAATGTCAAAACCTGTTTCCTGGGAAAAATAAGAAAAATACATGTATTATCAATTTTTTCTTCTGCTGAATTAGCCCAGAGAATGGTGAAGGTTAAATGAAAACTGACTTCCATATGACTGTACATCTAGGAGTCACAAATTGGAATCCCATCTTGGCCACATAATCTTGGTCATGGTGAAGTCAGATCATGAACTTGTGTTGTGGTCATTCTCCCCGTCTGCTGATTTAACCCCTGTCCTGCTGAACCCGAATATACCCTGTCTTTGCAAACAGTGTAGATCCAGATCAGTTGGCTTCTGAAGAAGCCAACTGATCTGGATCTGCACCGTTTGCCATTAAGAATTTGAATTTATAGCAACAATTCGGATCAAGCAATCTTATTGGCTGAAAATTAGAAGTAGGCGTGGCATCTTAATTATCCAGCATGACAAGGGTTAAGAATGGCAGTTTTCTGTTATTGATGAGAGTATGTACACATTTACTGGTTAACTGCATAGAGGACTAAGCCTGCCCAGGAAAAGTAGTGTGTGGGTAGGTTAACTGACTGGCTTAACATGACCTTAACAGTGTTGACTGGGCTGTAAAACCCCAAATAAAACGAACAAGAATACTATATATGCATTCTCCAGATAGGGAGGGGGTCCTGATAAGGCACTTTTTTCAGTTGAAAGGTAGTGATATTATTTCTCCATGAAAACTTATGTCATGGCCCTTGTGGGTTCTCATTAGAAGCACTTCTAATGAGTAATCACAACATGTTTTCATGGAGAAACAAGAAAACTATTGATGTGGATACCCGTGGTATCCTAATTATTTTTTTTTTTTTTTCCTTATTTCTCCATGGAAAATATTGTGTTACAAACTGGAATCATTTTAGGCTCTTGTAAAGAGTACCCACAACATATGATGATCAACGCATGAAAATGACCCTTATGCAATTTGTGGACAACACAGGCCCAGGTCAGCCTGCGCATAAGCACAGGCTGATCAGGGCCATCATTGTCTGCTTACAGAATCAATGGATACTGTAGTATATGTTGACAAACAATGCTCAGATCAGACTGCACAGATGCGCATGCTGATCGGGACCTACCGCAAAATGCATAAGGGCCTTTTTTGGTTGTTGCGCATCATATTATTTCAAGGAGAAATAAAAGTAATATTTGTGTTTATATCTTCACTATCTGGAGCTGTGTAAGAAGGTACTCTGATAAATACTTTTTTTTTCTTATTGCTCCATGGAAATCTAGTAAAACTTCAGTGACTTGAACAACGATGGCTCATTTACTATACATCATTCTAACTCGTAGTTAGTCCCTAGGAAATTTGCAAGAAAACAAATATAAAGGAATATTTTAGAGAATTTTTTCTTATTTTATGTTGTATGTACTCAGAAATGACTCATCAAGGTGATTCTAATGAGTGCACTCAGCATACCATTATTTTATACAAGATCTAAAAATATGATTATTTGCCTCCTGACCTGGCTCTACGATTTACCCGCAGTGGCTCCACTACCCATGTCTAGAACAAATTTTCATGGTCCCAAAAATGTTTGAGCCATTGAAATTTGACTGTATGTTGTATTTCATGTATGCAAGACTATTCCAATGTGTTTCCACAACATATGTTTTCATGGAGAAATAAGAAAAGTGTGGACGAAAAAAAATTCCATCAACTCTTTATACTGACGCTGGATAAACCTACAAAGTTTGTTATAATGACAATTTGTCTAACACAAAACCTTCATTCGTTAGGTGATAGTAAATTAGAAATTATGCAAGAAAAATGTTGGAATACTTCAAGAAAGATATGTTTTGGATATTTCACTGAGGCGATTCTAACAAATATCCAAAAACATATGTTCTGTGAAGAAACAGAAATAACACAAGGCCTTTCTTACATAGCATTCTGCTTATTAAATATTTTTTACAGTGTTCAGCAAATTTATTTTAATGGCAACATAAAATGCTGTTGTTGTAACTAGGGTCCATTGTATAAATATATAAAAAAGATATTTCAGAATGCTGTCTGCTTCTGTTCTGATAAGCACTTTAAGGATTTGAAAGACTTAGGTTGAAACAGTTTTCTTATATCTCCAGTCATTGCGGCGGAAAGAGCGAGAACATGAAGCTGAGATGCAGAGACTTGCAAAGGAAAAGATTGGTCTTCAAGGGAAGATTCACAGTCTGAAGGTGGAACTACACAAAATGAACATAGAGGTGGATCTCAATGCTTGGATGCATGCTCATGCTGTTGATAATGAGTCACATTCAACTTCTACGGCCACAGGTCAGATTTTAGTGCTATACTCTCTTATTGTACTATAATACAATCATGAACAGGATGCGCAGACTGGCCTGAACCATTGCTGTTTGCATATGCAAACAGCAATGGTTCAGGCCAGTCTGTGCATCCTTTCCCCTGATGCAGCATGTATGTTTTCATGTTCTATAAAGAAAAAATCTCCTGAGTTTTCACCAAACACTATCATCTGTGTTAATACAACAGAAATTTAAATTGAATTATTTTTTAACTAACTGCTGGTTAACTTGAGATTTGACCTGGGCCTAGTTCTTCAAAACATCATTTATAGCTGAACTAGCTCGTTAATGACAAACTTGTTAACTGTTATAGTTAAGGACAAATAGATTTAAATTTCTTACTTGTCCTCAGGGACAAGTTGGAGAAGTTGGGCATGGTATTTCCACAGCCCTGCTACTGACTGCACTGTGGAGCCTGGCCCCAGGTTAACTTTTGAAAAAAAAAAAAAAAAATGAATATCAAACATACCTGCAGAGAAGAAGAGTGTCGAGATAAATATTTTTCTTATTTCTCCACGAAAACACGATTTGTGTGTGGTACTCATTAGAAGTGCCTTGGTAAGTTACGATAAGTCATGTTTTGATGGAGAAATTAGAACAATATCTTTTTTGTTGAAAAAAAAACAAAACAAACAAACAAAAAACTCATTATCTGTTGCTATGCTCAAAGTAAAATGTTTCTCAAGTATGATTGTAAGTTTTCTCTATCAATATTGTAAGTTTTCTTTATTATGATTGTAAGTTTTCACTTTTATGATTGTAAGTTTTCTCTATTATGATTGTAAAGTTTCATTTTTCATCTGTAGAGGGTGCAACTCCTCCACCGAGTGACCATGGTGATGATGATGATGAGGAAGAAGCAGATCTGCTTGCCATGGAAACCAATCCATCACCAGTTCCCAGGGTCATCACTAAAAGACTCCCATCTGTAAGAGGTAGGTTTGAGGCAGATTAGACTAGAGCAACGCTGTACGTTATTAATAGCTCCACATCAGGATCGTTTGTTTTTTTTATACTGCGCCACACAATAGTGGCGGGGTGTTATGGTTTCAGGTTGGACCTCCGTGTGTCTGTCTGTCTGTCCGTCTATCCGCTTTCCGGATGATAACTTGAGTAAAAATCAATGGATTTTCACCAAACTTGGTATGTGCATTGATATTGTGGAGATCTGGTTTGGGATTGCTAATGGGCAAATTTCGTCAAATTTTTACGCAGTTATCTGCCCAGACACGCCCATAGTTTTGTTTCCGGATGATAACTTGAATAAATAACAAGGGATTTTAATCAAACTTGCTATATATACATTGACATTAAGGAGATCTGTTTTGGATTGCTAATGGGCAAATTTCATCAGATTTTTACGGAGTTATCTGCTCGAGAGTTGCCCATATTTTCGTTTCCAGGCAATAACTTGAGTAAATAAAAGGGAATTTAACCAAACTTACTATATGCATTGACATTAAGGAGATCTGTTTTGGAATTGCTAATGGGCAAATTTCGTCAATTTTTTACAGAGTTATCTGCCTGAGACACGCCCATATTTTGGTTTGCGGACGATAACTTGAGTAAATAACAAGGCTTTATAATCAAAATTGCTATATGCATTGATATTATCAAGATCTGGTTTAGGATTGTTATCTGCCCATTGATATTATCAAGATCTGGTTTAGGATTGTTATCTGTCCATTGATATTATCAAGATCAGGTTTAGGATTGTTATCTTTCCCTCCGACATTTTCTTTCCAGACATTTTCGCAGCGATAACTTAATACATAAACAAATAATTGCTATGGCGGGGTATTTTGCTTGCAGTGCTTTTATTCAAAGCATATCAGTGGATTTGTTAAAGAGGAGTATTTGACAATTCTGTGAAAATTTTCTCGAGTTCTTTAAAAAAAAACCCATACATTGCCAGTACTTGTAGAAATGCTTCAATGAGACCACAACATATATTTTTATGTGGAAATAAAATAATATCCAGTACTTGGGATAATGGGATAATAGTGTATCCAATATATGGTTGTTGTTTTTTTTAACAAATAAGAAAACGGTATTAAACATTTTTTGGGGGGTTGAAAAGAAGCCCCCAAAAACACAAAAACAACCTTATCTAGAGCTGTGATTATCCAAGATTTATCACTAAAATATATATGTATATTTTTCATAAAAATGTACTGTTCATCAGACTTGCTTCTTTTAGGCAGGTCTAATAAATGAGTAACTGGTACTTTACCCTGAAAGCACCCTTCACAGCTGTATCAAGATATTTTTCCCTATGCTTTAGCAATGGGGATATTGTAAAGGCCTCTATCTGTCAGTGGCGGAATTTATCCAAACATGCTACATGACTTTCCGGCATGGTAAGGGTGTGTGAGAGCAACATTATTTTCCACTCTGCTCCATGTGACCTTCAGATGGGATCAAAAGGTCAGTCTATCTGTCCATCCATCACACTATCTCCTCCTAAACCACTGGGCAAAATTTAAACAAACTTGCTACATGACTTCCCCTTGTGGTAAGGGTGTTCGAGGGCATCTGTAGGGCTCCGTCCTTCTTTTTTTTTTTTCCAAAGAAAGTGAGGCTTGACTTTTTGTGAGAGTTGTCTGGCTAAATTAAATGTCATGAGAATAGACAGGCTTGAACAAACCCTGTAGAATACAGCTTCTATGAAGGGTCTTCACAGTTTGTCACTGAACTGGCAGCTTTGTAGACTGTTCACCAAACAGAGACACTTTGCTTTTTTGGAGAAATTATTTTACCATTTTACGTCATGTGGACTCTTTTACCACAACTCTTTGGACTGGTCTTTTTTTCAATAGTAGGGTGTCTGATTATTTTTTTATTATTACTATGTTTTATAGAAATTCCTGTGTTAAACATCATATGTTCATTTAGTAAAAGGATTCAGTTCTTGATTCCTTAACATTTTTCCTCTTCAGAGTTACTACACAATGGTACATCATCCAAAGTAGCTGATGCTGTGCAAGGATTGATGGCTGCAAACAAAGGTAAGATAAGCCATACAGGAAAAAATACAGGATATATTAGAAGACCTGTATTTTTGTCTTTCCTTTGGGATTGTATCGAAATAAATACCAACATACTCCTCACACCCTTCCACCTCACCTTTTACACAAATAATTTTTGGACATATTTATAATTTTTTACCAAATTATGAATTATTTTCTTGACTGGTGCTTTTTTTTGGACACACAACCTAGAAAGTTTGGTTCAGTGAGTGTGACAGGCATTAGTTGGAGACACAATCTTTTACAAACATGTTATCTTACTTAAATCGGCCAAAGGATTACTGATACTTTTTCTTGCTTCTTCATAAAATCAACTCGAAGAATTTTTTAAGATTGTTAGTTCTGTATTTAATAGGAACTGATACACTTTCAGGGGAGGCAACTGTGTTTAAATACTTTTTGCTGGCCTTCTCAAAAGGGGTCTGCTCTTAAAGGAAAGAATTTTGCTTCCCATAGGAACAGATTCTTTCCTGTTAGAATAGACCTCTATGGGGAAAAAAATGCTCCTCTTGCGACCAAATTCTTAAGTTATACCCCAGACATACGAAGTATGTGGGGGTATATAGTTTTCGCTTTTCCGTTCGTTCGTACGTACGTTCGTTCGTTCGTCTTTCCGTCGCAGGGTCAAAGTTTTTGCATTAAAGTTTATAAGACCTCATATTTTGAAGACCCTTTGATGGATTTCGTTCATATTTGGCTTGATGGTAGATATAGGTCTAATGTTTTTATCAACACCATCAACACCCCGGGGGTGACCTTGGGGTCAAGGTCACGGACTTAGAATTTTCATAAAAAAGTCACAGGGTCAAAGTTTTTGTGTTAAAGTTTATAAGACCTCATATTTTGAAGACCCTTTGATGGATTTCGTTCATATATGGCATGATGGTAGATATAGGTCTAAAGTTTTTATTGGCACCATACCCACCCCGGGGTGACCATGGGATCAAGGTCACAGACTTAGAATTTTTATAAAAAAAGTCAGAGTTTTTTGTGTTTAAGTTTATATAGCTATACCATCAAGACCCTTTTAGGAATTTCATCTATATTTGACATGTTGGTACTTGGTAGATATAGGTCTAGAGTTTTACTCAGCATCATCCCCATCCTGGGGTATGACCTTGAGGTCAAGGTCACAGACTTAGAAATTTCATATAAAAGTAAAATAATTTGCTTCTAAGTTTATATAGCTATACCATCAAGACCTTTTGTTGAATTTCGTTATCCTCCTACCGAGAGGTTTAGGGGATATAGCTATCAGCATGGAATTCAGCCATTCATCCATCCATCTGTCTGTCCATAAATGCATTATTGTGCACCCCATAACTCCTAACTACCCTTTGAGCTATTTTCAGGAAACTGTCAGGTTGTAGAGGGCATTTGGTAGGGTGTCGGGTACAAGAAAGACAACTCTAACTGACTTGGTCCATGAGTTATCTCCCCTTGTCTCCAGAGTTATAAAAATTTTGTGCAAACCATAACTTTAAAACATATTAAGATATTTTCATGATACTTCACCAGTATGTATAGGACATTGAATAGGCATATCACATTCAAGAATGACTTTCTGACTCCATTCTGCAGTTTTCTCCCTTGGTTATTTTAATCTTGTGCGGGCAATAACTCTAAAAATTCTTTAAGATATTTTTGTGATACTTTACCGATATGTAGAGGGCATTGAGTAGGCAGGTGACCTTAAAATTTTCATTAAAATTTATATAGCTATATTATGAAGACCCTTTTTATGGTTTCATTAATATTAAGCATGATGGTATGTATAGGTCTAAAGTTTTTCTCGGCACCATCCCCAAGCTGGCGCATGGCTTTTAAGTCAAGGTCACAGACTTTTCATACAAATGTCATTTTGGCTTATATTATAAAGACTGATTGATTTCAGTAGTATATGGTGATATAGGGCTAAAGTTTTATTATGCTCAATCCCTGCACCTGTGCCTGATCTTTGAGGTCAAGGGCTTCATATTATGTGTGATTGAAGTTTTTCAATGTTATAACATAAAGCATATAACTGCCATCTCCAGAGTCAAAGCTACATACTTTGTGCTCTTTAAAAACTGGCAGTAGCACTGGTCGGGGGTATATGTGCCCCACTGGGCACTTTGTCTAGTTTTAGAGTAGACCCATTTTCCGGGGGAGTAATATAAGGATCTATCATGGGTGTGAGGGGTAGATAGAAAAATCCGTCCCTCCTGATCACTATCTAGCATCACTAGGCTTGATGAGTGATGCCAGACAGTGATCACGAAGGACAGATTTTTCTATCTATCCCTCAGACCCATGATAATTCTTTTTCTTGCACACCTTTCATTTCTTAATGTTGATTTTTTTAATAATGCAGTCACTTTGATTACTGACGTCCGCCATATTGTGACGACGTTACTGTGGCGTTTATTGATGTCATTACGTTCAGTGACATAAACCTTAATGATGGCATATGTGATGTGCATTACTACCAATGCATGTCAAATTTGGGAATTCTCAACTTTTGTCTTAACCCTGGGTAGGATAAGAATTTCTATCCCAGGGTTAAACCCAGGATTTTCTTATCTGATGTGCAAGAAATTCTTTACTTTAAGAGTAGACCTTTTTTCAGAAGGCTTTGTATGTAGGTAAGCAAACAGGAAGTCGCACAAGTCTTCCTTGTAACAAAAGTATGCAGTTCCTTTAAAGACTTAAATTTTCTATAAATCATCTGTTTGTCTTTCACAGAGGAATTGTTAATGAGGAGTATTTGATGATAGTTCTGGGATAATTTTCTCTTCTCTCTTCATAAAAACTTGTTGAGGGTACTCATTAGAAGTGCCTCACTGATGCACTTCTAATGAGAATCCACAACATGTTTTTATGGAGAATTAAGAAAAATATCCTAGAATTACATTGATCACCAAATTCTCCTCCTTAAAAAGTCCTCTTTCATTTAGTTACAGTCACTCAGAACTCTGTGAGACCATTGCTACCCCACCCACCAAAGTCTGCAAGCACAGTTAGCTCTGAAACACCAGGAACTGTCACAATAAAGACAACTGCTGGTCAGATCATCATACCAAAACAATTCATTCCGGTCAGTCTGACAGTGCCATCTAGTGGAGTCGTTAAACCACAACAAGTGACCGTCCCACGACCACCAGTGACACAGATTCTGCATCAGACGTTAACACAGAGACAGGCTTTGCAGAAGCAGACAAATACAGCCACACACGGTTGGTACCCAGCTCTGTATTATGAGCTCCTTAAAGGTTGATACCAGAGTTACTTTTGCTATAATGTTACATTTTGGTCAAGGGAGGTAATTGTATTATAAGCTAAATACTGATTAATAGGTAAAAACTAAATAAACCTTGGGATATATTAGTATTTTTAGGAACAGTTATTTCATAATAAGCGTGCAGAATTGTCAGACTGTTATTGAGAACAGATATGATGAGTACTTATTTCTTGGAGAAATAAGAAAAAAGTCAAAACTCTCTGGTTAACGAAAACTTACCAAGAGCTGTGTTTTGATAAATTTAAAAATAACTTGAATTTAACCTTTAGCACTCTCTGCACAATTTCTCATTACTTTAGCGTTTTTTTGTTTGTTTTTTTTTCGTAGTTTTGACATACATCTAGGTATAAAAAATTGTTGAAATACTTTAAGTTGTATCATTACAAAGTAGCAAATAATTATGTAAATTGATTGTACATAAAGTTAAAAGCTGAGCTTGGTGGGTAAAGTTTTAGCAGATGATAATTTGATTTTTTTTTTCTTTTTTTGCAAAACATAGGGTTTCACATTTAATGCAACCAATAAAAAACTTTTTCTTAATATTTCTTCACGGAAAGAATAATTAATTTTACTATGTTTATTGTTCATTCATTATTGTCCATCCAAGTATATTTTTTTTTTATCTGCTGATTTTCCTCACAGAATGCTAAAATCTGTAAGCATGCTTGGTAAGGCTGGCACAATTATTTGGACAATCAATTAATTGATCGATAAATAAAAAAAAAATTGATTATCATCACAGATTTGCTAATAATCAATCATTTAATTTCTGTGTCTCTTACTTTACCGTGTTTCCCCTTAGTATTCAGACACCTGAACTCCTAACCATACTTAATCTAAAAGTTGAACGAGTACAACTTACTACCCATTGTTGTGTCTAAAAATAGCTGGAAGAGTGGCAAACAGTGTAGACCCTGATAGACGGCATCTCATTTGGGTCTACACTGTTTGCTCAGGCCTGTCAGATCAAATACATACAGTAAAGTACAACATATGGTAAGAGTCATGCTCAGCAGACAGGTCAGATTATGACCAAATCTTCATTGATTACTAATCGATTATAGATCGCAATGGCAGGACTGATAATCCATTATTTTTTCAGCTCCGATTAGCCAGCCTTAATGCTTGGTTTCTTTCAGATTGACTGTTTCTCTTTTTCAGTTGTGTCTGCACCTCTCACTGCTGCCAAATTGAAATCCCCACCACTGAGCAAAGGTCCGGTCCCTATTACCATGACGGCAACAACGGCTGGCTTAACCAAAGATGGAATATCAGCACCTACGACTCCTGTGAAATATATCGCTACTCCAGTAAACTTGGTGTCAACACCTATCAAACCTGAAACATCTACGGCATCTTCAGTAAATTTAATGTCTCTGCCACTTAAACTGGATACAACAGTGACATCTGCCAGTCAGGAAACAAAGCTGGCAACGTCTGCACCAGTTTCACTTTCTGTTCCATATTACATGGCATCTCTGCCGAAGTTTGCACATCCAATTTTAGTAACATCACTTACAGCTCCAACTTTAGCAGCACTTGTGTCATCAAATACAACATCCGCAGCCATAACATCTGCCACTTCATTAAAAATGGAAACAGCAACTTCAGGAAGTGTTGCCATGGTAACAACTTCAAGTAATACTCCAGTGTTGTCCATTTCACAGACTCCAACATCTAGCAACTTAGCAAGTTCTCAGCTAGCAGCTGGTTTGCAAATGAGACCTTTTCTGGCATCAAATTTACTATCCGGGCCATTTTTACCATTAATAGCGCATAACATTCCACAGACTTCAATATCAACTACGTCAAGTTCATCCACAGTCACTACGACGGTCTCTGGCCAGTTTACAACAGTTCCAATCATGTCGCTGGCTCAGATAAATCCCCTTACACAGATTGTCTCCCCTATGACAGTTATGTCCCCTGGAATGCAGTTAGGGTCAGCCGGCCTGACTCAGACACAGTTAAACAACATGTTTGCGGCATCACCACTGTTGAAACAGTTCTCACAGATTCCAGTTATCTCCCCTTCACTGTTGCAATCCGGACAAGTTTTGGGACAGCCTGTTGTCAAACCAGTTGTTGTTGTTAGTGTGCCAAATATAGTAACCACCACATCCATTTCGTTACCAACTTCTAGTGCCATAGTAAAAACTGATGGATAGAATATTAGAATAGTGTGTGTTGAGCTGTAATCTTGTGGGAGACTAAAGCTACAGATGACAGATTGACATTTTTTCTTCTAAATAGTGGTTATTTTATTTAAAATAGTTTTTAGTTTCAGAAAAGGCACTTTTGTCAACCAAAAGGTATTGATAGTTTTCTTATTTCTTCAAGAAAACATGTTGTGGGTACTGGCCTTAAGCTTATAAAACTTTTTTCATGCTCAACTCAGCGGAGCATGAAATTTTCTCTAATAATAATTATGAAAATGCCAACAATAGTTGGCATTTTCATATTTATTAGCAGAGAAATTTTCATGCTCAGCTATGTTTAGCAAGAAAGAATTTGAACTTGTTAGTAATTTGAGATTTATTAGCAGGACAAATTTCATGCTCAGTTGAGTTGAGCATGAAAAAAAGTTATGTAACCTTGGGGCCTGATTAGAAGTACTGAAAACGTGCTGTAGGCACTCATTATTAAGTGCCTCAGTGAGGCACTCTTTTGAGTACCCACAAGTGTTCATGGATCTACAGATCTGATTAAATCACCAACAGGGTTTGCTTCCTATATACACCAGAAACTATTTATGGAGAAGTGTTTGAATATGTGAAATCTGTGTGATTTCCTCAGAATCTGAATATAGTTTTGTAACACCAGAATATTTTAAAATACCACATTTACCCTTGGTATTGGAATATACAATCCTGAGCAAATGGTGTCGACCCAGATCAGCTGCTGCAGAACATGGCATCTGATCACAGTCTACACTGTTTGCCTCTCATCTAGCAGTTTTAGACTGCATCAATAGGTAGTAAAATAGAGTTGTTTGTAGTTAAAGGGGAATGCAATATAAGTTGTAAGTATATCTTGGAGTAAAGTGCTTAACACGCCATTTATCTTGATGCAAGAGTTTTCAAAATCGACCTAGAAATAAAGAAGTTATGGTGGTTTGAAAATATTTGAAATGGCTGTCATGGATGCCACCATATTGTAGGGTTTGTGACGTCACACAGCCCAAATTAACTATGCAAAACCAAATCAGGAAGGGTTTTAAAGAATAATTTTGCTACAGATTCTTTTATAATCTTTTAATTCTAGTGACAAGCAATCATTTCCCCCAAAATAAACCAACTTTATGAGAATAATTACCTTCATGAAACGAATTTTTATTTTTATGAAACCTCATTCAATGTTCAAAATGACAGTGCCCATTCCACCAATGTTAAAATATTCCATTGTCTATAACTTATTTAATGTTCCACCGATTTTGATCAAATTTGTTGCATTCCCTTTAACCCTTGTCCTGCTGAACCCGGATATACCCTGACTTTGCAAACAGTGTAAATCCAGATCAGCTGGCTTCTGAAGAAGCACTGTTTGCCATAAAGTATGTGAACTGATAGCAACAATCTGTATAGAGTAATCTGATTGGCTGAAAATTAGAAGTGAACGTGGCATCTTAATTTATTCAGCAGGACAAGGGTTAAGTAATGGAAAGGTGTTAAATTGGTCCAGTACTCAAGATAAATAGTGTAATCCATAGCTCCAGATAAAAGGGTGTATTAGGTGAATATTTTTTTCTTGTTTCTCCCCAAAAATATGTTATGGATACTCATAAAAAGCACCTAGAGGTACTTCTAATGTGTACCCAAACATATCTTTTTATGGAGTAAAGAGAAATACCCATAGTTTTTGGTTGAGCTGGCCTTGGTGGCTCAGTTGGTGTGCATCTGAAAGGTGATCAGGAGGTTGAGGGTTCGACCACGCCAGGTCGGCAACATTCTTTGGTGGAGATTGATCGTGAAATATTTTCTACGGTCATTTTCTCCATTTCGCTGATTCAAGAAAGGCACTTGTCAGTTTCTGGCAAAAGAATGTGCACAATACTGGTCAACTACTACTGCCCAGTAGAAGTGTGGCTATTTCAAATGACTTCTCAGCATGAGTCTACTGGGTTTACTGGGCCATAAAACCTCAACACAAACAAACAAAAAGATCTGGAGCTATGTAATCTTCAAACATCTGGAAAGGTAGATCACTCTGTCTACACATAGCTACAGATAAGAGGGCGTATCCACATAATATTTTATTTAATTCTCTACTAAAACATATGTTGTGGGTACTCATTGGAAGCGCCTCGCCAAGGCGCTTCCAATGAGTACCCACAACATATGTTTTTGTGGAGAAATAAGAAAGATATCAGCATTTTTTGGATGAAAAAATTGCCTTATCTGTTGCTGTGTCTACATGATCTTCTGTCCCCCAAAGTTCAAATTTAGTGCTTGAACTATTCAGCTGTGATTTCTAATATGTATTGGTAGTGGATGAAATGTCAAAAGTTGCATATGTATGTGTGTGAGCCAGTTTCACTGTCAAAATTATTTATACTGTAATAAGGCCTGAGTAAACAGTGTAGACCCAGTTCAGATGCTACAGAATGCAGCATCTTATCCGGGCCTACATTGTTTGATACTCGTACAGCACAATTTTAGACACACTAGTCAGATTTAAGGACAAGTTTAGTAAGGAGTTAAGGACTCCCACTACTGGGTGGTTCAGTTGGATGCACCTCCCACTGGTGATCAGGAGGTTGCAGGTTCGACCCCAGCAAGGTGGCAACATTCTTTCATGGAGATTGATCATGAAATATATTTTACGGTCATTGTCTCTCTTCCACTGATTCAAGAAGGGCAGTTGTCAGTTTCTGGCAAAAGAATGTGCACAATACTGGTTAACCACTTAGAGGACTAAGTCTGCCCAGTAAAAGTGTGTTTAGGTAAACTAACCAGGTTGACATGACCCAAATGGTTTGACTGAGCCCGTAAAACCTCAACACAAACAAATACTTAGGTGTAATCAATATGGCACCCTCAGTAGTTTTACATTTCATACAAACCTTTACTAGGCATGTAATTAGTGTTCAGCATGTATTATTATGTTATAGTGAAACTTAGCAAAAAGTCAAATGGTATGGTAGTTGTTCTAAAAAATTGAACACAATATCATAATTATGTTTATTATTTCTATTTTGTTTATTATTTCTATCATGAAACTAAGGGAAGTAAGAAATTTTGCAAAGGGAGGCAATTAAATTGCCTCCCTTTGCAAAATTTGTTACTGTGTTTTTTTTTGTGTGTGTGTTTTTTTTTTCTGTTTGTGATTTTTTTAGTTTTCGAAATTTTAAACAGTTTACCTTAATACCTTTAACTCTTGCCACGCTATCTGCAGATTCAGCAGACGACAAATTGATGATATTTTTCTTATTCTTCCTAGAAGATGGAATCTCCTTTGGAGACAATTTGCATGAACTGTTAAATCCTATTCACAGAAAAAGAAGAAAAATATTTCAAAATGTAGTCTGCTGAAATTTTTACCCAGCATGCAAAGTGTTTATACAGTGAACATGAAGCTACTATCTTGATTTTACTGCATGAATACGCAGGTAGGTCTTAGTCTACCGTATGTATCCTAAATATTTGGACAGGTGTAATTGAACAGACAGTATAGGCTCAAGTCAACCTGCATCTGAGAAGCCTGCAGGTGGCCAAGTGATTTGCGCTTTCAGTGTCGGTTCACGAGGTCAGAATTCAGGTTATGACTGTATGAAGCTTCAGTGCACAGAAGCCTTCATTATCTTTCTTCCATCTTATCAATATGACTTAAACAATGTTGAAAGGGTTGTAAAACACCAAATCATCATCATCAAACTGCTTTCAAAGAAAATTTGAACAATGTCTGCACTACTTGCATAGCTACAGATAAGAGGGGGTATCCACATAATATTTTTCTTATTTCTCATCGAATACATATGTTGTGGGTACAACATAGATTTTTATTGAGAAATAAGAAAGATATCAGCATTTTTTGGATGAAAAAAGTGCCTTATCTGTTGCTATGTACTTGCCATGCAACAAACACTTCGTAGGCTGAAGTGGGTTGTAAAATGGATTTGTTAGGACAGGTATGGTAAATGATTACCTAGCTATAGTTAAGGAGTATCCACATATTTTTCCATGAAAAAATATGTTGTTGGGATTAATTTGTCTGAATACATGTATTTAAGGGAAATATGGTAGACAATTTGTGATGTGTTTACATTTCTTTGTGGCAGAATTGAGCTACATCATGGCACCATGGAGGAATTTTTCTAGGTATTTTGGGTAGAACCTTTTGTTTTCACTATTTTGAAATGTTTGGACAAATGGCTGAGCAGTTAGCTCTCCTGACTTAGGATAACAAGGTCCTGGAATTCAGCTCAAAAGACAGTGTTTGGCTCGTCACTGCATGCATAGAGCTTTTCAATATCACCCCTGCATTGTCTTTATAAAGTTTGAACATCATGTGAAAGATAACTTTAACACTTCTCTTGCTGAACACGACATGCCCTGTCTTTGCAAACAGTGTAGATCCAGATCAGTTGGCTTCTTCAGAAGCCAACTGATCTGGATCTGCCCTGTTTGTCATTATATATGTGAATTTCTATCAAAAACCCGGATCAAGTAATCTGACTGGCTGGAAATTAGAAGTGGGTGTGGCATCTTAATTTATTCAGCATGACAAGGGTTAAACAGGTTCAAGCTTCTTTTTTTTTTGCTTTTGTTCTTTTTCTTTAACCCTTTCAGCCTTGCAGTCTAAAACAGATGCTTGTGCGAACAATGTAGATCCAGATGAGATGGCTCCGTAATCTACACTGTTTACCATTCTGTTATTGAGTTTTGATTTAGACCCCTGTTAGTAACAATGGTTCCATTCAATTTCAAAGCTGGAAGAGTTCTACAGAAACTCAGGGATGAATGGGTTAAAGCATTGCCTGCAAGGTATTGGAATTCCAGCAGGCAGCATTTTGAATTTCTTAGATAAAAGTACATTTCACACAGATTTTCTCCTGGAGAGAAGATTTACATGAAATTCTATATGCTATTTTCTGGAGCATAATGACCCTTCACACGCCCCTACACACATACACCACTACCAAATTTTCAGTTTTTTTTTTTCCTACTGCTGTGACCTTGAAAATTAGGTCAGGGTCACCAAAATCTAATTAGTGTTATGTCCCAATTATGTATCCATGAAAATTTGGTAAAAATCCAACCGCTGGTTCACAAGATATTGTGCAGACAAGAAAGTCCCAAACCAAACCAGAAAAAGAATTTTCAGTTTTTCTACTGCTGTGACCTTGATAATTAGGTCAAGGTCACCATAATCTAATCAGGTCTTTGTCATGTTCCATATATCCATGAAAATTTGGTAGGAATCCAACCACTGGGTCACAAGATATTATGTAGACAAGAGTCTCACGCTGACGCCAATGCCAACTGGATCCACACCAAAAACAATCTGTCCCCTTCTTTGTAGGAGGAGGACATAATAATATCATGTTTGATACAAATTGCTGGTAACATAATGATACTGTCATGAGAAACAAGACCTGTCGCCAGACAGGACAGCTCACCTGATATTGCACATTTTGTTTCTGGAAATTTCTAAGTCCGTGACCTTGATTTTGACATGACCTGGGGGGGTGTGTGGGGGGGTGGGGGGGTGCAGTATTTGTGTTTATACCAAATAGGAACTAAATCCATCATGTAGTTTAGAAGTAAATGAGATCTTAAAAAACGTTGACCTAGGGTGGTGGGGATGGTACTGCGCAAAATTTTGGACCAATATGTATCATGATACCAAAGATGAAGCAAATCAGTTGCAAGATTAGTAAATATTGAGGTCTTAAAAACTAACAAAAACTTTAACATCTAAGTCTGTGACCTTGACCTTGACGTGACCTAGGGTGGTAGGGATTGGTACTGCGTAAAAATTCGGACTAATATGTATCATACAAAAGATGAATCAAATCTGTGATAAGGTTAGGATTTAATGAGGTCTTAAAAACTTTAACATTTAAAATTCTAAGTCTGTGACCTCGACCTCAATGTCATGGTCATGAGTGCTGATGGTGCTGATGAAAACTTTTGACCAGTATCTATCATGATACCAAATAGGAACAAAATCCATCATTTAGTTTAGTAGTAATGAGATCCTAAAAACTTTGACGTAAAATTTTATCATGAAAACTTTTAAGTCTGTGACCTTGACCTAAGTGGTGGGGATGGTACTGCACAAAATTTTGGACCACTATATATCAGCATACCAAATATGAATCAAATCTGTGATTAGGTGAGAAAATAATGATGTCTTAAAAACTTTAACGAAAACTTTAACATTTAAGTTCTAAGTCTGTGACCTTGACCCTGACAAGTGGTGGGGATGGTACTGCGCAAAATTTTGGACCAATATGTATCATCATACCAAAGATGAATCAAATCGGTGATAAGGTTAGGAAATAATGACGTCTTGAAAACTTTAACATTTAAATTCTAAGTCTGTGACCTTGACCTGTAGAATTAATGAGATCCTAAAAACTTATACATAAAATTTTAAAATGAATATTCTGAAGTCTGTGACCTTGATCTTGACATGACCTAGAGTGGTGGGGATGGTACTGCGCAAAATTTTGGACCAATATGTATCATGATACACAGCACTGGATAGGACACTTCCTTTCATCCAAAAACTTCATTGTTTGCCAGATGTGAAATCTCAACACATGTTCATTTAGAAAAAAAAAAAAAAAAAAAAAAAATAGAATGATGCTACAATTTTGAATAGGGCTTAAAAGAGTTAATTTGTTTTGACAATTTGTGGAAGTTGGCAAATCCATGTTGTGCCAGTAATTAGGTTTTTATAAACCAATTTAAGCACTTTGTCACACAATAAAGTCATTTGGAACCTCTAGGTCGTTAAAGGAGCGTATATCTAGCCTCGTTCTGGTAGTGGTTGGCACAGTTGTTTACATTTATCGGACAGTGAAATGGCCAGTGTTTTTCCAGAAAAATAAAGCAGTTTTCATTCGTCAAAACTTCTGTTTTAGAAGAGATTCTCATTGACTGATCATTAAATGTCATAACCACAAATATTAATACATATTTTAACTATTTACTAGCTTAAACTAGGCATTAAAATGGTCACCATAAAGCAATATTACTGTTGTTGTGCGTGCCTGCTGATATCGGAAAAATATCATTGAAACAGTTGTATTTATCTTAGGAAAACAGTCAAATTGCTTCTTAAAGCTGTATTTTTAAACACATGATAAAGTTAAAGAGTGAATTTAACCAAAAGGAATTTGTCATCCAGGTAAAATTTGGCTTGAATCAACTGATATCAATGGAACCGGATATGTTTGTGCCAAGCACAATTATTGATCAGGTGGCATAATATTGTAATCAAGTGGTCAGTAGCCTGGATGAAAACAATAATATAGATTGTCCCAGCTGGCCTGTCAGTTTGACATTAACATTTAATACCAGTATTCATTTTCAAGTACAATTTAGGCATGACAATAAGTCACACACTTTTAAAACATGTCATTCACAGTAAACACATACAGTCGACTCTCGTTATCTCGAATTCTGAGGGACTCTCTGAAATACTTCGAGATATCCATACTTCGACATATCAGATTGGCAGAACTGGGAAAAACTAATTTGATTAACCACATTTAACAAATATATGTGTAATTGGACTCTTGAAGTTAGAGATATATTGAAAATATTGTGGAAAAGAGGAGAAATTTCTCCTTAGCAGCAATTTCTCCTCTTTTCCACAATATTTTTTACCTGTTGTTAGATTTTCATATTTAAGCAGGGACAAGATTTTCACTTCGAGATAAGCGGTTATTCGAGATAAGAGAGTTTGAGACAGCGAGAGTCAACTGCACTTGTAAACATTATAGTCAAAAGGTCAAACCAACAGGTCAGTTTGGACAGTCTATCGCTGTAGAAAAGAGCAAAATTTTATTGTTTCTCGGCAAAAACATGCATGTATATGGGTTGGGTTGGGTACCTTTGGCAAAATAATTTTAATGAGCACCCAGAATGTAAGTTTTTGTGAAGAGGTAGCTCCAGAAAAAAGCATAAATAATTGTATCCATGAAAACATATGTTGTGAGTACTGATTAGAAGCATCTCATCTAATGAGTATCCACAGTGTGTTTTCGTAAAGGAATAAGATAAGTATAAATAATTTTAGTTGAAAAAAAATACCGTACTTGACCTAATTACCTTCATTCAGGCAATGTTGTAGTCTTCAGGTTAGAGCCCACATATTTCTTTATAAAAGCATATGCTGTTGTACTCAGTTGAATTGCCTCAACCTGGCATATGCTGTGGCAAGCCGAGGCAATTCAACTGAGTACCCACAGCATATGCTTTTATACAGATAATCAGAAACAAATATCGTGTAAGCATCATTAATAATCCTCTTATGAAGTCCTCTGGTAATCTTTCTTTAAAGTGTGTCCTAATTAGGTGCATATTTTACTAAAGGGTTTCCCAGTAATTTTGAAAAACCAAAGTGCACTATGTGGTAATTAGATCGAATACGATAATGCATTATTTTGAGCTATCAGAGAAATAATGTGGTATAGCTATCAGAGAAATAATGTGGTATAGCTATCAGAGAGATAATGTGGTATAGCTGTCAGAAAAATAATGTGGTATAGCTATCAGAGAAATAATGTGATACAGCTATCAGAAATAATGTGGTATAGCTATCAGAGAGATAATGTGGTATTTGTCTTTTGAAAAGCTTCTATCTAGAGCTGAAGAATTCACTCATAGTAAACAAATACCAGTCTGTACTACACAGTTCTTACCGTATTTACCCTAAGTATTCGGACACCTCAACTCCTTACTATATATGTTCTAAAATTTGAACCAGTACAATTCACTACCCGATGTTGTGTCTAAAAATTGCTGGATGAGTGGCAAACAGTGTAGACCCAGATGAGACGCCGCATTCTGCGGCGTCTCATCTGGGTCTATACTGTTTGCTCAGGCCTGTCTGTCCGAATACATATGGTAAATAAGAATTTAAAGCTGCTAAGCAAAATTGTAGCAGACAACATTCTAAATTTCTTATTACTTTTTAGAGAAAATAGAACTTGGCATTTCATGTGTATGGTCTGTTAATCATCTGTTAGGCACATGAAATGGCAAGCTTAATTTACACCCTTAAAATAAATAAAAAGAAAAATGAAAATAAAATGATGTCTGCTGCAGTTGTAATTAGCATTTTAAGGGTTAAAATACTAATTTATACTGCAATGCTAACTTAGCTTCAGTTCATAACAGAAAGTTCTTATTTTGTACTTGTTATGTTAAACGTCAGAATTATGTACAGTGATTCTGCTTGTTGATTATTTAATGATAAACGTGGAACAAAAGTAAAAAGATGACACAAACATAAATAAAAGTAATAAAACTATCATCAGTTTGTTTATCATTTATTGTCCTATTAGATATCCCTAGAAAATACATTGCAAAGAAAAAGGTTGACCCCTATCATATTTATAGGTATTTGGACAGATAGGCCTGAGCAAACACTGTAGACCCTGATCAGATGCCACATTCTGTCTACATTGTTTGTCATACATCCAGCAAAGTTTATGACACAGCCTCTGGTAATAAAATGGATGTGCTCAAATTTTAGGATAGGAATAGTGTGGGGTTGTTAAAGGGTGTCCAATCACTTGGGGTTTGTTTGTGTTGAGTTTTATGACCCAGTCAACCCAATGGGGTCATGTCGAGCGCTGTCAGTTTACCTTACCACACTTTTACTTGGATGGCTTAGTCCTCTATATAACTTAGGGTCAATACGGTATCTGTCATCATATAAAGGTAACTAACTGTTGCAGTCTATTTCAGTTCTCAAGCACCACTGATTTTCCTCGACTAAACATGATTCATAGCGACCAAAATACAAATTAGCAATGCTACACATAGCCCTTCAAGAAAACGTGGGTACTTATTTGAAGCACTTCAGCGAGGGCTTCTGAGTACCCACAACATGATTTTGTGGAGAAATTAGAAAAATATTTGATACCCACTCATATCTAGACCTAGGCTACATGACAAGGGTCTTTGGGATATGTGAGGTCAGTAAAAGCCCTATCAGACCACACATCTGTACATCTGTGTGGTCTGATAGTGCTTTTGCAGTCTCCTTACAGAATCTATACCATAAAATTTACCTGAGTATAGAAAAGACCCTTATCTGATTATATGGCTTAGCTGGCTGGTCTGGGGGTGGTTGGGTGAGGCAAAGGTGTCGTGTTTCTTACTGCAGGTAAGGGTAGAGGAGGAATGTTTTTATTTCTTCTGTTTCTTCACTTTAACTCATTTTCCTTTCTCCCCTGTCCCTCTGTTTCATCTCCTCTACTATCTCTTCTATCTCTCTTCTTCCAGAGATATGACACAAAATGACCCACAAGGGTTGAGGTGTCATTTAACCCTGACACAACCAACCGGCTGGTCTGGGTTGTATAACCCTGAAGACTCACTTTCTCCTAGCATGGTTCAGATGTACATGTCTTCAACTTGATTCAACACTACAGATTGAAAAAAAAGGTGTTCTATACAGAGTCAATCCATTTTGATTTTTGTCTATGACACATTTTGGAGACAAGGGACTCCTTTAAGCTCAGAGATGGAGGTGTCCACTTAAAAAAATCAGGGGTGAAAAGGATGAACAATTGTTGCAGTATTAACAACCAGTGACTTCACACCTAACCCTTCAATTAAGCTTCAGCTTATAACCTATTGAAGATTAGAGACCGTGGCAAACAGTGCCAATATGAGCTTCACTATACCTAATTAGTGCCGCAGAGGCCTTTCTGTTATTTAAACTTCATCAGTGTTGCTAAACCCAAAAGAATGCAGTGTCTGATCAGGGTCTCCACTGTTTGCAAATAGTTCAACCATTTTTTATTTAGAAACATCTATATCATATAGCCTGACATACCTAATATAGAAAATGGACTCTTCGAATATACAGTGTGCAGGCTTTCAAGCGGGCCCTACTTTTCCCTACTTTTATTTTGTGCTCCTACTTTTTTCTGAAAATGCCCTATTATTCCTACTTTTTAGTCCAAAAATGTTTAAAGTGACCAAAAATTGTAATTTTTTTCCTCTCACTTGGCTCGCTCATAGTCAGTAAAAATCAGATCAACTTAATCTGAGCACCTGCGTTGCAAAAATTTTTAAAATATTTTTTACTTCAGTTGTAATTCCTTTTTTGGAACATTTATTTTGGTATTTCCATTCCATGGTAGTGCAGTGTTAATGTTCAGAGAAAATTTTGTTTGCTAATTATATCTTTTTCTAAGTCTGAAAACACTAAGAACATCCCTACTATCCCTACTTTTCATGATAGAAATTCTTACTTTTGTCCTACTTTTTCAAAATTGTGAGCCCTACTTTATCTCTACTTTTTCAATGGAGGGCACATGAAAGCCTGAGTGTGGGAGAGTTTATTCAGTCTTTAATGGGTTAATTATGGGCCAAGTAGCCATGCAATTAAAGGATAGTGATACACTTTCAAGAATGTTAAGGTTCCCATCAACAAGTTAGCTTCATTTTGAGTTTATTCAGTCTTTAATGGGTTAATTATGGGCCAAGTAGCCATGCAATTAAACGGTACTGATACCCTTTCAAGAATGTTAAGGTTCCCATCAACAAGTTAGCTTCATTTTGATACCAAATCTGGCTATGTTTTGAGCCTAATCCCTAATGACACTTTTGTGGATAGGGTTTGGGCTGCTTGCGGATAAGACCCATGTTAAGTTTACTGTTGACAAAGTGCTCATCAACAGCTTCAGTTTGACACCAAACATGGCTATGTTTGGATGTTGACCCCTAATGATCCCTTTTGGGGATGAGGTCAGCAATATCAGGTGGGATCAAGGTAGAAGGTTAGGTGCAGGTGAAATCCATTGAAGTCATTTATTTATTGTTAAAGTTCTCTTAAAGACCTACAATTCGATATCCAATAAAGCACATGCTTGATAACACTTCTCAAGTAGATTGTGAGATGCAATGAGAAAATTGCAGCCACTGGCAGTCTTGCAGAAGATGTGTAACAATATTTTAACATGCCAGCAAGACGGCTGCTGTATGGCCATTCTGGTCAGCTGACTGGAACATATTTAGTTTAGACACACGGAGACCATGGCAGCTGGTAGCCCAGTAGATTTAATAAATGGAATTCAGTTTGTCTCTTCCTCCATCAAAATGCAACAAGATGCAAATACAATGTAGCAGCTTTTGAAACCTGATCCAGTTATATATAGAAGTTTAAACTAGAAAAAGAGCAATCCATTTCTTCAGGTGATGTCATATTTTTCTTTTTTCTTCTTTTTCTTTTTCTTCTTGCAGTTGGACTTGGAAGATGAAATAGTCAAACTTTTTCCATTCACATTTTCATATTTCTCAAGCACAATTTTATTTTCAACACTGTCTGTATCTCTTTTATCCTTATCATCAGCTGTTTCTATTGAGTCATGATTCAGCAGACCACTTTCTTTCATAATGAGGTCATGTGACACGGCTGCTTCCGCAAACTTTTCTTCATCAGAACTGTCGTCACTACTACTGGAATATTTCTTTTTCCTTTTTCTTTGATTAATATTGTCCACTTCATCTGTTAGAACATACTTTGTGGAAGAAGCAAATAATTTAATTCCTGAAGAGAAAAATATTTTTATGAATACCACATTTACTATGTATTAAGTTATTAAGTATTTACTTACCGGCTAAGTATTTATTATATAAATTATTAACATAGCAACAGATAAGGCGCTTTTTTCATCCGAAAAATGCTGATATCTTTCTTATTTCTCGACGAAAACATATGTTGTGGGTACTCATTAGAAGCGCCTCGGCGAGGCGCTTCTAATGAGTACCCACAACATATATTTTCGTCGAGAAATAAGAAAAATATTATGTGGATATCCCCTCTTATCTGCAGCTATGTTAATTAATTTACTAAGTGTTTATTTACAAGTATTTGTACAGACCACATTTACTTCAGACAGTCTTGTGGATGGTATAACTAAGTAGACAGAGTAGACAATATGTGGCATCTGATCATAGTCTACACAGTTTGCCACTAATCCACTATTAAATGACAGTAAAAATGAAATTTATGGAGAGCTGTGTTCTGAGTCTAGCTATATATATGTATATATATATATATATATATATATATATATATATATATATATATATATATATATATATATATATATATATATATATATATATATTGTGTGTAAGGGGGGGGGGGGGCCGTGGGTGGAGTGAAGCGGGGAGGTACATGTATGCAGGTATAACAACAAGAATAGTTTCCTGTGAGTGATCTTCTTGGGTCAAAGCTAGGACCCAGCCTGGCCAGTGGCTAACTTGGAAATATGGTGATTGTGATATTACAAAATAGTTTATAAAATTAATCTTTATTATTCTCTGAGTAAAATAAGCAGATATAATATTTTTCTTATTTTTCACAGAAAACTAGGATTGACACTTCATGCAAAAGTGCACATAATGTAAAAAGCCTATTTTCTGGAAAAATATAAGAAACTAGATATGTGTCAAAAGAACATAATTTCCTCGGCCCTTTGTCCAGATGGGAACAACATCTGGATGCATAAATTTCCACAACTATTTTCCAAATGCTCAATCTGATCTGTTATACATTTTGATCCCTAGCTCCACCCCAGTGCAAGACCTAAAGGCAACTCTAGTATAAAGTTGACGGTTTAAGTCTGGGTAAGTAGCATGCCAAATTTCAACTTCCTAGCATAAAAGGTATCCAAGTTCAGACCACTAAGAGAAATGCTGACATGAATGTCAATGTAAATTTGAATGTTAACTTAAAGGCTCCATATTCCTAAAAATTGACATTTTTTTTTTTTATCCAAGAAAGGTTTAATAAATTTATATATAGTACTTATACGATCATAAAATGTGGCATCTGATGGTTGGTGTCTTGTTTTTGAACTGAATAAAAAATGAAATGATTTTTTTTTTATCGTATTTCTGAATTAATGTTGGCAAGACTACTTCAGAGATACGATAAAAAACCATTTCATTTCAAGAATGAGAGACTAACTGAAATTTTACAGGCTGTCAGGTGCCACATTTTATGATTGTGTTAATACCATATATCAATATATTAAATCTTCCTTGGGTAATAAAATGTCTATTTTGGGGGAATATGGAGCTTTTAAAACATTTGTTAGACTCTGGTTACAAACATGACATACTCACATACCGACCTAACATCATGGCGGAACGCTATATGCCTCACTGCTGCCATCAGCAGGTGGGGCCATAAGAATATTCCAAAATGTCTGCTGAAATTTTTACCCAGTCTGCTAAGTATTAACCCACAACCCTTAGGTAAAATTTCAGCAGACATTTTGAAACATTTTTTCTTATTTTTCCCAGAAAACAGGATTAGACATTTCTTGAAAACTGTCTTCATTGGAGACAAATCCTGTTTTGTGGGAAAAAATAGGAAAAACATCACCAATTTTTCATCTGCTGAATTAGCCCAGAGAGTAGTATTAAAGGTTAAAGCACCAATCAAAACTACAGCAGACATTTTTTTTTTTTTTTCAAAGAGGTTAACATGTCATATGAATTGTAAGACCTTATTGAAAAAATAAGTTTAGAATAATTTGAATGTCATCTGCTATAACAAGTGTAAAAAAAATTCAGTTTTTCTATTGCTGTGACCTTGAAAATTAAGTCAAGGTCACCAAAATCTAATCAGTTCTTTATTATGTCCTAATTATATAATCCATGAAAATTCGGTAAGAATCCAACCACCGGTTTACAAGATATTCTGCAGACAAGAAAATGTCAAGCCGATGCCAACAGGATGCGCACCAAAAATAATATGTCCCCCTCCCATTCGGTGGGGAGACATGATTTTGCTTGGTGCTTTAAGATTTAAATATGTACTGGTATAGCTTATAACTGTTTATGATTTTAAATCTCCAGTGTGAAACTTTAAATAACTGCCAGTGCCTTACCATCACTATTGGTTGATGGACAGCTGCTAGCCATATCCGCATCTACTTCATCGATCTGACTAAAAGCACAAAAGCACAGATAAAATTTTAACTTTTAAAGTGTGAATCACAACAGCAACAAACATTCAGATTTTTATTATTATTACTATAATACTATTATTATATTTATTATTATTATTTTTTTTTTTATTATTATTATTTTTCAGAGAAAATAAGGTCTGTTCCAGTGTGAAAGATGGAAAAAGCCTCAACTTCTCTGCAAAATACAAACAAGAATTCTGCAGAAGGCAGTGTTCCACCTGCTGGCAACTGTCTGTATTCCAAATATAAATGCATGTTTATTTGTGTTGAGTTTGTGTTGATTTTTTATGGCCTATTCAACCCAATGGGGTCATGTCGGGCACAGTCAGTTTACCTAACCACACTTTGCTGTGCACTTTTAGTCCTCTAAGTGGTTAACCAACCATTATTGTGCACATTTTCTAGCCAGAAACTGATAACTGCCTTTCTTGAATTAGCCAAAGGGAGTGACTGACCATAGAAAATATTTCATTATCAATCTCCATGGAAGAATATTGCCAACCCAGCAGGGTTTGAACCTGCAACTTCCTGATCACCAGTCTTATGCACATCCAACTGAGTGACTGAGGCCAGCTATAAATTTATGTATAGACTGACAAATTCATTGGACTGTGATATGAAGGTCATCATCACAAAACAAAATCACAGTGTTTGTTCCTGTGAGGAAGTGTATGCCAGGTTTGATGACTGTAAGTTATATGGTTCAGCATAAATAGAGCCAAATGCTAGGGATGATGCAAAAAATAACAAGTCATTAGACTCTGAAATACATGGCCAGGCACAGCTCCAGATAAGGCACTTTTTTAAAAAAAAATACTGATATATTTTTATTTCTCCGTAAAACATATGTTGTTGGTACTCCACAATATATGTTTATGGAGAAATAAAAAAACAATTATGTGGATACCTGCTCATATCATAAGGTCAGGGTCATAAAATGATACCAAGGCAGCTTATCTCACCTGTCAATTATCTCACTAAGTTTCCTGGAGACGTGTTTCCTGAAGCCAGGAGTTGTTTCTAATAAATAATCCTCATCCTCTACATCCAAACTATTCGGCCTGTAGAAAATAAAGTAAAACAATGTGACATCCAAACTTTTCGAATGGCCTGTAGAAAATAAAGTACCGTAATACAATGTGACATCCAAACTATTCGGCCTGTAGAAAATAATGTAATACAATGTGAATTCCAAACTTTTCGGCCTTTAGAAAATAAGGTAATACAATCTGACATCCAAACTATTTGGCCTAAAGTACACTGTAATACAATGTGACATCCAAACTATTTGAATGGCCTGTAGAAAATAAAGTGATACAATGTGACATCCAAACTATTTAGCCTGTAGTATATAAATCTAAGTCTGAAAAAACTCAGAACATCCCTACTATCCCATTACATTGTGGGTACTCATAAGAAGCGCCTCATGAGTACCCATCACATATGTTTTCAAGGAGAAATAAAAAAAATATGTGGCTAGTCATTCTTACCTTTGTTTGTTTGTGTGGAGGTTTACGGCCAAGACAACCAAATGGAGTCATGTCGAGCACGGTCAGTTTACCTAGCCACACTTTTACTAGGCAGGCTTAGTCCTCTAAGCGTTTAAACCTGGAGCTATGAGCCTTCTCGGATACACAGTCCAAAGGATTTTAATGAGTACCTACTAACAAGCCTTATTTTCTCTGAAAAATAATTTAAAAAAAAAAAAAATCAAAATGTTGACTGCTGACTTAATAGCAGCTTTTTAAGGGCTAATATACATGTATTAGCAGACATTTTACTTTATCTCGTTTTACTCTTTTTTTTTTTCCAAGAAATTGTGATAATGACATTTCAAAAGAAAATCTGAAAAGCTGCTCAGAAGATTTGCTCAAATTGCCAATCCCTATTTTCACACATCTGTAATCAGCTAATTTCACATTCAACCTGCATAGTTAAAATTATCTACAGTAATGCAGCATAAATGTGAGAATATGTTCCAAGAGTATGGTGACTGTCCTAAAATATGGTATACCAGCTTTTCTGACAAAATGATACACACAAACAGTTCAAACTGAGACCAGATTGCTCCTGATTAGGGTCTACACTCATTGCCATTCCACCTAGTATTTTTTGTAACAAGTGAATTAAATAATAATAATAATAAAAAAAAAAAAAAAAAAAAATGCCATATGAAAAAAAAAAAAGCATCTGTGTATGGCATAAAAAGTACAAGTTTTTAGAAAATTTACTGTTTTTCTAAAAACTAATCTGCTATGTTTTTACCTCAGAGATGGCTTTTTGTCTTTCCTTCCATTAGTAAGGCTTTTATTTCTCGAGATTTCATGCTCTGTAAATGTAGAAACAATATAAAGATATATACAAATGTAGTTAGGAGGTTAAAGCTGTTTTATTGTTTATATACACTGGAACCATTTTATAAGACGACTGATTAAAAGATGGTTTGGATATGTAATGGTTTAAAAATGGACCCCAAAAATGTTGTATCCAAACAAAAATGTCTAGATTATATAGAAAAATGACCATTTCAAAGTTCATATCTGTGGTGTATTTGGATCAGTATTGGTAACAAGACGTTTCGCCCCCAAGACGTTTCCCCCCTGGTCGTTTCCCCCCTAGTCGTTTCGCCCCCTTTTTGGTCCCCTATTCGTTTCGCCCCCCAACCCTAGTCGTTTCGCCCCCAAACAATTTCCCCCTATTTTTTTTTTTTATATATATAAAAGATTTATTAACTCCATGTGAGACAGAGAGAAAGAGGGCAGAGCATGTACTTTGATTGAAAATGTTAATTAGGAACTATGATAAGTATTACCTGTTTTGATCAATACCGTTAATCACATTGTTTATTTGGTTTGACTCATTAATCACACAATTAATGCGATTAATGATGAGGTGTGAAAACACGCGCTCTTTGCAAAGTTAAACACCTTTAATTATCGCTTCAGCACCTTTACCAGTTTTGTTTTAAATTGACTGACGACACCAGAGATGTTCGTGTGAACAGTCATGATTAAGTTACGAGACTTTAGAACAGATAGTTAATTGTCATTTGCTGTTATTAAAATATGTAACAAAAATAAAACCAATGAATAAAAAAGATATATGACAAAAAAAAAAAAAAAAAAAAATGAAAGAAAGAAAAAAATAATATGCAAAACAAGTGATTAAACATAATAAAAAAAAAGATAATAAAACAATAAAATACATAAAAAAATACATAAATAAGATTTAAAAAAAAAAAAAAAAAAGATGGTCGGTAAATAGTTACACTAAACTTTTTGAAGAAAACAGCCTCACACCTCTCCGAGTGGCAACTTTTAAGCTCTTGAGGGGGCGGTGGGGGGTGGGGGTAGGGGGCAGGCGGTCGGTAACTTAGAGGTAATTTTGGTACGGGTGTGCGAGCCAGTATTTCAAAACCTACCCCAACAATATACCTGGCCTTTGAAAAAACGGACCCATTCATATACTTGATCATCCAAAATGTTGACCTATTCATAAACTGTCCTTTGATTTTTTTTTTTGTACCCATTTTTGCTGGTTGTTACACAAATATCACAGTCAATGCATGTAATACCAAGAGGATAAGCAGCCTCGAAAAATCTCTGAGCGACAAATATGTGCATATACCAGGATGTCAGAAAAATGGGGCCCTCATAGAGAATCCAGAAAAACTGGGCCATTCATATACTTTTTGTTGAAAAAAGGGGACCAATCATTTATCTGGCAGTGCTGAAAAAGGGGGCTTTTCGGCACGCACGTCCGTAATATGCCATATATAGGAAGTTACCTCCCCCCCCCCACTAGCTTTTAAGGCCCGGTGCCGGCCGGTAACTAAGGATAAGTTATCCTTAGGCTGACGTGACAGGGCGATGATGCTACTTAAATATTTGCCTCTACTCACCTCTCATAAAAGTTCAACAGTGAAAATTAGTTTTACAATGAAAAGTGGGCGAAACGACTAGGGGGACGAAACGACTAGGGGGGCGAAAAGACTAGGGGGGAAACGACCAGGGAGGAAACATCTTGGGGGCGAAACGACTAGGGGAGGAAATGGTTTGGGGGCGAAACGTCTCGGATTCATCAGTATTTATGTCCACATTGATCTAAATATCTAGATGACTGTCTTTTAGTAGACTGTCTTTTAGTAGATATATCCTGTTTGGTATTTCTGATGCCCCATGTATCTATCATACAAGGTTTTGAAACTAGGCACAGTTGATGATCTTACATCTGAATATCAATATTGTTTATGATTTTAAGAACCTGGATCATGTCAACTTGATTTCTCTAATGTATAAAATAATGTTGTAAGATTTAATTTTTCCAGTCACTTCATAACTAAGATGAGTCAGCACCATTGTATATACTGCAAAGGGAAATACAGCTGATAGCTTGACTGAATGCCGTCTTTTCACGATGTCAGCAAACTACCACAGTGACAATGATCCATTTATATGCGATAGTGGACCTTGGACCCGGAGGACGGCGATATATATTGGATCTACAGTGTTCCATGTTTCAGGAAATATTGGCAATTTTATGGGAACCACGGAACAAAACTAGTTCTTTTGGGAACAGAGAACATGGAAATTTTGAAAATTACTTTTAGGGAACAAGGGAACATAGCTGATTATTTTTAGGGAACATGGTACGCCCTGGGAAGGCCTCTTTAGTGGGGTTGCTTTGCACGCATTCTAGGTAGTGCCTAAATTCATATTAAAAATACAAACATCCAAAGAAGAGAGATGTAAGTTATGCTCTATGAGAAAATAAGTGGATTTGTGTATTACTATTATAAAACTGTGAGCTGTCAATTGCAGCTTCTCGAAACAGAGCTTGGTTTTCCTCCTCACTACTCGAATCACTTGCGTCCAAGGAGGTCGCCATGATGTGGAGCAGCTAAAAGCATGGTGCGAAGAAAAATGCAACTTTCAGAGACCATATATAAAGCGTTTGAGATAGGATTTAGTGACTTGCGAAGGTCGGGTATAAAAGCCACGACCAAGCCGAAAAAGGCCGAGCCTAATATAGTGTTTTCTTGTAAAAGCATTAGACAATTTCGTTTAAGGCATTATATTAGGCTAGGCTTTTTCGGCTCGACTGCTCGGCCGGCCAAGACAAGCTTCCAACGTTATATTGGTTACCTATAAACTTCATAAAAGAGCCGAAAAAGCCGAGCCTGAAATAGTGTTTTCTTGTATTTGTTCAAACGAGTTCAGGATACTTATTTCTTTTAATCGTATATTGCCATATATGTAAAATGCTGTATACAAAATTAGAATTTGTATAATTTCTTGCTTATTTTTGACTTTATACCCCATTTTCCATTCAACAGGGGTATGAAAGCCACGGCCGCGGAAGGGATACGTTTTTGCCAGTTTGTGAAAAAATGGCAATGTTTTATTATCTGAGCATTTAACAGATGTTGAAAAGGGATATTTAAAATTACTTTGAATCACTATTACATGCAGAAACTGTTTATGCTTCCCATCATTCTTCTTTTTCATCCAGAAATCGTGGATCGGCAGGATATAAATAGAATAGACATAAACTAATCGAAATTAACCGAAACGGAAAGCAAGAGCATTGAAAGGGCATAAACTCAACAATTACACATGTTCATCTAATACCAGTATGATGGCCAGCATAAATGTGGAAGCTGTCAAATAAGTTATAGATGTGGAGTGATAAAATGATAAATGACTGCGCCTTTAGGCCCTTTCAACCGTTTCGGTTATTTTTGTCTGTTTTATTTTTAGATTCTGCCGATCCTCGTTATTTGGGTGAAAAAGAAGAATAATGGGAAACATAAACAGTTTCTGCATGTTATGACGGTTCAAAGTAATTTTAAATGTCTTTTTGCAAACTCTGTCAAATGTTCAGATTATGCAATATCGCCATTTCTTCACAAAGTGGCAAAAACATATCCCTTTCGCGGCCGTGGCTTTCATACCCCTGTTGAGTGGAAAATGGGGTATAAAGTCAAAAATAAGCAAACAATTATACAAATTTTTAATTTTGAATACAGCATTTTATATATATGGCGATATAAGATTAAAAGAAATAAGTATCATGAAATCGTTTGAACAAATACAAGAAAACACTATATCAGGCTCGGCTTTTTCGGCTCGGCTCGGCAGCTCGGCCGTGGCTTTCATACCCGACCCCTACAAAGCACAGTTTATTGTAAACTCAAGCTCTTGTACCACCACTAACTTTCTAAATTATTAACTTCAAGTCTTACTGCCATCAAAAAAACATGTAATTAAATATTGTGACAAAGTTTTCGAAAGATCAGGGAGAAATCTGTTTTGGTCTATAAAAAATTCGAATGAGGTTCTTAATAAATTGAAATCCAGACAATTGTGGCTGATTTGTTCTTGTTCTGTTATGAAAGAGACTTCATGATGTCCCTTTCCGTTGAAAACAAATCTGAAATCATTGAAGCTTTTAGCTTGACTTCAAGATATTTGGATGGTTTATTGAATGTTGACAATACCTACTACGATGGTTTAATCAGTCAAATTTACCCCCCAGAACTTCAGTTAAATAAAGCTAATTCTTCTGATACCGAAGCCACGTTTTTGGAGTTACATTTATCTATTGTAGATGGGTTTGTTTCCTGCAAAATTTATGATAAACGCAATGATTTTGATTTTGAGATTGTAAATTTCCTTTCTTGGATGGTGATGTTCCTCGTGCGGCATCCTACGGTGTTTATATTTCACAATTAATTCGATTTGACAGAGTGTCTAGTCATGTAACTGACGTCAACACTCGTAATAAATTGCTAACTGCTAAACTTCTTAATCAGGGTTATCGGTATCATAAACTACGTAAAGCCTTTTCTAAGTTTTATAGACGTCATTCCGATTTAGTTTCAAAATTCAATGTTGGACTAAAATCTCTTTTGTAACAAGGCCTATCGGAACCCGAATTTTATGGTGACCTAGTGTATAAATTCAGAAAAAAATATATGCTAGCAATGATTTCAGTACCCAATTTCGTAAAATCGTTCTTCAATATAAAAAGATTGGGTACAACATAAATGTTATACGACAGACTGCATGCATGGTTGTTAATCCAATCACGGTTAATAACTTTGCTTCCCTCTTTAATTGCACGCCAGCGGGTTAGGCCTCAGATTCTATGATGATTCCAGCATAAAGGCTTTCTTGAAATTTAATTCGGGGTAGTGTTGGTTGGTACTTGATGCTCTATCTTTGGTCGGGCCCACCGGAGTCTATATTAAACTGTTGATTTTCTTTTGCTCCAGCATTTCAGTTGTTTCGTGCTATCGAGTCCTCATCGTTGTTTCATCTCTGTAATAAGTTGATTTTTTGTGTTCTCGAAGATGAAGCACTGATGAGTTAGGAAGCCTTCATGCGGACTGAACAAATTATGTGTCTAAACCGCGGCAGAAGTAAGGGCGAGGATTGTGGCCACGTAAAATCGATTTAAGCCCCCCCCCCCCCCCCCCCCGCCCCACACACACACACACACTACCCCCAGTGAAATACTTTTCACTGACCGTTCCAAGGCGGTTCTTCTGTCATGGTTTATTTTTGTTATAGTTCGTCTTTGAAGTGTGTGCCGCTTACAACTTTTTGTTTTGGGTAGCCATTTGGCCACTTTGTGGGAAAGTAACTGTCCGTTTGGCTTTCTGCTAGTGATGTTTCCATTAGGGTCTAGATATTTCGTGTTTGTGTTTCTTTCCCTTTGCTGTCTCTGATGGGAGGTGTGGGATAATTATATCGATTCCTGATCATTGCCTTCCCTTCTATTTTTCATATCCCACCCTACTAGTCGTTCTTCCCTTACTCGTTTCGCCCCATATATATTCAGTCACTTGTCTAGAAATCTGGGTGTCTTGTCTTGTATTGGGGCCAAAAGTTGTGGCAGGTGAAGAAATGCACTTATCTACTAGGTGAAAACACTGTCAGGCGCTTATTAAAAAGTGCTTAAAATCTTGACATTTCCACCAATGATATCTCCTTTCAAAAGTGTGATCTTGTTTTATATTTCATTCAAACAGAGAACGTCATGTTCAAACATGCCATAAGTTGTGGACTAAAATCTCTGAGATAAGGCAAAAGTTTAAGGGAGATTTGACAAAATTCTGTGAGATTTTCTTAAATATCATTTTGAAGCTCCCCAAATATAGTCTAAAGTCTTTTTTCATGTAAGAAGCTTGTGAAAACTACAAAAGTCTGTGATTTATGTTTATTTCTTCATAAAATTTGTTGTAAAGTGGTCTGAAAATTCTGTGACATTTGAATTTTTTTATGGGAATGGCCTTTCGTATGGGCCAAATTCTGTGAGATTTTATCTCACAGTGTGAGATATGGCTTGTATGCTTGTTTCAAATAAATGCTGAAAAATTCATTGAAAAATCTGCAGTAGGTTTTAAGATATGACGATATAAAATTTTACCAAAATGCATAGGGCTCGGGGGTAGGGTAACTTGGGGTGGGGGCGCGGGGGTTTAATTGTTATTTTGGGTGTGCGAGCCAGTATTTCGAAAACCTATCCCATTCATATACCTGGCATTTAAAAAAACACGGACCCATTAGTTTACTTGATCGTCCAAAATGTTGACCTCTCATATACTGCCCTTCGATTTTATATACCCATTCATTGCTGGTAGTTAGACAAATATCGCATTGTATACCAAGCGGACAAGAAACCCCCAAAAATCTCTGAGCGAAAAATATACGCATATACGTACAGTAGTATCAGAAAAGTGGGTCCTTTCACATATGAATCAACAAAAATCGGGTCAGTCATATATTTTTTGTTGAAAAAAAAGGAGGCTAATCATATACCCGGCAGCGCTGAAACACGCACACCCGAGGCAGAGAGTAATATATGGATTTACCTGTGTTTTCACAATACTGGACAGGAAGTGACATATGGCACTCTTTAACAGATAAAATTTACTCGCAGATGAGGTAGTATAGCTTCTATTATTAATTTGGTCACACATAAAAGACAGTCGGGAGTTGAGGCAAATACAAATGGAACGTCAATATATTTCGCGGGTGATAGCCGCCCCACCACCCCCACTCCCCAACCCCACACCCCACCCCACCCCCTCTCTTTCAGCAATGTTTGTTGTATAGTCTATAACTTTATTTGTGTATGTGTATGAAAGATTTTCTTGATTTCTTGAAACAAAAAGTATACCAGTTATGACAATTTGGGAATTTTAAAATTTTTTTACAGCTTTTCACACCTCACAATTAACCACGTAAACAAGGTAATTAATGGTATGGATTGCAGCAGGTAGAATTTTATTTCATTTAATCAAAACGATACAAACGAAGCCGACATCGATTAACAAAACAATTTTTTTCTGTCTTACCTTTTTGTCTTCCTTTTCCTTCATGTTAAAATAATTGACAGTTTAAAGAAGCGGTTTCTAATACTAAGTGCCTATTTGTTGATGTTGGTGTTGTTACGTAAACTGTATTCTTGCTCCATACATATGTTCATAACCAGTTTTGAAATATTATACTCATACATACATACAATAAAAGTAAAAAAGGGTTGCCTTTGGAAACAACACATAAAATCACGAAAATCGGAGACTCGGGTTGATTGAGTCTCTTCCTATGCAACACTGTAGTTTGCGAGGCTGCAAACGCATCCCCACCCGCCCTTAGCGCCGGATTAAGCGCCCGCTCTGCACCCCCACCCCCCCCCCCGACCCCGCCCCTTGCGCCGGCTTAAGCGGTATTCGATTTTCTGTTTGTGTTGTTTCGTAAACTGTATTCTTTCTCCTTTCAAATGTTCATAACCGGTTTTGTAATATTATACTAATACATACATACAATAAAAGTAAAAAAGGATTGCCTTTGGAAACAAATAACACACAAACTCACGGAAATCGGAGGCTCGGTTTCATTGCGTATCTTCATATGCAACACTGTAGTTTGCGAGGCTGCATACGCACCCCACCCCCACAAACGCCGGCTTAAGCGGTATTCGATTTTCAAAATAACCAGTATGGCCTCAGAGATCCCAAAGAAAATAAAATATAACCTGCACAATGATGATGGCAGGGAGATTTTTTACGGCCGCCACACGGCACAACACCAGCTACAGTAGAGTAAACTAAAAGTCAAACGTCAAAACAAATAACACAAAAAAAACGCATACACACATACAATAAAAGTAAAAAAAGGATTGCCTTTGGAAGCAAATAACACACAAAATCACGAAAATCGGAGACTCGGTTTGATTGAATCTCTTCATATGCAACACTCTAGTTTACGAGGCTGCATACGCCAGAGTTGTGGACGAAATGACTAGGGAGAAATGGTTTGGGGCGAAACGCCTAGGGGGTTGGGGATTGTATTGGGGGCGAAACGACTGGGGTGAAAATAGTGGAGAAACAACTAGGGTGTGTGTTTCTCTGAGAATTTTATTCAAAAGTTAACCAGGTCATCTACTCGTCATTACCAATCAATTCACCGCTTCAAGGCTCTAGCTCCAACATTTTTTTAGATATTTTGCTGACAAGGTAAAATGGCCAAAATTACGAAAGGCCATAACTCATGAAGCATTTTTCAGAATTTATTCAAAAGTTAATCAGGTCATCTGTTTATCACTGTCAATCTATTCATCGTTTCAAGGCTCTAACTTCACTAGTTTTTGAGATATTTTGCTGACAAGGGAAAAGTGACCGAATTATCAAAGGGCCATTACACATGATTTTTTTTTTTTTTTTTTTTTTTTTTTTTTTTTTCAGAATTTATTCAAAAGTTAATCAGGTCATCTACTCATCATAATCAATCAGTTCACTAAATTTCAAGGCTCTAGCTCCAATAGTTTTTCAAAAGTTAATCAGGTCATCTTCATATTACTACTAATCTATTCATCAAGTTTCATGGCTCTAGCTTTAACATGTTTAATGGTTTTTGAGATATTTTGTTGACAAGGGAAAATGCCCAAATTTACAAAAGGCCATTACATGAAATATTTTTCAGAATTAATTCAAAAGTTAATCAGGTCATCTACTCATTATTATCAATCAATTCACCAAGTTTCAAGGCTCTAGCTTCACAGTTTTTGAGATATTTTGCTGACAAGATAAAAATGCCCAAAATTACAAAGGACCATAACTAATGAAGTATTTTTCAGAATTTATTCAAAAGTTAATCAGGTCGTCTACTTATCACCACCAGTCTATTCATCAAGTTTCAAGGCTCTAGCTTTAATAGTATTTGAGATATTTTGCTGACAAAATTGCATCGATAGTTTTTTCAAAGGGTCTTATCTCAGGAAAGGGGCATAATCCTGTCGAGAAAAAATACGTGTCAGCTTTTGTTTCATGGGGAATCCATATAAGAAATTTTAAAACAGTAGCATGCACAGTTCTAAAGTTACGCTACGCATCAAAAAAGCGTGACGAACGGAAGAACGAATGGACGGACGGACGAACGCCCTAGAAGCAATATGGCCCTCCCACGTCTTCGAGTGAATCTAGGAACGAATATAATCAGATGCACATTAAGTTCTCAACAGCAAAGAGAAAGACAGGCAAATACAATTAAACAGCCACAAAAGAACAGATGGCAAACAAAGTTGGCAGCCCTTTCCCAACAAGAGCTCCGCTGAGCGGGGCAATATACGCCTGCAGTTTTTTTTTCTGTTACAGGAATATTTGCATCATATCAGCAAACAAGAGGACCATAATGATTCTGTATAGATTCCTTGAAAATCCAAGCAAAGTAAGGCGAGTTGCCTCTGACAACTTAAGTCGGCTAACTTGGTTTTGTGCTTGTTAATAAGTAAATGTTTACAAAAAAAAAAAAAAAAAAAATACAGGAAGAATATCAGTTGTTTCAGCTCTTCTTGGCAAAGAACTGGATCTTCGATCTTTACATGACTTTGGACAAAGATAATCCTTGTAAAGGAGATATGCAGCGAACAAGAAATCACTATATGAATTATACAAAGAGACATAATTACTCGTACGTCCAAACTGGATGAAAGATGCACAATGTCTAATGATGCTGTATATTTGAACAGTTTCATGAAGAAATCTTTAAAGGTTTTAAAGTTAGACACGAAACAATAACGTTTGAACCTGACCTTGAATTGTGACCTTGACCTTCTTCGGACAGGGTTTAGTTATTATCAGCAGATCATCTTGGTATGGTTAAAATTTGAACCAAAAGTTAAAAAAAATCCTCCAATCCGTCAAGGAGGTTTGGTGCGTACAGAAAATTTAATGAATAGACAGACGGGCCGACGGACAGATGGATAGACAGACGGGCGTAGGGACAACATCAGGACATAATACTAGCCGTCTTTTGACAGGTTTATAAAAATCCTTCAATCGGTGAAGGTGATATGCAGCACACACAACCTCACTATATGAAATAAGCAAAGGGGCATAATTACATCAGAACTGCAAGTTGAGTTACGGTTCTTTTTCCCTGGTCATCGTCTGACCATGCCTTATAGGTATACAAAGTTTCATGAAGATATCTAAAATGGTTATAAAGTTATAGAGCGGACACGAAATATTGCCTGAAATAAACAAAGGGGCATAATTAAGTCGGAACTGAAAGCAGGGTTACGGTTCTTTTTCTCTGCACATTGTCTGATCATGCCCTATATTTGCACAAAGAGTCATGCAGAAATCTTAAACGGTTTGGAAATTATGGAGTGAACACGGGAACCCAACCTCACTATATGAAATATTAATCAAACGGGCAAAATACTGTCAGAACTGAAATAGAGTTACTGTTCTTTTTCTCTGCACATCGTCTAATCATGCCTCATATCTGTACAAAAGTTCATGAAGAACTCTAAAACGGTTTTAAATTTATAGAGCGGACAAAACCTCACTCTATGAAATAAATAAAGATGCATATTTACGTCCAAACTGAAGATAAGGTTACAGTTCGTCTTCCCTGAATGCCTTTTATTTGTAAAAAGTTTCACGACAAAACCTTAAAAGTTATAGAGTGGATATGTAATACTGCCATTCGAACTTTGACCTTGAATTGTGACCTTGATCTTCACTGTAAAGGAATGATTTATGAGATCTGCACATCGTCTTGGTACGGTAAAAATTTGAACAGACATCCTGACGACATAATACGACCTGTTTTTCGACGGGCGTATAAAAAGGTGGCAACTCTGTTACCCAAACTTAACGGAATATATATTTAACTTACATAATTGTTAAAAGAAAACATTTATCAGTGAAACATTATAGACAGAAAATTTAACAACCAGAAATTCTGTTTGTAAAACACTATGTCCCAACCATATGTTTGCCTCTAAAGATGATATAACAAGAAAAACACCTAACGGCACCATCAATGGGTTTTTCAAGGCAAAAGCTTAAACAGTTTTGTTTTTTTTTTTCGAGAAATTTAGCTTACAATTTTAAATGCAGAAAATTTCAAAGGGACAAAACTAAAAAAATGAAAATTTTTCAAAAGTTAATCAGGCCATCATCTCATCATTTCCTATCAGCATGTAAAGTTTCAGGAAAATAGCTCATTTTTTTTAGATATTTTACTTACAAGGTTAAGTGCCAAAATTTTCAAAATGCAATAACTCAAACAATTGTTTTTCAGAATTAAAAACAAACAAAAAAAAAAAAAAAACCCTATCATCTCATCTATTCATCATCCCCTATCAGCCTTCAAGTTTCAAGACAATAGCTCAAATCATTTTCGAGATATCTTGCTTACAAGGTTAAAATGCCCAAATTTTCAAAGGGTCATAACTCAAGAAAAAAAATCCGGAATTTTCTCAAAAGTTGAACAGGTCATCTACTCATCATTCCCTATCAGCCTGTCAAGTTTCAAGACAATAGCTCATATAATTTTTGAGAAATCTTGCTTTTCAAAGGGCAATAACTGAAGACACGTTTGTTTTTTTTCAAAAGTTAAGTTTTTCATCTTTTTATCATCCCCTATCAGCCTGTCAAGTTTCAAGGCAATAGCTCAAATACTTTTTTGAGATATCTTGCTTACAAGGTTAAAATGCCCAAATTTTCAAAGGGCCATAACTCAAGAAAAAAATTCCAGAATTTTTTGTGGCAACCTTGTGATAAGGTCATCTTCTCATCATTACCAATCTTTTCACCAAGTTCTGAGGCTCTAGCTATAACAGTTTTTGAGATTGCTGACATATTAAAAATGCTCACATTTACAAAAGGCCATTACTCATGAGGTACTTTTCAGAATTTATTCAAATGTAATCAGGTCATCTACTGATCATTACCAGTCTATTCACCAAGTTTCAAGGCTCTAGCTTCATTAGTTGTTTTTTTTTTAGATATTTTGCTGACAAGGTTAAAATGCTCTAATTTACACAGGGCCATAACTTATGAAGCATTTTTTCAGAATGTATTCAGAAGTCAATAAGGTAATCTACTTACCACTAGCAATCCAATCATGTAATATCAATGTTCTAGCTCCAACGGTTTTTTTTTTTTTAGATTTTTTGCTAACAAGGTAAACATGTCCCAATTTACAAAGGGCCATAACTCGTGAAGTATTTTTAGAAGCTATCAAAAGTTAATTGGGTCATCTTTTCATCACTTAATTCTTAAAGTTTCAAGGCTCTAGCTTCAATAATGTTTTAGATACATGTATTTTGCTGACAAGGTAAAAAAGATTCAAGAAGGGCTGTTGTCAGTTTCTGGCGAAAGAATGTGCACAATACTGGTTAACCGCTTAGAGGACTAAGCCTGCCCAGTAAACGTGTGGTTAGGTAAACTGACCGCACTCGACATGACCCCATTGGGTTGACTGGGCCGTAAAACCTCAACACAAAAAAGCCCAAGATTACAAAGGGTCATAACTCATGGAGTATTTTTCAAAATTTATTCAAAAGTTAATCAGGTCGTCTATTCATCACTACCAATCTATGCATCGAGTTTCAAGGCTCTAGCTTCAATAGTTTTGGAGATATTTTGTGGACAAGATTCCATCCATATTTTTTTCAAAGGGCCATAACTGCGGAAAGGGGCATAATCCTGTCGAGAAAAAAATACATACGAGTTTTTTTTCAAGAGCACTCCATATAAGAAATTTCAAAACAGTAGCGTGCACGTTTCTAAAGTTATGCTATCCATCAAAAAGCATGACGAATGGACGGACGGACGAACGACCCAGAAGCAATGTGCCCCTCCAACTTCTCCTGTTGAAGGCATAAAAAGTACCACAATGTAAAAAAAAAACGCCTTAGAACGGTCAGTAATGCACTACTGGGAGGATGGCGAGGGTTGATGGCTGGGGGAGGGGGCGGGGTCACTTAAGCCAGCTTTACGAGATCCAAAAAAAGGTAAGAGAAAAGTCTAGGGAGTGCCACAATCACGAACCGCAGCCCTTCTCAGACACCAAGAGGAAGATATAACCGACAAATCCAAACAAGCACAAATCGAACAAACGTACGAAAAGCACTAAGATTAGCTCTCTCTTCTCCAAGCGAGGTAATCGCAATGCTAAAAGGACTGAAAAACACAAGAACAAAATGATACAAGGTAAGACATAAAACAAATCGCCTCGTAGAATAAACCACAAAGCAACAAAGAGTAAGACTAACACCGGAACCACCGCCTTAGAACGGTCAGTAAAGTATCCAATCCTCGCCCTCAGCTTCCATTGTGGCAAAAACATAATTTATTCAGTCCTCGTGGAGGTCTTCAAAGGGCAACAAATAAATCACAGTTCAAGTAAGTGAACTCAGGAGCTGATACAATCAGATCTACACAAAGTTCTCAACATCAAAGGGAAAGACAGGCAAATATAATTAAACAGCCACAAAAAGAACGGATGGCAAGAAGAGTTGGCAGCCCTTTTCCAAAAAGGTAGCAACTCTGTTATCCAAACTTAACTGAATACATCTTTGACTTACATACTTGTTAAAAATAAAATATTTGTAAGTGAAACACTACAGAACATTCAACAAACAGTACCACAGGGAAAGTACTGCTTTGTAACGGTCAGTAATATATTATTGAAGGGCTTAAGCTAGTTTTTTGGGATCCCAACCCTCGCCCTCAGCTTCCATTGTGATAAAAATATATATTTGTTCGGTCCGTGTGGATGTTTTCAGCTTATCCATGATTAATCTATAATGAAGCAAAGATGAGGACTCAACAGAAACAACGTGTTGAGACACCTGGAGATCCTTGGGGTGTCAAACAACACCAATGGAATGCTGGGGCAAATGAAAACAACCAGTTGAACCTCGGTGGGCCGAGAAACAGACAAAAAATCAGGCCCAGACCATCTAAATGAATAGTATTTAAGTCGTGTTGGAGCCATTACAGAGTCTGAAACCCAACCCACCAGTGTGCAATTACAGAGGTAAGCAAAGCGGTCAACCGTGATTGGATCAACCGCTAAGGACGCAGACTGTGACTGTGTTTATGACATCAATGTTATACCCCTTTGATTAATAACATATGACAAGTCTACTACATCGATCAGAAAATTTAGGTCTACCTACAATTTTTCTTAACTAATACACGAAGTCACCATAAAATTCAGGTTCCGGGAGGGCTTGTAGTAGGAGTGTTTTCAATTCGTATCATATTTATAGACCAATTCGTGTCGACGATAAAACCTAGAAAAAGCTTTCCGAAGTTTATGATACCGCTACCCCTATTTGAAGAAGTTTGGCAGTCAAAGTTTTGAAGAGTTTTATGAAGAACCTCAATAAAACCGAGACTCTCATTTTCTAATCCGTTGTGTGTTCTTTGTTTCCAAAGGCAATCTCTTTGACGTTTATTTTGTTACGAGCATTGAAATCAGCCAAATTCCTAGACACACTTGTAAACCGAATACTTTGAGAAATGTAAATGCCATAGGAAGGGGCACGAGGAACGTCGCCATCCAAAAACGAGAAATTAACAATGTCAAAATCTAAATTATCGCGCTTGTCATAAATTTTGGTTGAAACAAAATAGCTTGAAGTTGATAAATGCAAATAAAATAAGTGGGCTTCTGTTTTTGTAGAATTAGCTTTGTTCAACTGCAGTTTAGTAGGATAAATAGGATAAATTTGAGTAACCATTCCTTCAAATTAAGGATTGACAACATTCAAAACGTCGTCCAAATATCTGGATGTTGAGTTAAAAGCTTCAAAAACATCAGCTTGTGTATCATCAGAAAGACGTCAGTCCAATTCATCGTATATAATTTATCAGAAATCTTTTTTCTTTAATCTCATAGAGCTTACAGAAACTTATGCTTTTCGTACCTTTATTTGATTTGCGCTTGTTTGGTTTTGTCTGCTTCCTCTTCCTCTTGGTGTCTGGGAAGGGCTGCGGTTTGTGATTGTAGCACACCCTGGACTTTTCTCTTACCAACCTTTTTTATGATCTGCCGATATGATAAACTTTACTGTTGGTAACATGTTTTGGATTGGTTTGGAAATATAGAAAAAATATAAGTAGGGATACTCTGGAAATGTCATAGTTTCGATGCACAGCCTTCCCGAGGCACCAAAAGAAGGACAGATGACGAACGGACAATGACAAAACAAACGCCATATGAAAATATTCTTGTTGAATTCATCAATTGTTGGCTTAAACACATTTTATTTCCATACAGACTAGCTCCTAGATATTTATGTCATTTTTATCACTCCTTACTATAAGCTTATTTAAATTTATATATGATCCCTGATGATGGGTTACAACATTGATATTCTGCAGCAAACTGCATTCATGGTTGTTAAGCCAGTTGTTAACCCGGTTGATAAATTTGCTTCCCTCTTTCATTGCAGGACGGTGGGTTTGTCCTCAGACTGAATGACGGCTTTCCCCCCCTCGCCCCCTCCCCCCCCCCCCCCCCGCCACCGTTCCCTCAACCTGTTTCAGACGGTCGGTACCCGACTATCAATGTCTGTCATTGGGCACATCGTTGTCCTGTTTGTGGTTTCCTTGTGTTTTTACTTCAGCTCGCCTTTGTTTCATCACAGTGTTTTGATTATAAAGAGTTTATTTGGTTGTTTTGATCGATTACGGAGAAATAATTCACTAGTGTTCTAAGGCTTGCGCGTAAAAAACGATTGAGCGAAGCGAACGAGATTTATACAAGCAAACCTTAGAACACATAAATGGAGTGTAATCAGGCTGAGAGCTGATGCTTCGTCGCCATTTGCAGTTTGTGCAGTTTGTGATCGAAATCGGTTAGAAAATTATAGCATTACGCCCTTTGATATTTATATAACATCGTATATTTTTTGTCGGAATGTAAAAGCGTAAGTATTCAAAAATGTATTTTTCAGTTTTTGTGGCAAAATTATAAGTGGCGATACCCGGGAAACGCCACAATCACGAAGCACAGTCTTCCCGAGGCACCAAAAGGAGAGATGAGGAATAAATAATAACAAAGCAAACGCCACATATGAAACCACCGAGTAGAATTGTCTATTTGGTAACGGCATTCTGAAGGGTTTTGGTTGTATTTCTTAAGAAAAGCTTCAAAATGGCGGAATGATAGCATTTTTGTGCCAGTTTTTCGGCATAACTGTGGCTGTATCCCTCATTCAATCAGTGTAATTTTACTTAAAAGTTATTTCATTACCTTCGTTTGTGATATAAAGATTGACTTTTGCATTTGGCAGCTCTGGCAATATAATGACAACATGACAAATAAAGACTTTTTTCCGGGTGTTTTTTATGTTGATCACTGTCTGTCCGTCGTCGTCGTCGTCCGTCATCCATCGTCCGTCGTCAACAATTAGTTTGTTAACACTCTAGAGGTCACAGTTTTGGCCCAGTCTTGATGAAACTTGCTCAGAATGATTGCCCCTATGAAATCTAGGTCAATTTCGAAACTGGGTCACTTGGGTTTAAAAACTAGGTCACCAGGTCAAATCAAGGAAAATATTGTTAGCACTCTAGAAGTCCCATTTTTTCAAACAATCGTCATGAATCTTGCTCAAAATGTTTGTCTTGATGATTTCTAGGTCAAGTTCGAAACTAGGTTACTTGGGGTCAGAAACTAGTTCACCATGCCAAATCAAAGGAAAACCTTGTTAACACTCTAGTGGTCACAGTTTTAGAGCAATCATCATGAATTTTGCTCAAAATATTTGTCTTGATGAGTTCTAGGTCAAAAAGACATGGTTAACACTCTAGCGGTCACATTTTTGAAGCAATCATCATGGATCTGGCTCAAAATGTCTGTCTTGATGATTTCTAGGTCAAATTTGATACTGGGTCACTTGGGGTCAGAAACTAGGTCACCAGGCCAAATCAAAGGAAAACCTTGTTAACACTCTAGCCTTCACATTTTTGAAGCAATCATCATGAATCTTGCTCGAAAAAGTTTTCTTGATAAGTTCTAGGTCAAGTCTGAAACTGAGTCACTTGGGGTAAAAAACTAGGTCACCTCGCCAAATAGCAGAAAACCTTGTTAACACTCTAGTGGTCACACTTTTAAAGTGATCATCCTGAATCTTGCTCGAAATGTTTGTCTTGATGATTTCTAGGTCCAGTTTGAAACTGGGTCACGTGGGGTAAAAAACTAGGTCACCTGGCCAAATCAGCGGAAAACCTCGTTAACACTATAGCGATCACATTTTTGAAGCAATCATCATGAATTTTGCTTAAAATGTTTCTTGATGATTTCTAGATCGTTTGAAACTGGGTCACTTGTGGTCAAAAACTAGGTCACCAGGTCAAATCAAAGGAAGACCTTGTTAACACTCTAGAGGTCACATTTTTGAAGCAATCATCATGAATCTTGCTCAAAATGTTTGTCTTGATGATTTCTAGGTCAATTTTGAAACTGGATCACTTGGGTTCAAAAACTAGGTCACTAGGCCAATTCAAAGGAAAAACTTGTTAACACTCCAGAGGTCACATTTTTTAAATATTCTTCAAAAAAATATTGCTCAAAATGTTCGTCTTGATGATTTCTAGGCCTAGTTTAAAACTGGGTCACTTTAGGTCAGAAACTAGGTCACCAGGCTAAATCAAAGGAAAACCTTGTTGACACTCTAGAGGTCACATGTTTTAAGTGATCATCATCAGTGCTCAAAATGTTCGTCTTGATGATTTGTAGGTGAAGTTTGGAACTGGGTCACTTATGACATGTATTTCACTGTCCAGTGACTTCCTTAAGTTTTTCCGTTTAGGTCAGTTTCTCAGTAATTATTGATCCTACGGAGTGATATTTGGCACTTGTGAAGTGTTTGTGTTTAGGTCAGTTTCTCAGTAACTACAGCCAGTGATACTTAGAACACGCATTACATCTTAGCATGGCCCCTTGAGCGCAGTCATCCATATTTGACCTTGATCTCTATTTCACAGTCCATTAGACATGCTACATTGTCTTACATGTTAATATAATCATAATAAATTCTAATCAGAATGTTTGCTTTGATCAGTTCTATGTCAGGTTCTCAAAGTGCTATGATACTCAGGTGAGCGTTACAGGGCCATCATGGCCCTCGTGTCTCAATATGGCGTAGATGCAGCGAACAGCAACAGTATAAATGATGATACCCAGGAAATACCACAATCACGAAGCACAACCCTTCCTCCTGAGGCACCAAAAGAAGGAGATGTAGTAAGGGCAGTAAGGACAAAACAAACGCCACATATGAAACCACAGATGCATAAACAAAGAAGAACGGCAGCAGATGAATCACCTTGGAACTGTCTATAGGAAAATTACTGGGAGCTTAAACTGGTTGCCCAATATTGCTCAGTATCTCTAGATGTACGACTATATGGCGATAGTTCGCTATTTCTAGAAAAAAAAACTTTCAAGCTGTGGATAACTGCATGTACATATGGCTCAGCAAACGATTCTGAACAATTTTGTTAGTGCAGGTGATGATGGTCAGTTTGCCTTGCATGCTAACTGCTCGGAGCGACATTTTTTGGATTTTTTTTACTGGTGAGGAAGTACCAAAAATATAAATGAATATACCCCGAAAATGCTACAATCACGAAGCAGTTTTCCCAAAAGAACGAGAGATTAGGAAGAAACAATGTCAAAATAAACGCCACAGATGAAACCACCGACGCACGAAAAAGTCCCAATTCAGAGAACTTCATGCTATGTGTAATCTTGTGTGTAAGATTTATAGACTTCTTCCATAACTGCAAAAACATAAATGAGGTTTCCCAGGAAAGGTCACAGTAATAAAGCAGAGCCTTCCCCATGCACCAAGAGAAGAAGCGATAAGGAACACATTATGAAAACACGCCTATTCAAATGTACAGAAAATTTTACTTCCAAAAACTGAAAATTTTCAGATAAAAAACTCTGATATTTTTTCATATTTCTGCTCAAAACATAAATTGTGGGTACTCGTTAAAACCGCCTCGCCGAGGCGGTTCTAATGAGTACCCACAATCTATATTTTTTAGAAGAAATAAGAAAAATAATGTATACCCCTGTATACCCCTGTAAACCCCAGTTTTACTATATAAAAGTTGGGTTTTAGGGGGTGAAAGTTATATAAGCATGTTTTCGTGATGAAAGAACGACATGACAGAACGACAGTTGATTCTGAATATGATGTAAACAGGGTGATGCATAACTATTTTAGCACAACCGAGGTCATTGTATAATTAAGGCTGTTTGTTTCCTTATAGTTTGCTTACACTTTCAAATAAATGCGCCCTCTTTTAATTAGTCCCTTAAAATAACTTTAATCAAAGGCGCGGAGAGTACCAAGTTGACCCGGCTGAGTTGGCCGAGTTGATCCGACTGAGTTGAACCAATTCCGAGTTGACGGTGACAGAGTTGGAGTTGACCCATTTCCCTTTCGATCTGTCCTGTAGTAATAATAATACGTGCAAAGTAAAGTGGGTCCGAAGGGACCGCGTGCGAAGCACGCCTATAGATATCACGTAGCATATAAATAAAGTCAATTCAAATGTAGTTATGTACCTAAAAACTTTGGACAACATGACACCTTTCATGAACAATGATTGACCCAGCATCAAATACCAGTTCTGACGGACGCTCAATGAGGCCGGAACACATTTTTGCCCATAAGTCAAAATGTGCACGAGAAAGCTAGCATTACGTCACAACTTCGGAAATTCCGTGACGTAGCTTTTGTTGTCTGCTAAATGTTCCCAGAGATTTTCCTGTCGCTGTTACCGCGTTTGTTTACACTGTGTTTTTTGGAGATGTAAAGCAGGTATTTATGAAACCAGCATACAGAGGCAAGATTTTAAGTAATTTATTCATTTATCTAATCCAATATGCCATAAATGTAGTTTATTGTTTGAAAAAAAAAAAAAAGGTTTTACTGGAGGTGCTCTGTAGCGGTTAAATGCGCTTGGCATTGGTGTGGATTTTGTTTCTTAGAAAAAAAAAAAAAAAAAAAAAATTAGTGCAAGTCACACATAGATATGAATGAGGATCTGAATGTTATGTCAAATATATGAGTTTTGTTCTTGAAGAAACGCTTAATAAACTGTCTTTTCGCACAGTGTAAAATTTGTTTTGAATAATAATAATAATATTTGTACATGATGATGTCACAATCGCGGTGACCGATGTGGTAACGTCCGTTGTAACTGGAATCAGGGTGACACGAGTTCAAAACCCTGTATATTCATTTTTTTAAATTATTACTTTTATAAAGGTTTTCTGCCACAGTCTAGTTTACAGTATTTCATAAAACACATTTTATTTTGCCTAAATGAAAAAAGTTGGGGGGGGACCCTCTTTGCAGAAACATTTTTTCTCCATCAGTTGACATTATTCCCGAGAGATTATTCCATTATCCACTACGCCTATCTATGTTCTAGTTCAGAGGGTAGGAGTAGGGTAACGATCATACTCCTGTGATTAGTTAGCCAAATTATCCCAGTCCATAGAAATTTGATGGACCCCTTTGGTTGAAGGCAACTGCCTTGCCCTGTCTTACATACATTTAGTCAAGAAGTCGAGAAGAAACAATATTGTAACGTTAATGTCCGCCTAGGTTTCTGTGTTTTCTTTATTCATTAGGACAACATGCTTCTGCCAAGCAGGCATGTGACGTCAATACAACATTGCGGAGAAGAATTTTAAAGATCAAATGACATAGTGTTTTACTGTGTCAATGGAATATCTACAGTCGACTCTCATTATCTCGAACTCCAGGGGACTCTGTGAAACACTTCGAGATATCCGTACTTCGACATATCAGATTTGCGGAACTGAGGAAAACAATTAATCGAACAACTACCTTTGACAGAATGAATAAGTAATTTGACTCCTAAGTTAGAGATCGATTTAAAATATTGTGAAAAGAGGAGAAATTGCTCCTAAGGAGCAATTTCTCTTCTTGTCCACAATATTTTGTTGCCTTTTGGTAGATCTCTGTATTAAAACAGGGACCAGATTTTCACTTTGAGATAAGCGGTTATTCGAGATAAGCGAGTTCGAGATAACGAGAGTCGACTGTATATATAATGATAGAGCTTTTTGCCAAAAACCACACCAAAAGGCCAACCCACTGCGAAGTTATGCCAGCTGAAAGTAAAGTAGCATCTTTTTCACATTGGAAAAAACTTCATTGCTATAAACAGAGATACAACCCACAATGCAATATTTACATCTTACAAACTGGCCACAATGCAACATTTTAGGTGGGGGTTTAAAGCACTTTTACAGATAGCCAGCTTCACCCTGGGTCCCGATGCTACTCTTAATACAGAAATACATAAAAATTCGCTTCGCATAAAGGCTCCCAACTCAGTCAATCTTTTTACCTGTTACATTGAAAATTTATCAAACATTAGTTTACCCTTGTCCCATATCTCTATGTAAACATGAACAAAATTTGCACCAATACATAGACGTTTACGTCTAAATATTTTGTCTTGTATTATCTAAAATACATAGCTGATATATTTTAAGTAATAATAATAATAATAATAATAGTAATAATAATGGATAGATTACATAGCTTCTTCCTTAAAAAATAAACTCAAACAGAGGACGTGACTTCTTTCAGATGTAGTATACTTTATTGTTTTATCAGATTATTATTATCATTATTATTATTGATAAGTGCAGCGCGAACCCTCGCATGAAAGTCACGCTTAAATTTGTTCTTTCCATACATTTAACTCATTCAATATTGTATATGAACCGATTTACCGTTGGGACTATATTGTAGGTCGTTAATACTTCCATGCTTGCTGCTTCGACTAAATCAAGAAAAAAGTGGAGAACCATTAGAAAATTGAAAAATCCTTAATAAAATCCTAATTAATATTAAAATTTATGTTAGAAAACTTCTGTTTATGTCGTCCGCGCGGATTAATATTTAACCAAAACAGTGGGAACGACCATGTTGAAAGCACTACGGATTCGCGAGTGTATTATAAATTCGTCTGCATTGGTTTTAAAGATTGAACCAGTTCGGAATAACTATTTCCTGATACAAAAATAGAAGTTCAGTTTGTCTGGATTTTATTCATTAAGATAGTTGTTGCCATCGAATAGAAATCGATGTCCGAACCAATGCAGCATCCTTAGACTTTACAAACCGGTGTATGTGTAAAAAATTTACCCCGTCATTCACATAAATTTACAATGTCGATACAGACTTACACAGGGCTGAACAGAGCTCAGTTGAGTTATGAATACTTGCACACCAACTCGTAAGTATAAAGCACTCCCATTTCAGCCCTGTTCTGTTACTGATAGTGCCCCTTTTTGCCCAAACTGAACACCATCATCACTGATGCAACATTTCATTTAAAAGCATTGTAGTGCAGTGATGTGCACTCTAGAGCCTCTGGTGCTTGAGGTTCTCAGTTTGATACCCACACAGCAGAGTAATTTTCTAGGTCCAAACGTACGACACAAGGTAGGTTTTCCCACCTGGAAAATCCTGGGGGTTTTCTTGAGCTGGGCAATGCCCCATAAAATTGTAATAACGGGCTATACTGGGTAATGATTTTGTCTTTTTCTTTTTGTGGAATACTTAAAAAAGCTTAAGCTTACTTAAAAAGTTCATTCAGTTTTAAAAATTACAAATGCACTTTACGTGTATATAATGAAGGACTGGTATTAGAATCTAAGGAAGCTTCTATGGAAACTGCAGCACCAGTATGACATTAAATCACAATCTTTACACCTTCTAGTCAGTACAGCTATTAATGTTTTAATTTTAAATATGATGCTTTGAATCTCTTGCCGACGTCACTTGCCAGGCCGGCTGGAGACCAGGAGGTCGCGGGAACCCCCGCCGAGGTCGGCAACATTCTTTCATAGAGATTGATCATGAAATATTTTCTACTGTCATTCTCTCCCTTCCGCTGATTCAAGAAGGGCAGTTGTCAGTTTCTGGCAAAAGAATGTGCTGGTTAACCTCTTAGAGGACTAAACCTGCCCAGTAAACGTGTGGTTAGGTAAACTGAACGCGCTCGACATTACCCCATTGGGTTGACTGGGCCATAAAACTTCAACACACACAAACAAAACATCACTTGCCTATGATGCTTACGCCCTGGGCAGTACTAAAGTAGAAGTTGGGGTAAGGTACTTAGCTGGATCCAGGCCTTGCGGGGCAGGTCCTATCGTGTGGTTATCGATGGGGAGGAGAGTGACACCATACCAGTTACTTCTAGTGTCCCTCAGGACTCAGTCCTGAGACCGATTCTTTTTCCCTCTTGCCTACCCCAGTATTCCCTCTGCAGAGGATTTTTTACCAGCCCCACAGAATTTGTCTTGTACCCCCAAATTGAAGAGAGTCTCTATATGCTGCTGTACATTTGGGGTACAAAAATACGAAAACAGAGCAGAATTTACCCCTAGTTTCAAAATGCAGTGGGAACTCTGTTACCCGAGGGGATCTCTGCCGGAGTATGCCTCTTTGCTGATGATACAGCTCTATATCTAACAATTAAGGACAAGGAAGACAACTTGGCACTACAAACATATCACAATTGGTGTGATATTTGGGATAATTCCCATTGGGGCATACAGCAACCCCTCAAATGCAAGGTATTACAGATGACAGGATATAAGAGACCTGTTAAAACTGACTGTGTCTTCCATGGCCAAGTCTTGGAGACTGTCACTTGTGCCAATTACCTAGGGATCAGTGTTCCAAGTAATTGATCTTAGAATTCCCACATCGACTGTGTTGTGGGAAATGCAAACCGGACCCTTGGAATTGTCAGATGGACCATAAAAGTAAGAATCTGAATGCCAGAGAATCTGCTTATCACACCTGTTAGCCCATATTAAAGTATGCTTAGGCAGTGTGGGACCAGCACTCAAAAAACTATCTCTAAAATGGAACAAGTCCAGAAAAGAGCTGCCCTGGACTGTTGGAAATTATGACAGATAGGCCTCTGTAACTGATGATGAACTTGGAGAACATTGGAGTAAAGGCGGGCCAGTGTCCATCTTTGTCTTTTATATAAGATTTCTATGGCTAAATTTATAGCAGTTCCCGTCTGACCCTGTACAGTATAGCATCTAGAGCTAGATACAGTCATTCTATGACCTTTAGGCAGGTGTCACCTTTAGTGGACTTTTATAAGTTATCATTCTTCCCTCTCGCTATTGTACAATTGAATGACCTTCCTTACAGAGTTTGGATGCCTTTAAGGCTGCTGTCTGTAAGCTACAACACTCAAGACTGTAATACTCCAAAGCCATATGTACGAAAAATGGTATTGGCGGCTCTTTTTACTTGGCGCTCAGCATTAAGAAGTAGAGCTGGGATTTCATCAGAATTTGTTGGCCTGGTGTCAGTATATTTATTATAAGTGTGACTAGATGGAATATCATGTCAGGTGTCTGGGGCATGATATTCCAGTGAGTGTTCAGCTCCCTGCTGCATCCATACACCTGCTATGACAAGATGGTTAAAAGTGACATTAATAAACCCAAATAAAACAACCAAGTTAATGTGTGTGACTCTAACACTGCATGCATACATAACATACATACAGCAGGGTTCCTACATCTTTTTTAACCAGCCTAGGTGGCTCAGGAGGTTGCAGGTTCGATCCCTGTCAGGTCAGGAACCATTCATTCATGGATATTGACCATGAAATATTTTCTATGGAAATTCTCCCCCTTCTGCTGATTCAAAAAATATGTATAGACAGGGTTGGGAGAGAAGGATGGTAGAACTATTAATCTTTCAGGCAAGACAGACTAGGCGGTTTGGAACAGTCTTTGAAGTTGTGACAGTCCAGGTTAAGGACCAAATCTGAATGCAGCCAGAATGTAGAATGCAGTTAATTTCATAAAAATATTCAGAAAACTTTTTTTCTTTTTTACAGAACTACCCATGAATTCTTATTTGGTGCACTGGCTGAGCTGGTTGACAATGCTAGGTAAGATTATAATACTTTTTTAATATGTTTTTTTTTTTTTTTTTTTTGAAAAAAGTGTTGATATTTCACTTTATTTGGCTAAGAAAAAGTGATAAGGGTATACATCGGAATTGTCGCATCGTGAGGAAATATAACTTATTTAACAGGATACCTCTCTTGCCCAGAGGTACCAAGTGTTTTTACTTCACCATACAGCAACAATTTTACCCTTCAAAAACTTGAAACCTGCCTTTGCTGTTCTCTTGGAGAAAGACAGTAGAGCAGAAAAAATGTCTCGCTTGTAAAAAAAAAAATTGCAGAAAATCAACCAATTGTATCTGGTACGCTCCACATCCAGACGCAACATGATATGGCTGAAAGATTGTTGAAAGTGATCTAAAGCCCAAATAAAACAAACAAAGTATCCAGTCCCCTTAAAAGTAGGTCACAAGCAAAAGTAGGTCTAAGCAATTTAGCCTACTACTAATTAAAGGCTGTAAACATATTTGAGTGACAGCACAAGAAAAGTGTCATTGACTAATATGCATAGCTCGAGATAAGGCACTTGTACAGTCAAAAAGGATTGACATTTTCTTATTTCTCCATGAAAACATGTTGTGGGTACTCATAAGAAATGCCTCATTCAGGCACTTCTATTGAGTACCCACAACATATGTTTTCATCGAGAACTATAAAAAAAAAAATATTTACCTGATGCCTCTCTTATCTGGAGCTATGATATGTAGCATATTTGAGTTCCATCAAATAGAAATCAGCTACAGGGCAGGTAAGGAAGGGTTTCTTTTGTTCTAAGAAGAGAAAAAAAAGGGTCATATAAAGTGCTCATTTCTACACAGGTTTTGGGGTATTTGCTTCCCAGATTTTGGGGTACTTGCTTTGGTCTTTATTGTACGTATATATACAAATGTGAACACAAAGCAACAGATAAGGCGCTTTTTTCATTCGAAAAATGCTGATAACATTCTTATTTCTCAATGAAAACATAAGTTGTGGGTACTCATTAGAAGCGCCTCGGCGAGGCACTTCTAATGAGTACCCACAACATATGTATTCGTTCAGAAATAAGAAAAATATTATGTGGATACCCCCTCTTATCTGTTGCTATGTGAACACTTGATTGTTAAAAGCTAAAATATGTATAAATATCTCAGGAAATTGAAATTTGAAACTTATTTAATTTTCCTCCTATTGTAAAATTTCTTGCTCCCCTCATGGAATTCTTTGTGCTTTCTTGTTCGAATCAAGATTTCAGTATTTTTTAAGAACATTTATCATTATAATACAGTCTGTTTTCTTTATTACAGGGATGCCAATTCTACAAAGCTCAGTATTTTCACATGTAAGTAAACTTCCATAGTACATCTGCCTAGATAAGAACTTTAAGGTGCTGTTTGATGGAGAAATATTTTCCCTTCAGTTTTATTCTTCCAGAGCTTGTGATAGTATAGACATGTCGAATTGAATGTTTTTCTTATTTCTCCGTGAAACCAATGTTGTGTTGAGGTGCCTATTAATTGTCCACAGCTGTGTAAATATAGTTTTTTTTTTTTTTTTTATTATTTCCACATGAATACAGAAGTTTGACATATTATTAGAGTTGTCACATGAAGAAATATAAAGAAAATGATAGTTTTTTGGTAGAAAAAAGTACTGTTAGCTACAGCTATGTAATAAATATAGATTTTATTTCAGTGTACGATGCTTCACTTCGAGGAGGCTACATGTTGTGTTTTCTTGATGATGGAGAAGGAATGGAACCAAGTAAGTATAAAGTATCTGTTTGAGACTCCTGGGGATCTCAGATTTTCATAAATTATTTCATAAACTACACAGCCAGATCAGCATGATGAGTGGCGGTATTTGTTTTTTTTTTTTTGAGTTGGTTTTTAGCTGAGTAATTAACTCTTGTCCTGCTGAATCCGATATACCATGTCTTTGCAAACAATGTATATCCAGATCAGTTGGCTTCTGAAGAAGCCAACTGATCTGGATCTGCACTGTTTGCCATTCAGTATGTGAATCTATATCAAAAACCTTGATCGAGAACTCTGATTGGCTGAAAATTAGAAATGGGTGCGGCTTCTTAATTTATTCAGCAGGACGAGGGTTAATTTTGCTCTTGATCATTTGGTCTCTGTCTGTCCAGGTTTGTGGAACAAACTGCCTTAGTTCTTATTACCAGTTTCTTAAAACTTAACTGAAATGATTGATAGCGTGATGAGTATTAGTCTGTGAAATAAAATGTTCTTCTTTGAGCTCATTTTAAGCAGGGCTAGCCGCCCTTGATTTTTAGCAGTTATTTGCCCTTGGTCATTCAGTCTGTTTGAATTTGTGAACCTACAATTTTTGTCAGGTTCTTACAAAAAAGAAAAAAAAATTACAGAAATGATCAGCTTTTAGTTAATTAATAGCAGGTTATCAGCCACATTTTCATTACCAAGCTATAGTGGAACAAACTGGCCCCAGTTCTTCAAAACTTAACGATGTTGTTAGCTAACGTGACTTGAAATTTCTATCTTGAAATATGGCAAATACATTGATCTTTTTTGCTGAAAAAAAAGATTGCATTGCAAAATCTACCCACATTTTTGCAGCAAAAATATCAAAGTTTTTGAAAATACTTTAGGTACAATAGTTAAGGAGTTTTTTGTTAATGAGCTCATACAGCTAATGATGCTTCGAATATCTGGGCCCTGATGTGTTTTGGCTATAGTGAGTTATTATTAACTTTGTTGAAGTATGGATTCCTTTAATTAAACTTGCTTGTTACTCGAAAAACTGCATGAATAGTTTTAATAAAATTTAATTTTATAAAAATTTTAATGCAGTTTTTCAAGCAATAAGCCAATAGTAGTTTGGGGCATAGATTTTGACAACAGGTGCTTGAAGTTTTGTCCTTAAACCCTCTAAATTGACCTTTTAGGAAAACTCAGTACCTGTATGAAATAATGACATGCGGATTTTTTATGCCCCCGCATCGGATGATGCCGGGGGCATATAGTTTTTTCGGTTTTCCGTACGTGGGTACGTGCGTACAAATGTATGTCCTTCTGTACGAATGTGTGTATGTACGTACATACATACATACGTACGTAGGTACGTGATCCTGTTAGACTCGGGTTAAGGTATTTGTACCAGGTAGAATTTTGCAGTTTTATAGTCAGGTACCCCACAACAGGGGCATCCGTGTACTGTGGACACATTTCTAGTTTATTTTGATTGTATAAGAGCAACTGATGGACAAAAAACTTCAAGCTCCTGTCTTTTGACAAACATAATTTCTAGGTCTTTAGTTGCTAATGAAATAATTTACTTTCAGATGAGACAGCAGACATCATCACATTTGGTAGATCTTCAAAACGAGCATTGGATGACCATCTCATAGGAATGTATGGAAACGGACTGAAGTCGTAAGTTTCAGTAGCCATAGCTGCAGATGAGGCACTTTTTTTTTCAACCAAAAAGCATTGACATTTTTAGCTGACCTGAGCTATGCTCAGGATGAGCTATTGTGATCACTTTTTGTCCGTGCGCCTGTCCGTTAACATTTTCAAACAACTTCTCCTCTGAAACCCCTGAGCCAATTTTGCTCAAATTTCATATGGAGCCTCCTTAGGTTGGGGGAACGAAAAATTGCTAAAATGGTCGCGGTCCCATTGACCAAGATGTCCGCCATGCCCATATATGGTAAAAACCTTTAAAAATCTGCTTCTCCAGAACCAAAGATGCCTTTGGGCTGAATCTTTGCATAAGTGATTGGGGACGGGAAGTCTACCAAAATTGCTAAAATAAATGTCCTATATTGACATTTGACCTTTTTATGGCAAGGTCAAGTTTGCTTCCCTATGCATTTGTATGGGAAAAACCTTTAAACATCTTGTTCTCCAAAACCGAGGATGCCTTATGGCTGAACCTTTACATATATCATCGGAAACTGGAGGTCTACCAAAGTTACTAAAATAATGGTCGTACATTGACATTTGACCTTTTTATGGTAAGGTCAAGTTTGCTTCCTTATGCATTTGTATGGGAAAAATGTTCAGAATTTCAAACGACTTCTTCTCTGGAGCCTCTGGGCCAATTTTGCTCAAATTTCACATGGAGGCTCCTTAGGTTTGGGGAATGAAAGATTGCTAAAATGGTCGCGGTTAGTTGACCAAGATGGCCCCCATGACCCTATATGGTAAAAACCTTCTTCTCCAGAACTGTACTGTTGAGGATGCCTTGGGGCTGAATCTTTGCATTAATCATTGGGGACGGGAGGTCTACCAAAATTGCTAAAATTAATGTTGTATATTGACATTTGACCTTTTTACGACAAGTTCAAGTTTGCTTCCCTGTGCATTTGTATGGGAAAAACCTTTAAACATCTTGTTCTCCAAAACCGAGGATGCCTTGTGGCTGAATCTTTACATGTATCATCGGAAACTGGAGGTCTACCAAAGTTGCTAAAATAATGGTCGTACATTGACATTTGACCTTTTTACCATGAGATCAATTTTGCTTCCTTATGCATTTGTATGGAAAAAATATTCAGAATTTCAAACGACTTCTCCTCTGGAGCCTCTGGGCCAATTTTGCATAAATTTCATATGGAGCCTCCTTAGGTTGGGGGAATGAAAGATTGCTAAAATGGTCGCAGTTCATTGACCAAGGTGGCTGCCATGCCCATATATGGTAAAAACCTTTAAAAATCTTCTTCTCCAGAACTGTACATGGTCTTACATTGACATTTGACCTTTTTACCTTGAGGTCAATTTTGCTTCCTTATGCATTTGTATGGGAAAAATATTCAGAATTTCAAACGACTTCTCCTCTGGAGCCTCTGGGCCAATTTTGCACAAATTTCATATGGGGCCTCCTTAGGTTCGGGGAATGAAAGATTGCTAAAATGGTCGCAGCTCATTGACCAAGATGGCCGCCATGCCCATATATGGTTAAATCCTTTAAAAAAACGAGGACGCCTTGGGACTAAATCTTTGCTTAAATCATCGGAGACAGGGGGTCTACCAAAGTTGCTAAAATAATGGTCGTACAAGTTAGCTTTCCTATGCATTTGTATGGGAAAAAACATTCAAAAATCTTATTCTCCAAAATCGAAGATGCCTTATGGCTGAATCTTTGCATATATTATTGGGAACATCTGCATGTCTGCAGTGGCTGTGTCACTCAGGTGAGCAAACGGTGGCCCGTGGGCCTCTTGTTCTATTTATTTGTGAAATTATATGTCGTGGGTAATCAACCAGGCCACATCAAGTTAATACCCACAGCATGCATATTTGTGGAGAAATATGAAAATGATTATCTGGATACCCCCTCTTATCTGGCACAGTAATAAGCTACATTTACATAGCCTCAGGTCAGGTGCTGTGTTCAGAGGTAATTTGGGATAATTATCACCAGGGCCCAGTTGTTCAAAGCTAACGATGTCGTTAGTTAACGATTCGTTAAAATTTACATCGATTGATACGCAAATATGCTGAAATTTTTTGCTGAAAAAATGTGAGTAGCTTTTGCAGTGCAAAAGCTACTCACATATTTTCAGCAAAAAATATCAGAATATTGTATATTGAATCCGTTAAAACAGTTAACGAAATGACCCTTAACGAGCTCGTTAAGCTAACAACGCTTTGAACAACTGGGCCCAGGCTTTTTGGAGAAAAAATGGGGAGTTTGTGATCATATCTTGTCATCTACCTACTCGCATGAAAGGTTTGTTGCAGAGTATGCTGTCATGAATTTAAATATGGATGTAACATGGTGTAGAAATTATGCATGGTAAAAGCACTACAATTAAGGCTGGCTAATCGAAGCTGAAAAGATAATCGATTATCAGTCCTGCCATTGTGATTGATAATAGATTAATAATCACTGAAGATTTGGTCATAATTTTACCTGTCTGAGCATGACTCTTACTATATGTTATACTTTATTGCATATATTCAGTCTGACAGGCCTGAGCAAACAGTGTAGACTGTGATGAGAAGCCACAAATGCGGTGTCTCATCAGGGTCTACACTGTTTGCCACCCATCCAGTTATTTTTAGAAACAACAGTGGGTAGTAAATTGTACTTGTTCAAATTTTAGATAAAGTATGGTAAGGAGATGAGGTGTCTGAATACTAAGGGTAAATACAGGAAAGTAACAGACATAGAAATCAAATGATCGATTATTAGCAAATCAGTAATGATAATCATTTTTGTGGAATTTATCGATCAATTAATCGATTATCCGATTAATCGTGCCAGCCTTAACTACATTATGCACTGTTTTTTTTCTAAATCATTTGCACCCAAAGCTTCAGTAAAGAAGGGTATTGGGTAAATATTTTCACCATAAAACGTGAGAAATTTCTCAGCGGGACACTCTTTTTATTAAAATAAGCAGGTTACTTTGCTTCAAAGGTTAAACATACATACATCTCAGAGCTCTAAATCAAAGTATCCTGATAAATATTTTTCTTGTTTTACCATCAAAACAGTAAGGCTGGCTCATCTGAGCTGAAAAGATAATCAGTTTTCAGTCCTGCCATTGTGATCGATAATCGATTAGTAATCACTGAAGATTTGGTCATAATTTTACCTTTTGGTCTATGCATGACTCTTACCATATGTTATACTTTACTGTGTGTATTTTGGTCAGACAGGCCTGAGCAAACAGTGTAAACCCAGATGAGACACGGCAAAATGCAGCATCTCATCAGGGTCTACACTGTTTGCCACTCATCCAGCTCTTTACAGACACATTTGGTAGAAAATTCTACTTGTTCAAATTTTAAAAGTAAAAGTTTTGATAAGGAGTTGAGGTGTCTGAATACTAAGGGTAAATACGGTAAAGTATCAGACAGAAATCAAATGCTCAATTATAAGCAAATCTGTAACAATAATCATTTTTATGGCATTTATCGATCAATTAATCAATTATCCGATTGTGTCAGCCTTACAAAAAGTGTGGGTACCGAGTTGAAGGGATTTGTAGGTCAGAGCTTCTGATGAGTAGCCACAACAAATGTTTTTATGAAGAAGTAAGAAAATTACTATCACTCTTTTTTGTTTTAAAAAATAGTGCCTGATCTAGAGCTGTGCACATATATCATATGTTGGAATCATCAATTTTTATGTATTATGGCATGGCGCTGTCCGTCTGTCCCTCAGTCTGTCAACATTCTTGTATGCTCCATAACTCAGTAACCATTAAGAATCTCTTCATGCAATTTCATAGGAATACGTATTAGGTTAGGATGACGTGTCGCGCACAAGAATGATTGTGCTCCCTTTCTTAGTTTCCAAGGTATGCCCCTTTGATTATTTTTTTTTTTTCAAACATTCTTGTACCCCCCATAACAAAGTAACCTTTAGGGATATCTTCATGCACATTTATAGGAATATGTATAAGGTCATGACAATGTGTCGTGCACAAGAATAATTGGTCCCTCTTTCTTCTTTTCCAAGGTATGCCCCTTTGAATACCGGTAATGTTTCCAAACATTTTTGTACACTCCATAATTCAGAAACAGTTCAGAATATCTTCATGCAATTTTTTTAGGAATATGTATTGAGTCAGTGCATGTCTGGCACAAGAATGATTGTTCCCTCTTTCTTAATTTCAAAGTTATGCCCGTTTGATTATTTTTTTTCCAAGCATTCTTGTATGCGCCATAACTCAGTAACCGTTAGGGATATCTTCATGCAACTTTATGGGAATATGTATCAGGTCAGGATGACGTACCACGCACCAGAATAATTGTTCCCCTTATTTGTAGTTTCCAAGTTATGCCCCTTTGATTAATTTTTTCCTAACATTCTTGTACGCCCCATAACAAAGTAACCGTAAGGGATATCTTCATGTTCATTTACAGGAATATGTAGGAGGTCAAGACGATGTGTCGCACACAAGAATGATTGTTCACCCTTTCTTATTTTCCAAATTATGCCCCCTTTGATTAATTTTTCCAAACATTCTTGTATGCTCCATAATTCAGTAACAGTTCAGTTCTTCATGCAATTTTATAGGAATGTGTATTAGGTCTGGACGATATTTTGCGCACAAGAATGATTGTTCCCTCTTTCTTAGTGTCAAAGTTATGCTGTTGGGGATATCTTCATGCAACTTTATAGGAATATGTATTAGGTTACGATGATGTGTCTTGCACAAGAATGATTGTTCACCCTTTATTAGTTTCCTAGTTCTGCCTCTTCGATTAATTTTTTCCAAACATTTTTGTACGCCCCATAACTCAGTAACAGATAGGGATATCTTCATGCAACTTTAAAGGAGTATGTATTAGGTCACGCCGATGTGTCACACACAAGAATGATTGTTACCCATTTCTTATTTTCCAAGTTATGCCCCTTTGATTAATTTTTCCAAACATTCTTGTATGCTCCATAATTCAGTAACAGTTCAGTTCTTCATGCAATTTTATAGGAATGTCTGTTAGGTCAGGACGACATTTCGCACACAAGAATGATTATTCCCCCTTTCTTAGTTTCGAAGTTATGCCGTTAGGGATATCTTCATGCAACTTTATAGGAATATGTATTAGGTTACGACGATGTGTCACGCACAAGAATTATTGTTCCCCCTTCTTATTTGCCAAGTTATGTCCCTTTGATTAATTCTTCCAAACATTCTTGTATGCTCTGTAATTCAGTAACAGTTCAGAATAACTTCATGCAATTTTATAGGAAAATGTATTAGTTCAGGTCGATGTGGTGCGCCCAAGAATGATTGTTCCCACTTACTTAATTTCCAAGTTACGTCCCTTAGATTAATTTTTTCCAGAATTCTTGTAAGCGACATAACTCAGTAACCATTAGGGATATCTTCATGAAAATTTATAAGAACACGGATTAGGTCACAAGAATGATTATTCTCCCTTTCTTAGGTTCCAAGTTATACCCCTTTAATTAATTTTTTTCAAATATTCTTGTATGCGCCATAACTCAGTTACTGTTAGGGATATCTTCATGCAATTTTATAGGAATGTGTAATTGGCCAGGATGTCGTGTTGCTTATAGTAACGGTTGCTTTCAGTTACTTTCTTTCAGAGTTATGTCCCTTCGATTGTTTTTTTTATGCTAATTTTTTATATACAAATCTTGTGCATGCCGTAACTTTATAACCACTTGGAAAATATTGATGAAACTTAATAACAGCGTGTATATGCCCATTTTTAAAAAAAAAACTGGACATATTATAGCATGGAGCTGTCTGTCCAGCCATCTGTCCATATGTCAGTTCCTATGTAAACATTCTTGTACGTGCCATAATTCAGTTACCTTTCAAAATATCTTCATGCAAGTTTATAGGAATATGTATAAGGTCAGGACGACGTGTCACATACAAGAATGATTGCTCCCCCTGTCTTAGTTTCCAAGTTATGCCCCTTTGATTTTTTTTTTAAACATTCTTGTACGCGCCATAACCATTGGGGATATCTTCATGTAATTTTATAGGAATGTATTAGGTCAGGACGATGTGTTGTGTACAAGAATAATGACCACCACCCTCCCCCCCCCCCCCCCCCCCCCACCTTTTCTTACTTTCCAAGTTTTGTCCCTTTGGTTAATTTTTTCTAAACATGCTTGTATTCGCTGTAACTCAGTAACAATTGTGGATATCTTCATGCAATTTTCAAGGAATGTGTATTAGGCCAGGACGACATGTCGTGTACAAGAATAATTGCTCCCCCTTTCTTACTTTCCAAGTTTTGTCCCTTTGACTAATTTTTTCTAAACAGTCTTGTATTTGCTTTAACCCAGTAACCATTGGGGATATGTTCATGCAATTTTATATGAATGTGTATTAGGTCAGGACGACGAGGATGTGACGCGTACAAGAGTGATTGCTCCCCCTTTCTTAGTTTCCAAGTTACACCCATTTGATTAATTTTTTCCAAACATTCTTTTATGCGCCCTAACTCAGTAACCTATGTGGATACTCTCATGCAATTTTATAGTATATATATAGGAATGTGTATTAGGTCAGGACGACATATCACATATAATAGCTATAGTATAATGCGTTGTTTTTTGTTTTGTTTTTTTAAATGGCCAATAGCTCTTGATCAGATGCTGTTTTCAATCCAAAAGTATTTAAATTTTTTTCGTATTTCTCCACAAATACATATGTTGTGGGTACTCGTTAGAAGCTCCTCGGTGCTTCCAATGATTACCCACAACATATGTTTTATGAGAAAAATATTTACCTGATACCCACTCTTTTCTAGACTTATGATGGCCATATGATTAAGATTTACATGCACATTTTATTGGATAGTGACCCAGAATAACACTAAATAACCAAGCTTCATTGTGGCTCATACTATGTTTCAGAGGATCGATGAGAATAGGTAATGATCTGATAGTGTTTACAAAGAAGAATGGAACTATGTCTTGTTTGTTTATCTCACGGACATTTCATGAACAGGAGAACATTGATGAGGTATGATTACAGTTCTTTCCCTAAATATTTAGACAGACATACTGAAGAAGTGTAGCAGTTGATCCAGGTCTGCACTGTTTACCATTCAGTCACAGCTGGAAGTGTTCTGGTGACCGAATGGTTAGCGCTCCCAACTTTGGATCACGAGGTCACAGGTTAGAACTGCTGGAGACAGAATTCAGCTCATGACTGTACAGCTATACATTGCACAGAGCCTTTCATTTTCATCCTTCCGTCATCTTGATATGACTTAAACGGTTTTGAAAGGGAAGTAAGACACCAAACCATCATCGTCAGTCACCACTTTCTACTCCTGTAGCATATGGAAGCATTTCCTCTCGTATTTGACCCATTACCTCTTGAATTGGAACATCCATCAGAGTTTAAATTATTTTATTGCTTTGCTATCAGAGACAGATACATGCAGGTACTTCTGCGCTAGTACATAGCATATTGCACAATGCTTTATATCTGTGATACTTTAAGAGATTGTGAAAAACAGCAAATAAGGCTCAGAAATTTCAAGAGGCAAAATGGTGAATATCATATATATGAATAAGTTTTCTCTTTTTCAGGTCCAACTGATACTGGCTTACAGTTGGGCAAGGCCTGCTATCCTTGTAGCAGGTAAGGGTAGAGGGAGAATGTTTCTATTTCTCCTGTTTCTTCACTTTCAGTTCTGTTTCTCTTTCTTCCCTGTCCTTCTCTTTCATCTCCTTTGCTATCTCTTCAATCTCTTTTCTCCCTTTCTCTAGGAGTAACACAAACTGACCCACAAAGGTTGACGTGGCGTTAGACCCCAACACAATCAATCATTTCTCTTTTTCAGGTTATTGTACCATTGCCATCTTTTGAGGCAGGAACACAGACTCCACTAGACAATTCACACCAAGGACAGGAAAGGGTAATATATTTTTGGTCATGAACACAGTTTAATAGCAAACACACGAAGTGTTTGCATTACAGTAGAGAGTTTGACAAAAATACTTTTGTACCCAAATCTCATGTGGAATCTTGTAGCAAACTTTGTTTAATCTTGTTTGCCATTTTTAATTTAGCATCATGGTAAGCAGACCAATAAATGATAAATTTCAAAAATGGGAAATGATTATTGATAAACCTGTTTAAAGTTGCTTTTGGATAAATATAAGCTCTGCTGAATTTAAACAAAAACTACAAAAAAAAAAAATGCAAATAAAAAAAAATATACCAAACATTATCACATGACCTCAATTGACCCAGGCATGTGAGGCCAACTTTGTTTGTAAACAAACTGGTGTCATATCTTAAGCATATCAGAAAAAATAGTTGGCTGAGTGTGTTTGCATCAAAGGCAGTGCCTTTTACATCATATTAATTGTCTAAAACAAATACAGAAATACAGATGACAACATTTTACGGAGGAAAGGTATTCTCTTTTAGCTTTGATTACAAAATAAATACTGACTCTTCTAAAAAGTTTTTGCATTTTAATGCTGATGGGACATAACAATCAGGTTTATGAGAGAGGTCAGATCTAGACAAAAATTTGTAGTGCAATTAGACAAAAATTGTAGGTTACTGTTTATCTTGGATCTGTCAGTTAATGTATTTTTAGCTCACCTGAGCATGAAGTGCTCATGGTGAGCTATTGTGATGGGTAAATGTCTGTTGTGCAGCATCAGCAATTTGCTTTAAATGACAACTACACCCTTGGGCCAAATGACTTGAAACTTGGTGTGAAGTATCGGGGTGACTTGTGGATCAAAAAGTAATGGGGTGACTTGTAGATAAAAGAAATAGTTTAAATCGCTCTGATTGGAAATCCAAGATGGTAACCACAGTCACCATCTTGAAAATCTATTTTAAACTTCTTCTGAACCAAAAGGCCAATTGACTCTGAACTTGGTAAGAAGAATTGGGGTGACTTGTAGATCAAAATGGCCATAGCAGCCATCTTAAAAATCTATTTTTGAACTTCTCTGTCTGAACAGAAAGGCTGGTTGACCCAAAAGTTGGTAAGAAGTATAGAGATGCCTTGTAGATCAAAAGTAGCTAAAATCACTCCGATCAGAAAATCTGAGATGGTCTCCATGGCTGTCATTTTGAAAATCTATTTTGAACTTCTACTCCTGAACTGAAAGGCCAACTGACTCAAAACTAGATAGGAGGTACCAGGGTGACTTGTAGATAAAAAGCAGCTAAAATCATTCTGATCTGAAATCCAAGATGACCCCCATGTCTGTCGTCTTGAAAATTTTTTTTTTTTTTTTTTCAACATTCTTAACCGAAAGGCCAGTTGACTCGAAACTTGGTAGGAAGTATCGGGGAGACTCGTAGATCAAAAATAGCTAAACTTGTTCTGAAGGGAAAGCCAAGATGGCCATTGAAAATCTACTTTGAACTTCTCTTGCGGATTAAAAATAGCTAAAATCATTCCGATTGGAACTCCAGGATGGCCACCATTTTGAACTCCTCCTGAACCAAAAGACCAGCTGAGTTCAAACTTGATAGAAAGTTTCAGGGTGACTTATAGATTAAAAAATAGCTAAAATCTGAATCCAAGATGTGGTGGCCATCTTGAAAAATCTATTTTGAACTCTATCTCCTGAACCAAAAGGCCAGTTGACTAAAAATTTGGTAAGAAGTATTGGGGCGACTTTTAGATAAAAAAAATAACTAAAATCTTTGCGATCAGAAATCCAAGATGCTGGCCGTTGCAGCCATCTTGAACATGTATTTTGAACTACTTCTCCAGGACTTAACCCTTAAAGGGCCAAAAAAATCTGCATCTGAAAATGTCGTCTGTTTATGTCGTCTGCTGAATATTCTTTAAAACTTTACAAACCTATTTTTGCATACAGGCAAACAGTGTGGACCCAGATCAGACTGCTCTCTGGGTCCACACTGTTTGCAGAAATGACTTTTAAAGTAACGGCAGAAGACAAAGCAGATGACAATAGTTGTGACTCGCGCTTTAAGGGTTAAAGGCAAGTTGACTTGGAACTTGGTGGGAAATATCTAGGTGATGTAAATAAAAAAAATAGCTATCTAAAAATCATTTCTGTCAGAAATCCAAGATTGCTGCCATCTTGCAAAGCTATTTTGAACTTTTTCTCCTGATGCAAAAGGCGAATAGACTGAAACTTGGTATGAAGTGTTGGGGATGACTTGTAAAAAAAAAAGCTAAAAGCACTCCAATCGGAAATCTAAGTTGGCCATCACTGCCGTCATCTTGAAAATGTATTTTGAACTTTTCCTTAACTGAAAGGCCAGTTGACTCAAAAGTTCTGGTACTCAGGTGAGCAATACAGGACCATTTTGGCCTTTTTATACCCCCGTTCGTATGCCGAAGGGGTATATAGTTTTCGTCCGTTCCGTTAGTCTGTTCATCTGTCCGTCTGTCCGTCCGTCTGTTAACCCTTTCTACAACCAAGTATTACTTCAAAGTTTTTTGATTACTTATAACTCTGCAGCCACTGATCAAAAACTTTTCATATTTGTTATGGGGGTACCTGGGAGGGTTCCCTTCCTTTCTACATCGATGGACCCCTGGGTCTTACCCCAGTGCGAGGCTAGAGGTCAAAATTTAGGACACCCCGATAAAGTATTATATTGCAGTTTGTTTATACAAACAACCTCTTATTAAAGAAGGATGGGCATCAGACATGTTTATCACATCAACATTCAATGTAATATGGTCAAGGTCATTGTGACCTTATTTTCATGCTTCAGTGATTTTGACTTACATTTTGAAGCCTATTTCATGGATTAATGCCTCAATAAATTAGTATTATACAAACAACTTCTTAAAGAAGGATGGGCATCAGACATGTTTATCACATCAACATTCAGTGTAATAAGTTCAAGGTCATTGTGATATTTTCATGCTCCAGCGATTTTGCCTTATAGCTTGAAAACTATTTCATGGATTAATGTAATGCTTGGAATGTTGGTTCTGTGTGACACCAGGATTGACAGCATGACAAATGTAGGTCACCCTGACCTATATTTCATGGTCCAGTAATTTTGCCTTATATCTTGAATGTTAATTGATGTATGAACATCATTATTTGGGATTATGAATTAGTATGATCCAACAGTTGACCTAAAAGTAAACGTAGGTCACTGTGACCTATATTTCATAGTCCAGTGATTTTATGTTACATCTTGAAGACAATCTGATGTATTACTATCATATTTTAGGATTATGTGAGATATATTTCATAGCTCTGTGATTTTGTCTTATATCTCCCACTGTTTGATACCTAGATGTCATATTTACATATAATGACACAGTGTGACCCAAACTTTCACCTCAAAGTAAATATAAATCAGTATGACCTATTTTCATGGTCTAGTGATTTTGCTTAATATCTTTTAGATTATTTAATGGATTAACATAGTTGGTACAATGCATCAGTGTGACCATCAGATTAAATTCTCAAGTATATGTAGGTCAGTGACCTATATTTTATGGCCCAGCACATTTGCTTTATGTCTTGAAGACTATTTACTCCAGGAAAGTTGTACTTGGGATGATGGATCAGTGTCACTAAGAGATATTGTAAACTATATCTTGCCTTATATCGTTGTCATTAACTTTAAAATATTTTATAGTTAAGAAATGGCGCCGGCCGGGGGGTATTTGTGACCCTCTGGGCACTTGCTCTAGTTGTTTTTGTCGCACCTGCCTGTAACAGGGTGCAACACAAGAGTTAAATTTCTGCCCATCTGGCGGTTCTTAACATACTCTTCAAGCAGACAATTTGAGCTGGTGCCCTTGACCCAGATTTCATGTTTGAGGGATTTTGTCATGATTTTGGTCGAGTCTAGGATTAAAGTGGTTCTGTGAAATGTTGATAGCTGCTAGTGTCAATCCTTGCATAATTGTCCTCCACATCATTTTCAAGCACACACTATGACCTGGTGCCTTTGACATAGATTTTGCACTCCAGTGGCTTTGTCGTGATTTTACTTTGAGTCTAGCATTACAATGCATTTCTCTGAAGCTGTAATAGCTGTGAGTGTCAAACCTTGCAGAATCATTGTCTTTGACATACTCTTCAAGTACCCACTATGACCTGGTGCCCTTGACTTGACTTTGTCATTATTTTACATTGAGTCTAGCATTAAAGTGTGTTTCTGTGAAGCAGTGATAGCTGCGTGTGTCAAACCTTGCACAGTAATTGCCCTCAACATACTCGTCAAGCACACACTTTAGAGTCGATGCCCTTAATCTAAATTTTGCGCTTGAGTGATTTTGTCATGATTTTACGTTGAGCATTTCTGTGAAGCAGTGATAGCTCTCATTGTCAATCCTTGTATATTATTGACCTCGATATACTCTTAAATCATGCTCTGTGACACTGTGCCCTTGACCTAGAGTTTGTACTCAAGTGCTTTTGTGATGATATTACGTCAAGTCTAACATTAAAGCATATTTCACTGACACGATGATAGCTGCACATATCAAACCTTGCATAGTATTTCAAGCACGCACTATGACCCTGTGCTCTTGACTTAGATTTTGCACTCCAGTGACTGCCCAGTGCAGGTGAGATGTTGACTTCCGCGGAATTCTTGTTTAGCTAACGTGAGCTTGAAATGCTCATGATGAGCTATTGTGATCGGGCAATGTCCTTTGTGTGTCATGCGGTGTCAACAATTTGCTTTAAATGACAGCTTCTCCCATACCCCTGGACCATTTGACTCAAAACTTGGTATGAAGTATCGGGGAGACCTGTAGATCAAAAATAGCTAAAATTGTTTTGAGCGAAAATTCATGGCCACCATGGCCGCCACTTTCAGAATCTATTTTAAACTTCTGAACTGAAAGGCCAGTTGACTTGAAACTCGTAGAAAGTATCTGGACAACTTACAGATCAAAAGTAGCTAAAATCTTTCCAATCAGAAATCCCAAGAATGGCCACCATGGCAGCCGTCTTGAAAATCTGTTTTTAGCACCTTCTGCAATAACTGACTCCAAAGTTGGTAGAAAGTATCCCCTGTATCAGGGTGACTTGCAGATCAAAACTAATTAAGACAGTTCGGATTGAAGTCCAAGATTGCCACCTCCGTGGCCAGCTTGAAACTCTGTTTTGAACTTCTTCACCTGAACTGAAAGGCCAGTTGATTCGAAACATGATAGGAAGTATCGGGGTGACTTGTAGATCAAAAGCAGCGTTGACTTAAATTACTGGCTGAGTGGCAAACAGTGTAGACCCTGATCAGACTGCTCCAAGGAGCAGTCTGATCTGGGTCTACACTGTTTGCTCTGACAGGAATTCCTGTTCTAATACATGAGTTAACTCTTTCAACCCCACAGACCAAAACATGTACATTTGCAAACAAGCTGTCTTATCTGGATCTATGCAGTTTTCCACTTTTTTTTTTTTTTGTTCCATTTTTTGCCATTCTCCCCCCATTTGCAACAATGGATACATACAAATAAAAGATTGAAGATTCTACTTCAGAAACACAGGGGTGAATGTGTAAATACAGTAATGTGTGTCTATATTTCAGCTAACAATGGAAATGGATGTGATTTTACGTTATTCTCCATTCAAAACAGAGGAAGATTTTTTCGCACAGTTTGATCGTATAGAAGGAGATTCAGGAACTCTTGTGATAGTGTATAATATGAAACTCTTAGAAAGTGGTGATCCAGAACTAGATATTTTAACAGATTCACAGGACATTATTTTAACAAATCCAGAGTCAGATTTTGATTCAGACGATGGGTAAGGTTTTTTTTTTATTTATCAACTCTTTGCAGGTTGAATTAACCTTTGTCATGCTGAATAAATTAAGATGACACGCCCATTTCTAATTGTCAGCCAATCAGATTACTTGATCCAGATTGTTGATACAAATTCACATACTAAGTAACAAACAGTGTACAGTGCTCCAGCTAGCCCTATATGGAGGGGCGGGCTGTCCCTCTCGTGCCACCCCTCTTGCCCTCTCGTGCCACCCCTCTGCCCTTCTTAAGCTGCTGTCTGTCTTATTCCAACTCCAGATATAAAACCCTACATTTTGGTGAAAATTTCATGAAAATCGGACCAAAATTAAAGAAGTAATTTAAAGGTCAGTTTTATGTGTACTCTATTTTTGAAGTAATTATTGTGCAATTAGGTTATATTTTGTTACATGTCTTGATACTATGCACATCACATTACACATGGTGCCCTCATTATTGAATGACCATGCAAAAAGTGCCCCATCTGGCACCCCCCTGCCCTCAAATCCTAGCTGGAGCACTGGTGTAGATCCAGATCAGTTGGCTTCTTCAGAAGCCAACTGATCTGGATCTACACTGTTTGCAAAGGCAGGGTGTGTCTGGCTCAGCAAGACATGGGTTAAAATTCTATCGGACAGCTTTTTCAATTCTCTTCGGAAACATTATGTTGTGGATACTCATTAGAATTGAGTGTGATGAGCTTCTGATGTGTACCAAAAGCATTTGTTTTTGTGGAGAAATAAGAAAATCATCAATAATTTTTGGTTTATGATTTTAAAATTTGAGTGCAGTAAAATTTACTTCTCCTAGATTTCAGCAGAATTGCCTGTGAAATAAGAAAAATGAGAATATTATATCAAACATAGCAGCTTGTTAATACTTGGTGTTGTTATAGAGGTCAGGATATTTCTGTTCGTTTCTATAAATAAAAAAAACAAACGTTGTGGGTTCTCTTTTGAATTCCTGATTATTCTAATGGTTACCCAGCACAGATATATTTGTAATGGAGAAATGTAAAAAAATTATCCCTGACTAATCACCAAACACTCCTAAACAAGTCCTCTGCCTGAATGTTTTACTTTATATTTAAATTATTAACATTTTTGTTTTCTTTACTGTTTCAGATTAATGTTAGAAAGACGTTCTTTCAGGGCATATGTGGCAATATTATATATAGACCCTCGTATGAAAGTGTATATTCAGGGCAAAAAAGTGCGGACCAGAAAATTAGCTTCTTGTTTATATAAACCTAGGTTTTATAAATACGCATCAAATCGTTTCAAGTCAAGATCGGAAAATGATGCAAAGAAAGCTCAGGATGATGCAAAGGCAGCGGAACTGAGGGCGAAAGAGGCACAGAGTAAAGCTAAGTAAGTTACGATGAAAATGACACATAGCTCCCTATAAGACCCTATTTTTTTTTTTTCAACCAAAACCTATTGAGAAGGGATATCTACATGATATTTTTTTTATCATTTCTCCAGGAAAATGTATGTTGTAGGTATTTATTACAAGTGCCTCATGGAGATGCTTCTAATGAGTACCCACAATAAATATTTTCATGGAGAAATAAGAAAAAATATTATCTTTTCAGTATGAAAAAAGTTCCTTATCTGGAGCCATGGATACATAATATTATTTCTCGTCTAAAACATATCTTGGTATAAACAATATTTACGGTAATAACCCTAAGTATTGGGACATATAGGCCTTTGCAAACAGTGTAGACCCAGATCAGATGCCACAGAATGTGGCTTCTGATCAGGGTCTACACTGTTTTCCATACATACAGCAATATTTTAGACATAGCAGGTAGTAGAATAAACTACATTGTATTTCAAATTTTAGGAGAAGTATGGTAAGAAGATAAGGTGTCCCAATACTTAGGGTTATTATGGTATTTCTTTACAAAAATGCATTCATTAGCTACAACTGATTCTAGATAGAGAATCTGAAGGAAAACAAAACATATTTTGTGGTAACGGAGCAGGAATGCCTCGATGAGGTGCTTGTGACGAGTACCCACAATGTACGTTTTTCGTAGAAAATTGATCTGGCTGCACGTTATCAGGAGCTATGACAAGATCATGTGACGTGGCACCAGAAACAACTAACCATAGCATTGACTACTGAGGTGAATTCAATAATTACTGTATTTATCCAAAGTATTCGTACACCTCAACTTCTTACCATACATATTCTAAAATTTGAACAAGTACAATTTATTTATTCCTGATGTTGTGTCCTAAAATTGCTGGATAAGTGGCATACTGTGCAGTCCCTGATGAGATGCCACATTCTGCGGCATCTCATCTTGGCCTACATGGTTTGCTCAGGCCTGTCTGTCCAAATACATACGATAAATACAGAACCCTAAATATTCAGACACATTGGGTATTAGCTCAAGATGAAGTTTCTTCTGTAACGAATATTCATATTTGCTTTGTTTACCCATAAAAATATGTGCTGTGAGTATTAAAGACTCACCTCACAGATTCTGATGCGCTTTTATCACCAAGGCGCTTCTAGTGAGTAGGCATTAGTTAATTTTCAGGAAGAAATAATAAAAGAACTAGATACCGCTCTTTTATAGGGCACTGTCAAGGCCTGACAAATCAAAAAAAAATCCACTTGCCCACTGGGCAAGTAAATTTTTTTTTCACTTGCCCAGCTCAAATTCCTACTTGCCCAGGATTTGCGCGGCTCAAATTCCTATATGCCCAAGATTTGCAAACAGAAATAGAAGTCCCACTTTTAACATTGCGTTAACAAGTCTATGAAAGCAATACTCTTGTAAATCCCAGATAATATACAGAAAAGCGAGGTTTTAAATGGCGTACATAAGTTTACTCCTTTTTTTTGGCTCAAAAACATAGATAATGGGCACTCAGTGAGGTAGTTTCAGACCCCACAATCTAAGTTTGCAGTGGGAATAAGAAAAGTATCATAATTTCACATCAGAAAATACCAAAGGGATGAAAAGAGAGCATGTTGAAAAAGAATTTTATTTGTATTTACTTGAAGCCTTGAATAAATACTCATGTGTTTGTAAAAAAAAAAAAAAAAAAATTCTTAAGGTAAATGTATACACCTGCAAGGAAATTAACTTGATTGAAGAACTGCCTACAAACTATAGGACAATTCATAATTAAAAGACTTCATTTTTTATCAAAGAAGCCATTTTGAAAATGGTGTATTCATTTATCCCAAGAACAGAGAACAACCTCCAAGAAATTGGAAAGAACTGAATATTATTCTGTGTGGTATTGTATATCAGTGCTCATCAAGTCTTTCTGGTTTTAGGAGCACATAAGTCATCAAGCACTAGTCAGTTGTGTAAGCCATCAGTGTTCATATTTTGTTTTTCATCCTAACACATTATCAGTAATATCAACAGAGAATAAATTTTTCATAAATGACTTTGACACACAGTATTTTTAGTCTTACAAATTCATTATTATTTGATGAACACTAAGTAAATCCAGATTTCGAGAGGGAAATAAAGATTTTGCAAACAGGCGAGATCGTAACGGTATCACGCTTTTTTTTTTTTTTTTTTTCCAAACAAAAAACTCAATTTCTTACCTGTGTTTTTATATTGTGTCATTTTGTACTTTCGTTTTCATAGCCAAACACGTCGTAAGCAACGACTTATTTCATTGGTGTATGCCCAGTCGCATAGCCAATGAAATACGAGAATATCAAAAACCAATAATTGCCGACCTTACTTGGTTCATACTAAACAGAAGCCATGTTTACGGAAGATTAAAGGCATGCGCCGGAAGGTAAACAACTGATCAATTGGATTAACGGTAGTGTGATAATGAAAACCGTTATACATGGGTTGTCTGCATTAATCAGGACAGCTGGGCAATTAATTATCAATATTTATTGACATCTTTTGATCAGACTTTTTTACCGTAAATACTCGCACTTTTAACTGTCCTGGCAATTTTTTGACACTTGCCCGACCGGGCGTCGTAAAGACGGAACAGACTTGCCCAGCGGGATTTAGGACTTGTCTCTATACCAAACTAACCCCAGTGATTCAGCTAGACCAAAATCAGTTCCGGACATTTTGTCCAAATGGCAGCTGGTTCTTCCAGACATTCTGAAATTTTCTTGGACAAATTATAAAAGCTAGAAAATCACTTTACTGTGGATTCAGCAGTGGGTGGGGGCTGGCGTCATTATCGCCATTTCCCTTGCAGAATTCCGTTTGGTCACTACTTTATTTCGGCATGAAAAATGTCAACTTTTGTTGCTTTCTAGAGGGCATGTTTTTGTGCGATGTTATGTCCAGCCCTTTACAAAATCACAAGTATAATATTTTGCCTCGCATGTGGTGTCACATGTAAACAAACTCGATGAGATCAAGGGAAGTAACTCAAAGAGGATTCGGCCTTATCTACGTTTCGGCCAAACAAATTAGACTGGTTCACAAAAAAATCAATGTTTGATAAGCAGTCCAGTACATCTTAGATTGACCAATCATCGGTCGTTTTACAAGATAAAGATCGGCATCGAAAATAAACTGTGAACAACAGTAGAAATCCATATATTACAAGCCAAAAATGGCAATCGGACAATTTGTCCAACCAGGTCAGAAAAGTTTCGGACATTGGAAATTTCAGCAGACTATGGCCGATGGCCGACGTCAAACTGAATCCCTGAACCCTAAAAGTTGATCAAGTCCATATTACTACCCCATGGTGTGTCTAAAAGCACTGGCTGAATGGTAGCCATAATAGAATTTTATTGGACTGCTCCTTTAGAACCAGATTGTTCTATGTTGACTGTTCAGTCTTGTTGCCTGACTGTTTAAGTTAAATTCAATAACTATTTAAAAAAAAAAAAAAAACCTGTAGAACTCAGTGTGGGGAAACATGACCAAATCACTAGGTGCACGGAGTTTGTAACCCAGATCGACAGTAAAAACATTCTTTGAATGTCCTCGAGAATTAGACCAGATCGCAGAATAGCGCTTACACCACCAGAAAGAGCTTGATTTTCCGCGTTCTCTGCGCTTTATTTGAACAAATTCCAATTCGTATGAATAGAGATACTCTTAAAAATCCTACCTTATGTGGAGCAAAAAATAGTAACAAACTCCGTGTACCTAGTCACGTGGATTTCCCACACTGGAACTGTGAGTATTGCTCAATACATAGTTAGTTTTTGTTTCCAAGAAAATGTTAGCAAAATTTATATTGCTTCATTGATGATGAACATGTAGACAGAATGGCTGGCAAGATTTTAACCCTTAAAGTGCTAATCACAACTGCAGCAGACATTTTTATTTATTTTAGCTTTTAAAGAATAAATCGTGTAAACTTAGATTAAACTGTTCCCAAAGTCATTTTCAACCACCACCTTGAACTGTTTTCTGGTCTGGGATATGCCAGTCTGTAATCTATTTCAGTCTTTTTCTGACCAGTTAGGTTTAGCCATTTCAATATAGTTTGGCTATTTTGGTATATTTTCAAAACCAAGGTTGTGGCTTCCTCGCAACAATGGTATGTGAGTCAATAATTGCGACCCTCTATACACCCACTATGCGCAGCAAAAAGTTCCTGGTGTCAGTTACAAATTTTCTATGGGAAACAGGATGTCCAGACAAAGGGATCTGTGAAAACCCTGTGCAGACTGGAATTGGACTCACCAAACAAAAAACTAAAATCAACTTGCTTATCTCTTCTGTAGCATCTGATCTGGGTCTACACTGTCTGCTCAAATCTCTCTGTCGTAATTCTTTTAAGATCTTTGTTATTTCATTAACCCATTTATGCCTGGTGTCCCATAAAAGGGACATTGGCAAACAGTGTAGACCCAGATCAGACGGCACAGAATGCAGCATCTGATCAGGGTCTACACTGTTTGCATTTAGTACAGAAATTTCTATAAATTAATGTAATACCAAAAACTAACCAGATACCCCTACAGGAAATGAACCTGTCCAAAGAGTTGAGGTAGAAGAGTCTGGTTAAGAATACAGTCAACTCTCGTTATCTCGAATTCCAAGGGACTCTCTGAAATACTTCGAGATATCCGTATACCGACATATCAGATTTGCAGAATGTAGGAAAAAATGAATCGAATAGCAACATTTAACAAATGTATATGTAATTTGACTCTTGAAGTTTTGAAAATATTGTGGAAAAGAGGAGAAATTTCTCCTCTTTTCCACAATATTTTGTTGCCTGTTGTTAGATTTTCATGTTTAAGCAGGGACCAGATTATCGCTTCGAGATAAGCGGTTATTCGAGATAAGCGAGTTCGAGGTAACGAGAGTTAACTGTATTATGCCACAGCTATTGATGTTTTACATGTATTATAATTGTTGGAAAGAGAGATATATGAGTACTGGATTTGCCATGTCCATCATTCTGTATTTACCCTTTACTTGAAAATATCAGAAAACTGAAGCTAGATTTAGAAAGTAGATGATTATGTAATGCTACAATAACACAAAATCTCCATGTTTTCTAGGTCATTAGAAGGTCGATCAGGAAGTTTATCCAAAACTGCCATGGTATGTTGTCTTTTTGTTCTGGGCCCAGTTGTTCAAAGCCTCATTAGCTTAACGAGCTTGTTAAGGGTCATTTCGTTAACTGTTTTAGCGGATTCAATACACAATATTCTGATATTTTTTGCTGAAAAAATTGCACTGCAAAAGCTCCTCACATTTTTTCAGCAAAAAATTTCAGCATATTTGCATATCACTCGATGTAAATTTTAACGAATCGTTAACTAACGACGTCGTTAGCTTTGAACAACTGGGCCCTGTTCGTATCTCACTGGTTCTGGGAAGTTAGTGTGTGCTATGTTTGTAAAATACTCTTTTTTGGAGCAAAATAAAGAAAATGATCTTGGATGAAGGCTTTATTTCATGTCTTGCTTAGTTGCAGGCTTATGCCATAGCTACAGATAAGAGGGGGTATTCACATATTATTTTTCTTATTTCTCGAGGAAAACATGTTGTGGGTACTCATTGGAAGCGCCTCGCTGAGGCGCTTCTAATGAGTACCCACAACATATGTTTTCATTGAGAAATAAGAAAGATATCAGCATTTTTCGGATGAAAAAAGCGCCTTATCTGTTGCTATGTTATGCGATACGACTGTTTTCGTTGTAGCAAAAATGAATTAATCACAGGTTATGTGCAGTCCATGAGTGAAAACAGCAGTGTGAAATATTACCTAAGTATCCTTGTAAAATTTATGGTCAGGCCTTAAATTTTGAACACTTCATTCCATACTTTTTACAGATCAGTTTTGTCTTTTCTGTGCATTTGTTTCCCAAAATACTTGGTGAAATGACAAACTGTAGACCTTTCTCAGACTGCATCTGAAGGAGTTGTGTGATCTAGGTCATCTCTATTTGCACATGCCATTTTATGAGGAAACTCTCTCTGTGAATTTTAGGACAATTCCTGTAGTGGCGTTTTTCATGTTTACAAGTAAGCCTATTACATCTACATGAATGTTTTATTGCAAAAGTACAAGAGAATAATTCTGTTTGATATGGTTGTCTTTATAATTTGCTGTACATTTGAAGTAGTTAATTTTAATGGGCACTTTTTTGTGTGTGTTCAAATTGCAAAAAAAAATAAAAAATAACACTTTAGGTATACACCTTATTAATCACAAAACCCTGTCAGCTGAACATCTGTATAGTATTCAAACAAAAGTGTATAGATTACATATTTTTATTTTATTGTTAGTGGTGAAATCAGTGTATATCTGGTTAAAATAAAAGAGGTATCAATCACTAGTGAAATGATACGATATCATTTCACTAGTGACTGATACGATCTATATTTTCACTGCTCTGGTTGACTTCGGTTTTCTTCATTGTTTCAAAAGTAGATGTTACCTCGACTTCAGATTTTTGAACACCTCTAACTTCTTTGTTTCTGAATTAAACTATCAAGTTTTGGTATGCATTTTCTTAGTTAGAATGTAAGGAACATTTTGGTATCAAGATTATTTTGATTTGCCGAAACTTTTTGTTTTTGTCTCTCCAGCGTTTCACATGTTAAGCACTGAACGTCGATGCCATGACGTTCATGTTTTGCTTGGTGATATTAGTTATGACGTCAGAAAGCGCATTGGAGTGTAAACAATAAAATAAAAAGAAAATTTACTCTTTTTCATTGAATACCATAAAAATTTTCATCTTGTGTAATGAAAACATTCATATTTTCACTTGTGCTTCCCACTCGTGAAAATACTGATGTTTTCATTACACTCGATGACAATATTTATGGTATTCACAGCAAGAGTAAATATCCTCTATATATAATTACATATGAACCAGTGCATGACAAAACCTACAAAATGATAGGTGCGCCCAGCGATGACTCAGATCAGCCTGGGCATCCACTCAGTCTGATCAGTCTTCACTGTGAGTGGGTAGCAAAGGACCTAAGTTTTCTTCATGCGGACAGTGAAGACTGATCAGACTGGGCGGTTGTCATTTTGTAGGTTTTGTCCTCTGGCTCATGTTTGTTTGGATACAACTTTTTTAGGGTTCATATTTAAATAGTGTTACACCTGAAACAAACTATAATGAACTGTTTTATGAAGAGGTTCCTGTGTGTATAATGGAGCTATGCTATAGAGAAAAGCGCCATTTCCTCATGCTTGAACAAGGAAGTCCTAGCCCTAGTCTGTGCATTCGTGCAGTTTCATAATGCTAGATAAGAGAGATATCCAGAAGATGTTGTTCTTATTTCTCCATGAAAATTATTGTGGGTACTAGTTACAAGTGCCTCACCAAGCCCTTTAATGTATACACACACCATATATTTTCTTGGAGAAATAGAAAAAGGTCAACAATATTAGGAGTGAGCGTTGAGCTCCCTGTCATATCCAGACACTGTCGCCATGTTACTGAAAGATTGTTGAAAATGAAGTAAATAATAATAACAAACAAACTAATAAAACAAACAAACAACACTATTTGGTTGAAACAAGTGTTTAATCTATAGATGTGAGTGTTGTCAGGCCAGGATCTATGTTTTTCAATGTACACATAGAGGTTCTGCCAAGATTACCTCAGGTTTAGCTTGAATCTTTAACATTTTAGTTTAGTTTGATTCATTAATAGTTTTTACACAACACACAATAGGGGCGGGATATTATGGTATCACGATATTTGTCCATGTGTCAGTCAGTCCATCCATATTTTTGTTTCTGAACAATAACTTGAGTAAGTGTCATCAGATTTTTAGCCAAACTTGGTATATACATTAATGTTGTGGACATCTGACTTTTGGATTGCAAACAGGCAAATTTTGTCATTTTTTTTTTTTTTTTAATTTTTCAAGTTTTAATCGTATATGTTTTAAACAGGCAGAGTTACGGAAAGCCAACGAGCATGCGGCTCAAATGAAAAGAGAGGCACAGCTGAAGAAAGAACATGCAGATCGAAAACAAAAGTAGGTAGAAGAAATGGACCGTTGAATGAAATAGTATACAGTGGACTTTCATTATCTCGACTTTGCTTATCTCGAATAACCGCTTATCTTGAAGCGAAAATCTGATACCTGTTTAAGCATTGAAATACTAATAAGAGGTAATAAAATATTGTAGAAAAGAGGAGAAATTGCTCCTAAGGAGCAATTTCTCCTCTTTTCCACAATATTTTCAGTATATCCCTAACTTCAGAAGTTAAATAACATATTCTTTGTGAAATATGGTTGTTCGATCTATTTTTTCCTCAATTCTGCAAACCTCTGATATATTGAGGTATGGATATCTCGAAGTACTTCAGAGAGTCCCTTAGACTTCGAGATAATGATAGTCGACTGTACTTAGATAATAATGTTGATCAATAAACTGACTGAAGTCAAATCAAGGAGTCCCTGCTGACTTGCTAAGGAGGAATGTCAGGTGATAATTATGCCCCCAACTTCAAAGAAGTTGGAGGGGCATATTGCTTCTGGGTTGTTCGTCCGTTCGTCCGTCCGTCCGTGCGTTCGTCACACTTTTTGATGCATAGCATAACATTAAAACCGTGAATGCTACTGTTTTGAAATTTCATATATGGATTCCTCATGAAAAAATAGCTGACACGTATTTTTTTTCTTGACAGGATTATGCCCCTTTTCTGAGTTATGGCCCTTTGAAAAAATATGGATGCAATCTTGTCAGCAAAATATCTCAAAAACTATTAAAGCTAGAGCCTTGAAACTTGATGAATAGACTGGTAGTGATGAGTAGACAACCTGATTAACTTTTGAAGAAATTTTGAAAAATACTTCTTGAGTTATGGCCCTTTGTAATTTTGGGCAAATTTACCTTGTCAGCAAAATATCTCAAAAACTGTTAGAGCTAGAGCCTTGAAACTTAGTAAATGGATTTGTAGTGATGAGTAGATGACCTGATTAACTTTTGAAGAAATTCTGAAAAATACTTCATGAGTTATGGCCCTTTGTAATTTTGGGCTTTTTTATCTTGTCAGCAAAATATCTCAAAAACTGTTGGAGCTAGAGCCTTGAATCTTAATGAATAGACTGGTAGTGATGAGTAGACAACCTGATTAACTTTTGAAGAAATTTTGAAAAATGCCTTTTGAGTTATGGCCCTTTGTAATTTTGGGCATTTTTACCTTGTCAGCAAAATATCTCAAAAACTGTTAGAGCTTGAGCCTTGAAACTTAGTAAATGGATTTGTAGTGATGTGTAGATGACCTGATTAACTTTTGAAGAAATTCTGAAAAACACTTCATGAGTTATGGCCCTTTGTAATTTAGGGTATTTTTAACTTGTCAGCAAAATATCTCAAAAACTATTGAAGCTAGAGCCTTGAAACTTGATGAACAGACTGGTAGTGATGAGTAGACAACCTGATAAACTTTTGAAGAAATTTTGAAATACACTTCTTGAGTTATGCCCCTTTGTAATTTTAGGCATTTTTATCTTGTCAGCAAAATATCTCAAAAACTGTTAGAGCTAGAGCCTTGAAACTTAGTAAATGGATGTGTAGTGATGAGTAGATGACCTGATTAATTTTTGAAGAAATTCTGAAAAATACTTCATGAGTTATGGCCCTTTGTAATTTTGGGCTTTTTTATCTTGTCAGCAAAATATCTCAAAAACCGTTGGAGCTAGAGCCTTGAATCTTAATGAATAGACTGGTAGTGATGAGTAGACAACCTGATTAACTTTTGAAGAAATTTTGAAAAATGCCTTTTGAGTTATGGCCCTTTGTAATTTTGGGCATTTTTACCTTGTCAGCAAAATATCTCAAAAACTGTTAGAGCTTGAGCCTTGAAACTTAGTAAATGGATTTGTAGTGATGTGTAGATGACCTGATTAACTTTTGAAGAAATTCTGAAAAACACTTCATGAGTTATGGCCCTTTGTAATTTAGGGCATTTTTAACTTGTCAGCAAAATATCTCAAAAACTATTGAAGCTAGAGCCTTGAAACTTGATGAATAGACTGGTAGTGATGAGTAGACAACCTGATAAACTTTTGAAGAAATTTTGAAATACACTTCTTGAGTTATGCCCCTTTGTAATTTTAGGCATTTTTATCTTGTCAGCAAAATATCGCAAAAACTGTTAGAGCTAGAGCCTTGAAACTTAGTAAATGGATTTGTAGTGATGAGTAGATGACCTGATTAATTTTTGAAGAAATTCTGAAAAATACTTCATGAGTTATGGCCCTTTGTAATTTTGGGCAATTTTACTTTGTCAGCAAAATATCTCAAAAACTGTTGGAACTAGAGCCTTGACATTTGATGAATAGACTGGTAGTGATGAGTAGACAACTTGATTAACTTTTGAAGAAATTTTGAAATATACTTCTTGAGTTATGCCCCTTTGTTATTTTGGGCATTTTTATCTTGTCAGCAAAATATCTCAAAAACTATTAGAGCTAGAGACTTGAAACTTGGTGAATTGATTGGTAATGATGAGTAGATGACATGATTAATTTTTTTGTAAATTCTGAAAAATATTTCATAAGTAATGGCCCTTTGTAAATTTGGGCATGTTTCCCTTGTGAACAAAATATCTCAAAAACTATTGAAGCTTGAGCCTTGAAACTTGATGAATAGATTGGTAGCGATGAGTAGATGACCTGATTATGCCCCCAGTTTCGAATGAAATTGATGGGGCATATTATTTTGCCTTCATTTGTCCATCCGACTATTTGTCCGTTCATCAAGCTTTTTTTGTGCATGCCATATCTTAAGAACCCTGCACGCTAGGGTTTTGAAATTTAAATTTGGGTTCCCAATGAAAAAATAGCCGACCCGTATTTTGTTTCTTGTCTAGCATGTTTATTTAAAGTTATGCCCCTTTGAAAAAAATCAGAATTAAATCTTGTGAGCAAGATATCTTGAAAAGTATTTAAGCTGGGTTCTTGAAATTCGATACAGTGAGTGGGAATGATGTGTACATTACCCGATTATATTTTGAGAGAATTCCATGAAAATATTGATAAAGTTACGGCCCTTTGCAGTTCTGCTCATTTTGACCTTGTCAGCAAGATTTCTCGAAAAGCACTTAAGCTAGGGTCTTGAAATATTATATGCTGATTGGGGATGATGTGGAGATTACCTGGTTTGTTTTTTAGGGAATTCCATGAAAAATTGATGTAGTTATGGCCCTTTGTAGTTCTAGGCATTTTGACTTTTTCAGCAAGATATCTCAAAAAGTATTTAAGCTAGAGCCATGATACTTGGTATACTGATTGGGATTGAGGAGGAGATCACCTGAATAAATTTTGAACCAATTAAATGAAATGTTGGAGTTATGGCCCTTCGCAATTTCGGGCCATTTAATGTTGTTGTTTTATTGTGTATAGCATAAGTTTAGAACCATGTATGCTAATGTTTTGAAATTTCATGTTTTGATTCCTCATGAAAAAATAGGTGATCCGTATTTTTTTCTTATCCCAATCATCTCCTATTTTAGAGTTATTTCCCTTTGATAAAATAACATTGAAATCATATATTTGTACTGTTGTTACCGTCATGGCTCAGCAGTGTTGGAGTCAAACAGTGTTAGAGTCAGGCAGTTGGGGGCATAGTGTTTTACAAACACCAGCTCTAGTTCTGGGATAATTTTCCCCAGTTCTCCATAGAAACAAATGTTGTGGGTACTCAATAGAAGTGCTTTGGCAAGGCGCTTCCAGTGAGTACCCACAACATATGTTTTCATGGAAGAAATTAGAAAAATTACCCCTGACTTATCAAATAATTAGAAGTTAAGCCAGCTCAACACAGGAGGCCTATGCACTTGGGTGGTGTACATGTGGTTTCAGGTAAGGAACTATCGGCCCCAAAAAATATTGAGATTTATTTCACCATGAAAACCTGTTGTGCTTTAAAACTTAAAGCGCTTCATCGAGATGCATCTTATGAGTATCCACAACATCCATTTTCATTGAGAAGCAAGAAAAATATTTATCTCTATATACTCACAGTTATAAAACCTTTACCACTCTCTGGGCTTATTGAACAGCTGACACATTATATTTTTAGCTCACCTGAGCAAAAGCTCAGGGTAAGCTATTGTCATCACCCTATGTCCGTCGTCGTCCGTCGTCCGTCGTCAACAATTAGTTTGTTAACACTCTAGAGGTCACAGTTTTGACCCAATCTTGATGAAACTTGGTCAGAATGTTTGCCTCTATGAAATCTAGGTCAAGTTCGATACTGGGTTACTTGGGGGTCAAAAACTAGGTCACCAGGTTAAATCAAAGGAAAAACTTGTTAACACTCTAGAGGTCATAGTTTTGACCCAATCTTGATGAAACTTGCTCAAAATGTTTGCCTCTATTAAATCTAGGTCAAGTTCGAAACTGGGTCACCTGGGTCAAAAACTAGGTCACCGGGCCAGATCAGCAGAAAACCTTGTTAACACTCTAGCGGTCACATTTTTGAAGCAATCATCATGAATCTTGCTCAAAATGTTTGTCTTGATGATTTCTAGGTCAAGTTCGAAACTGGGTCACTTGGGGTCAAAAACTAGGTCACCGGGCCAGATCAGCAGAAAACCTTGTTAACACTCGAGCGGTCACATTTTTGAAGCAATAATCATGAATCTTGCTCAATATGTATGTCTTGATGATTTCTAGGTCAAGTTTGAAACTGGGTCACTTGGGATCAAAAAATAGGTCACCGGGCCAAATCAGCAGAAAACCTTGTTAACACTCTAACGGTCACAATTTTGAAGCAATCATCATGAATCTTGCTCAAAATGTTTGTCTTGATGACTTCTAGGTCAAGTTTGAAACTGGGTCACTTGGAGTCAAAAACTAGGTCACTGGGCCAAATCAGCAGAAAACCATGTTAACACTCGAGCGGTCATATTTTTGAAGCAATCATCATGAATCTTGCTCAAAATGTTTGTCTTGATGATTTCTAGGTCAAGTTCGAAACTGGGTCACTTGGAGTCAAAAACTAGGTCACTGGGCCAAATCAGCAGAAAACCTTGTTAACACTCTAGCAGTCACATTTTTGAAGCAATCATCATGAATCTGGCTCAAAATGTTTGTCTTGATAAGTTCTAGGATGTGTTTGAAACTGGGTCACGTGGGATCAAAAACTAGGTCACCGGGCCAAATCAGCAGAAAACCTTGTTAACACTCTAGCGGTCATTTTTTTGAAGCAATCATCATGAATCTGGCTCAAAATGTTTGTCTTGATGATTTCTAGGTCAAGTTTGAAACTGGGTCACCTGGGGTAAAAAACTAGGTCACCTGGCCAAATCAGCAGAAAACCTTGTTAACACTCTAGCGGTCACATTTTTGAAGCAATCATATGAATCTTGCTCAGAATGTTTGTCTTGATGATTTCTAGGTCAAGTTCGATTTCTAGGTCAATGTACTTAGTACATGCATACATATTAGCATGGCCTCTTGAGTGCAGTCATCCATATTTGACCTTGACCTTTATTTCACAGTCCATTAGACATGCTACATTGTCTTACTTGTTAATATAATCATTTTGAACTTTGATCAGAATGTTTGCCTTGATCAGTTCTAGATCAGGCTCTCAAAGTGCTATGTTGCTCAGGTGAGCGTTACAGGGCCATCATGGCCCTCTTGTTCTTATTTGTCCTAGAAAATAGGATCTGACAGTTTAAGTGTCAAATCCTGCTTTCCGGAAGAAATAAGAAAAATGTTTCAACATGTCGTCTGCTGCCAATTTTAACCAAAGTGCTTAGCATTAACTGTCCATTGTAATTGTCAATGTGTCATTGTATTTTCTTCATATATGCCATAATGTATAACCTGAGAGAGAAATAAAGGGTGTGTAATATGTATGTTAAAATTTCAGTGAAGGTAGTTACTGCTTCTTTTGACTCAAATTTTGACCTTTAATGCGAGACTTAAGTGACAGTAGGTGAGTTGTTAAATATTTTTCTCAACCTGTGGATTTAGATAGCTGCAAACAAGGCCCATTGAAAATTTAACAAAGTTGTTAGCTAATGTGACGTTAAAATTTCTATCTTAAAATATGACATGTACATTGATATTTTTGCTGAAAAAAATGTGAGTAGCTTTTGCATTGCATTTTCGACCAAAAAAGTATTGATGGTTTTCTGATTTCTTAGTGACAAGGCGCTTCTAATGAGTAACCACAATATATGTTTTTGTTGGGAAACAAGAAAATTATTTATCTGAAAACTCCTTTTATCTGGAACTATTTGTATATTTTCAGGGCTCTCAAGGATCCAAAGATATTACAGTTAATATTTGGTATCAACATAGAAAACCGTTCTCACGATGGTGTTTTTGTTTATAATTGTAGTCGTTTAATCAAAATGTATGAAAAAGTAGGACCACAGACAGATGGTGGAGTGTAAGTTTAGCTTTCATTTCTAAGTCATATGTTACCGTATTAATCCGCCTATAAGACGGGGATTTTTCCAAAAAAAAAAAGCCCCCAAAAATCCAGACCCGTCTTATAATCGAGGTCTTTGGCCATATCGGTATTTTCGGCAAAGTCCGGTGGTGCCACGTGGTCACGGAAAATGCCGATCTTCAAACCGGTAGAAGGATATAATGTTTACCTTCGTCCCTTGATAGAAATAGCAGCAAGGTAATTTTTTAGGTGAAGTACCGAATTTTTCTGTGTATTACTCGCACCCGTGTATAACACGCACTGAATATTTGCTAAATAGTTTTGAAATAAAAAAAAAGATGTTCCTATGTAAAACACAAAGAATTTATCCGTGCATTATTTACTAAGTTACCAGATACTAAGTGTGTCAAATTTCACTAGGATTGAGTTGAAAATGGCCGAACTCGGAAGGTTTAGAGTAGAAACAGGCCGAATTTACGATAATGCTAACTGAATTTTCATTGTGCAGCTCTGTTACCATGGGCCTCAGGCAACTTGATGTAGTAGGCAGTTCTTTGCTTCCCCACTGCAGACGCTATGACAATAAAAATGTAGTTATTTCTTTTGTGTTCTCATAATTAACACCTTCTTTGTGTCACTTTGTGTCACTTTCTTAACTGAGACGTGAAATTATCAACTCAGTGCCTCAGGGCAATGCAAACAACAACTAAAGTCGACTAGTTGTCATTCTGACTGCCAATTAACCAATTAAGTGCACAGATGTATGCTGGTAGTTTTTTTTTTTCTTTATCATAAACATTGTTTATTTCAAACAATTTTTTAGGTAAGTTGGAAGAAAAGTTAAAAAAAAAAAAAAAAAAAAAAAAAAAGATAAACATATGGTAAGAAAATAAAAGATAAAATGCAAATGACCGATCTACCTACCTCAAAAGCCCAGTTGGTTTTGTTTATTATCAATAATTTTAATAATTGCAAAAAATTAAATACTTCTTTATTTTTTCATTTGTGCCAATATTTATGTTCTACCAAATTTATTTCCTATTTTGAACTACAATAAATCAGTTGTGCAGGCTGATTTATTCAAGTTACGGTGTGAGACTTGTCAAAGTCCGGTAATCAATACAGATTCATATGCATATGCCTGTTTGAGTAGTTTCCCTTTGAAGAGATCACATGATCAGCAAAGTAAAAAAGCGTAAACAAAAAGAGCATGGACATGAAAAGGATATCAAATTACTGCAAATCAGATGGAGTTGCTTGTTTTGAGCTGACAGAACCATGGTATGGGCGAGATAGGTATAAAAAATCATGAATATCTCATAGCAATCGTTCTATTTCGCATTTTTACCGGGCGATCGTGAATGTCATGAGTTTTCGCGACCGATTATCTTGGCGATTTCTGTCCCGATTTTGGTGTTCCTATAAATAATACACATCGGATTTTTATAAACGTTTTCTGGGTAAATAAGGTGCGTGTTATACACAGTTAAATACGGTATGCATGCTTGTAAGTGGTGTTGGAAGTTTTTTTAATTGTTCTTTAGGAATTTCTGAGTGGCAGGGAATATCTCCGACAGGCGACTTTTTTAACCCGTCTTATAATTAAGTAAAAGCAAAATCCTGCCTGGGAAGGGCCCAAAAACAGCCCCCGTCTTATAAACAAATCGTCTTATAGGCGGATTAATACGGTAATGGATGGTAGACTATTTTGTTGAGTGGCCTGGCAAAGAGGTACATACATGTATGATGGTGTATAATAAAAAACTGATCATCCTGTGTAGAGTCCTGTTGGTTGGTCTGTCAATATGCCATCGGCAGTTTGTCCGTGTCAGTGTGTAAAAGCAGTGCAGTTGGGTTGTAGTCATATTTAATGATTGTTCAAAATTTATTTCTGCACAGAAAAACATAATTCCAAAGCAGCATTAGAATTATCTTGCTGCAGGAATTACCAAAAGGTACAAGGGTGCGTCAATTAAAGAAATATTGAACATGTATGTTTGCAAGTGTAAAAAACAAAACTAATTCAGAATACTTACCCAGATAGCCTAAAATACCATTGTTACAGTGAAACCTGTGAAAGAGAGCCACCTTCGAGACTGTCTTTAAATAGTGGTTGATGTGGAAAAAGTTGTCTGTCTTATAAAGGTACATGTCATGTAATTTTGCTAGCAAAATTACATGACATGTACCTTTATAAGACAACCATCTTTCCACATCAACCACTAAAGTCAATCTCAAAGATGGCTCTCTTACACAGGTTTTACTGTACTCTGAATATTCGGACACGGTAATTCATTCAGAATGTATCCCAGAATTTGTATAATTCCATTTACACAGTGAGGCATTCATGATTTATTTTCACTCAGTGTAGGAGGAGGAGGATTAACCCATTTATGCCTTGCATCCCATAAAAAGGACATTGGCAATCAGTGTAGACCCTGATCAGACGCCACTTAATGCAGCATCAGGTCAGGGTATACACTGTATGCAATAACATTAGAAAGCTTCAATAATAAAAGCAACTATCATGATTTCTGTATAACACCCCTTTGACTATACAATGGACGCTCCCACAGGTCATGATGGGAGAGTTTATTGAAAATATTCAGGCTTAAATGGGTTAATAGAAGTTTCACAGACTTGTTTGTCTTAGGTCTTGTGTTCTCATCTCCTCTTGGCTCCTACATCTTTCATTAGATTTTTATGAAACTTTTGCAGGTTTTCTTGCAAAAAACATGAAAGTGTACATTCTTGAGAGGATATAGTTCTAACATAACTCATCCTTCCATCCTTCAGTCTTTCTATCCATGCACAGCCACATCTTAGTAACTGATCAGTGGAATTTCATGAACCTTACAATAAATGTGTCTCACCATGGTGGGTATTGTCAAAATGCCCTCAGCAATACATGATTTGCTGCACATTCATTGCTCAAAGTTAAACACATTTGTTGGTCCTGAACATAACTTAGTTTCTATGGGTGAAATTTCATGAAAATTTTAGTGAATGTACAAATATGGCCTGCTGGCCTCGGTGGCTCACTTTGATGCGTTTTTGACTGGTGATCAGGTTACGGGTTTGACCCCCACTAAGTCGGCAACATTCTTTTGTGGAGATTCGATCATGAAATATTTTCTGTGGTCATTTTCTCCCTTTAGCTGATTTGTGAAGGGCAGTTGTCAGTTTCTGGCAAAAAAATCTGCACAATACTGGTTAACCGCTTAGAGGACTAAGCTTGCCCAGTAAAAGTGTGGTTAGGTAAACTGATCATGTTCAACATGACTCCATGGGGTTGACTGGGCCGTAAAACCTCAACACAAACATACAAATATGGTCTGCATGTGAAGATTTGATGGAATGCCTTGAGTAATACTCATCCTTTCCTTTCAGTAGTCATAAATTAGTAAGCAGTGGATAAAATTTCATGAAACTCTAAATGAATACTGTATTTACCATATGTATTTGGACAGACATGCCTTAGCAAATGTGTAGACCCAGATGAGATGCAGCATCTCATCAATGTCTTCACTGTTTGCTACTCATCCAGCAATTTTTAGACACAACATCGGGTAGTAAATTGTACTTTTTCAGATTTTAGAACAAATATGGTAAAGAGTTGCAGTGTCCGAATATTTAGGGTAAATATGGTATATATTACTAAAGAGTGGAAGTATATGGACAGCTTTTGCACATTGGCAGTAGTATTGCATGCCCTTTGATTTAACCGTAGGTCCAGATAAGAGTGGGTATCAGGTAAATATTTTTCTTATTTCTTCATGAAAACATATGTCACCCAGTGATCAGTAAGTAGAACACGAGTAGGAGATCAGAAGGTTTATTGCAACCAAAAAGGGTATCCTAAAAATAAAATACAACAATATTTACACAGTGCCACACATGTACATATTACATGTTTATCATATCAATATCAATCTGCATAGAAAACCGGACAGCGGACTGCAGCATTTATCAGACAGTGATTACTACAATTAAAAGAACTTAGGAGATGTATAGAAATTGCCAGCATATTCCAGGATATTGAAACTTTAACCATTTCAACGTTTTCGCCGAACTGGCCAAAGTTTCAACACGGCGTTTATTTGGAATCCCAGATAGACAATTATAGTTGAACACAAGATATAAATAGAATTACTAACTACCGTCTCAGTGTAAAACATAATCGTACCTGGATTACTGAAATAGACTTGTAAGTTATATGAAATTACTTCATCTTGGTAACTGACGATGTTAATTCAAGATGGATGACCACAATAATAAAGAAAAGTGCGCGTGAATTAAACACGTGAAGTGACATGCACATTATTATTGGTTGTTAGTATTTTTATGTCACACACACACACACCTTTTTCTCTGATTGGATTACTATCGTAAACACCAGCTATAAATAGCCATGGGGAATCACTGTCGAATTCCATTCCAAGAGGGTTCGTTTAACAACGAATGGAAGAACAACGAATATGAAAATAAATTACCCCATTTCACAAAGTATTTACGAAAAATTCACCTTTGTGACACATATGTTGTGGGTACTCATTAGAAGTGCCCAGGCAAGGTGTTTCTGAATACCCACAAGATGTTTTCGTGGAGAAATAAGAAAAATATCAATACTTTTGAATTGAAAAAGCATCTTATCAAGAGTTCTGTAAAATTAACATCAAATAGTTCATCCATTTGAAGCTATTACCAGAACGAAGTAGCTTAAGAATGATATTTTATGAAACTTATTATAAATGTATACCACCAGGTGCAGTGATGCACATGAAATCTTTTCAGAATGCTTTAAGTAATAAATTAGTTATTGCCCTTTGATTGCTTATAATTCTACAGATTTGTCCATCCAGAGCCATAACTTAGTAACAGATGAATGAATTACAGAATTATTTTCTTTCTTTTTTTCAGGTTTTGTAGCGGTGTTATAGGTAAATATCTTTATTTCACAGGTTTTGTTGTGGTGTTATAGATAAATATCTTTATTTCATCTTTTTGTCATTCTTGTAAGATTTGAGGTATATTATTGAGGAGATTAGAATTTAACCACCAGGGCCCAGTTGTTCAAAACTAACGATGTTGTTAGTTAACGGTTCGTTAAAATTTTAATCGAGTGATACGCAAATATGCTGAAATTTTTTGCTGAAAAAATGTGAGTAGCTTCTACTCACATTTTTTCAGCAAAAAATATCAGAATATCAGAATATTGTGTATTGAATCCATTAAAACAGAACGAAATGACCCTTAACAAGCTCCTTAAGCTAACGACGCTTTGAACAACTGGGCCCAGATCATTTTTTCATATATAAATGGCAAAGGTGCAGATCAGACTGCATCAGTGCAGTTGTATCAGAGCCTCAGAGGACTTGTAGTAGTTGATAATATTTTGTGATAATTTTCTCCATTTGCCACAAAAAAATGAGTGGGCGGGCCTCAGTGGCTCATTTGGATGCGTGTCCAACTGGTAATCAGGAGGTTATGGGTTTGATCTCCTCCCGGTCAGCAATATTCTTTCATGAAGATTTGATCATGAAATATTTTCTACCGTCATTCTCTCCCTTCTGCTGATTCAAAAAGGGCAGTTGTTAGTTTCTGGCATATTAATAGTTAACAGCTTAGAGGACTAAGCCTGCCTAGCAAGTGTGGTTAGGCAAACTGACTGTGCTTGACATGACCCCATTGGGTTGACTTCAGCACAAACACAAACAAACAAAAATGATTGTGTTGTGGATAATACAAAAAGTAAATTTTTATAGAAAAATCAGAAAAAATATCCCAGTACCACTAAATATGTTTTTTGGGAGGTAGTTCTGTCAGAATTGTTTGGCATCCCTTCTGAAAAAGGAAATAAAAGGAGAGAAATTGCTTAGAAGGGGAGCAAATTCTTTCCTTTTAGGGTGGACCCCTTTTCAGAAGGGAGGCAAAACAGATTTGACAGAGTTGTCTCCCCGGAAAGTGTCTTCATTACTGTTTAGCCAGAGGACCTGTGTAAACAAGGAATATTTGATTATTTGGGATCTAGAGCACTGGAGAGATTGCTATTTTATAATGCTAAAATCCATGAATATGACCTTGTTTTTCCAGGTATTGTAAATGTCCCATATGAAGTATTAGAACCAACTCATAATAAACAAGATTTTGCCGATGCTAAAGAATACCGACACTTAATAAAGGTGATGGGTGAACATATGGTCCAGTATTGGAAAGATCTCAATATTGCCCAGCAGGGAGTGCTAAAATTCTGGTAAGACTGCCGAGATGAACTTGTGTGTTTTGAATGATTTTCCATAACCCTTTCCGACCAAAACAGATACCTGTGCATGCGTTAGGCGTGCCACACGCTTGGTGCGTGCTTTGGCGGGAATATACCTGGCGCGTCCTGATTGGTTGCTTACGGTGGCGTGGACGGAAGGGAACCAGTGCGTGACTGGTACCCGATCTTGGTCACCTAGAAACAGGACGCTTGGTAGGGGGGACAACTAGGACGAGCTATAGTCTGTTTCAAACAATTTTTTTTCCTAGTTGTCTTTCTTTTGAAGGTCGATCTCGCGGTGAACCGCTCAAATAAGGCTTATAATATCTTGAGGTGAGTATGCTTTAATTGAAATTAATTTTACTTTAAAAATTTCATTTTACCTCCATTCTGTTTTGGATTTTGGACTTAACCCATTGTAGTTTGGAGTCTGTAAAAGGGTAATTGGCAAACAGTGCAGACCCAGATCAGACAGCAGAATGCAGCATCTGATCAGGGTCTCCACTATTTGCAAATAGTTTAGCCATTTTTCTCTAGGAATGTGTAAATCTCATAGCCGGACGTACCTAAAATTGAAATTGGAATCTTATATAGTGTGCGGGAGTCTATTCAGTCTACAATGGATCAACCACCAAGTTTCATCAGTGGACATGTCCAAATACAAGGATGGAAGAGTTCACTTCAGAATACTAGGGGATGAAACGGTTAAAATTATTTGAGACTCCTAATGTGCATGTATTTATAGATTTAGCCATAGCTGAGATGAAGTTAATGTTGATTGATTGTTCTGAAAGTTAATTTATTTGAGATGCCAAATATGTATATGTAAATGCAGTTTTATGCATAGCTGTAGATAGAACAATAATGTATGACCATTTATGATCATTTCTTTGTTGTACACACGGCTACAGATAAGAGGGGGTATCTACATAATATTTTTCTTATTTCTCCATGAAAACATATGTTGTGGGTACTCATTAGAAGCGCCGCATCGAGGTGCTTCTAATGAGTACCCACAACATATGTTTTCATGGAGAAATAAGAAAGATATCAGCATTTTTCTGATGAAAAAAGCGCCCTATCTATTGCTTAGTTGTATATCATAATATATCTTGATGATGGTGCAGGGTCCAGGAGTTAATGCTTTCAGTCCCCTACCATGTTACCAAAGACTAGATCTTGCCACTCTTTAGTTTGACACTCAGCTTGAAGAAATTAGAGCTAGGAATTTGAACTGATCTTGACTAAAATGTGGTGTGAAGGTATGTTCCTAGAACAACAACAGTTAAGTGTTCTTTGTGTCATGTTCTTGCTGATTGTTAGACATGTTTTTGCTGATTGTGAGTCATGTTTTTGCTGATTGTGAGTCATGTTTTTGCTGATTGTGAGTCATGTTTTTGCTGATTGTGAGTCATGTTTTTGCTGATTGTGAGTCATGTTTGATTGTGAGTCATGTTTTTGCTGATTGTGAGTCATGTTCTTGCTGATTGTGAGTCATGTTTTTGCTGATTGTGAGTCATGTTTTTGCTGATTGTGAGTCATGTTTTTGCTGATTGTGAGTCATGTTTTTGCTGATTGTGAGTCATGTTTGATTGTGAGTCATGTTTTTGCTGATTGTGAGTCATGTTCTTGCTGATTGTGAGTCATGTTTTTGCTGATTGTGAGTCATGTTTGATTGTGAGTCATGTTTTTGCTGATTGTGAGTCATGTTCTTGCTGATTGTGAGTCATGTTTTTGCTGAATGTTTGATTGTGCGATGACCCAAACAAGAGCAAGCAAGAACATAGCACACTAGTACACACCATGTGTTGTTTGGTGCAGTTGTATTGGTTACAGATGTGATGCATCACGAGACTACGGCTCAGATTTATGTAGTTTGATCAGGTCCCATTGCTACAGCATAGTATTTCTTTTTCTTTTGTTTCTGCACTCTTATTCCCTTTTTGTCGCAGCTGCTTGTGACATAGGAATCATTGTCAGGCGGCGGTGTTTGATTTGGTGTTTGCATTGGCGTTTTCAGCGTCAGCATCTGTTTCTCAAACACGGAGACCTATTGGCTAATGAAACTTCATGCACACTACCGCCATGACTCACTCTATCAACTGCCATCAGCCTTTACTGACCTTGACCTGCTTCTCACATTTGGCTGAACAATGTTTAGTCTGCATTTAGCTCTGTGTTTGGAACACTGAGCAGGGTTCATACATGTCAGGGAAATGTCAGGGAAATTTATTATGCCCCCCAACTTCAAAGAAGTTGGAGGGGCATATTGCTTCTGGGTTGTTCGTCCATCTGTCCGTCCGTCCGTCCGTCCGTTCGTCACGCTTTTTGATGCATAGCATAACTTTAAAACCGTGAATGCTACTGTTTTGAAATTTCATATATGGATTCCTCATGAAAAAATAGCTGACACGTATTTTTTTTTCTTGACAGGATTATGCCCCTTTTCTGAGTTATGGCCCTTTGAAAAAATATGGATGCAATCTTGTCAGCAAAATATCTCAAAATTATTAAAGCTAGAGCCTTGAAACTTGATGAATAGACTGGTAGTGATGAGTAGACAACCTGATTAACTATTGAGGAAATTTTGAAAAATACTTCTGGAGTTATGGCCCTTTGTAATTTTGGGCAATTTTACCTTGTCAGCAAAATATCTCAAAAATGTTAGAGCTAGAGCCTTGAAACTTAGTAAATGGATTTGTAGTGATGAGTAGATGACCTGATTAACTTTTGAAGAAATTCTGAAAAATACTTCATGAGTTATGGCCCTTTGTAATTTTGGGCATTTTTATCTTGTCAGCAAAATATCTCAAAAACCGTTGGAGCTAGAGCCTTGAAACTTAATGAATAGACTGGTAGTGATGAGTAGACAACCTGATTAACTTTTGAAGAAAATTTGAAAAATGCCTTTTGAGTTATGGCCCTTTGTAATTTTGGGCATTTTTACCTTGTCAGCAAAATATCTCAAAAACTGTTAGGGCTTGAGCCTTGAAACTTAGTAAATGGATTTGTAGTGATGTGTAGATGACCTGATTAACTTTTGAAGAAATTCTGAAAAACACTTCATGAGTTATGGCCCTTTGTAAGGGCATTTTTAACTTGTCAGCAAAATATCTCAAAAAACTATTGAAGCTAGAGCCTTGAAACTTGATGAATAGACTGGTAGTGATGAGTAGACAACCTGATAAACTTTGAAGAAATTTTGAAATATACTTCTTGATTTATGCCCCTTTGTAATTTTAGGCATTTTTATCTTGTCAGCAAAATATCTCAAAAACTGTTAGAGCTAGAGCCTTGAAACTTAGTAAATGGATTTGTAGTGATGAGTAGATGACCTGATTAATTTTTGAAGAATTTCTGAAAAATACTTCATGAGTTATGGCCCTTTGTAATTTTGGGCAATTTTACCTTGTCAGCAAAATATCTCAAAAACTGTTGGAACTAGAGCCTTGACACTTGATGAATAGACTGGTAGTGATGAGTAGACAACCTGATTAACATTTGAAGAAATTTTGAAATATACTTCTTGAGTTATGCCCCTTTGTTATTTTGGGCATTTTTATCTTGTCAGCAAAATATCTCAAAAACTATTAGAGCTAGAGACTTGAAACTTGGTGAATTGATTGGTAATGATGAGTAGATGACCTGATTAATTTTTTTATAAATTCTGAAAAATATTTCATAAGTAATGGCCCTTTGTAAATTTGGGCATGTTTCCCTTGTGAACAAAATATCTCAAAAACTATTGAAGCTGGAGCCTTGAAACTTGATGAATAGATTGGTAGCGATGAGTAGATGACCTGATTATGCCCCCAGTTTCGAATGAAATTGATGGGGCATATTATTTTGCCTTCATTTGTCCATCCGACTGTTTGTCCGTTCATCAAGCTTTTTTTGTGCATGCCATATCTTAAGAACCCTGCACGCTAGGGTTTTGAAATTTTATATTTGGGTTCCCAATGAAAAAATAGCCGACCCGTATTTTGTTTCTTGTCTAGCATGTTTATTTAAAGTTATGCCCCTTTGAAAAAAATCAGAATTAAATCTTGTGAGCAAGATATCTTGAAAAGTATTTAAGCTGGGTTCTTGAAATTCGATACAGTGAGTGGGAATGATGTGTACATTACCCGATTATATTTTGAGAGAATTCCATGAAAATATTGATAAAGTTACGGCCCTTTGCAGTTCTGCTCATTTTGACCTTGTCAGCAAGATTTCTCGAAAAGCACTTAAGCTAGGGTCTTGAAATATTATATGCTGATTGGGGATGATGTGGAGATTACCTGGTTTGTTTTTTAGGGAATTCCATGAAAATTGATGTAGTTATGGCCCTTTGTAGTTCTAGGCATTTTGACTTTTTCAGCAAGATATCTCAAAAAGTATTTAAGCTAGAGCCATGATATTTGGTATACTGATTGGGATTGAGGAGGAGATCACCTGAATAAATTTTGAACCAATTAAATGAAATGTTGGAGTTATGGCCCTTCGCAATTTCGGGCCATTTAATGTCGTTGCTTTATTGTGTATAGCATAAGTTTAGAACCATGTATGCTAATGTTTTGAAATTTCATGTTTTGATTCCTCATGAAAAAATAGGTGATCCGTATTTTTTTCTTATCCCAATCATCTCCTATTTTAGAGATATTTCCCTTTGATAAAATAACATTGAAATCATATATTTGTACTGTTGTTACCGTCATGGCTAAGCAGTGTTGGAGTCAAACAGTGTTAGAGTCAGGCAGTTGGGGGCATAGTGTTTTACAAACACCAACTCTAGTTTTTTTTCAAGGTCAGGGAATTGTCAGGGAATTCTGTGATGTGTCAGGGAAAAATGAAATTTTGCAAAAATGTCAGGGAAATGTCAGGGAATTTTACATTTCAGCTTGATGAAACTAGAATGTTTGATCCCCGATATATTTTTCTTGCTAAATTTATAAGATTTCCGGCTCTGATATTGTCATGGAAATTTGAATTTATGTCAGGGAAAAGTCAGGGAAATGTCAGGGAATTTTGGTCAATTCTAAATGTATGCATCTATGCTAATGATACTTCATACAAACATTGGCTATGATACACCCTGCCCATGCATTGACTGTTTCTGACCTTGACCAACTTTCAACATTGGCTGAACAATGCTTAGTCTGTGTGTTTAGCTCAGTTTCTCAAATACCGAGGCCTCTAAGCTAATGAAACTTCATACACACGTCCACCATGACACGCTCTGCCCACTGCCATCAACTGACCTTGATTTATTTTCGCGCTTGGCTGAACAATGTTTAGTCAGTGGGTTAAGCACCATTTCAGGAACATCGAGGCCTTCACGCTAATGAAACTTCATACACACATCCGCCATGACACATCCTGCCACTGCCATTCACTGTTACTGACCTTGACCTACTTTTCACATTGGCTCAACTATGTTTAGTCTGTGTGCTTAGCACTGTTTCTGTAACACGGAGGCCAATATGCTAATGAAACTTTATAATCATATCCGCTATGACACACCCTGCCCACTGCCATCAGCTGTTGACCTTGAACTTTTCATGCTTGGCTGAACAATGTATAGTCAGTGGGTTTAGCTCCATTTCAGGAACACAGTTTAGTTTAGTTCTTTTCTCTAATACTGAGGCCTCTACTCTAATTTAACTTCATAGGCACATTCGCCATGACACACCCTGCTCACTGCCATTGACAGTTTCGGACCTTGACCTACTTTTCATGCTTGTCTGAACAATGTTTAGTCTGTGCATCTAGCTCCGTTTCATAAACACCCCAGGCATATAGGCTGTTGAAACTTCATACACACATGCACCATGATGCACCCTGCTCAGTGCTGTAGACTGTTATTGCCAACTGATCAGGATCTGCACTGTTTCCAAAGGCGGAGTACCGGTATACCTGGCTTCAGCAGGACAAGGGTTAATTAAACAAGAACTGGAAAAAAAAAAAGCTGCGCTGATGTATATGCTGATGTGGGCCTTTACTGTTTGCATATTTCTCACATTAAGCATCAGATGTATTCTGTTTTCCAGGGAAAGTTATGGTTATATCAGTCAAAAATGGAAAGATCCTCCATCCGATGACAGTAAATTTACCAGAAAACGAGCGATGCAGTTAACAGTAACTTTACAATGTGGTAGGTATATATATATATGTTCTTAAGCTTGGCTCTAGGTTGAATTGAAAGAGTGGTGATATTTGTCTTATTTCTTCATGAAAATTAAAGTGTGGTACTCATTACAAGTGCCTCAGTGTATGGGTCAGATCTGTCCACATAATTTGTTTTTTTGTGGAGAAATAAGATAAATATTTATCTGGGTCCAGTTGTTGAAAACTTAAAGTTGTTAGCTAATGTGACATTAAAATTTCTATCTTGAAATATGGCAAATACATTGATATTTTTTTGCTGAAAAAATGTGAGTAGCTTTTGCATTGCAAAAGCTACTCACATTTTTGCAGCAAAACTATCAACGTATTTCAAAATAGCTACAACAGTTAAATAGTCTGTCATTAAAGGCTCCGTATTCCTCAAAAATAAACATTTTTATACAAGAAAGGTTTGATAAATTGATATATGGTATTAATACAATCACAAACGGTAGCACCTGACAGCCTGAAAAATTTCAGATAATCTCTTAATTTTGAACTGGATCAAAAATGAAATGATTTTTAGTTGTATCTCTGAATTAATGTTGGTCTATTTTGATTCAACCCCAAACCTTTCTTGGATATTAAAAATCTATTTTTCAGGAATATGGAGCTTTTAATGGGCTTGTTAAGCTAACTGCTTTGAATAAGTGGACCTTGCTGTCTCATCTGGAGCTATATTTAAGAAATAAATTATTCCGAACCGTGCTCAAATGCCCAAGATAAAGCACAGTTGATTTTGGTTTGTACCCATTTGAGCACGAGCGAGTGCAGCGAGCGAGTGTTCAAATGGGTACAACCCAAACTCAAATGTGCTTTATCTGCGGCATTTGAGCACAGTTCGGAATAATTTATTTCTTTTCTAACACCCCTCACTGAGCGAATGTTTTGAAAAATGAGATTTTTATTGATTTTTGAGAATTTTGTTAATACCTGACTTCCCCATTGGTAGTTGACAGTACCTCTTCAGCATGACGTCACACGGTTACGTAGTTACAAGGTTCGATGACGAATATTCAAAATGGCGGATACTGATACAAATCAGCTGACGATGTAAAATATTAAAATGATATAAAACATAAAAACTTGTATCCTGTGTTCATGAAAGAATTGCAAATGATTAATCAGATGAATTTGGATGCCGGGATGGACCTGAGGAGGGCAGATATAAAACAGCAAAATAAGAATGTTAACCTACACTTTTGTTTTCGATAATGTCAACAAATCAAATGTACATGATGGAAACAATGAGTAAAACAAATGGGTTTGAATGGTACAACCTGTAGAGGAACTCATCAGGTAAAAAAAGGTCAAAGAATGGCAATGTTCATAGATCATTTTCTGTCTTTCTAATGTAATTTATTATGTATATGAATGTTTCGACCAATATTGTAAGCTAGCATCCATAGTTACCAGGGACGCAACTTTCGCTACAGTATTATGATTGGTTTCCCGTTGATAGCGCGCGACGAAATTCCTGTGCTCAAATGCCTCAGATAAAGCACGGCTAGAAATGTAAAGATAAATAAGGAACAACATGAACAGGGGTGTTAGAATAAACCCATACTAACAAAAAAAAAAGGTGTCTTACCATACTTGCAAAATGTAGAAACCCAGATCAGAGTGTAAATTGATGCAGTTTGACCATGAGCTAGAATTAGCTGCAATTTGAGAAAATGTACCTTGGACACCTTAACTCCATGCCATACCTTGTCATAAAACTGGATCAGGTCTTATTTTATTACTTGTTTCTTTTTCTACACACTTTTTATACCCTGCCACATGATAGTGGCGGGGTATTATGGTTTCATGTTAGAAGTCCGTGTGTCTGTCTGTCCATCCGCCCGTCAGTCGCACATCTGTCCAAGCCAACATTTAGGATTAGGGGGTTCAATTTTGTAACCACATTATGCTTTATTCAGTTAAGATACATTATAAACCTTTGGGTTAGGGAGCTTATAGCCCTTAAAACCCTTTTTAAATTTACAGTGGGACGTAACCCCTAAACCTGAATTGTTGGAACGTCCGGGCGTACGAATGGGCATATATTGGGTAGACATGAATTGGGTACTTGCCATTTATTCCGTAAGTGTCCAAAGTAAGTACCCAATAAATTTGAGGCACTTGTTGGGTATTTAGGCATCTTGTTGGGTATTTTGAGCCAAAAATTAACACTATAGTACCCAACAAGTGTCTATCTGTAAGAACCGTCTGTCTATCCGTTTTTCTTTCCGGATGACAACTTGAGTAAAGATCAAACTTGGTATGTGCATTGATATTGTGGAGATCTGGTTTAGGATTGCTAATGGGCAAATTTCGTCAGATTTTTACGGAGTTATCTGCCCATGACACGATAATGGGGGGGTATTATAGTTTAATGTTTTTATTGAAAGAGTAGCAAACTGTGTAGACCCTCATCAGACACAGCATTGTGCAGTATCTGATTAGGTATGCACAGTACACTCAGCCATGTTTGTCCAAATACTAAGGACCCATAATGTTGTATGTATGCACTTGTTTCTTTTCAGGTCCAGCTACTTATCCTATGTGTGATTTTGTTTTTCAGATAGCTGTTTAAAATGGCGAACATTACCATTTTCATCAGGCAATATAGGTAAAGATTTCGGTGATGATTGGGTGTGTAGTGAAAATACAGACACACAGCACAACAAGTAAGCTTTATTGTTAAAATACACATTATTTTGAAGGACATTGGTAACAGCTATAATATACAGTCAATAACAAACTCACGCTATCTCAAAGTTCAAGGGACTCTATGAAATACTTCTAAATATCTGTACCTTGACATATCAGATTTGCAGGATTGAGGAAAAAAACTAATCACATTTTACAAATGAATATGTAATTTGACGCCTAAAGTTAGAAATATATTGAAAATATTTGGAAAAGAGGAGAAATTTCTCCTGCTTCTAAGGAGCACGTTCTCCTCTTTTCCACAAAAATTTCTCCACAAAGCATACCTTTTTAGATTTTGCAGATTTCTCATGGCAAGAGACAGTATGTTTGATTGGGCATTGCTCTGTATTAGAGGGTTATTATTTCTCCACAACATGTTGTGGGTACTCACTAGAAGGGTATCAGCAAAGTGGTTCTATGAGTACCCATATATGTTTTCATGGAAAAATAAGAAAAAAAAAACAAACTTATCTGTAGCTATGCTGAGTTCAAATAATATACCGTATTTACCATATGTATTCGGACAGACAGGCCTGAGCAAACAGTTTAGATCCAGATGAGACGCCGCAGAATGCGGCGTCTCATCTGGGTCTACACTGTTTGCCACTCATCCAGCAATTTTTAGACACAACATCGGGTAGTGAATTGTACTGGTTCAAATTTTAGTACATATATGGTAAGGAGTTGAGGTGTCCGAATGCTTAGGGTAAATATGGTAATATATAAGGTGTTGTCTGGGTTGTTGATGGGCAGCTGTGTATCTTGTGTATTGACTATATTATGCTGGTGAAAAAAGCAGGTGGCTGGACTGGCACTGATTGGTCAAGGCACACTGTCAATCATGGTCAGTACACAGGGAGCCTGCAGGTGCAGTCTAGTGAGTTTCTTTGGATAAGGAGTAGCAGACATTAGTGCAATGCTTGAGAGCTAATTATTTTTTTTTGTTTGTTTCATTCTTATTTATTTGTGCAATTTACCATATTTTATTATTCATATTCTTCTATATTTCTTGCATCTGATTTGTTTGGGTGGTATGGAATTTGGAACTTAAGTCTTATATATTTACTGAGCTCTTTAGGATTGCACTTCTGGTTTGCATCTGCTGCTATATATATATATATATATATATATATTATCTTTTCTAGGAAATTTGAATGTTAAGAAAAAGTACATCTCAATATGATTTGGCAAAGAGGAAATTTATGGATGTTAACAAATTCATTCTTCGTATATTTATGGCTTTCTGTTGTGGATGAGGACTTGGGCTATAAAATGACAGTGTTCCAAAGAAATTTTCAGATACTAACAAGTAGGCGGTCTGAAGGACAGCCATATTCCCTGCCGCCTTCAACTGTCTTGACCTTGAGTCATCATCGTTAAAACATAAGCTAAAGATTAATGAAAATCCTTCCAGGCATAAAGGAGATATGGAGCGGACAGGCTAACTTGTGACCTTCAATTGTGACCTTGACCTTGAGTCAGCACATCATCTCACTGAGGCAAACATTTGACCAAAATTTTATGAAAATCCTTCCAAGGGTAAAGGAGATATGGAGCAGACACAAAATTCAAGGCTCAGACTTGTGACCTTCAATTTTGACCTTCAATTGTGACCTTGACCTTGAGTTGGCATTGTTGATTTATTGGTTCTACACATCATCTCACAGAGGCAAACATTTAACCAAAGTAAAATGAAAATTCTTCAAGGGGTAAAGGAGATATGGAGACGACACAGATTGAAGGCTCAAACTCGTGACCTTCAATTGTGACCTTGACCTTGAGTCGGCATGGTTGTTATGGGTTCTACACATCTCACTAAAGTGAACATTCAAGAGGGGTGAGAATTTTCAGTGGATTAGCTGAATTCAGCGGTTTTGATGATGTTTGGAAAAATTTAAACTTCTGATCATGACACAAGCTTTTGAAATATGGTATTTTTGTGGGGGGAGGGTAAGGGGTATGGACATTTTCAGCGATTTTGTTGAATTATCATTCCCATCCCTGATTCAACCAAATTTTAATGAAAATCCTTCCAGGGGTAAAAGAGATATGGAACGAACACAAAATTCAAGGCTTAATCCAATGACCTTCAATTTTGACCTTGACCTTGAGTCTGCATGGTTAAGTAATGGGTTCTGCACACTGTCTCACTGAGGTGAACATTTTACCAAAGTTGAATGAAATCCTTACGGGGGTAAAGGAGATATGGAGTGGATACAAAATTCAAGGCTCAATCTTGTGATCTTCAGTTGTGACATTGACCTTTAGTAGGCATGGTTGAGTTATTGGTTCTGCACATGGTCTCATTGTGGCACACATTTGACGAAAACTAAAATGAAAATCCTTCCAGGGGTAAGAGAGATACGGAATGAACACGAAATTCAAGGGTCAAACTAGTGACCTTCAATTGAGTCGGCATGGTTAAGTAATTGGTTCTGCACATGGTCTCACAGAGGCAAACATTTGACCAAAATTTAATGAAAATCATTCAAAGGGTTCAGGAGATATGAAGCAGACACGAAAGTGTTATGGATGGACAGATTGACAGACAGACTGATGAAGACCATTTCAAGCTATTTTCAAGGAATTTCATAGAAATATAAAGCATCGTCAGAAGATGTGAAGACCACAAGAACTGTAACTCTTGTCAATTCGTTTTTGCAGTTATTCCCCTTTGAAATTGGCCGGCCTCGGTGGCTCAGTCGGATGCATGTCTGACTGAAGATCAGGAGGTTGTGGGTTCGACCCTCGCCGGGTAGGCTAGATTCATTCGCTGAGATTGATCATGAAGTACTTTCTGCGGTCATATTCACCCTTCTGCTGATTCAAGAAGGGCAGTTGTCAATTTCTGGCAAAAGAATGTGCACAATACTGATTAACCACTTAGAGGACTAAACCTTCCCAGTAAAAGTGTGGTTAGGTAAATTGACCACGTTCGACAAGGTCCCATAGGGTTGTCTGGGCCGTAAAACCTCAATACACACACAAAAAATAATCATTTTGTGTCTGTTCTATAACCTGAAAAGTGTTCAAGATATTTTCATGAAACTTCATAGAAATATAGAGCATCATCAGATGACATTCGAACCACAAGAACCGTAACTTATCTATACATTTGTTGAGTTATTCCCCTTTGAAATTTGACAATGGCAATTTCATGTCTGCTCTATAACTTGAAAAATATTCAAGATAGTATCATGAAACTTCATTGAAATATAAAGCATCATCAGACGACATGCAGACCTCAAGAATAACTCCTGTCTATACATTTTTTGAGTTATTCCCCTTCAAAATTTGACAATGGTCATATCATGTCCGGTCTATAACTTGAAAACTTTTCAAGATATTTTTATGAAACTTCATAGAAATATAAAGCATCATCAGGTGACATGCAAACGACAACAATCGTACCTCTTGTCTATCCATCTGTCCCTCCAGTGGTCTGTTACAAAATCATGTCTGCTCTGTATCTTGAAAACCGTTAAAGATAGTTTTATGACACTTCATAGAAATATAAAGCATGCAGATCTTAAGAACCATAACTCTTGTTTATATATGTTTGGAGTTAATCCCTTTAGAAATTTGACAGTAGTAGTTGCATATCCACTTTGTAAATTGAAAACTGGTCTGGGTATTTTCATGAAACTTTAGAAATATAAAACATCAGATGACGTGCAGACAGCAAGAACCGTAACTCTTGTCTATATATTTTTGGAGTTATTCTTTGAAATTTGACAATGATAGTTTTGTGCAGTTGTAGAAGTAGAAAGCCTTTCAAGATTTTTCATAACAATTTACAGAAATATAAAGCATCATCAGATGATGTTCAGACCACAATAAGTGTAACTCTTGTCTATATATTTTTTTTAGTTATTCCCCTTTAAAGTTTAACAATAATAGTTTGGTTTCCGCTGTATAAATTAAAAACCATTCAAGATGTGTTCATGAAAATTTATACAAATATAAAGCATCATTAGATGACATTCTGTATGTGAGTGGCAGCTGGGGGAGACATGTGTTGTTGTTTTTTTTTTTTGTTAAAAACAGCTCTAGTTCAGTAAATATTTCTAAACATTCTGTACACAAAGGTTTTACATGTTAAGAAAAACTAAATCTCAGCATGATTTGGCCAAAAGGAAATTGATTGATGTTTAAAATTCATTCAAACTATATCCATCATAGACTTTCTATTGTGGTTTAATTTGACAATGTTTAAAGAAATTTTTAAATGCCAATAAACTGTTTGAAGTTCAAGGTTCACTGATTGTGTGTTTTCCAAGGAGGAAACCATGGGAATATGCTACAGATTTACACCACAGTTCAGTAAATTATTCTGAGCATTCTGCACACAGTAAGTGCTCAGCCTCTGTATTCAGTAAAGAATTCAGCTGTGTTTATAATTCAGGATTAAGAACAGATGTAGGATAATACACTTGAAGAAGTTCAAATACGTTCTGTACAAAAACCCATAACTTTTCTGATCCTGTGTACTCATTGGAAGGAACTATAAGGGGGACATTAAAGAATTTGTACAACAGTACAACAGAATGGTCAGTACATCAGTATATAAGGAAGGGCAGTTGTCAGTTTCTGGCAAAAGAATGCACAATACTGGTTAACCGTTTATAGGACTAGGCCTGCCCAGTAAAAGTGTGGTTAGGTAAACTGACCATGCTCGATATGACCCTGTTGGGTTCACTGGGCCGTAAAACCTCAACATAAACAAACATCAGTATATAAAGATGGGCTAAATAGGAATTAGAAATAACTGGACACTGTTGTTGGAATACTTCTCCAAAACTGTAACTGATACTTGTCCTCGTATTTCTTGGCTGTACCTTGTTAACTCTTTCCCCTCTAGTGGCGACTTTTGTCGTCTGCTGAAAACCTTCGCAAACAGGCCCGACAAAATGTCAGGCCTGATCTGGATTCTTGCATGATTTTTTTTGAAAAAGTTCAGTTTAAAAAAAAATCTGCAGACGACAAAAAAAATTGCAAAATAACCCAGCATGCAGAGAATTGATATCATTCATAGTAGCTGTACGTCACAGTATACAGTGCTTCAGATCAGTTTTGTTTTTTAAGATGGCATGAATATTTTCTTACATTAAAGTTTTCCTATCCGGACATATTCTGTTCATATATATGTAAATAGTCTTGTTATTACACTGGGGTTGTGTACTGAGGCCAGTTTGCCCAAATGGCTTTTTTGACTCCCCCTCAAAAAACTGGATTTACATTGTCTGAAATATGGAACACAATTTTGACATCTGTCTCTCAGTTAACTTTATGAATGGGATGAGACCACCTTGCAGGGCTGCTGTCTGTTATCAATCCATGTGCCATATTGTTGGGGAGTTCTGAAGTCAAGCAGCTTGACATTTCTTAATCTAAATATTTACCCCCGGAAAAGAGTCAAATACTTGTATAAAATTTTTTATGTTGTACAATAAACACAGAAGAGCCAAATTCTTATGTTTTGTATAAAGGTGGAAATTAAGGTGAATGGATTCTGAAAGATTTTGCTCCCTTTTTGCAAAGAGAGACAACTTTTAACTAGAAAATACAAGTAGTTTTTGGCTGTGTTGTATGGGACATTAACCCTTGTCATGCTGAATGAATTAAGATGCCACACCCACTTCTAATTTTCAGCCAATCAGTTTCTTTGATCCAGATTGTTGACATAAATTCATATACTAAATGGCAAACAGTGCAGATCCAGATCAGTTGGCTTCTAAAGAAGCCAACTAATCTGGATCTACACTGTTTGCAAATGCAGAGTATATGCGGGTGCAGCAGGACATAAGACATCACTCATTTTTTGTTTTAAAAGATAAAGATAAACCTAACCAATAAGCTTATGTTATCAACAAAATTTTACAGAATGTGTAGATTTTCAAAACATTAGAACTCACGATTATAATGTATGAAATATGAAAGACTCTTTAAATACCACACTAAGACAGATTTGTCCTTTACGAAAGAAAACATATTTAGCAAACTATAGCTACTGAATTCTTGTATGAAAAGAACCATTATAGCAGAAGTCTTGACCTAAATATTGCAGGTGTTCAACAGCAGAGCAGAAACTCAATATACAGGAGGGTGTGTTAAAGAAAGAGGTTAAGACACAAGAACAGAAAACCAAAGATCTTGAAGAGGTAGGTTTCCATTTACATCAGATTCTGTGTTATTTTTTTTTTTTTTTTTTTTTTTTTTTTTTTTTTTACGCCCCGCCACAAAAAGTGGCAAGGTAATATGTTATAATGTCTGAAATTTTGAGTGTCTGTCCAACTGTCCGTCCATCCGTCTGTCCATCCGCAGGGACGAGAATATACTTGTGTGTTTTAAAATTATGGACATTTCAGTGTGTTTCAATGTGATTTATTCTGTGGACACACAAGCTGATTGTCCGTACATCAGCATTTCGTGTCCGCTCCATAACTCTGATACCGTTTGAGATATTCTCACGAAACTTCACACAAATGTAAAGCACCATCAGACGATGTGCAGAACACATGAACTGTTACTCTGGTTGGCCTGCTTTTGTAGTTATTGCCCTTTGAACATTGAATATAACCATTTCTACCATGTACTCGTGTCCACTCCATAACTCTATACCGTTTCAGATATTTTGATAAAACTTCACACAAATTTAAAGCTCCATGCCATGAAGTGCAGAACTCATGAACCATAACTGGTTGTCCCATGAGAGGATAAGTAGAACACAAGAACCGTGGGTCTAGTTAACCTACTTTTGGAGTTACCACCCTTTGAACATAGTAAATATTGAAAATAGCTATTGCTACCATATACTTGTGTCAGCTCTGTAAGTCTGAAACCGTTTCAGATATTTTGATATATCTTTTCACAAATGTAAAGCATCATGAGATGAGGTGCAGAACACTTGAAAACTGTTCGAGATATTTTCTTGATATTTTTCTTATGCGAAAAGAACGATAAGTCTGGCTTAATTACTTTTGAGTAATGGGCCTTTGAACATTGAAAATAACATTTTCTGCGTTATGCTTGTAAACTTTACATGAATGTGATGCACCATGAAGGGATCTGCAAAAAAAAAAAAGAACTGTAAGTCTGGTTTACTTACTTTTTGAGTTATGGCCCTTTGAACATTGAAAATAGTCATCTCAGTCATATATTCATGTCAACTTAAGTTAGGCAAAGACTAATACACCTTCCCTTTGATTTCATTTTTGACAGAGTTATGGCACTTGCTTGATGTAAGTGCATTGGCGGGGCATATTGCAGTGCTTGCAGCGCTTTTATTGAGTTGTGGCGTAGTAAGACGTATATCCACATAATAATTTTTCTTTTATCTCCATAAAGATATAAGTAGTGGGTGAGGCACTGCTAATGAGTTAGTACTACAACATACGTTTTTCCCAAGTGGTTACTTGAATTTCCTTTATGATGGGGGACATACTGTTTTTGGTTCGGATCCCATCGGCATCAGCATTTGCGTGACACTTTCTTTTCCTGAACAATATCTTGTGAACCAGTGGTTGGGTTCTTACCAAATTTTCATGGATAAATAATTGGGACATAACAAAGAACTGATCCGATTTTGGATGGGGTGGTCGGGTGGTGCGAAGGTGTCGTATATCTTACGTCACCGGGGCGTCCAACTGATATTGGCTTACAGTTGGGCAAGGCCTGCTATCCTTGTAGCAGGTAAGGGTAGATGGGGAATATTTTTATTTCTTCTGTTTCTTCACTTTCATTCCTGTTTCTTTCTTCCCTGTCCCTCTCTTTAATCTCTTCTACTATCTCTTCTATCACTTTTCTCCCTTTCTCTGGGAGACGACACAAAATGACCCACAAGGGTTGACGTGTCGTTAAACCCCAACACAATCAATCAATCAATCCGATTTTGGTGACCGTGACCAAATTTTCTAGGTCACAACAGTAGAAAAACTGAAAACAAATTACCGTATTTACCATATGTATCCGGACAGACAAGCTTGAGCAAACAGTATAGACCCAGATGAGACGCCGCAGAACGCGGCGTCTCATCTGGGTCTACACTGTTTGCCACTCATCCAGCATTTTTTAGACACAACATCGGGTAGTGAATTGTACTGGTTCGAATTTTAGAACATATGTGGTAAGGAGTTGGGGTGTCCGAATACTTAGGGTAAATACGGTATGTGACACTTATCTTTTGAATTCTGAGGGTGGCGGGAAGAGGGGGGTTTGTTTCAAAAGCAGCATTTTCACTTTGACTCTGATGTGTAGTATGACCTTTGATAAATGCTAAACATTGGTTTCCATAGAATATCTTCCACCTGTTCCAAATGATATGCTAAATGCTCACTTAAGTGGCAACTCAGCGCAGGTTTAGTTTGAAACAGGATTTAGTCCCAAATATTGACATGAGCTAATTGCCCTTGAGAAAAGTTAAAGTTTCTTTTCCATTTACTAACATTGTAGATGAACTCAGCTGAATATGATCACTGACAAGAATGATACTGCATGTGATAAAGTGTTCCATGGAACCCCTCCTAGTCATAATCACTGGATCTTATAGGAAAGTTGAATGGTGGAGGCTGGTTGACTGACTGACTTTAAACTTACATGAAGTTTGGGTTAATATTACCAATACTATTTAACAATAAAACTTTTTTTTGTCGTATTTGAGAAACCATAATTATAACTTCCCAGTGTAGATATGACTTATCAGTCCTGAACAGTCAGTTGCTTTATTTTATTTATTTATTCATTTATTTATTTATTTGCAGGAAATCCGAAGGAAGCAAGAAATGCTTGAAAAAATGCATGTAAGTAAAATAGATAATTCTTAGTCTGATATACTATTGTTTACATATTTCAGTTCAAATTACCATATGTAACCATTTTTTTTAGGCTGATAGGCATGAGCAAAAAGTGAATACCCAGATCATTCTTCAAAAAACATCTGACCAGGGTCTACACAGACATGTCCAGCAGTTTTTAGATACATCAGTTGGTAGTCAGGCCCGAAGTTATAAATCTTTTCATGCTCAACTCAGCTGAGCATGAAATTTGTCCAGCTAATAAATCTCAAATTACTAATAATTGCAAATTCTTTCTTGCTAAACATAGCTGATCATGAAATTTCTCTGCTAATAAATATGAAAATGCCAACAATAGTTGGCATTATCATATTTATTAGTAGAGAAAATTTCATGCTCAGCTTAGTTAAGCATGAAAGAAGTTTTATAACCTCAGGGCCAGATGAATTCGTTCCACAAAGCAATTTCATATTGGCAGGGATATGATAGTTCCATGGAAAAGTGGATGTCTGCAGACTGGGGGCTAATTTTGATGATCTTGTGATTTCTGCAAATCTTAGGAGAAAATTGTTTAGGGGAGGGGGAAGGGGAGTGGGGTCAGGGGAGGGGGGTGAGTTTGAGGTGGTGGAGGGGAGGGGGTTCATTGACATTTTTCCATCCCACTGGTCATAAAATTCTTTTTATTGACCTGTTGTTTATTCATACTTAAGAACTTCTAATTGTCAGTATATAAATTGCCTTCTCAAACTCAATCATTATTAGAACAATGAGCTGTTTGCCCTTTTATAAACATGATATACTCTGTTCTATTCAGTTCAAACTGGCGCTCAACAGAAAAAGCCAAAATGTACCGAATTTGTATGAATAGCCTCCCTTGCCTTTGTATACAAAATGGGGTCTGCTGCAGTGGAAATATTTGTGGTTACAAATCATTGGGGAAAAATATATATTTTATGCCCACTTATGAATTCAAGATTGCCTTACAATGTAATCCTTTCCAAACAGGGCCTAGTTGTTCAAAACTAACGATGCCGTTAGTTAACATAAATTAAAAACTTTGATCAGTAAATAAGGCATATACCCTAATAATTTTGCTGAAAAAATGTGAGTAGCTTTTGCATTTGCAAAAGCTACTCACATTTTTTCAACAAAAATACCTGTGAATTAGATATTGTACTTACTAGAACAGTTAACACTTTGACTACTAATGAGCTTGTTAAGCTAATGATCCTTTTAATAACTGGGCCCAGGTTTTTAGGCTAATTGACAACGTGTACAGAAATTCCATCTGTCCCGTAGAAAAGTACCCATCTCCACCATCGGTGAATTTACCTAAGAGATTCGTCCCAAATGAAAATAATTACAGTTATAACTAAAATAAAGATATCAAGATTAGCTTGAATTGATTGAAGTGGAATTTGTATTTCTTTAGGGGAATGAATACAGCTTCATGGGAGAAAACCCAAAACATAAACTCCCTTATCCCACTGAGATCGGCAACATTCTTTCGTGGAGATTGATCATGAAATATTTTCTACGGTCATTCTTTCCCTTCCGCTGATTCAAGAAGGACATTTGCCAGTTCTGACGAAAGAATGTGCACAATACTGGTTAATCGCTTAGAGGACTAAGCCTGCCCAATGAATGTGTGGTTAGGTAAACTGACTGCACTCGGCATGACCCCATTTGGTTGACTGGGCCGTAAAACCTCAAAACAAATTAAAACTCCCTTATCAATAGACTCATCTCTTAAAGGAAAGAATTTGCTCCTAAGGAGCAAATTTTTTTTTCTAGGAGTAGACCCCTTTTTTGTCGCACCTGCCTTAGCAGGGCAACTTAGGTGGGCAAGTTTCCGTCCCTTCATCCATCCATCCGTTCGTCTTTACGTCAACATGTACCCTGGGTGTCTTGTGAGCGCAACCCCTCTTACAGTTTTGTACCGATCATTTCGAAACTTTGCATGTGTTGTTTTCATGGTATGAAGCTGTGCATGGGGTTTTGACATTATTGTTAGATTATTTTTTGTCACGTTTTCCCCATTGTGAACTTAATCATTTTTCACCTCATTTATAGACAGTGTGTATTTCTTGTGAGAGCAACTCCTCTTACAGTTTTATACCAATTGTTTTGAAACTTTGCATGTGTTTTCGTCATTGTATGAGGATGTGCATGTGGTTTGGGTATAATTGTTAGAACATTTTTTGTCACTTTTTCCACATTGTAAACTTAGTAATTTTTCACCCTCAATATATAGACAATGGGTACCTCTTGTGAGCACAACTCCTCTTACTGTTTTGTACTGATCATTTTGAAACTTTGCATATGTTTTCTTCATGGTATTAGGATGTGCATGTGGTTTGGATATATTTTTTGGATCATTTTTTTGTCACTTTTTCCACATTGTGAATTTAGTCATTTTTCATCCTTTATATATAAACAGTTGGTACGGTACCTCTTGTGAGCGCAACTCCTCTTACAGTTTTGTACTGATTATTATGAAACTTTGCATGTGTTTTCTTCATGGTATGAGAATGTGCATGTGGTTTTGATGTAATTGTTAGATTATTTTTTTCACTTTTTTCCATATTGTGAACTTAGTATAAGGGGGTGGGGGGTGGGTGGTGATGGAGGTGTGACATCAACTTCAAGTTTTAGAGGGGCTCAGTGGGTCTTATTTGTGTTACCAAGAACAACCATTTCAGTGTAGAGTTGTGTTTCTGTTTCATACACAGAAATCAAGCTCATCAGTCTTGAAGTGCCTTCTGGTTTTCAAATAAAATAAAGCTCTTAAAAATGCTCTAAATGTGTAGGCTTAAAAGGGCCTCAGATTGCACCAAATTGCACCATTTTTCAAGAGGTGGGGTGGAGGGGGAAAGCCCCCGGACATGATAGTTGTCTCACTTTTGAAAAAATTTCTACTTTAAAAGGAACAAGTTTGCTCTCCTTGGAAGCAAATCCGTTTTTTTTTTTTTTTTAGAACAGGCCTTTTTTCAGTGGGTCATGGTGTACCTGTAAAGCAGACAGTAATCCATAAAAAATTTCTTGTAAAAAAAAAAAAAAAAGTGGAAAAATAACCAGATTTATCCAGTCCCATTAATAGAGCTTTTGTGTCTCAAAAACTGGAGCCAGTTGCTCAAAATGTCATTGTCATTGTTTTTAGTCAGTTTTCATCATGACAAATGCAGTCAATTTTCTTCCCCATAAATGCAGATTTTTTGTCTTGTATTTTCCAGAAAAATAGAGTTGTAACTTCATCAAGGGAACTGCAAGAAATGGATAGAAAGAAAGAAGCAGAAGAGAAAAAGAAGAAAGAGGAAGAAGAATTAAAGAGGAAAGAAGAAGAAGAAGAGAGGCGGAGAATAGATGAAGAAAGGAGAAAGCGAAAAGAGCTAGAAGAGAAACGAAAAAAGAAAGAAATGGAAGAAAAACAAAGACAAAAAGAATTAGAAGAAAAAAGGAAAAAGAAGGAGGCTGAAGAAAAGCGGAAGAAAAAAGAGAAGGAAGCAGCAGAACGAGAAAAACAGAGGAGAAAAGAACAAGAAGAAAGGGAGAGACAGAAAGAAAGAGAACAGAAGGAGAAACAAAGATTAAAAGAACAGAAGGAAAGGGAAAAGCAAAAGAAACTGGAACAAGAAGAGCGGCAAAGAAAAAAAGAAGAAGAAGAGAAAAGAAAGAAGCAGGCTGCAGAGGAGAAAAAGGTAATATTTTTATTTTCATTAACCTTTGTCCTGCTGAACCCTGCCTTTTCAAACAGTGTAAATCCAGATCAGTTGGCTTCTGAAGAAGCCAACTGATCTGGATCTGCACTGTTTGCAATTTAGTATGTGACATTGTATCAACAACCTGAATCACCGGCCTCGGTGGCTCAGTTGGATGCATCGTTTGGCTGGAGACCAGGAGGTCGCGGGTTCAGCCCCCGCTGAGGTCGGCAACATTCTTTCGTGGAGATTGATCATGAAATATTTTCTACAGTCATTCTCTCCCTTCCACTGATTCAAGACGGGCAGTTGTCAGTTTCTGGCAAAAGAATGTGCACAATACTGGTTAACCGTTAGAGGACTAAGCCTGCCCAGTAAAGTGTGGTTAGGTAAACTGACCGCACTCGACATGACCCCATTGGGTTGACTGGGCCATAAATCCTCAACACAAACAAACAAATGCATAACTCCAGATAAGGAACCTTTTTAACCCTTTTATCCCTGAGTTTCTGTAGGGGAATTATTCCGCAGTGCCTCAGATAAGGTTAAAGCAATAGGGCAATTTTGGCTATTTTTTACCCACCCATTTCTCAATGAATTGGGTATCAGGAGTTTTCTTTTGGGTCTCCTGTTGTTGTTTTTTTTTTAACTCCCCTGAGTTTTTAGGCTCATAGGTGAGCTTATAGTATAGGCAGGCTCCCTAGTCTGTCGTCTGTCAATCCACACTCTTCAAACAGTTCCTCAGAAACCACTCGGCCAATCAAAGCCAAATTTCATACGGAGCCTCCATTGGCTGGGGAATGAAAGTTTGTTTGCCGCATCTGGGTCACTTGATCAAGATGTACACCATGCTCATTTGTGGTAAACATCCTTTTCAAATCTTCTCCAGAACCAAACTGCCAATGGCCCAGGGGCTTGGTATGCAGTATTTGGAACATGGGCCCAATGAAGTTTGAAAAAATGATGACCTTAGGTTGACCTTGACCTTTTTTATGGAAAGGTCAAATTTTGTTACATAGACGCCTATAGGCAGAACTTTTTAAAATATTCTTGTCTGAAACTAGAAGGCCCAGGCCTTTGATATATGGTATATAGCTTTGTCTTGTGATCCTTTACAAAGATTATTTAAATTATAGCCCAGGTGTCAAAACTGACGCCACCACAGCAGATGTGTGGGGGTGGGGGGGGGGTGGGGAGGGGGTAGGGGTGGGGGGATGCGTTTACATCCTCGTATAGGGAAAAATTTTAAAAATATTTTTGTCTGAAACTAAAAGGCCCAGGCCTTTGATATTCGGTATATAGCTTCTAGTGGACCTCTACCAAGATTTTCAAATTTTAGCCCTGGGGCCAAAAAAACAGTTCCAACCCAAGGGTCACTTCTTTTACATAGTCTCATAATTTAAGGAAAAACCTTAAAAATCTTATTTTCTGAAAACTATAAGGCCCAGACCTTTGATATTTGGTATGTAGTTTCAGCAAATGGACCTTTACCAAGATTATTTTAATTATGGCCCTGACATTTGGTACTTAGTTTATCTATTGGACCTTTACCAATATTGTTCAAATTATGGTCCTGGGGTCAAAAATGGCCCTGCCTTAGGGGTCACTTGTTTTTCATACTCATATGGGGGAAAAATCTTTTTGTGTGAAACTAGAAGGCACAGGCCTTTGATATTTGGTATGTCACTTTATCAATATCATATTTTTATGTGAAGTTTCTAGTTCGCAAATTAATTAAAGCTAAATTCCATACATAACCATGGCATGTCTTAATTTCTTCTTTTTCTCCATGAGTTGTTTTCTCATTATTCTCTGCTGTCAGTCCTCTCTTCTATCTCTTCTGTCTCCTGTCCTCTTTTCTCTGTGAGATAATGAAAAATGACCCACAATGGTTTGCATGTCATTGAACCACAACTTGATGTGCAGTTATCTTTCATCTAGTCCTTGTGTATTTGAAGGCAAAGGCTGCAGCAAACAGTCGAGAGGCGGTGAAACGTAGAACTCCAGCACCATCCCAGGAGGAGGATGAAGAGGAGTCTGAAGAAGAGGAAGTACCTGCAAAACGAACAAAAGGTGAGTTCTTCTTGTAAAATTCCAACATATGAGCTCAGAAAAAGAGTGAGTAGGTAAGCTGACTGGCTTGACATGACCTTAACAGTGTTGACAGGGTAGTAAAACTCTAACACGCACATCAAGCCTCTTCTAACTAAAAGTTTTCTCTAAAAGGAAAGAATTTGCTCCCTATGAGAGCGTTCTTTCCTTTTAGAGTAGACCCCTTTTCAGAAGGATGGCAAAACAATTTTGACAGAATTGCCTCCCCCTGAAAGTACTTCTCTTCTCTTTAACTGCATTTTATTCTACAAATACAATACTTCTCCTTCACTATATTTCATTCTATGTGCTACAATACTTCTTCACTATATTTCATTCTACAAACGACAATACTCCTCCTTAACTATATTTCATTCTACAAACTACAATACTTCTCCTTCACTATATTTCATTCTATGAACTACAATACTTCTCGTTCACTATATTTCATTCTACAAACTACAATACTTCTCCTTCACTATATTTTATTCTACAAACTACAATACTTCCTCACTATATTTCATTCTATGAACTACTTCACTATATTTCATTCTACAAACTACAATACTCCTCCTTAACTATATTTCATTCTACAAACTACAATACTTCTCCTTCACTATATTTATACCCCAGACATACGCAGTATGGGGGTATATAGTTTTCGCTTTTCCCTTCGTCCCTTCGATCGTACATATGTACGTTCGTTCGTCTTTCCGTCACAGGGTCAAAGTTTTTGCGTTAAAAATTATAAGACCATATTTTGAAAACTCTTTGATGGATTTCATTCATATTTGGCATGATGATAGATATAGATCTAAAGTTTTTATCAGCACCATCCCCACCCATGGGTTGACCTTGGGGTTAAGATCACGGACTTAGAATTTTCATTAAAAAGTCAAAGTTTTTTGTGTTTAAGTTTATATAGCTATATCATCAAGACCCTTGAGGAATTTCATTTATATTTGACATGTTGGTAGATATTGGCCTAGTGTCTTACTCAGCATGATCCTCACCCCGGGTGTGGCCGAGGTCAAGGTCACAAACTTAGAATTTCATATAAAAGTAAAAAATTTTGCGTTTAGGTTTATATAGCCGTATCATCAAGACCTTTTGTTAAATTTCATTATCCCCTAACTGAAAGGTTGAGTGGATATAGCTATCAGCAAGGAATCTGGTAGTCTGTCTGTCCGTCCGTCCGTTAAAGCATTATTTGTTCATACTTTATTTCTGTCCGTCTGTCTGTCCATCCGTTGAAGCATTATTCGTTCATACTTTATTTTTGTCTTAGGGTCGAAGTTTTTACGTTAAAGTTTATAAGACCTTATATTATGAAGACTCTTTGATGGATTTCATTCATATTTGGCCTGATGGTAGATATAGGGCTTAAACTCTTATCAGCACCAACCCTACCCCGGGGGATAACCTTGGGGTCAAGATCACGGACATAGAATTTTCATAAATAAGTCAAAATGTTTGTGTTTATATTTATATAGCTATACCATCAAGACCCTTTGAGGAATTTCATTTATATTTTACATGTTGGTAGATATAGGTCTAGAGTTTTACTCAGCATGATCCCCGTCCAGGGGTATGACCTTGAGGTCAAGGTCACAGACTTAGAAATTTTCATATAAAAGTAAAAAAAAATTGCATCTAAGTTTATATAACTATACCATCGACCTTTTGTTGAATTTTGTTATCCTCCTACCGATAGGTTTAGGAGATATAGCTCTCAGCATGGAATCCATCCATCCATCTGTCTGTCCATAAACGCATTAATGTGAACCCCATAACTCCTAATTACCCTTTGAGCTATTTTCATGAAACTGTCGGTTTGTAGAGGGCATTTGATAGGGGTGTCAGATACAAGAAAGACAACTCTGACTTGGTCCATGAGTTATCTCCCCTTGTCTCTAAAATTGTAAAAATTTTGTGTGAACCATAACTTTAAAACATGTTAAGATATTTTCATGATACTTCACCAGTATGTAGAGGACATTGAGTAAGCATATCATATTCAAGAATGACACTCTAACTTACTTCATTCTGCAGTTTTCGTCGTTGGTTATGTAAATCTTGTGTGGGCAATAACTCTAAAAATTCTTTAAGATATTTTTGTGATACTTTACCGATATGTAGAGGACATTGAGTAGACAGGTCATGTTAAAATTTTCATCAAAATTTATATAGCAGTATTATGAAGATGCTTTCGTTGGTTTCATTAATATAAAGCATGATGGTATATACAGGTCTAAAGTTTTTTCTCAGCACAATCCCCAAGCTGGGGTATGGCTTTTAAGTCAAGGTCACAGACTTTTCATACAAATGTCATTTTTGCTTATATTATAAAGACTGATTGATTTCACTTGTTTATGGTGATAGTTATAGGGCTAAAGTTTTAATTAGCTCAATCTCTGCACCTGTTCTTGACCTTTGAGGTCAAGGGCTTCACATTTTGTGTGATTGAATTCTTTCAATGTTATAACATAAAGCATATAACTGCCATCTCCAGAGTCAAAGCTACATACTTTGTGCTCTTTAAAAAGTGGCGGTAGCTCTGGTCGGGGGTATACGTGCCCCACTGGGCACTTTGTCTAGTTTATTTGACGAACTACAATACTTTTCCTTGACTGTATTTTATTCTAAAAATACAATATGATAATTAAAGATATAGCATACACAGAAAGGTTAGGATCGGAATAAAATCAGAAGTCTTACTGTTTCAGATGGTAACTGTATTTTATTCTACAAAATACAATACGATAATTATAGACATATCATACACTTAGATGTTAGGATCAGAATAAAAGCAGAAGTCTTTCTGTTTCAGGGGGTAAAGCATCCACGACAACACCCACCCCCACAGAGTCTGATGCAGAAGAAGTGTCTCCACGGAGGGGCAGATCAGGCCGTGTCACACGGACGTCCGAGATGAATGGTTCTGTTGCTAATGATAGCAAGGTAGACACCAAAGAGGTAAGAAACTTGTGAATCAACATATACCAAGATCAGTCTTCAGCTACATTAAAGTTTTGTGTTAAATTTTTCTTTGCTTGTGTTGTCTTAAAGTTGTTGATATCTGTAATTGTTATAACAGCTAGATAGATACATGTTGGTAGATGTCATCTCACTGCTGCTGCTGTAGAATTACAGTGTGTCACACTCAGAAATTGTTTGCTTTGCTTTGGAAAAAGATCAAGTCAAATGACTACCCCAGCCATCTGCAGCGCCATTACCCCACAAAAACATAGGTATGATTACTTCAGAAATTGACCTTAAACATTTAATCAGACCACTGTTAGCACAATTTAGATGCAGCATTGAATAACAAATATTTTTGCCTCCACACATGTACATTTCATTGCTACTTCTTTGTAGGAATCAGAAGAAGAGGAGACAGCTGTTTCGACGGAAGATACCATGGATGTTGATGGTTCTGATGCCAATAACTCTGCCTCTGAAGCTGACAGCCATGGGGATATAGGAACAAAAGTGGAAGCCTATGTGAATAAAAAATGGTAAGTGCATCTAACAGTTGAGTTGCATTATAACTGTTTTTGTACCATTCCCTGTGGATCAGTTGGTAAAGTTTCCAGCTTAGGACACAACATCACTTGCTCAGGCCTGTCTGTCCCAGTACATACAGTAAATATGGAGCTGTGGTAAGACAGAGTATTTATCCTAAATATACTGCTTGTCCTAAAATTTAAACAAGTCCATTTCACTATTTTTTGATGTATATAAAAATGGCTGGATGAGTAGCAAATAGTGTAGACACATAACAGACACTGCATTTTAATTTTTGTTTTCTTCTATGTGTTTGCAGGTACAGTGGTACAGTAGTACGGGTGAATATGAAACAGGGAAAGTGGAAGGTGAAATTTGACTACAATAAGAGAGATAAATATGACAAATGGTAAGTACATTGTTGTGTTTTAGACATACAGTTGACTCTCGTTATCTCAAAGTCCAAGGGACTCCTGAAATACTTTGAGATATTCGTACTTCAGCATATCACATTTGCAGAATTGAGGAAATTGAACAACCACATTTCACGAATGAATTTGTAATTTGATTCCTAAAGTTATCAGATATATAAAAAATGTTGTGAGAAAAGAGGAGAAATTGCTCCTCTTTTCCACAATATTTTGTTCCCTGTTGTTAGATTTCTATGCTAAGACGGGGACCAGATTTTCACTTGGAGATAAACAGTTATTTGAGATAAGCGAAATTGAGATAACGAGAGTTGACTGTATCTCCAGATATAGGGAGTTGTAAAATTTCTGATCTTGGTCTTCAGAGTTTGATCAGGGCTTTCTGTCCAAAATACTTAAATGGAAATGCAGGGTTGATAAAGAATGTGTTTGAGATGAAAGATCTTGAGAAAACGCATTTTAAAATAAATATCATCAAAATAGTAAAGTTCAAAACCATTATTAAGTGCACTGCCATTTTGAATATTTAATGAGATCTAAAAATATTAACCCTTAAAGCGCCAAGAAAAACTGCATCTGAAAATGTCGTCTGTTTATGTTGTCTGCTGAATATTCTTGCAAACTTTTCAAACCTATTTTTGCATACAGGCAAACAGTGTGGACCCAGATCAGACTGATCTGGGTCCACACTGTTTGCAAAAATGACTTTTGAAATCACAAGCAGTACATTCTTTCGTGGAGATTGATCATGAAATATTTTCTACGGTCATTCTCTCCCTTCCGCTGATTCAAGAAGGGCAGTTGTCAGTTTCTGGCGAAAGAATGTGCACAGTACTGGTTAACCGCTTAGAGGACTAAGCCTGCCCAGAAAATGTGTGGTTAGGTAAACTGACCGCGCTCGACATGACCCCATTGGGTTGACTGGGCCGTAAAACCTCAACACAAAAAAAAAAAATCACAAGCAGATGACAAAGCAGACGACAATAGTTGTGATTGGCGCTTTAAGGGTTAAACAAAATCTTCTTTCTGATAGAAATTTATGATGTTTACATGATGTCTTGAGTACTGTAAAGTGCTTAAATATTGGTACAGGAAGAAATAATTTTCTAGCTGTCCCTATACTTTGAACCACAAAAATTAATTATTTTCAAAATATAAATAAAATATAATTTTAAAAAATAATTTTATTTTTTAGATGTCCCAATACGTATTTTCTGAGTCTGAAAATGGCATTGATGATAAAAAAGGCATGTGTCATATTTGTATTCACCATTTTTCGCGTATTTGAGACTATTATCTCATAAAATAATATGTAGTTGTAGTGAATAAACAGATTGCCACAGGTTGCTTTGTTTTTATTAATCCCCTCGTTTATTTATCACATGTTCAAACTGTCAAGGTTAAAAAGAATAATTTAAAAAAAATCATTATTATTGGGGTTTCTCTGAACGGTATCTTGTGGTTAGTTTGAATTGTGTTTTGCATTATAGGTGAATTTGTTTTTAGCTCACCTATACGAAAATATAGGCAGAGCTATTGCAGTTACACGGTATTTGCGTTGTTTAAAGTTTTTTTTAAGGCTATATCTCCTGAACCTCTGGATAGAAGTAAGTAGAAATTACTCTTAAGTTTTATGCAGTTCCATTCCAACGCAAATAAATGACCTTGCGGTTAAAGTTTAGAAAGTTATGTTCACCATTTCATTTGGCTTCTTATGAAACACCTTAATAACTATGGTAGCAGTTCTTGTCCAGCTCATAACTTTGTTTTGCATGAAGTAATTTTTAGCTGTGTGTCCCTGGAGAGCTTATGTTGTTACCCAGTCGTTGGTGTCGGCATCTGTCGCATCCGCATTAGCACAATGTTTAAGTTTTCATAGGCGTGCATAGTTTTTTAATTGTTTAAGGTACTGCTTTCATATTTGGCCTACACCTACCGTAGGGTAAGACCTTTCAATAGCATACACTCCCATCCCCAAGTTAGACCCTTTATTTAGGTCAAGGTCACTTCTTACTTTGTTATTTACACCCATGTTTAAGTTTTGCATTTAAGTTTTGAAAAATGTACATAACTGTTGAAATATTCAAGATAGAGCTTTAATATTTGGCCCACATCAGCCTTAGGGTTAGATCTTTCAATAGCACACATGCCTTCCTCCGTTTGACCTTCTGCCTAGGTCAAGGTCAGGTCATACTTTGTCATTTAAACCCATGTTCGAGTTCTGCGTTTAAGTTCGAAAAGTGTTTGTAACTGCTGAAGTATTCAAGATACCGCTTTAATATTTGGCTCACACCAACGTTAGGGTAAGACCTTTCAATAGCACACACCCCTTCCTCAGTTTGACTTTCTGCCTAGGTTAAGGTCAGGTCATACTTTGTCATTTAAACCCATGTTGGCTCAGTTGGATGCGCCGTCCGACTGGAGACCAGGAGGTCGCGGGTTCAACCCCCGCCGAGGTCGGCAACATTCTTTCGTGGAGATTGATCATGAAATATTTTCTACGGTCATTCTCTCCCTTCCGCTGATTCAAGAAGGGCAGTTGTCAGTTTCTGGCGAAAGAATGTGCACAGTACTGGTTAACCACTTAGAGGACTAAGCCTGCCCAGTAAACGTGTGGTTAGGTAAACTGACCGCGCTCGACATGACCCCATTGGGTTGACCGGGCCGTAAAACCTCAACACAAACAAACAAACCCATGTTTGAGTGCGTTTAAGTTTTGAAAAGTGTTTGTAATTGCTGGAGTATTCAAGATACTGCTTTAATATTTGGCCCACATCTACCTTAGAGTAAGACCTTTCAATAGTACACACCCCTTCCTCAGTTTGACCTTCTGCCTAGGTCAAGGTCAGGTCATACTTTGTCATTTACATCTGTGTTTAAGTTTTGAAAAGTGTACATGACTGCTGAAGTATGTAAGATATAGCTTTGATATTTCGTCCACACCAACTTAAGGGATTCAGCATGTATGATATAGCTTTCATATTTTGTCTACACCAACCTAAGGGAAGACGTTTCAATGGCATATACCCAATCCCTCAGTTTGACATTCTTCATATGTCAAAGTCAGGCCATACTCTGTCATTTACAGCTATGTTTAAGTTTAAGTTCTGCATTTAATCTTTAATTAAAGATTGTTCTCTTATCCAATCAGCCCTTTCCGGTGAGCTGCGTTGTCATCTGACAACTCTTGTTAAATAATTTGACACAAACATACCATACAGCAAGATCCTGTGTTGCATGCAAAACCCAGCAGGCTGCCTTGAAGGTAAAACGTGAACTGTGTATAAATTTCTATATAACTGTGGCAGTAGTCTGTGTCCACCTTAACAACAGTATGAAGGAATTTTGAAATAATTTGATACACATATTCCCCAGAAGGTCATGTGACAAGTCCACTATCTGGCTTCTACCTTGAAGGTCAGGGTCACACTTGAACTCTTTATAAATTGCTTGTATAACTATGGCAGTATTTCATTTCTTGCTTGTAAATTTGTCTGTCATGTAGGGAGGGATTTTGAAGTAATTTGACATCAGTGTATGAGGTCTAGATGGGATTTACTTAATTGGAGAAAAATAGCCATTTTATGTATTAAATGATTAGAGAAAAAATAGCTAAAAACTGATTGGAGAAAAATGAGGGCTCAAATTTAAAGAATAATCAAAAATATTTAACACCACTACCATCCAACCATCCAGACTTCATGAAACCCACAAGGCAGAATGGCATGTAACAGTGTAAAACCTGGCCTTGAAGTTCATGGTCAAATTTGAACCATATAAGTTGCCTGTATAACTCTGTGGTAGTAGTTCTTATCAGGCTTATACTTAATGATGCAAGTAGGGATTTTGAAATTATTCGACAGGTGTGTACCCCACAAAACAATCATGTGTTGCATACAACACCTGGTCAAGGTCACATTTAAGATTTTTAGCTCACCTGAGCTATGCTCAGGATGAGCTATAGTGATCACTTTTTGTCCATCATCTATCCGTGCATCCATCCGTTAACATTTTCAAAAGACTTCTCCTATAAAGCCACTGAGTTTTGCTCAAATTTCATATGGAGCTTCCTTAGGGTGGGGGAATGAAAGATTGCTAAAAGGGTCATGGTCTGTTGACTAAGATGGCCGCCATGCCCATATATGGTAAAACCTTTAAAAATCTTCAGAACCAAGGATGCAATGGGGCTGAATCTTTGCACAGATTATTGGGGACAGGAGCTCTACCAAAGTTGCTAAAATGATGGTTGTACTTTTACGTTTGACCTTTTTTAAGGCGAGGTCAAGTTTGCCTCCCTTTGCATTTGTATGGGCCCCATACATGTGTATGTGAAAAATGTTGAGAATTACAAACAACTTCTCCTCTGAAGCCGCCGATCCGGTGTTGCTCAAATTTTATGTGGCGCCTCCTTGGGGCAGGGAAACAAAAGATTGATAAAATGGCCGCGGTCCATTGACCAAGGTGGCCGCCGTGCCCATATATGGTAAAAACCTTTAAAAATTTCCAGAACCAAATAAGTCCTGGAGTCCTAATCTTTGCAGATACATTTTAGCCCTACTTTGGTTTTATTGTTGAACATGCAGAGTGAAATTTTCAGCAAATAACATTTTGATATTTTTTTGTAGCACCTACATTAGTATGCCTGACTTAGGTGTGCAAGTTTCCGTCTGTTTGTTCGTGGACTTGCATCCACCCTAGTATTCACCCAAAATGAAGTCTACAAACATGACAGGTACTGATACTTCAATGATTCTGGTGAAAGAATGTGCATAATACTGGTTAACCACTTAGAGGATTAAATCTGCCAAGTAAAAGTGTGGTTAGGTGAACTGACCTCGCTCAGCATGACCCCATCAGCTTGACTGGGCTGTAAAAACTCAGTGCAAACAAACAAAACATCGCTGATTGTTTTATCTCACTGCGCTAAACTAGGATGACAACTATCACTCTTCTGGTGCTTGTTTTTCACATTTTAGTATGCAGCTGCGACATAAACTTGAACAAAGTGTTTTATAATCCTAATTTTCCTAGAAAATAGGCTTAGAAAGTTCATGCAAATTGACAATTTGCATGAATTTTCTAAGCCTGTTCTCTTGGAAAAATAAGGATAATATTTAAATATATATTTTCTGCTGAATTAGCCTAGAGAGTGGTAAAAGTTAATACTGTCTCCTGTCCTTGTAATGCCTGTTAAATGTTTCTTTCAACTTTCCAATACAGCTCATCAAACAGGGTTAACCCTTAAAACACCAAGCAAAATCTGTAGCAGATGACATTTTATTTTTCCTTTTTTTCAGTTTCATAAGAACCATTTGCTGCAAGCAAAATGTTTTGCATTTCATGTGAATTGTCTGTCAAGCAAACAGTTCACATGAAATATCAAGACCTATTTTCTTTGATAAATAAAATAAAATAAAGAGTTTGAAAATGTTGTCTGCTGCAGTTGTTGCTGGCGCTTTAAGGGTTAACATTTAAAGTGGTACATCAGATATTAGCAGACACTTTTCTTATTTTTCCAAGAAAATATGGCTTCAAACATTTCATGTGAATTATTGTGAAAGGTGGGCTGGTCCCCGTAGCCTAGTGGATAGGAGAGTTGACTCTTAATCCATTAGGTTTCTCACAGCTGTTGTTCGAGCCTCATTCGGGTCACACATGGGAAAGCCAAGTTCTGCTTACGGATGGTCAGGTGGTTTTTACCTGGGTTCTCCGATTTCGCCCATCTTTGATGAACGATTGTCTCACTTTAGTGAAATATTCATGATAGGGCCGTAAAACACAAATCAAAAAAAAAAAAAAAAAAAAAAAAAAATTATTGTGAAAGGTCAAGCTACAGTTTACCCTTAAAAGTGTTACATTAAATATTAGCAGACACTTTCCTCATTTTTCTAAGAAAATATGTCTTCACGCATTTCATGTGAAAATTTGCCAAAAGATCAAGCCACTCTTTCTTAGAAAAGTATACATGTATGCAGGTCTCGAGAAGTTGAAAATTGCCAATCAGTCCAGTCATTTTCAGCCGCATTTCTGGAGTTTGTCGAATCATGTTTGCCTGCATTTAGAGTTTGCTAAGAGGAGATCTCGGTATTTTCCATAATCCTTGTTAAAGAATTCTCGTATTGCAACTTCCATATGCGGCAGCTGCTTTATTGCAATAGTGAGCAGATTGCTCAAGGTGATTTTCGTTACATGGTTAGTGTTATTTGTTGACAAAAGGTTTGTTTGTTTTTATAGCTCCAGACAGATAAGGTGCAAATTTTAAAGACAAATAATAGAAAACATGAATTATTATAGACAGATTTTTTAATGTCCTTCTGAAGTGAAAATCAGTATACCTCTTCAAAAACCTGTCTCGGACCGACGAACCGACATTTTTTGAGCCCTGCATATATGTGTCATAAATGTGTCATATTTCTTTGTAAACAAATATAGTCAGTTCCCTAAGATTTCCAGATCTTTATTCCTTAATTGTTTTTGCATAAATTTTGTTTTCTTTTTATGCATTGTTGTTTTTATGCCCCTGCCATTTTCAGTTGAGTGGAGTGGGGGTAGGGGGGTGAGGGTATGGAGCCATATAGTATCACCGCTGTCCATCCCATTCCGTCCATCCGTCCCATCTGTACCGTACATAACAAAAAAGGTTTCAATTTGATATCTTTTAAAAAGATTAATGTATTGGATTCAAATTTTAAACACAGGTATATAATCATAAAATGTAGCCACAGTAGGTCAAGTTTGATTTAGGGTAAAATCCACCTTATTATGGGAGTGACAGCCCTTTTTCAACTGAAAAATACGTTCAATCTCTTTTGAAAAGGTTAATATGTGTATTGGATTCATATTTTATACACGGGTATATAATTATAAAATATAGGTCAAGTTCGATTTAGGGTAAAATCCACCAATTATTTTTGGAGTTATGGCCCTTTTTCAGCGTTGAAAAATAGTTTCCGTTGGATATCTTTTGAAAACATTAGTGTATTAGATTCATATTTAATACACAGATATATAATCATAAAATAGAGGTCAAGTTTGATTTAAGTTAAATCCACCCATTTTTTATGAGGGTTATGGCCCTTTTTCATCTTCAAAAAATGTTTCACTTTCAATATTTTTTTAAAAGATTAGTGAGTTGGAGTCATATTTTATACATAAGTATATAATCATAAAATACTGGTCGTTCTATTTAGGATAAAATCCGGCAATTATTATGAGAGCTATGGCCCTTCTTCAACTTCATTTTTATACCCCCCGACATACGAAGTATATGGTTATACCCCCGACATATGAAGTATATGGTTATACCCCCGACATATGAAGTATATGGTTATACCCCCGACATATGAAGTATATGGTTATACCCCCGACATATGAAGTATATGGTTATACCCCCTACATATGAAGTATGTGGGGGTATAATGTTCGACATATGAAGTATGTGGGGGTATAATGTTTTCGCTTTTCCGTTCCTTCGTACGTACGTTCGTTCGTTCATCTTTTCGTCACAGGGTCAAAGTTTTTGCGTTAAAGTTTATAAGACCTCATATTTTGAAAACCCTTTGATGGATTTCATTCATATTTGGCATGATGGTAGATATAGGTCTAAAGTTTTTATCAGCACCATCCCACCCCGGGGATGACTTTGGGGTCAGGGTCACGGACTTAGAATTTCCATAAAAAAGTCAAAGTTTTTTGTGTTAAGTTTATTTAGCTATATCATCAAGACCCTTGAGGAATTTCATTTATATTTGACATGTTGGTAGATATCGGCCTAGAGACTTACTCAGCATGATCCCCATCCAGGGTGTGACCGAGGTCAAGGTCACGAACTTAGAATTTTAATATAAAAGTAAAAAATTTTGCGTTTAAGTTTGTATAGCCATATCATCAAGACATTTTGTTAAATTTCATTATCCCCTAACTGAAAGGTTGAGCTGATATAGTTATCAGCAAGGAATCTGTCCGTCTGTCTGTCCATCCGTTGAAGCATTATTCGTTCATACTTTATTTTTGTCTTAGGGTCAAAGTTTTTACGTTAAAGTTTATAAGTACTTATATTATGAAGACCCTTTGATAGATTTCATTCATATTTGGCCTGATGGTAGATGTAGGGCTTAAGTTTTTATCAGCACCAACCCTATCCCGATGGATAACCTTGGGGTCAAGGTCATGGACTTAGAATTTTCATAAATAAGTCAAAATGTTTGTGTTTATGTTTGTATAGCTATACCATCAAGACCGTTTGAGGAATTTCATTTATATTTTACATGTTGGTAGATATAGGTCTAGAGTTTTACTCAGCATCATCCCCATCCCGGGGTATGACCTTGAGGTCAAGGTCACAGACTTAGAAATTTCATATAAAAGTAAAAAAAATTGCATCTAAGTTTATATAGCTATACCATCAAGACCTTTTGTTGCAATTCATTATCCTCCTACCGAGAGGTTTAGGAGATATAGCTATCAGCATGGAATCCATCCATCCATCTGTCTGTCCATAAACGCATTATTGTGCACTCCATAACTCCTAACTACCCTTTGAGCTATTTTCAGGAAACTGTCCGGTTGTAGAGGGCATTTGGTAGGGGTGTCAGGTACAAGAAAGATAACTCTGACTTGTCCATGAGTTATCTCCCTTGTCTGCAGAATTGTAAAAAATTGGTGCAAACCATAACTTTAAAACACGTTAAGATATTTTCATGATACTTCACCAGTATGTAGAGGACGTTGAGTAGGCATATCACATTCAAGAATGACACTCTAACTGTCTTCATTCTGCAGTTTTCTCCCTTGGTTATTTAAATCTTGTGCGGGCAATAACTCTAAAAATTCATTAAGATATTTTTGTGATACTTTATTGATATGTAGAGGACATAGAGTAGGCATGTCACCTTAAAATTTTGATTAAAATTTATATAGCTATATTATGAAGACCCTAAGGTTGGTTTCATTAATATTAAGCATGATGGTATATATAGGTCTAAAGTTTTTCTTGGCACCATCCCCAAGCTGGGGCATGGCTTTTAAGTCAAGGTCACAGACTTTTCATACAAATGTCATTTTTGCTTATATTATAAAGACTGATTGAATTCACTGGTATATGGTGATAGTTATAGGGCTAAAGTTTTATTTAGCTCAATCCCTGCACCTGTGCCTGACCTTTGAGGTCAAGGGCTTCATATTATGTGTGATTGAATTTTTTCAATGTTATAACATATAGCATACAATTGCCATCTCCAGAGTCAAAGCTACATACTTTGTGCTCTTTAAAAAGTGGCGGTAGCTCTGGTCGGGGGTATGCGTGACCCACTTGGCACTTTGTCTAGTTTGCAAAATGCCTGTGTGGGAGTGAGGATGGCCCCTGGTGGGGGCATCTGTCATATTGACATATTTCTAGTGTTTTTATGCATCTGTTTCACAAAGTGCTTGGAGGAATGGCAAACATTGTAGACACTGATCAGACTGCTTTTGAAGGACCAGTCTAACCTGGGTCTGCACTGTTTGCATATGTCATTTTGTCGGAAACATTAATGTACAGAATTTTAAGACAATTACTGTTCTAAAGGTTAATTTAGTTGTATGTGTTTGTTAGCTCACCTGAGCTCTGCTCAGGATGAGCTATTGTGATCACTTTTCATCCGTCATCCGTCCGTCAGTGCGTCCGTCCGTCCGTCCCTCCGTCCGTTAACATTTTCAAACGACTTCTCCTCTGAAACCACTGAGCCAATTTTGCTCAAATTTCATATGGAGCCTCCTTAGGGTGGGGGGAACAAAAAATTGCTAAAATGGTCGCGGTCCGTTGACCAAGATGGCCGCCACGCCCATATATGGTAAAAACCTTTAAAAATCTTCTCCTCCAGAACCGAGAATGCCTTGGGGCTGAACCTTTGCAGGAATCATCGGGGACGGGAGTTCTACCAAAATAGCTAAAAGAATGTCGTACGTTGACGTTTGACCTTTTTACGGCAAGGTCAAGTTTGCTTCGCTATGCATTTGTATGGGAAAAACCTTCAAAAATCTTCTTCTCCAAAACCGAGCATGCTTTATGGCTGAATCTTTGCATATATCTTTGGGAACAGGAGAGCTACCAAAATTGCTAAAATAATGGTCGTACATTGACATTTGACCTTTTTACGGTAAGGTCAATTTTGCTTCCTTATGCATTTGTATGGGAAAAATGTTAAGAATTTCAAACAACTTCTCCTCTGGAGCCTCTGGGCCAGTTTTGCTCAAATTTCATATGGAGCCTCCTTAGGGTGGGGGAACGAAAAATTGCTAAAATGGTTGCGGTCCGTTGACCAAGATGGCCGCCACGCCCATATATGTTAAAAACCTTTAAAAATCTTCTCCTTCAGAACCGAGAATGCCTTGGGGCTGAACCTTTGCAGGAATCATCGGGGACAGGAGGTCTACCAACATTGCTAAAAGAATTGTCGTACGTTGACATTTGACTTTTTTACGGCAAGGTCAAGTTTGCTTCCCTGTGCATTTGTATGGGAAAAACCTTTAAAAATCTTCTTCTCCAAAACCTAGCATGCCTTATGGCTGAATCTTTGCATATATCTTCGGGAACAGGAGGGCTACCAAAATTGCTAAAATAATGGTCGTACATTGACATTTGACCTTTTTACGTTAAGGTCAATTTTGCTTCCTTATGCATTTGTATGGGAAAAATGTTCAGAATTTCAAACAACTTCTCCTCTGGAGCCTCTGGGCCAATTTTGCTCAAATTTCATATGGAGCCTCCTTAGGTAGGGGGAACAAAAGATGGCTAAAATGGTCACGGTTCTTTGACCAAGATGGGCGCCATGCCCATATATGGTAAAAACCTTTATAAATCTTTTTCTCTAGAACTGAGGATGCTTTGGGGCTGAATGTTTGCATAAATCATCGGGGACAGGGGGTCTACCAAAGCTGCTAAAATAATGGTCATACATTTACATTTGACCTTTTTACGGCAAGGTCAAGTTACTTCCTTTTGCATTTGCATAGGAAAAAACATTTAAAAATCTTATTCTCCAAAACCGAGGATGGCTTGTGGCTGAATCTTTGCATATATCATCTGGAATGGGCGGTCTACCAAAGTTGCTAAAATAATTGCCATACATTGACATTTAACCTTTTTACGGCGAGGTCAAGTTTGCTTCTGTATGCATTTGTATGGGCCCCATATATTTGTATGGACAAAATGTTGATAATTTCAAATGGCTTTTCCTCTGAAGCCTCTGGGCCAGTGTTGCTCAAATTTCATGTGGAGCCTCTGTGGGCAGGAGAATGAAAGATTGCTAAAATGGGTCTGGTCCATTGATCAAAATGGCTGCCATGCCCATATATGGTAAAAACCTTTAAAAATCTTCTTCACCATAACCAAATAAGCCCTGGGTCCTAATCTTTGCACAAATTATGGGGGACAGGAGATCTACCAAAATTGCTCAAATGATGGTTCTATGTTGACATTTGACCTTTTTGCCTCCAAGGTCAAATTTGCTATTTGTGTGGGCCATATACATTTATATTGAAAGTATCGAAGTGACTTGTAGATCAACAGTAGTTAAAATTGTTCTGATTGGAAATCTAAGATGGCCATCATCTGGTTTATATTTATAATATTTCCCTGCCACTGTGCTGTTTACATGTATAAAATCACGATTCTTCAGAAACCACTTAGCCAATTTCCACCTTCACATTGATCCTTCTGTTGAAATGTGATTGATAGTTTATTCAAATGATCATGCTCCATTGACTGTCAGGCCCATATATTCTTCTTCAAAACTAAGAACTGTTCAAATGATGATATTTTTATTAGTTGCGATGATAGGATTGGAAAAATATTGCATAACATCTGCATGTCTGCAGTGGCTATGTCACTCAGGTGAGCGAATCGTGGCCCGTGGGCCTCTTGTTTGTTTGTGTTGAGGTTTTACGGCCCAGTCAACCCAATGGGGTCATGTCGAGCGCGGTCAGTTTACCTGACCACACGTTTCCTGGGCAGGCTTAGTCCTGAGCAGGCTTTGTCCTCTAAGCGGTTAACCAGTATTGTGCACATTCTTTCGCCAGAAACTGACAACTGCCCTTCTTGAATCAGCGGAAGGGAGAGAATGACCATAGAAAATATTTCATGACCAATCTCCACGAAAGAATGTTGCCTACCTCGGCGGGGGTTGAACCCGCGACCTCCAACTGAGCCACCGAGGCCGGCTAGTTGTATGTGTGCATGCATTCCAAATCATACCACAGTTTAAACTAGAACAGGCTTATTAAGGTCATAAACTAGGTCATTGAACATACTTATGTGTTTTTCTCTTACCTTTTTTTATCAATCTAGATTAAGTAATCTGATTGGCTGACAATTATAAATGGGCGTGTCATCTTAATTTATTCACCATGACAAAAGATTTACAAAGTTAAACCCATAGATTAAACCTATCTGGCTCAAATTTATTTTTGACAGGCAATTAGGCTCTGTTTGGATCATTGCCTTGCTCTAGATGAGAGAGCTATTTGGATAAGCTGGTTTTCTCCTTTCCACAAAAGCATATGTAGTGGGTACTCATTAGAAGTTTTGAAGCATTAGTGTGTACTTACTAGAAGTGCCTCCTTGAGGCACTTCTAATGAGTACCCACAACCTACGTGTTTGTGAAGAAATAAGAATTGGAAATTCTTCGTTAAAAAAAAAGGTGTTGATGGAAAAAGAAGTACCTTATCTGTAACTGTTCCTAAACAGCAGGTCAATCAAACTAATAAGTGAGAAACTTGTCACTTAACCCGTGTCACAGAGTTGTAGTCAACCTGTGATATTTACACGTAGACGTGTGCTGGATTAGGCTCGAGGCTTCTGGCTGTCTGCATTTAGCAAGAGTTTTGTTGAAGGTGATGTCTATTTCGCACCTTTCGAGGCATTTGTGACAAAGTCAGGAATTCCAGTTTAAGAAGCCTTTGTTGAGTGATTATTGTCCGTGATACATCTGCCCTCTTTGTATCTAAGCATTTGTTACTTCTAGCAAATTAAAATAAAATTTGGTTTTCAGTTTAAACGAAGGACTTGATTAAAAATGATTTAAACTCATTTTATGGTTAACCTTTGTGAAGTTGATTGCCATAATAAACCTAAGTATTGGGACTGACAGGCCGGAGCAAACAGTGTAGACCCAGATCAGATGCCGCATAATGCGGCATCTGATCAGGGTCTACACAGTTTGCCACTCATCCAGCAATTCCTTAGACACACCTACAGGTAGTCAGATGGACTTGTTCCAATTTTAGAAAAAGAATGGTGAGGAGTACAAGTGTCTGAATGTTTTAGCAAATATGACATTCATACAGAAGATTAAGATAAGTTGAAATGAAATTCTAATGCACTCGCGTATGTAACGCGACGTCTGATTGGATAACGTCAAAAATTTGCGACGGTATATTCTGCGATATACTGTCGCAAATCCGACGTCATCACGTAACGTCGCTTCTCATTGGCTGGCATTTGGTTTTACGCAGCTCACAGCACTTGTCGTTTTGTGTAAATAGTACATTATTTCAATTGAAAAAATGAATAAATGCATTAGAATGGGGATAACTGCATCAAATTTGTCATTTGGGGAGGTAAATCGGCGGTTTTACGGTCGCAAATTACGTTTTACGGCTCCGCTGACGCGTCGCCGTAAAACGAAATTTCCGACCGTAAAACCGCCGATTTACCTCCCCAAATGACAAATTTGAATGCAGTTATCCCCTAAGTAATATACTTAAGACTTGTCTTGTGTATTGTTCATCTACTGTAGCATTTTGGGCAAGGAAAAATAGTCGACAAAACATTTTCATTCAGGAGCCCAGACTGCCATATTTGTGTGAATTTTACATTAAAGGCTCCATATTCCTCAGAATAGATATTTTCTTATTCAAGAAAGTTTTAAGAAATATTAATACAATCATAAAATTTGGCACCTGACAGCCTGTAAAATTTCAATTAGTCCCTCGTTCTTGAACTGGATAAAAAATGAAATGATTTTTTTTATAGTATCTTTGAATTAATGTTGCCAACATAAATTCAGAGATACTATAAAAAATCATTTCATTTTTGATCCAGTTCAAAACCATGAGACTAACTGAATTTTTACAGGCTGTCAGATGCCACATTTTATGATCATATTAATACTATATATCAATTTATTAAAACTTTCTTAGATAAAAAAATGTCTGTTTTTGATATATAGTATTAAGCCTTTAAGCTAATCGGCATTTTCTCCCCAAACCTAGGGGCCCAGCCCAAAATTAGTAGGCTTGGGCAACTGGGCTACTGTAAGCCCTTTTCCCTGTAATGGGTAACAAGGCAAAGAGTGTTATCCACCTGACAGATTGCTCCCTTCTCCAACATCAAAAATAAAACTGACAATTTTGATTTTTTGTATCTTTTAAAGGCTCCATAGTCCTCAAAAATAGACATTTTGTTAACTAAGAAAGGTTTAATAAACTGATATATGGTACAAATATTACAAAATGTGGCACCTGACAGCCTGTAAAATTTCAGTTAGTGTCTCGTTCTTGAAATGAAATGATTGTTTATCGTATCTGAATTAATGTGGCTAACATTAATTCAGCGAAACGATAAAAAATCATTTCATTTTTGATCCAGTTCAAAAAGGAGAGACTAACTGAAATTTTACAGGCTGTCAGATCCCTCCAATTCTCCATAAAAACATATGTTGTGGGTAATCATTAGTAGCACCTTGCTGAGGCACTTCTAATGAGTACCCACAACATGTTTTTATTGAGAGGTAAGAAAAATGATCCCACAACTGTCACCGGGTACTTCTCCTTAACAAGTCCTCTGTTAAGTACATTACTTGTACTCCTCCTTAACAAGTCCTCTGTTAAGTACATTACTTGTACTCCTCCTTAACAAGTCCTCTGTTAAGTACATTACTTATAGTTATGGTTATTTAAATGTAATTGATTTACCTTTTATCCCCCTATTGGCAATTCAGCAGATGACAAATTGATTTTTTTTTTTTTTTTTTTTTTTTTTTCCAGAAAATAGGCTTTGACATTTTGTGCAAATTGTCTCCAAAGGAGACAATTTGCATGAAATGTCAAACCTATTGTCTGGAGGAAAAAAAAAAAAAAATCAAAATGTCTGCTGAAATTTTATACAGCATGCTTAGATTAAGATGTGATTATTTAAATGTAATTGATTAAATTGTTCGTGTGATGTTCTGATCGAGCTAAAATTGACTTGTATAGCACGGGGAGTATCATTTCTCCATTGGGCCGTTATATCGAATCATTTGTCATTGGAAATTATCAGCACTACTGACGTTAATGAAATTTTAATAATCAACTCCTTGAGTCTCAAGAAATGGGAGGGATGAATTTGTTTTCTTAAGTGCCTTAATGTGTCATGGATTTTTATATCGGTTTCACTGAAAGATGGACTGGAGAAGAGCAAAGATTTTCAGGCCTTCTGGCAACAAATTAACCTTTAAAGCTCTGTGCAAAATTGTAGCAGAGAATTTTTTTTGTATTATTATTTTTTTCAAAGAAAATAAGAGGACATTTCACGTGAAATGTCTGCTAGGCAGAGTATTCACATGAAATGTCAAACCTTATTTGAAAACAAGAATGACAAAAAAAAAATCAAAATGTTGTTTGCAGCAGATGAGATTATCATTTTAATTGATTAAAGGACTTGCATTAGTAAACTGTGTAGACCCATATCAGATGCTTTGGAATGTGACATCTGATCAGGGTCTGCACTGTTTGCTATTCATCCAGCAATTCTTTAGACACATCAACAGGTAATCAAATGGACTTGTCCAAAGTTTAGGGCAGGTGTGGTACTATGGTTCCCAATATTTAGGTTAAATGGTTAACCTTTACCATTCTGGGCAGGATAAGAAGATGACAAATGATGATATTTTTCTTATTTTTTCCAGAAAAGAAGATTAGACATTTCAAACAAATTTTCTCCATCTGCGAAAACAAATAAAAACTTTTAACCCATTGTAGACTGAATAGACTCTCCCACACTATATATGGGAAAAGTCCAATTTCAATTTTAGGTACATCCAGTTATGAGATTTACATATTCCTAGAGAAAAATGGCTAAACTATTTACAAACAGTGGAGACCCTGATCAGATGCCACATTTTGCGGCATCTGATCTGGGTCTGTACTGTTTACCAATTACCCTTTTACAGGTATCCCAGCTACAATGGGTTAATAGTGTCTTCTGCTGACATTTTTACCCAGCATGCTTTAGCATTTGATAGGGTATTTCAGTAATTTTTCAATAATCATCCAGGAAATGGGAGCAAAATGAGTTGGGTCATGAAAGAAAAAGTGTACTTTGAGCATTAACGGTAGCACTCTCTGGGCAAATTAATGTGGCAATATTTTTCTAATTGTTCCCAAAAAGTAGGGCTTGACATGCTGTTTGTATCTCAAAGAGATGACAAAACCTGTTTTCTAGGAAAAGTAAAAAAAATATTTCAAAATATTTCTGCCAAAATTTTTACCCAGTTTGCTGAGCATTAATACTAAGTCTAGGTGTATTTTCATCTTCAACTTGCAAGGCCAAATAAGATGTATTATCCAGATAAATATTTTTCTTATTTCTCCTCAAAAACATATGCTGTGGGTACTCATTAGAAGCACCTCAGTGAGGTGCTTCTAATGAGTACCCACAGCAAGGTTTTTGTTGAAAAATAAAAAAAATAGAAAAATATCAATTATTTTCAGTTTAAAAAAAGTGCCTATTTGGAGCTATGGCCATTGATATTCCATTGTGATAACTGCCAATTCTGTGAGCCATCAGCTAAGACCTTGACCAGCCTGCACATCTGTACTGGTCAATCAAGATCTTTGCTTTTGGCAGATGCAAGAAGGTCTTGTTAATAGCTCCAGATAAGGCACTTTTTTTTTTTCAGCCAAAACCTATTGATATTTTTCTTATTTCTACACAAAAACAAATTATGGTCCTATTAGAAACACCTTACCAAGGCACGCTTCTAATGAGAAGCGCCTCATGGAGGCACTTCTAATGAGTACTACAATATTATGTTTTCAGAGAGAAATACAAAAAAAAAAAAATATATTTATCATATACCCTGTCATATCTGGGGTATGGCAGAGCTAGAATATATAAAAGCCTGTGGTTAGGGATTAACTTTAGTGTGGGGACCACTACTGGGAGATAATTGGACGGCCAGGAAGTAAAAATAAGTACCTTACCCATATAATTACCTGGATTTTGAAAAAAAAAAAATCCAGTGTAACTCGGACCTATAGAAAGTATACTGGTTTGTAAGGTGACCAAGTTAGATGGCAGAAATAAGTCTTTATTTTTGGTCTGTTGGGGTTTGATTGCCTGTGGAAAAGTAAATAGGTTAACCCATTTAAGCCTAGCGTCCCATAAAAGGGACATTGGCAAACAGTGTAGACCCAGATCAGACGCCGCAGAATGCGGCATCTGATCAGGGTCTACACTGTTTGCATTAAGTATAGAAATTTCTACAAAACATGATATTAATAAAAAAAAATAACCAGACACCCCTTATATAGAAAATGGACCTGACCAAATAGTTAAGGTAGAAGAATCCACTCGGCATAAATGGCTAAAAGGGACTTGATACATTTCGTAGATTTTTCGCCATTTTATTCCAAGGGAGACAACTTTTGTGACTTCCTGTTTGCTTTACTGTATGCCAGATTCCTTCTGAAAAGGGGTCTCCTCTAAAAGGGAAGAATTTGCCCTTTTCAGAAGGAGGCAAAACAATTTTGAAACACTTACCTGCTTAACCCTTGTCATGCTGAATAAATTAAGATGCCACACCTCTTCTAATTGTTAGCCAATCAGATTGCTTGGTCTGGATTGTTGCTATAAATTCACATACTTAATGGCAAACAGTGCAGATCCAGATCAGCTGGCTTATGAAGAAGCCCAGCTGATCAGGATCTACATTGTTTGCAAAGACAGGACATATTTGGGTTCAGCAGGACAAGGATTAATTATATTTGTCTGTCTTTCCCTTTGGAGTTGGGGGCTTGATGTGGATCTGATTGTATCAGTTCCTGAGTTCACTTATTTACTTTACCACCCCTTAATTAAAGTGATCCATTCCACTTAAAGTTAGATTGGTAGGTTTTGTTATTTTATGGACAATTTGCTTAGCAACCTTTTGTTGAAGTACTAAACTGGTCTTGAAGATGCAAGTGATCTTAGAGGTGAAAACGTTAAGCAATGGTTATAGTATGAACTGTCAGTCCTGTTTTTGGGGAAGATAAGAAAAAATGAATTCTCCACCAATGTTTGTATGTAATTTGATGAATCCATAGTTTACAGTTATGTTTATCACTCACTGGGCAAATTCAGCAGATTGATACTTTCTTTGTTTTACCCAGAAAAAAGGGTATTTTAATGTTTTCCCAAAAATAAGGTTTGATATTTCATGAAATGCCAACCACTATTATGAGGAAAGTAAGAAAAATATATTTCAGAATATTTTCCTGTTGTTTTTTTTTCTAATGTCTTCTAATTTTTTTACCCAACTTGTCCAATGTTAATGGTGCTTTTATGAAGAAAATAACAGATGATTAAAAAAAATTGTTTTACATTGTTTGATTGCTTAATAGTTTCCAGTGGAAATAAGGTTTTGACACTTGAATTCAGTCCATATAAAAAAAAAATGATGTTAGTCTTCTAAGATGATATTTACTGCATATATGTGGTTTGACAGGGGATGATACCAGGTTGCTCAAAATAACGCCTCATCATTGATCATGTGTTACCTGTTCATAACTTCTTACACTGCCTGCTGGGTAATAAGCGGGTTGGACCGTAGAACGAATATCTCGAATTTCTTCCCGTTTTTATTTGTTACCTGATTATGACATCATCTTTGTCATCACCTGTACCGAGATGAAAGAAAGCATGCTCCAGATAAAATGAGTATCCAGGTGATATTTTTCTTATTTCTTCACAAAAACTTATGTTGTGTATTCATTAGAAGCACCTCTCTGAGGCACTTCCAATGAATACCCACAATATACTTTTTGTGGTAAAAATAAGAGAAATACTGTTATTTTTGGCTTGAAAAAGGCGTCATATCTGGAGCTCTGAAAGAGGTTGGCGTGGTTTTGTTACACAGCCTGATGTATGGCCTTGCTCTTTGTAAGAATAGTAAAAAGGAGAAAAAAGGAGGAATGAAAATTATAGACTGTATTTCATTGTAGCCACCCACATAAACTTGTTCTAGAACTATTTTAGACATGAAAAACAGTGAAACTAGAATTTTTCCCCTGTTTTTCCTCAAAAAAAACTGTTCTACACTCTGATTTGAATCATTGAGACAATTTTGTTTTGATGAGATACAGAAGATTTGTGTTAAGGAGGAGCATTCGGTATTAAGCTTGAAGAATAGTAGAAAACTATCCCAGTTATCATCTGTATTTACCCTAAGTATTTAAGTTTTGAGTTGGCCTTTCATGGCCCAGTCAGCTCTGTTAAGGTCATGCCCAGCTGGTCAGTTATTCTGCCAACTTTTTTCCTAGGCATGCTTAGTTCTTTAAGCGATTTCCCAGTACTTTTACACATACTAACGCCTGTAGCTGACAACTGCCTTTCTTGAATCAGTGGAAGGGGCGAATGATCAAAGAAATTATTTCACGATCAGTCTCCATGAAAGTTGTGGGCGAGCTAGGATTCGACTTTGGGACCCTTGGATCTGCAGTCTGATGTGTCACCGACTGTGCTATGAGACAGACAGGCCTAAGCAAACAGTGAAGACTCAGATCAGATGTCAGAATGTGACATCTGATATAATGATCTGCACTGTCAGCCACTCATCCAACAATTTTTACAGTAAATGTCCTAAAATTTAAAACACTTCATTGGTCTAAATATTGTGTTTTATGCAGTTGGTTCTTAAAATGCTTAGTGGAATGCAAACAGAGGAGACTCCTGAAGGAGCAGTCCGATCTGGGTCTACAATGTTTGCATATGCCATTTTGTCAGACCATTTGGTGTTCCAAATTTTAGGACATTTACTGTAGACACAGCAAGTATTGTTTCGTGGAGATTTGATCATGAAATATTTTGCTACGGTCATTCCGTTCCGCTGTTTCAAGAAGGGCAGTTTTCAGTGTCTGACAAAAGACTGTGCACATTACTGGTTAACCGCTTCAAGGACTAAGCCTGGCCAGTAAAGGCGTGGTTAGGTAAACTCACTGCGCTCAACATGGCCCAGTGGGTAACTGGGCCGTAAAACCTCAACACAAACAAACAAACATCAGTAGGTAGTGGACTCGTTCAGAGTTTGGCACAAATATGGTAAGGAGTTAGGTGTCACAGTATTTTGGGTAAATGCCATAGCCTAATGCCAAAGCCTGATGGTCTCCTGACTGAGTGACAAATTGTGTAGACATTGATCAAACTTCTCTCTTTGGGAACAGATGGGTCTGGCCAAGTATTTAGGGTAAATGTAGTTAATGTGACAGCACAGACATTTCAGCTGATAGGTATTTTGTTATTTATTCCATTTCAGTGCCAAAAAGTAACTGCTTGGCTTGTATCATACTGAAGGGCACTTAGCCCTTGCCATGATGAATAAATTAAGATGCCACACCCACTTCTAATTTTCTGTGAAACAGATTACTTGATCCAGATTATTGATATACATTCACATACTTAGTGTCAAACAGTGTAGATCCAGAGCAGTTGGCTTCTTCAGAAGCCAACTGATCTGGATCTACAGTGTTTGCAAAGGCAGGATAGATCTGGGCTCAGCAGGACCAGGGTTAAACAATGTACTGCCGACATACAATATTGATGCAAATGACCATCATGGATAAAGACAGTGTTAAAACTTGAAACCATCATTATCACAGAAGGTCCAGATCAGCTTACACTCACATCTTGTTTGATCAGGGCCTTTATTGCTTGGCTGAAGAAAGCCTGCAATATTGTCCTGTATCAGATACCCTGATGAAATTGCAGTTGCTTAGGCTTATCTGGGTCTTCTTTTTTCAGTTATGTCATAAAGCCCCTCTTTGCATACATACTTCACTGATTTCTTTTATTTCCAGGTTTGATAAAAAATCCACCTCCATTCGACTGGTGAAGGTAATTATTTCTTTTATCTGTTCTTTTAATGCTGAGCATCCTGGGTAGAAGTTTTAGCAGATGACATTTTGAAATATGTTCCTGAATATTCCCCAAAATGTAGGATTTGACATTTCATGCAAACTGTCTCTTCAGGAGTCAATTTGCATGAAAAGTCAGCTCTTATTTTCTGTGAAAAAAAAAAAAAAAAAAAAAAGTTATCTGCTGAATTTGTACAGAGTGTGCTAAGTGTGTTTGTTAATTAGCGTTTAGCATGCTGAGTAAAAATTTATGCGGTGTTTTGGAATATTTTTCAAATTTTTCCCAGAAATAGGTCATGGCATTTTATGTCCTCAGGAGACAGTTTTGCATGAAATGTCAATCCTATTTTCTGAGAAAAATAAGAAAAATCATCATTTGCTGAATTGGCTTAAGTGTGCAAAAGGTGAAACAATGATTAACTTTCTCTTTTAGACAAACAAAGACTGTGAGAAAAAATATTTCATGAAATGAGTAAATAAAGATAAAGAGATACCAAAGAAAGGCCACAGTCACTGAACAAAGCGGTGGATAAGGGTTTAGTGATATTTATTACATTTTTTGCAGTGATTTACTAAGATTTCTCAATGAATTATAATTGATAATTCACAGTGTGAATTATATCACTTCGAACGTTTTGACGTCATAATTGCTAGGCGATGTTGCTGACGTTGTTTGGTAACAACAATAACAATAGTTGATGTTTCGCGGAAAATTTGATAGAATCATGAAGATCAGACTGCAATTTTCACGTCCAGTTGGCGTTTTTGAGGAAAGACCTGCAATGCAAATAAAAAGTATGATTTTCTTGATAATCCAGTTCAACTTTCGTTACATTGTTGTGTCTGTATTTCAAGCACAGGATGACTTTTGCATTAAAGTGAAAACAAGATGGCGACTGATTTTCAAACTAAACCAGGCCTCCTGAAATTCATGCACTGACTGGAACTATTTTGGTAGGAAATCATAACGACTGAATGTGAAAATTCAAAGGTAAAACATGAATGAAAATGTAATAAACAGATTATTTAGTTGTTTTGATCAAATACGGAGAAATAATTCACGCGTGTTCTAGGGCTTTCGTGTAAAAAACTCGTTCGCTTTGCTCACTCGTTTTTTACGCGCAAGCCTTAGAACACTAGTGAATTATTTCTCCGTAATCGATCAAAACAAACAAATAAACTCTATGTAATCATAGCTCTTGATAAGGCGCTTTTTTCAACCAAAAATTAGCTACGAGGCGCTTCTAATGAGTACCCACAACATATGTTTTCATGAAGAAATAAGAAAACTATTTACCTGATACCCACTCTTATTAGCTCACCAGAGCACAAAGTGCTCATGGTGAGCTACTGTGGTCAGTCAATGTCCGTCGTCCATCATTCGTCGTTCGGCGTCAACAAGAGCTTTAAAAGCCTACTCATCCTACACCCCTGGGCCATTTGACTCGATATTTGCTAGGAAGCATCGGGGTGACTTGTAGATCAAAAATAGCTAAAATCGTGCCCAATGGAAATCCAGGATGGCCGCCATCTTGAAAATCTATTTTTCGCTTCTTCTCCTGAACCGAAAGGCCAATTGACTCCAAACTTGGTAGGAAGCATCAGGGTGACTTGTAGATAAAAAATAGCTAAAATCATGCCAATCTGAAATCCAAGATGGGGGCCATCTTGAAAATCTATTTTTCGCTTCTTCTCCTGAACTGAAAGGCCAATTGACTCCAAACTTGCTAGGAAGCATTGAGGTGACTTGTAGCTAAAAAATACAGGCCTCCTAGCAAAACCTATAAAACCTATAATAACCTATAATTTTGTGTCAAACCTATAAAACCTTTATTTTGTTCATAAAACTTATGAAAAGCCTGTATTTTCATGAAAAAAACCTATATTTTTCACATTTTGAACCTTCTCGCGACTCAACCCTAACTTTTCTTCAAAATGCCCTACTATTTTTACATTTTAGTCCCAAAAAAGTGATGAAAACTGTCAAGAAATTGTAATTTTTTTCCTCGCTCGCTTTGCTCGCTCGGACTTTGTAAAATTCAGATCAACCTTATCAGAATAATTTTGGCCCAAAAATTCATCGAATATTTTTTCTTCAGTTTTAAATCTAATTGTGAGTTTGGAAGAACCTTTCTTTAACCTATATTTTTTATTGAAAAACCTGTAAATAACCTATATTTTGAGGAAGAAGAACCTGTATAAAAACCTATATTTTCAAAGTGGGCCACTAGGAGGCCTGAAAATAGCAAAAATCGTGCTGAACGGAAATTCAAGGTGACCGCCATGGCAGCTTCTTGAAAATATATTTTTCTCTTCTTCTCCTGAACCGAAAGGCCAATTGACTCCAAACTTGCTAGGAAGCATCACGGTAACTTGTAGATCAAAACTAGCTAAAATCATGCCGATCTGAAATCCAAGATGGCCACCATGGTGGCCATATTGAAAATCTATTTTTTGCTTCTACTTCTGAACCGAAAGGCCAGTTGACTCAAAACTTGGTAGGAGGCATTGGGGTGATTTGTAGATCAAAAAAGCTAAAATTGTTCCGATCGGAAATCCAAGATGGCTGCCATGGCCGCCATCTTGAAAATCTAATTTTCACTTCATTTCCTGAGCCAAAAGGCCAGTTGACTCCAAACTTGGTAGGAAGTATCAGGGTGACTTGTAGATCAAAAATAGCGAAAAAATCCTGCTGATTGGAAATCCAAGATGGCCGCCATGGTGGCCATCTTGAAAATCTTTTTTTTGCTTCTCCTCCTAACCCAAAAGCCAATTGACTTGAAACTTGGTAGGAAGCATCAGGGTGACTTATAGATCAAAAATGGCTAAAATCGTTCCGATTGAAAATCCAAGATGGCCACCATGGCAACCATCTTGAAAATTTATTTTTCACTTCTTCTCTTGGACCGAAAGGCTGATTGACTTTAAACTAGGTAGGAAGCACCAGGGTGACCTGTAGATCAAAAACAGCTAAAATTGTCCCTCTCAGAAATCCAAGATGGCCGCCATGACAGCCATCTTGAAAATCTATTTTTCGCTTCTTCTCTTGAACTGAAAGGCCATTTGAATCGGAACTTGGTAGGAACCATTGAGGTGACTTGTAGATCTAAAATAGCTTAAATTGTTTGGATTGGAAATCCAAGTTGCCCACCATGGGGGGCCATCTTGAAACTCTTTTTTTTCGCTTATTTTCCTGAACCAAAGGGCCAGTTGATTTGAAAATTGGTAAGAAGCATCGGAATGAGGTAGATATAAAAATAGCTAAAATTGTTCCAATCAGAAATCCAAGATGGTGGCCATCTTGAAAATCTATTTTTCCCTTCTTCTTCTGAACTGAAAGACCAATTGACTGAAAAACGTGGTAGGAAGCAGGGTGACATGTAGATAAAAAATAGTTCAAATCGTTCCGATAGGAAATTCCAAATTGCAGCCATAGCGTCCATCTTGAAAGTCTGTTTTGATTTTTAGCTCGCCTGTACGAAGTACAAGGAGAGCTATTGTAGTCACCCCGGTCGTCCACGTTTGCGTTTGCGTTTGCGTTTGCGTTTTCGTTTGCGTTTGCGTTCCCGTTCCCGTCACACTGCGTTAAAGTTTTTCAAATGCTTATATCTCAACAGTCACTCCTCACAGAGGCATCAAATTTGGAACTTAGGTACCTTGGAGGGTCTTCTGAGATTCCAAGAGAATAAACCCCTGGGTTCATGCCCCTGGGTGGGGCTAGGGGTCAGAATCTAGGACACCTTTGTAATACTGTGTTAAAGTTTTTCAAATTCTTATATCTTGACTTTCACTCCTCATAGAGCATTCATATTTAGAATTTGGGTACCTGGACGAGTCTTCTGAGATTCCAAAAGAACATACCCCTGGGTTCATACCTCAGGGTGGGCCTTGGGGTGGGGCTAGGGGTCAAAATCTAGGACACATTTGTAAAATCTTATATGCCTACAGGTTATAGACACAACTGGTTATACATCAGCTAACTATGTGACATCGGTTTAAGTGTAAGAGAGTGAAGGTCATGGTGACCTACATTTTACGGTCAAGGTCACCTAGATTTCACGGTCCAGTGATTTTGCCTTATATCTTGAATACTATTTGTTGGATAAATGTCACACCTGGGATATTACTTCCATGTGACCCAATGAATGACCACTTACTATATCTAGGTCATTGTGACCTATATTTCATTGTTCAGTGATTTTGCCTTATATCTTGAATACTATTTGTTGGTTAAATGTCACACCTGGGATATTACTTCCATGTGACCCAATGAATGACCACTTACTATATCTAGGTCATTGTGACCTATATTTCATGGTTCAGTGATTTTGCCTTATATCTTGAATACTATTTGTTGAATAAATGTCACACCTGGGATATTAGTTCCATGTGACCCAATGAATGACCACGTACTATATCTAGGTCATTGTGACCTATATTTCATGCTTCAGTGATTTTTCCTTATATCTTGAATACTATTTGTTGGATAAATGTCACACCTGGGATATTAGTTCCATGTGACCCAATGAATGACCACGTACTATATCTAGGTCATTGTGACCTATATTTCATGCTTCAGTGATTTTGCCTTATATCTTGAATACTATTTGTTGGATAAATGTCACACCTGGGATATTAGTTCCATGTGACCCAATGAATGACCACTTACTATATCTAGGTCATTGTGACCTATATTTCATGGTTCAGTGATTTTGCCTTATATCTTGAATACTATTTGTTGGATAAATGTCACACCTGGGATATTAGTTCCATGTGACCCAATGAATGACCACTTACTATATCTAGGTCATTGTGACCTATATTTCATGCTTCAGTGATTTTGCCTTATATCTTGAATACTATTTGTTGGATAAATGTCACACCTGGGATATTAGTTCCATGTGACCCAATGAATGACCACTTACTATATCTAGGTCATTGTGACCTATATTTCGTGCTTCAGTGATTTTGCCTTATATCTTGAATACTATTTGTTGGATAAATGTCACACCTGGGATATTAGTTCCATGTGACCCAATGAATGACCACTTACTATATCTAGGTCATTGTGACCTATATTTCATGCTTCAGTGATTTTGCCTTATATCTTCAAATACTATTTGTTTGATAAATGTCACACCTGGGATATTAGTTCCATGTGACCCAATAAATGACCACTTACTATATCTAGGTCATTGTGACCTATATTTCATGCTTCAGTGATTTTGCCTTATATCTTGAATACTATTTGTTGGATAAATGTCACACCTGGGATATTAGTTCCATGTGACCCAATGAATGACCACTTACTATATCTAGGTCATTGTGACCTATATTTCATGCTTCAGTGATTTTGCCTTATATCTTGAATACTATTTGTTGGATAAATGTCACACCTGGGATATTGGTTCCATGTGACCCAATGAATGACCACTTACTATATCTAGGTCATTATGACCTATATTTCATGCTTCAGTGATTTTGCCTTTTATTTTTATTACTATTTCATGGAGAATTGTCATACCTGGATTATTATATCTATGTGACAAAATGATTTACATACAAATACATCTAGGTCAGTGTGACCTATATTATATGGTTGAATGATTTAGCCATATTACTTGAAAATTATTTCATAGATTATTTCATTTTGATTTTCTTAATGATAAAAATGTTACAATATAAAATGTACCCAGCAGGCGAGCTACGCTGTCCTACGACAGCTCTTGTTTTCTCCTGAACCGAAAGAGCAATTGACTCAAAAGTTCATTGGAAGTATCAAGGTGACTTGTTGATCAACAGTAGCTAAAATCATTCTGATTGGAAATCTAAGATGGCTGCCATCTTGTTTATGTTTATTATATTTCCCTGCCACTGAGCTGTTTACATGTATAAAATCATGATTCTTTAGAAACCACTTATCCATTTGCCACCAAATTTCACATTGATCCTACTGTTGAAATGTGATTGAGAGTTTGTTCAAATGATCACCCTCCATTCACTGTCATGCCATATATATTCTTCTTCAAAAGTAAGAACTGCTTAAATGATGATCTTTTCATTAGTTGCAATGACAGGATTGGAAAAATGTTGCATAACATCTGCATATCTGCAGTGGCTATGTCACTCAGGTGAGCGACCCGTGGCCCATGGGCCTCTTGTCTAGACCTATGTGTAATGACAACGCATGACATTATATCAACACCTTGGTTGGTGTCGAGTTTAACAGCCCAGTAAACGCTAATTACCAATTATAGACTGAATGAACTCAACACTATCTGCTGGCCTCAGTGGCTCAGTTGGATGCGCCATCCAACTGGAGACCAGGAGGTCGCATGTTCAGCCCCCGCCAAGGCTGGCAACATTCTTTCGTGTAGACTGATCGTGAAATATTTTCTACGGTCATTCTCTCACTTAGGTGATTCAAGAAGGGCAGTTGTCAATTTCTGGCGGAAGAATGTGCACAATACTGGTTAACTGCTTAGAGGACTAAGCCTGCCCAGTAAACATGCGGTTAGGTAAACTGACCGTGCTCGACATGACCCCATTGGGTTGACTGGGCTGTAAAACATCAACACAAACAAACAAACAACACTATATACTGGAAGATTCTAATTATGACCCCAACTTTGAAAATATCTTAAAAGAAACATCTTCGAAGAAGTTGGAGGGGCATATTGCTTCTGGGATGTTTGTGTGTGTGTGCGTCCATGTATCAGTCCGACTGTTGGTTACGCTTTTTGATGCATAGCATAACTTCTGAACCATGCATGCTAGGGTTTGGAAATTTCATATATGGATTCTTCATGAAAAAACAGCTGATACATATTTTTTCTCCCGTCAGGATTATGTCCCTTTCCTGAGTTATGGCCCTTTGAAAAAATATGGATGAAATCTTGTCAGCAAAATATCTCAAAAGCTACTGAAGCTAGAACCTTGAAACCTGGTGAATAGATTGGTATTGATGAGTAGATGACATGTTTAACTTGAATAAATTCTGAAAAATACTTCATGAATTATGGCCCTTTGTAACTGAGCATTTTTGCATTGCACACTTTTTGATGCATAGCATAAGTTTTGAACTGTGCATGCTATGGTTTTGATATTTCATATATGGATTCCTCATGAAAAAATAGCTGACACATATTTTTTTTCTTATCAGGATTATGCCCCTTTCCTGAGTCATGGCCCTTTGAAAAAGTAGGGATGGAATCTTGTCAGCAAACTATTTCAAAAACTATTGAAGCTAGAGCCATTAAATTTGGGGAATTGGTTGGTAGCGATGAGTAGATGACCTAATTAACTTTTGAATAAATTCTGAAAAGTATTTCTTGAGTTATGGCCCATTGTCATTTTGGGCATTTTTACATTGCACACTTTTTGATGCCTAGCATACGTTTTGAACTGTGTATGCTAGGGTTTTGAAATTTCATATTTAGATTTCTCATGAAAAAATAGTGACACATATTTTTTTCTTTTCAGGATTATGCCTCTTTCTTGAGATATGGCCCTTTGAAAAAATATGGATGAAGTCTTGTCAGCAAAATATCTAAAAAATTATTGGAGCTAGAGCCTTGAAATTAAGGAATAGTTTGGTAGCAATGAGTAGATGACCTGATTAACTTTTGAATGAATTCTGAAAAGTACTTCTAGAGTTATGGCCCTTTGTCATTTTGGGCGTTTTTACATTGCACATTTTTTGATGCTTAGCATAAGTTTTGAACTGTGCGTGCTAAGGTTTTGAAATTTCATGTATGGATTCCTCATGAAAAACCAGCTGACACATGTTGTTTTTTTTCGTATCAGGATTATGCCCCTTTCCTGAGTTATGGCCCTTTGAAAAGTAGTTGCGGTCATGGTACCAAAGCCGTAATCCAAAATCATAAATCCATAAACGAATGACGAATCAGAATGTTCAAACCAACAGACATGGACCCCAGAACAAAGGGTGTAATCAGGCGTCCGCGGATAGTAAGCATTACTTGGTAAGCAAGCTTCGCCCACCATGCCCATGGGCCTGAACGAAGGAAATATCAGTAGAAGCGTATGGGATTTGGGAAGTCTACTTATGGCGCGTCACTGGCAAAAACATCAGAAACAATTCTGGAAGCTGCCACATTGTAGGGATTGACTAGATCATGATGTCTCCCATAGAACTTCTTAAGTGTTGCTACCAGTTTGGTTTTTTGATACCCCTGGCTCAACAACTTTTGAGTGAGCACTTTAGGGTTTGGAAATTTCATATATGGATTCTTCATGAAAAAACAGCTGATACATATTTTTTCTCCCGTCAGGATTATGTCCCTTTCCTGAGTTATGGCCCTTTGAAAAAATATGGATGGAATCTTGTCAGCAAAGTATATCAAAAACTATTGAAGCTAGAGCCTTGAAATTTAAGGAATAGATAGGTAGCGATGAGTAGATGACATGATTAGTTTTTTAATAAATTCTGAAAAGTACTTTTTGAGTTATGGCCCTTTGTCATTTTGGACATTTTTAAATTGCATAGCATAAGTTTTGAACTGTGCATGCTAGTTTGATGAAATTTCATATATGGATTCTTTATGAAAAAATAGGTGACCCAAATAGATGACCCATATTTTTTTTCCTTATCTGAATTATCTCCCATTTTAGAGTTATTTCCCTTTTAATAAAATAACATTGAAATCTTGTATATTTGTACTGTTTTACTGTCATCGGCAAGCATTGTTGGAGTCAAGCAGTGCTAGAGTCAGGCAGTTGGGGGCATAGTGTTTTACAAACACCAGCTTTAGTTTCAGTTTGAAGCATGTCAGGCTATGTGATTTAGATATTCCTAGAAAAAATAGTTGACCTATCTGCAAACAGGGAGACCCTGATCAGATGCCACATTTTGTGGCGTCTGATCTGGGGTCTGCACTGTTTGCCATGTACCCTTTTAGGGGTTTCCAGACTGCAGTGGGTTAAAGTTATGTCAAGCTGGTCAATTTTACCTACAGTTTTCCTGGGTTGGCAGACCTTTAAGCAGTTAACAAGTACTTGTACACATTTCGTCAGAACCTGATAACTGAATGACAATAGAAAATATTTTTTATCTATCTCTACAAAAGAATGTTGCGGGATCTGTAAGAGATCGAACCCTCGACCTCCTGATCACAAGTCGGACATGCATCGGACTGAGCCACCAAAGCTGGCATAAAACTCATCCTATGAAAACATATGTTATGGATATTCATAAGAAGAGCCTCACGGAGGCACTTCTTATGAGAACCATTATATATGTTTTCATGGAGAAATAAGATTATACCAATACCTTTTGGTTGAAAAAGGAGCTATTATATAAAACATCTTAAGTCAATATTTTTCAGTCTGATGGCACAGTGATTGGCTCACCCAACGAAGGTCCCGCTTCCCCGTCATCTCTGTCATCACAAGATGTGAATGCCGAGGCCCAGCCCTCATCCACTACCAGCACAGGCAACGAGTCTCAGGTCATAGAAGAAATAGCAAATGGTTACAGGTAAGGAATGTAAAATTTTATTTATGCTATGATAAGCTTCAGGCTCCACCCTCCCCACCACTGCCCACTCCACATGAGAAAAGAACACGTCTTCTAACACAAGAAATGTTTATTCAAGCTAGCCTGTCTCCTGAGTATTACCATTTTCCCTCTAACAGCACCTTCATCATAGTTCCATTGAATTATCTGGCCAACATAACCAACATACAATTGGTAGGATTTTAAAGCATGGAAATTCAAAATACGCAAACTAGTTGCAGAAAGGGGATGACCTAAAAGATTTTGTGCTCCTGATAATTACTACTCGGATACGGTTACAAGGCCTCCCAAAATTTCCTCCCAACCCCCTCCTCACCCATTCCCCTATACCTAGGGTAAGTACCTCTAAATACTTAAATATGTGTAATTCTTTTCTTCAGAACATGTTTGCGGTATTTTCTGCCACCAGCCTGGGTGATGGACAAAGATTCTATCTCAGCCATGTCTCCACAAGAACTAGCCACCTTTCCACTCGATGACTTCTTTGATCATTATGAGAAAGGACTCAGAAAGGTTGGTTTCATTTATTTCTTCAGAGTACATGTAATTCAGACTTGTTATGTGCAAGGCTGTTGCATTGGAGAAGTCAAATTTAGGGATGTCTGGTTCTGTCTTGAGTTTATAGGGAATGGATACACCGTCAAGGAAAATAAGTCTGACATAAAAATATGTGTCTTTACCTCCTCCTTAATGAAGGCTACTCTAGGAGCAAATTCTTTCCTTTAAAGTAGTCCTAATTTTTCAAAGGATTCAAGTACTAGGGAACTTAATGCCTGTCTCTAAAAGTTTTCTCCCTTTAAAAGAAATGGTGGCAAAATCTTGAAGTTATTCAATCCCCTTAACCGATTTTAGTCTGGAAACCCCCAAAAAGGATAATTGGCAAACAGTACAGACCCAGATCTGACATGGTAGAATGCAGCATCTGATCAGGGTCTACCTTGTTTGCAGTAAATTACAGGAATTTCTATAAAACATAGTACATTGTAATAATAACAACTACCGTATTTAGCATATGTATTCGGACAGACAGGCCTGAGCAAACAGTATAGACCCAGATGAGACGCCGCAGAACGCGGCGTCTCATCAGGGTCTGCACTGTTTGCCACTCATCCAGCAACTTTTAGACACAACATGGGGTAGTGAATTGTACTGGTTCAAATTTTAGAACATATACAGTAAGGAGTTGAGGTATCCGAATACTTAGGGTAAATGCGGTAACCAGACACCCTGCTATTGGAAATAGAGCAGTCCAAAGAGTTGTGATAGAAGAGTCCACTCGATGTAAATGGGTTAATCTGTACAGATCTTGATTTCTATAGTCACCTTTACACATGGGTTAACAGCTTGATTTTTAAGACATATGAAAACACTGTGCAAAAAAAAAAAAAAAAAAAAACAAGAAAAGAGAAAATTCTCATTTAAAGGCCTTTCATGTTACCTGGAATGCTAATGGATTTTAATCTTTGTTTCAGTTGGTGAACAATTTCCAGACAGAGGCTTCACTTCGTAAACAAGAAGCAGAAACAGCTAATACCAAATTGTCTTCAGTTAGGAAAATGATAGCTAAACTTTTAACTTCAAGTAATGAAGTAAGTAGGATCTTAATTCGTAGCTGTAGCTGTAGATTAGACTCATTTGTTGACAAAAACAAATGCTTCAGGTAAGAGGAGAAAATATTTTTCCCTATTTCTCCACAAAAGTGTACATTGTGGGTAGTTAGAAGCATGGAGAAATAGAAAAATACCAATATATCACTAAAACATACCTATATAATTTTGACCCCCCCTTAAACCCCACTTTTATATAGTAAAACTGGGGTTTACAAGGGTGTACATTATTTTTCTTATATTGCTCAAAAACATAGATTGTTGGTACTTGTTACTCGGCCTTGCCGAGCAGTTCTAACGAGTAGCCACAATCTATGTTTTCAGCAGAAATATGGAAAATATCAGAATTTTTATCTAAAAACTTACAGTTTTTGATGGTGAAATTTTCAATATATTTTGAATAGGCATGTTTTCGTAATGACTGTTGGTTTGAAGGGGATGGGAGGGATGAGGAGATGGGCAGCTATCTGGAGTTAATGCAAAAAACATCAATATTTTATTATTTCTACATTGGGAAAGCAGGTTTGCACAATAATGAAAAACTTGAGCTGGAAAATTCCCCATGTTGAATTTCCATATTACAAATGGTGCAGGTTATGTAGAATTTTTAGAATTGCTAAATGTACACCACAACCTCTTTATAACACTATTGTTGGCGTCCATAGCATAAACCGTGTTAGTTAAACAACCGTGTTATATCCAAACAAAAATGTATAGATTATATTGAAAAATGACCATTTATGGTCATTTTTCAATATAATCTATACATTTTGGGATCCATCTTTGAACCGTGTTATATCCAAAACCATGTTATAACGAACCGTGTTATAAAGAGGTTGAAGTGTATATCTCTCTAGCTGTTGTTGAGAGGTTTCCCTATTATTAGCTCACCTGAGCACGAAGTTCTCATGGTGAGCTATTGTGGTCAGTCAATGTCTGTCGTCTGTCGTCCGTCATGCGGCATCAACAATTGCTTTAAAAGCCTACTCCTCCTACACCCCTGGGCCAATTGACTCGATACTTGGTAGGAAGCATCAAGATGACCTGTAGATCATAAATAGCTAAAATCGTGCCGATCGGAAATCCAAGATGGCCGCCATCTTGAAAATCTTTCGCTTCTTCTGAACCGAAAGGCCAATTGAAGCCAAACTTGCTAGGAAGCATCGGGGTGACTTGTAGATCAAAAATAGCTAAAATCGTGCCGATCGGAATCCAAAATGGCCGCCATCTTGAAAATCTATTTTTCGCTTCTTCTCTTGAACCGAAAGGCCACTTGCCTCCAAAGTTGCTAGGAAGCATCGGTGTGACTTGTAGATAAAAAATAGCTAAAATCATGCCGATTGGAAATCCAAGATGGCCGCCATGGCAGATATCTTGAAAATCTGTTTTTTGCTTCTTTTCCTGAACTGTAAGGCCAATTGACTCCAAACTTGCTAGGAAGCATTTGGGTGACTAGTAGATCAAAAATAGCTAAAATCATGCTGATTGGAAATCCAAGATGGCCGCCATGGTGGCCATCTTGAAAATCTTTTTTTCGTTTCTTCTCCTAAACCCAAATGCCAATTGACTTGAAACTTGGTAGGAAGCATCGGGGTGACTTATAGATTGAAATTGGCTAAAATTGTTCCGATTGGAAATCCAAGGTGGCCGCCATGGCAGCCATCTTGAAAATTTCTTTTTTTGCTTCTTCTCCTGAACCGAAAGGCCAATTGACTCCAAACTTGCTAGGAAGCATAGATGTGACATGTTTCACATCAAAAACAGCTAAAATTGTGCTGATCATAAATCCAAGATGGCGGCCATCTTGAAAATCTATTTTTGGCTTCTTCTCCTAATGCCAAATGCCAATGACTCGAAACTTGGTAGGAAGCATCAGGGTGACTTGTAGATCAAAAGTAGCTCAAATCGTTCTAATCGGAAATCCAAGATGGCCGTCATGGTCGCCATCTTGAAAATCTATTTTTCTCTTCTTCTCCTGAGGCGAAAGGCCTATTGACTCCAAACTTTGTAGGACGCATCAGGGTAATGTGTAGATCAAAAGTAGCTAAAATCATGCTGATTGGAAATCCAAGATGGCCGCCATGGTAGCCATCTTGAAAATGTTTTTTTCGTTTCTTCTCCTAAACCCAAATGCCAATTGACTTGAAACGTGGTAGGAAGCATCGGGGTGACTTATAGATTGAAATTGGCTAAAATCGTTCCGATTGGAAATCCAAGATGGCCGCCATGGCAGCCATCTTGAAAATCTGTTTTTCACTTCTTCTCCTGAACCAAAAGGCTTATTGACTTTAAACTAGGTAGGAAGCATCAGGGTGACCTGTAGATCAAAAATAGCTAAAATCATCCCTATCATTAAAATCCAAGATGGCCGCCATGACAGCCATCCTGAAAATCTTTTTCACTTCTTCTCCTGAACTGAAAGGCCATTTGAATCGAAACTTGGTAGGAAGCATTTCGGTGACTTGTAGATCTAAAATAGCTTAAATTGTTTGATCAGAAATCCAAGATAGCCAAGTTCATTGAAAGTATCGAGGTGACTTGTAAATCAACAGTAGCTAAAATCATTCTGATTGGAAATCTAAGATGGCTGCCATCTTGTTTATGTTTATTATATTTCCCTGCTACTGTGCTGTTTACATGTATAAAATCATAATTCTTCAGGAACCAATTAGCCAATTGCCCCCAAATTTCACATTGATCCTACTGTTGAAATGTGATTGAGAGTTTGTTCAAATGATCATGCTCCATTGACTGTCATGCTATATATAATATTCTTCTTCAAAATTAAGAACTGCTTGAAGGTTGATCTTTTCATTAGCTGCGATGACAGGACTGGAAAAATGTTGCATAACATCTGCATATCTGCAGTGGCTATGTCACTCAGGTGAGCGAACCGTGGCCCGTGGGCCTCTTGTTTGAATGTTTGGAAAGGTGTAGTAAAGACAAACCTGATCTGGGGCTTCACTGCACAGGCCTGTCTATCCCAGTACTTTGTGTAAATGCAGTATTTGTGAGCCAGTTAATTTTGGTATTTTAGGCTGGGTACTTACAACTGGGAAAAATAATACATAAACCATGAAAACCTTGTAAGTACTGTAGTGGCGTCAAAATAAATTACTTATTTTCTCAGTGTATATTTATTTTGTGCCTGTACATCAAAAAAAAGAAGGTCCTTGAGACAGTTTTATTCCCACGCTTTAGCAGTGGGGATATTGTGTAAGCCTCAGTCCATCCGTCTGTCCTTCACGCTGTCTCTTCCTAAACCACTGGGTGGAATTTAACCAAACTTGTTACATGACTTCCCTGCGTGGTAAGGGTGTGGGAGAGCAATATTCTTTTTCACTGTGTCCCATGTGACCTTCAGGTGGGATCAAAAGGGAATGAAAGCGTGGGGATTTTGCAATGATATAGTTTGAAAGTTTCTACCACTATTTAAGGAGACTTTCAAGCTGGGAAAAATTTCCCATTACAGTTTTAGAAATTAATTTTTTTCGCAAGTAACAAGTACTTGCTACCTGGTCTGAAAGTAGGTATCAAAATGCATCTATATGGCAGCAAAAGATGCCCATGTGCCATGGATTAAACCTTCCAGCGCTAAGCATATTTAACAGATAGCATTTTCAAAGAATTTTTCTTGTTTCAGCAAAATTGAGGCTTGACATTACATGTGATTTGTCTGCTTGGCAGACAAGTCACATGAAATGTCAAGTCTAATTTGCATTGAAGACATTCACAACACTTAAAGTTGATAGAGTTCGTGGCACTATACCAGGTAGCAATTTTTGCTACCAACAGTTTGACCAGGTAGCAAACTGAATTTTAAGGTAGCAAATTTGCTACTGTTAGTTTCGAACACTGCATTAAATGGAAAAAATAGATACTTTCTTGATATTCAGTTCTCAAAAAGAGCAAAAACAAACACAGTTAGTTGTGATGAGAATGCAGGGGTCCAGAATCTAGTCAATCTATGTGGACTAGAGGCTTGATGTGTGCTCTGTTGATGTGCATGTGGTGCATCACAGGCAGCGTCAGGTCGGAAACAACTGCAATTCTGAGCTAACTCGTACATACACATCTTAAGGCTCCAGAAAACATCTGGGCCCAGTTGTTCAAAGCTAACGATGTCGTTAGTTAACGATTCGTTAAAATTTACATCGAGTGATAAGCAAATATGCTGAAATTTTTTGCTGAAAAAATGTGAGTAGTTTTTGCAGTGCAAAAGCTACTCACATTTTTTCAGCAAAAAATTTCAGAAAATTGTATATTGAATCTGCTAAAACAGTTAACGAAATGACCCTTAACGAGCTCGTTAAGCTAACGACGCTTTGAACAACCGGGCCCTGTTTTATTTTATAATGTCTCCCCACTGTGGAGAGCATAAATAATCCACAAGACACCTCAAGAAAATTAAGAGTTATGACCTTTTTTCAAATTCGGTGGCTCAGTTAGATGCGCTTCTGACTGGTGATCAGGAGATTGCAGGTTCAACCCCCTCTGGGTCGGCAACATTCTTTTTGTGGAGATGGATCATGAAAATACATTCTACAGCCCTTCCGCTGATTCAAGAAGGGCAGTTGTCAGTTTCTGGTGAAAAAATGTGCACAATACTGGTTAACCGCTTAGAGGCCTAAGCCTGCCCAGTAAAAGTTTGGTTAGGTAAACTGACCACGCTTGACATGACCCCATTGGGTTGACTGGGCCGTAAAACCTCAACACAAACAAACAAACACTCTCAGGGAAAGCAACTCTGTCAAAATTGTTGTGCCACCCTCCTGAAAAGGGATCTAAAAAGAAAGAATTTGCTCCCATTTAGAGTAAACCCCTTTTCAGAAGGGGCTTGGTTTGCAGGACTGCAAACAGGAAGACACAAAAGTTGTCTGCCTTGTGAAACATGGCAGAGAATCTGCCATGTGTATCTACTCCCTTTTATGTGAGATGCACGACTCCAGATATCAGAACCTTCACCACACTGCCAATTGAAGCCGGCCTCGGTGGCTCTGTTGGATGTGCCGTCCGACTGGAGACCAGGAGGTCGCGGGTTCAACCCCCACCGAGGTCGGCAACATTCTTTCGTGGAGATTGATCATGAAATATTTTCTACGGTCATTCTCTCCCTTCCGCTGATTCAAGAAGGGCATTTGTCAGTTTCTGGCAAAAGAATGTGCACAATACTGGTTAACCGCTTAGAGGACTAAGCCTGCCCAGTAAACATGTGGCTAGGTAAACTGACCGCGCTCGACATGACTCCGTTGGGTTGAATGGGCTGAAAACCTCAACACAAACAAACTGCCAATTGAACTGACAACAAACTGATAATATTTTTCTTTCTTCTTTTTTTAGAAATAGGCTTTGACATTTCATGCAAATTACCTCCTTGTGAAAGGTTATTTTTCTGGGAAAAAAATAAGAAAAATATTCAAAATGTTGTCTGCTGATATTTTAACCTAGCATGCTAAGCAATAACTAGTGGTACCCTAAATATTTGTGTATCACTATTTACCCTTCTTTTTGTTGCAGTTTTCCCGCTGAGTCTAACACTAAAAGATATGAATTAGAATATATAGCCTCTTGTAAACTTTTTTATGAGATAATGCGGTATTACCGTAATAACCTTAAGAATTGTATTAACCCTTGTCCTGCTGAACCCAGATATACCCTGCCTTTGCAAACAGTGTAGATCCAGATCAGTTGGCTTCTGAAGAAGCCAACTGATCTGGATCTGCACTGTTTGCCATTAAGTTTGTGAATTTATAGCTGCAATCTGGATCTGCTTCAATCTGGATCAAGTAATCTGATTGGCTAAAAATTAGAAGTAGGCATGGCATCGTAATTTATTCAGCAGGACAAGGGTTAAGTACAGGCCTGGGCAAGTAGAGTAGACCCAAATCAACCACCACAGAATACACTACAACCTCTGTATAACACGGTTCATTATAGCACGGTTTTGGATATAACACGGTTCATTATAGCGCGGTTTTGGATATAACACAGTTCATTATAGCGCGGTTTTGGATATAACACAGTTCAAAGATGGCTTCCAAAAATATATAGATTATATTTAGGGGATAACTGCATTCAAATTTGTCATTTGTGGAGGTAAATCGGTGATTTTACGGTCGGAAATTTCGTTTTATGGCGATGCATCAGCGAGCCATAAAACGTAATTTGCGACCGTAAAACCGCCGATTTACCTCCTCAAATGACAGATTTGATGCAGTTATCCCCATTCTAATGCATTTATTCATTTTTTCTATTGAAATAATGTACTATTTGCACAAAACGACAAGTGCTGTGAGCTGCCTAAAACCCAAATGCCAGCCAGTGAGAAGCGACTTTACGTGATGACGTCGGATTTGCGACAGTATATCGCAGAATATACCGTCGCAAATTTTTGACGTTATCCAATCAGACGTCGCGTTACATACGCGAGTGCATTAGAATGAAAAATATCAATATGGTCTATACATTTTTGTTTGGATATAACACGGCTGTTTAACTAACACGATTTATGCTATGAACCCCAACAATAGTGTTATAAAGAGATGGTGTACAAATTCTGATCAAGATTAACGCTGTCAATCATCCAGCATTTTTTATTCATCCAGCATTTTTTATACACATCAGCAGGGAATAGAATAGAATTGTTCACATTTTAGGGCAAGCGGGATAAGCAGTTTAGGTGCCAGAATACGTAGGGTGAATATCATATACTGTATTCGACCTAATTATGGCACATACCCCTGTAATCGCACAGTTAAGCAATTCCGTAGTCTTCAGATTACAGCCAGTGTATTTTTTGTCTACTTCTTTATAAAGGCTTATGTTATGGGTTCCCATTTCAATTGCATCGACTTGTTGATGCATTTATAAGAATATCAGAAAAAAAAATTGCTCAAACATCATCAAATAATTCCTTTGCAGATCTTTTCTTAAACTGTACACTTAGTAAATAGGTAGATGCATTTATTACCACAAGATTTCTCAGTTAATATGAAAAATGAAAAATGAAAAATGCACAGTGTGGTTATTAGGTTAAATATGATATTTAAAAAATCCTGAGCCCAGTTGTCTAAAGCAGTGGTAGCTTAGGGAAGTTGTTTAAAGCTTAGCATGCTGGGTAAAAATTTCAGCAAGTGACATTTTGAAATAGTTTCTTATCTTTTCCATAGGAGACAGTTTGCATTAAAGCCTATTTTCTGGGAAAGATAATAATCCTAGTCATGCTGAACCCGGATATGCCCTGCCTTTGCAAACAGTGTAGATCCAGATCAGTTGGCTTCTTCAGAAGCCAACTGATCTGGATCTGCACTGTTTGCCATTCAGTATGTGAATTTATATCAACAACCTAAGTCAAGTAATCTGATTGGCTAAAAAATTAGAAGTGGGCATGGCATCTTAATTTATTCAGCATGACAAGGGTTAAAATATGATCAGTTTGTCCTCAGCTGAATTTGCCCAGAGAGTAGTAAAGGTAAAATCTGACATTATGAAAACTACTGTCCCAATATTAAGGGTGGAAACAGTTTGAGTCTCTTCCTTACAACATCAAAAGATGTTTCAGTCCAATATTATGCTCAGCCTTTAGGCAGGCGTAGCAGAAATTATTCTTTTCAATAAGCTCACCATATGTCAATTAATTCTCCCCACAATATCAGTACAATCATACCACTTTTAGCTAGTTCCCAGGAGACATCATTACAGGATAACTTGGGAAGTTTTGAATGCTTAGCATGCTGGGTATAATTTTCAGCAGACAAATATTGAAATGTTTTTCTTACTTTTCCCAGAAAAGCAGGTTTTGACATTTCCTGCAAATTGTGTCAAATTCTGTTTTGCTGGGGAAAAAAGGGAAAAATATGAATTTGTCATCCGCTGAATTAGCCCAGAGAGTGATAAGGGTTTACTAGAAAGTACAAATTACAAATGAATACACATATCGTTGCTCATTTTAACTTTTATCACTCTTTGGACATATTTAGCAGACAACAAACAGGCGATTTTTTTCCTGTTTTTTCCCAGAAATCTGGCTTGAACATTTCATGCAGATTGTCTCGTAGAAGCCTATTTTCTATGGAAGATAAGAAGAATATTTTAAAATGTCATCTGCTGAAAATTTTACCCAGCATGCTATTGTTTAAAGAATTACAGAAATTAATTATTTAACTAAGGTTAATTTGCATGAAATGTCAAAACCTGTTTTCCGGGGGAAAAATAAAAAAAAAAAAAAAAAAAAAAACATTGTCTGCTGAAAATTTTTACTCAGCATGTTAAGTATTAAGAGAATTACAGAAATCTGTATTTATCCTAAGTATTGGAACAGACAGGCCTCAGCAAACAGTGTAGTTCCAGATCAGATGACAAAGAACGATGTTTGTTATTCATCAAGCAGTTTTAGATACATCAATATGTAGTCAGAAGAATTCATTCAAAATTTACGTCATGGATGTAGTGTCTGATTACTTAGGGTAATTGTGCCGTGGAAATGTCAAGCCTTATTTTTCTCTGAAAAATAATAGAAAAACAAATTTTAAAATGTCGTCTGCTGCAGTTTGTGTTCGGCACTTAACTCTTAAAATGCCAAGAAAACCTGCATCTGAAAATGTCGTCTGTTTATGTTGTCTGCTGAATATTCTTGCAAACTTTTCAAACCTATTTTTATACGCCCGTTTGAAAAACGGGACGTATTATGTTAGGGTATGGCGTCTGTCCGTCAGTCTGTAAACTTTTTCGTTTCCGGCTAACTCCTCCTACAGTTCACATGCGATTAAGCTGAAATTTGGTATATAGTTAGACCATGATGTGTCGCAGCGCATATTGTTTTGAGGTTACAGTCCACCAAATGTTTGCAGAGTTATGCCCCTTTGCAAATTTCTGTTAACTTTTCATTTCCGGTTAACTCCTCCTACATTTTACATCCAATCAAGCTGAAACTTCATATATAGTTAGACTATGATGTGGAGCAGCGCATATTGTTTCGAGGTTACAGTCCACCAAATATTAGCAGAGTTATGCCCCTTTGAAAATTTCAGTAGATTTTTCGTTTCCGGCAAACTCCTCCTACAGTTTACATATGATCAAGCTGAAACTTGGTATATAGTTAGACCATGATGTGGCACAGCGCATATTGTTTCCAGGTTACAGTCCACCAAATGTTTGCAGAGTTATGCCCCTTTGAAAATTTCTGTAAACTTTTCATTTCCGGTTAACTCCTACATTTTACATCTGATCAAGCTGAAACTTCATATATAGTTAGACCATGATGTGGAGCAGCGCATATTGTTTCGAGGTTACAGTCCACCAGATATTGGCAGAGCTATGCCCCTTTGAAAATTTCAGTAGACTTTTCGTTTCTGGCTAACTCCTCCTACAGTTTACATCCGATCAAGCTGAAACTTGATTTGTAGTTAGACCATGATGTGGAGCAGCGCATATTGTTTCAAGGTTACAGTCCACCAAATATTAGCAGAGTTATACCTCTTTGAAAATTTCCATTTTTCGTTTCTGGCTAAATCCTCCTACAGTTTACATCCAATCAAGCTGAAACTTCATGTGCAGTTAGACCATGATGTGGAGCAGCACATATTGTTTCGAGGTTACAGTCCACCAAATATTAGCAGAGTTACGCCCCTTTGAAAATTTCAGTAAACTTTTCGTTTCCGGCTAAATCTTCCTACAGTTTTCATCCTTCCAAGCTGAAACTTGATTTGTAGTTAGCAAATAACTAAAGTTTGGGTCCTATGGGCAAGATATTGATTTGTTTTTTAACATCTCCTTTTATTAGACTTGCATGGAAAGGTTGTCATTATCTTTATAAATGCATAATTCTTTTTGAATTTTTTTTTTTCTTTAATATTCTTCTGATTTGGCTCCCTTGAAGAACAAAAATAAAATTAGTATTAAACAAGTTAAAGGTTTACAAAAAAATTTCTTGCAGTATTTTTTTTTTTTTTTTTTTTGTTGTTGTTTAGTTTTGTTTTGTTAATGTTTGGTCCAGTATTGAAGTATAGGAAAAACAAATCAGCTCATATGAACTTATAATATAACCATGCTTCTGTGGTGTGTCCTCCATCAGAAAGCACTTCTCCCTAGAAGCAGCAACTTTCTCCCTATTTTCCCAGGAGGGAGAAGTCACTTCCTAATTTCTGGGCCAGCTTGGACCCTTAGGTTACAGTTCACTAAATACCAGCAGAGATATGCCCCAATGAATTTTTTTTTTTTAATTTTTTTTTTTTTGTAATTCCACTTACAGTTTATATCCGGAGCTTTGAATTATGCTGGAGCCAGTTTATGTGCTACGTCTTATTACTTGCCACGGGCATATAATGCCCCGCTTGGCGGAGCTCTTGTTAACCCTTAGCATTCTGGATAAAACACTTAGCAGATGACATTAAAACATTTTTCTTATTAAACATTTTACTTATTTTTTCCCCCAGAAAACAGTATTTGACATTTCATGCAAATTATAACCATTTTTTTCTGGGAAAAATAAGAAAAATATCACCAATTTTTTGTCTTCTGAATTTACCCAGAGAGTAGTAAAGGCTAAAGGAACAGGGTACACTTGATAGATGCTGGCCACGGTGGCTCAAGTCTGATGCACGTTTGACTGTTGATCAGGAGGTTGGGGGTTCAACTTCCACTGGGTCATCAACATTCTTTCATGGAGATTTGATCATGAAATATTTTTACAGTCATTCTCTTCCTTCAGCTGATTCAAGGAGGGCAGTTGTCAGTTTCTGGCTAAAGAATGTGCACAGTGCTGGTTAACCACTTAGAAGACTAAGCCTGCCCAGTGAAAGTGTGGTTAACAGACCGCCCTCGACATGACCCCATTGTGTTGACTGGGCCATAAAATATCAACACAAACAAACACTTGGTAGCTTTTCTGCCATTTTAACAAGGCAGACAACTTGGGTAACTTCCTTTTTGCTTTTCTTCATTACTCTTAAAGGGAAGAATTTACTCACAAGTGGAGGCCTTGGGAGCATTCTGTCCTTTTAGATTAGATCCTTTTCAGAAGGGAGACGAAAATAATTTTGACCAAGTAACCTCCCTGGAAAGTTTATTCATTGCCCCTCAAGAGAATTCCAAAATTTCATGCAAATGAGAGAGAATTGTGTTCTTTTATGGAGCCATTATATTACCATCCTATTGATACTCAAGTAAAATGTTTTCACACCTCTAAATGGGCTGCTAATGTACTTCCTTAGTTCCAGAGGAGTCGGTACCCAGATAATTCTTTTTTCTTGTTTCTCCATGAAAACATATGTTGTGGGTACTCATTAGAATTGCCTCACTGAGGCAATTCTAATAAGTACCCACAATGTATGTTTTTGAGGAGAAATAAGGAAGGTAAGTATATTTTTTGTTGGAAATGAAAATATGGCTTTTCTGGAGAGGGGCGTACCGCGCCATAATGCACAGTGAAATGTGTGTCTTGGGAACGTAATGATGAATTGGTAGTTAACTTTCACTTAGCCGCGGAGAGCATTTTGCCTTCTGAGTGGCGGCAATTAGAAACAAATATATGAATTTGAAAATTTTATCGGTTTTTGTGTCTCGGAAATCTCTGTATGTCTAGAAAGTTAGAGCCAGTGAGGCTTCCTCATTGTTTCTTGTGAATTATTTTATAGTTCTGAATTGTGAAAAGTTGCAGGGGTTTAATTGCTTTTGGCGAAACAGATAGTTGTAAAGTACGGTTATTTTGAGAATTCTGTTGATAAATGTGTTTTGAGAAACAAATAATGTAATGAGTCTATTTTTTTGAGGTTTTTGGTGGAACATGTACAGATTTTTTTCTTACGTATTTGTTAATTGTACAATGTAAGATTTTGGATAGAAAAGGAGTAAAAGCCTCATAAATTTTGCAGGAAGGCATAATTTTGCTATCTGTGCATGCCAGGCAAAGCCCATTTAGTTAACCCATTTATGCCTGGCGTCCCATAAAAGGGACATTGGGAAACAGTGTAGACCCAGATCAGATGCCACAGAATGCAGCATCTGATCAGGGTCTACACTGTTTGCATTAACTATAGGAATTTCTATGAAACATGGTAATAATAAAAACTATCCAGTGCCCCTTCTGTTGGAAATCGACTTGTCTAAAATGTTGAGGTAGAAGAGTCCACTCAGCATAAATGGGTTAAAGGTATGTTATTGTGGGTTGTTGGGTAGTACGCCCTTACACTGAAACTTTTGGATGATTGGTTGGTTCCGCCGTCATTGGCTTATTGCAGGAAGGGTCTTGCCTCCTTTGAAGCGGGGTTGGGACCTTAAATCATCTATCCAGTTCTTCTTGTCTTCATCTCTCTGGGAGACTGAAATATTGTTTAAAGGGCCATTAAATCTCGAAGTATGACATAGCTCTAGGTAAAGGTGACATGTGAGCCAGCACATGACAGAACTTTCAATAAGACCTGTCTGACCAGCAAAGACTCAAATCATCCTGCACATCCACCCTCTTTGGATAGCCCAGAGTAGGGCTGTAATGAAAGTCAGCTCATGATACAATACATATCGCGATACTTGCCTCACGATACCATATGTATCATGATACTCTTTTCATTCATAAGTCACAGCTTAAAAGTTTCAATACTGTTGGAAAACAGGTTTAAAACCATTTCAGAGGTTCCTTGTTGTATAACAATGCCTGTGTAAGGTGTCCCTGTTTGTCATATAAGTGCTCAGTGTATTTCAGTAATACAGTCGACTCTCGTTATCTCGAATTCCAAGGGACTCTATGAAACACTTCGAGATATCCGTACTTCGACATAACAGATTTGCGGAACTGAGGAAAACAATTAATCGAACAACCACCTTTAACATAATGAATATGTAATTTGAATCCTAAGTTATAGATAAATTGAAAATATTGTGGAAAAGAGGAGAAATTGCTCCTAAGGAAAGTGTATTTCAGTAATACAGTCGACTCTCGTTATCTCGAATTCCAAGGGACTCTATGAAACACTTCGAGATATCCGTACTTCGACATAACAGATTTGCGGAACTGAGGAAAACAATTAATCGAACAACCACCTTTAACATAATGAATATGTAATTTGAATCCTAAGTTATAGATAAATTGAAAATATTGTGGAAAAGAGGAGAAATTGCTCCTAAGGAGCAATTTCTCCTCTTTTCCACAATATTTTGTTGCCTGTTGGTAGATCTCTGTGGTAAAACACGGGCAGGATTTTCACTTCGAGATAAGCGGTAATTCGAGATAAGCTAGTTCGAGATAACGAGAGTCGACTGTATTTTAGGTCTTTGTAGCTTGTTATAAAAATAGTCTTCAAGTATGTGAAAGCTATCATTTTCTTTGGAAATAGTACTTTCGGACGTATCGTCAGGTATCACAGTACAAGCACCATGATATGATACTCGTATCGTCAGAAAAAGTATCATGATACGATATGATTTCAGTTAACCCTTGTCCTGCTGAACCCGGATATACCCTGCCTTTTCAAACAGTGCAGATCCAGATCAGTTGGCTTCTTCAGTGGCTTCTGAAGAAGCCAACTGATCAGGATCTGCACTGTTTGCCATTAAGTATATGAATTTATAGCAACAATGCCGATCAAGTAATCTGATTGGATGAAAATTAGAAGTGGTCATGGCGGCTTAATTTATTCAACAGGACAAGGGTTAAGTTAGAAGTGCCTCAGTGATAAAGTTCTAATGAGTACCAACATGTTTTCGTGGAGAAAGAAAAATAGTATCAACATTTTTCTGTTGAAAAAATGTGCCTAAGCTGGAGCTATGGCTTCTGTTTTGACCAGGCCCTGAGGTTATAAAACTTTTTTCATGCTCAACTCAGCTGAGCATGAAATTTGTCCTGCTAATAAATCTCAAATTACTTACATGCAAATTTATCCTGCTGATAAATCTCAAATTACTAACATGCAAAAAAGTTTCTCTCTAAACATAGCTGAGCATGAAAATTTCTCTGCTAATAAATATGAAAATGCCAACTTTTGTTGGCATTTTCATATTTATTAGCAGAGAAAATTTCATGCTCAGCTGAGTTAAGTAGGAAAAAAGTTTTATAACCTCGGGCCAGATTGTGCATACTTCACAGTCAGTGGACATGCACTTGCTGCTTACATATGCTCAGTGGCCATGTATGAGCATAGCTCCAGATAAGGTGTTGTTTTTTTTTTTCAACAGATTTTGGGCAATCCGAGATGTGATACAGATCATCAGATCATGTTGCTGTAGTAGTAATGTGATTATTATATCTGAAAATATCCTTTAAAGCACCATTTACAACAGCCAAAGACTTTTTATTGGGGGGGGGGGGGGGGGGGGGGGGAAGGCTTGGCATTTCATTTGAATTGGCCAGCCTGGGCGGCTCAGTTGGATGTGCGTCTTATTGGTGAATAGGAGGTCGCAGTTTGATCCCTGCCGGGTCTGCCAGCATATATTTTCTACGGTCATTCTCTCCCTTCCGCTGATTCAAGAAGGGCAGTTGTCAGTTTCTGGTGAAAGAATGTGCACAATACTGGTTAACTGCTTAGAGGACTAAGTCTGCCCAGTAAACGTGTGGTTAGGTAAACTGACTGTGCTCGACATGACCCCATTGGGTTGACTGGGCTGTAAAACCTCAACACACACTTTCGTGGAGATTGATCATGAAATGTTTTCTACGGTTATTCTCACCCTCCCGCTGATTCAAGAAGGGCAGTTATCAGTTGCCAGTGAAAAAAAGTGCACAAGTACTGGTTAACTGCTTAGAGGACTAAGCCTGTCCAGGAAAAGTGTGGTTAGGTGAACTGACTGTGCTTGACGTGACCCTAATGGGTTGACGGCCATAAAACCTCAACTCAATTAATAACAATCTAATCTGGATTTCTTAACCCTTGTCCTGCTGAATAAAGTAAGAAGCCACACCCAATTCTAATTTTCAACCAATCAAATTACTTGATCCAGATTGTTGATATAAATTCAAATACTTAATGGCAAACAGTGCAGATCCAGATCAGTTGGCTTCTTCAGAAGCCAACTGATCTGGATCTACACTGTTTGCAAAGGCAGGGCATATCCGGGCTCAGCAGGACAAGGGTTAAGCCTGTAAATATGGTACTATGCTGTTTTTGACACTCTGAATTTTTCTCTTTCCAGGAGTTCAGTATAGACCCAGATTGTGATGGGGAACAAGTTGATGAATTCCTCCATGCGTGTCTACAGGCAAGTGGTGCTAAACCTGCAGCAGAGGGGAACCAGTGACCTTCACCTTTAGTTACTTAGCAACAAAACTCTTCAATAAAAGAAGCGTGTGTTCTGCCATATTTAATCATTTGGCATGAGGAAAACTTTAACATGGATGTAAGAGCAAATGTCCCAGAATTACTTGTGTTGTTATTGGAATAACTGGTGGTGACAAGGAAAGATTGTATGCTGAATTCAAAAAATTAGAAAAGATTTAAAAACTACCCTAATAGAGGTTTTATCGGCCTCGGTGGCTCAGTTGGATGCGCCATCCGACTGGAGACCAGGAGGTCGCGTGTTCAACCCCCGCCGAGGTCGGCAACATTCTTTCGTGGAGATTGATCATGAAATATTTTCTACGGTCATTCTCTCCCTTCCGCTGATTCAAAAAGGGCAGTTGTCAGTTTCTGGCGAAAGAATGTGCACAGTACTGGTTAACCGCTTAGAGGATTAAACCTGCCCAGTAAACGTGTGGTTAGGTAAACTGACCGCGCTCAACATGACCCCATCGGATTGACTGGGCCGTAAAACCTCAACACAAACAAAAACCTTTTCCAGAAAATAGGGCTAAGCATTTGATTCAGGGCCCTGTTGTTCAAAGCATGTTAACTTAACAAGCTCATTAATGACAAACTCGTTAACTGTTGTAGCTGAAGTATTTTCAGATACATTGATATTTTTGCTGCAAAAATTTGAGTAGATTTTACAATGCAATGCAAAATCTACTCACATTTTTTCACGTTAGCTAACAACTATGTTAATTTTTGATCAACTGGTCCCAAGTCATTATAGGAGAGGATTTGAATTCAACACAGATGAGAGGGGTATGCACATGAATATTTTTCTCATTTCGCTTTGAAATGTTTGGGGTACTCATTAGAACCCGCAATAAATGTTGTTGTTGTTTTTTTTGCGAGAAATATGAAAAGTGTCAGTACTTTAAGGAAAGTTCTTTATTTGGTGCCGTGTTAAATCTCTAGCCATACCGGTATTTTTATGAAAAATAAAAGAACTTTGTTTATTTGTCAAAGTGCAACAGTTGATTGGACTGGCGCCCTAATTCCAGTGTTTATATATTTGAAAGAATTACTATTGTTAACCCTTGTCATGCTGAACCCGGATATACCCTGCCTTTGCAAACAGTGTAGATCCAGATCAGTTGGCTTCTGAAGAAGCCAACTGATCTGGATCTGCACTGTTTGCCATTAAGTACGTGAATTTATATCAGCAATCTGGATCAAGTAATCTGATTGGCTAAAAATTAGAAGTGGGCGTTGCCTCTTAATTTATTCAGCAGGACAAGGGTTAATATTTGATACTGTACCATATTTTACCATATTTATTCATAGACAAGCCTGAGCAAACAGTGTAGACCTAGATCAGATGCCACAGAATGCTGCCTCTGATCAGGGTCTACACTGCCACTCATCCAGCTATTTTAGACAAATCAACCGGTAGTAATTTTAGGACAGATATGGTAAGGAGTTAAGGTGTCCAGATTCTTGGGGTAAATATTGTCTATTTTGTTTGAAAAGTCTTGGGCCCACTTGTTCAAAGCATTGGTAGCTTAAGGAAGTTGTTTAATTGCTTAGCATGCTGGGTAAGAAATTTAGCTAACAGCAATTTTAAATATTTTTCTTTTATTTTTCCCAGAAAATAGGCTCATTGTGGTATCTTTAAAATTGGTGTTCGGCTCATGTATACACTGGAGGGCTTAAGCGGTGTTGCAAACTTCATTACTGCTTATGAAGAGTCTCAGTAAAACCAAAACTTTTCTAATCTGTAATGTGTTCTTTGTTTTCAAAGGCAATCTTTTTTATCGCACCTGCTTGTAGCAGGGTGCGATATAGGCGTCCGATTTTCCGTCCGTCCGTCCGTCCGTCCGTCAGTCCGTCCGTCCGTCTGTCAACATTTATGTCGAAGTTCGACATTTATGTCAAAGTTAGTATTCTAATCAACTACAAGACTAAACAACCATCAAACCTTGCGGGAAACATCTCCCTGACCTCCTGACTTTGCAACATAGCTATCCGGATTTCACTTCGTCTGTCCGTTCGTCCGTCTGTCTGTCAACATTTATGTCGAAGTTCGACATTTATGTCAAAGTTAGTATACTAATCAACTACAAGAGTAAACAACCATCAAACCTTGCATGAAACATCTCCCTGACCTCCAGACTTTGCGACATAGGTGCCCGCTTTTCCATTTGTCTGTCCGTTCGTCCGTCTGTCTGTCCGTCTGTTAACAGTTCTGTTATGTCGAAGTTCGACATTTATGTCAAAGTTAGTATTCTAATCAACTACAAGACTAAACAACCATCAAACCTTATATGAAACATCTCCCTGCCCTCCTGACTTTGCGACATAGGTGCCCGCTTTTCCATTCGTCTGTCCGTTCATCCGTCTGTCTGTCTGTTAACAGTTCTGTTATGTCGAAGTTCGACATTTACGTCAAAGTTAGTATTCTAATCAACTACAATTCTACGACAACCATCATACCTTGCATGACACATCTCCCTGACCTCCAGACTTGGCAGGTACATTGACCCAGTGACCTTGACCTATATTTTGCGCTCCATTGACTTCGACATAATTTACGTTGACGTTCCAGATCTTCTCAACTAGAAGGCATACAGCTACCAAATCTTGCATAGTGCTTCTCCTAGATGTACTGACTCGGCAGGTATCTTGACCCGGTGACCTTGACCTATATTTTGCGCTCCAGTGACTTTGAACATTTTGCGTCGACGTTCGATATCTCCTCAACTATAAGGTCTACAACCATCAAACCTTGCAAAGTGCTTCTTCTCAATGTACTGACTCAGCAGATACCTTGACCTGGTGACCTTGACCTATATTTTGGCTGCAGTGACTTTGATATAATTTACGTCAACGTTCCAGATCTCCTCAAGTGTAAGACCTCTAGCCACCAAACCTTGCATAGTGCTTCTCCTAGATGTACTGACTTGGCAGGTATCTTGACCCGGTGACCTTGACCTATATTTTGTGCTCCAGTGCCTTTTACACATTTTATGTCGACATTCAATATCTCCTCAACTATAAGGCCTACAACCATCAAACCTCGCATAGTGCTTCTCCTCAATGTACGGACTCCACAGGTACCTTGACTGGGTGACCCTGACCTATATTTCGCGCTCCATTGACTTTTACACCTTTTACGTCGCCCTTCCATATGTCCTCAACTGTAAGGCCTTCAACCACCAAATCTTATATAGTGCTTCTTCTGGATGTACTGACTAGGCAGGTACCTTGACCTGGTGGCCTTGACCTATATTTTGCACTCCAGTGACTGACACATTTTATGTTGATGTTCGGTATCTCCTCAAATATAAGACCCACAACCACTAAACCTTGCATAGTGCTCTACCTCATTGCACTGGCTTGGCAGGTACCTTGACCCAGTGACCTTGACCTATATTTCAATATTTCACGCTCCAGTGACTTTTACACATTTTACGTGGACGTTCCATTATCATTGGGCTGTATAATACGAAAAGTCAGTGCTGAAGATATAGCCATTAGAGGGAATGAATATATGTGCCCCACTAGGCACTTTGTCTTCATTTTTTTTCAACCCAGTTTTCCAACTAAGCACTGCTAAGAATGAAATAAACTTATTTAATAACCACATTCTGATTGTGGCTCCTGTGACTTTTGCGCCAGCAGGTGCGATGACGCCTTCCGCGGATTTCTTGTTATGTTTATTTGACATTTTATGCAAACTATCTCCTTAGGAGACAGTTTGCATGAAATGTCAAATCCTGTTAAAGCAGACAATTTGCATGAAATGTCAAACCTGTTAAAGGAGACAATTTGCAGGAAATCTCAAAGCCCATTTTCTGGGAAAAATAATAAAAATGTCTTCATTTTGTCATTTACAGAATTTGCCCAAAGTGTGTTAAAGCTTTAAGCTGACATGATGAAAACCACAGTGATTTACCAAATTGAGACACTTTAACTCCTGACCATACTTGTCCTGAAATTTGAATGTCAGTTTTACTAATTTTTGATGTGCCTAAAAGTTCTTGATAATTGGCAGACAGTGTAGACCCAGTTAAGAGCTTGTGTTCTGTGGTGTCTGATCATGGTCTACACTTTTGCTCAAATCTGTCTGTCCCAATACTTAGGGTAAATAAGTTATTTTAAGAACATATATATATTGAGTATATTTTGCACAGCAAAAGCTTCTCACACGCGTTCATAAAAAGTATCAGGGCCCAGTGGTTCAAAACCAACATAGTTAGTTAACATATCATTAAAACTTTGATCGTTAAATATGGCATATACACTAATATTTTTGCTGAAAAAAAATGTGAGTAGCATTTGCAAAAGCTGCTCACATTTTTTCAGCAAAAATACCTGTGAATTAGATATTGTACTTACTAGAACAGTTAACATTTTGACCACTAACGAGCTTGTTAAGCTAATAATGCTTTGAACAACTGTTCCCAGTGTTTTGAATTTTTTTTGATGTAAAATATTAAGTGTTGAGTTACAAGTTTGTTAAGTTGACAATGCTTTGAAAAAAAGTGAACCTTGTTTATGTGTTCTGAAATACATGTGGATCATAATAGATGAGAAAAGACCAGTCTGAACAAGACGGACACTGATCAGAATCAGATCAGAATATTATATTGTGACACATCAAAAGACATTCATTCACCAGGGCCAATGATTGTGAAGACTTGTCTTTAGATCTCACAAGTGATCTCAATCTAGCGACAAGTGTCCTCAGAACTTTCAGCAGAGGATATTATAGATGCAGGGAGTGCATTCCAATTCCTAATGGTGTCTGGGAAGAAACTGTACTTGTTAATGTCAATTCTAGCAGTACTGGGCCCAGTTGTTCAAAGCATCGTTAGCTTAACAAGCTCGTTAAGGGTCATTTCGTTAACTGTTTTAGCGGATTCAATATATAATATTCTGATATTTTTTGCTGAAAAAATGTGAGTAGCTAAGCTACTCACATTTTTTTAGCAAAAAATTTCAGCATATTTGCGTATCACTTGATGTAAATTTTAACGAATTGTTAACTAACGACATCGTTAACTAAAGACATCGTTAGTTTTGAACAACTGGGCCCTGATCTTCACAGACTGGATCAGTGGATGCTTGCAGCCTTCGCAAGGCGGAATGGTTAGCACTGCGGATTGCGGATCATAAAGTCTTGAGATTGAATTCCACTGGAGATGGAGATTTCCAGTGGAATTCAATCCCAGGACTTTATGATACCAAATTGATTCTCATGACCCATTGCACAGAGCCTTTCATTCTTCCATTATTATGAGTTCCCTCATGGCTATGCTTTACTACTGAGCACTGACTAGATACGTTTTTTTTTTGAGAAATTGAAAAGAACCTGATAATCATTTTCTTCTGATCTGGGACTGTGGACGAAGGCTCTGAAAAGTCTCTGTTCAGGTAGTGTAAAGCCCCATTTCACATGAATTGTTAATGTACCATAACTATCCCTGAATAATCGGACACCATCAATCCTTTCCATGCGAATCTTGAACTTTGAACAATAAAAATCTAAAAGGTTGCCTTCGGAAACAAAGAGAAAAAAAAAGAACGAAAATCAGCGACTCAGTTTTATTAAGCCTCTCCATATGCAGCAATGTAGTGTGTTCATACAATTACATGGTGAGTCGAAAATGTTTTGATAGAATGGTAAATAGTGAAGGTGGGGGGTGGTCGGGTGGTGCGAAGGTGCTGTGTATCTTACATCACTGGGGCGTCCAACTGATATTGGCTTACAATTGGGCAAGGCCTGCTATCCTTGTAGTGGGTAAGGGTAGAGGGGGAATGTTTTTATTTCTTCTGTTTCTTCACTTTCATTCCTGTTCCTCTTTCTTTCCTGTCCCTCTCTTTCATCTCCTCTACTCTCTCTTCTATCTCTTTTCTCCCTTTCTCTGGGAGACGACACAAAATGACCCTCAAGGGTTGACGTGTCGTTAAACCCCCAACACAAAAATAGTGAAGGCTTAGATACCGATTTACCGAATGTATTCTGACAGACTATGCAAACAGTGTAGACCCAGATGAGACGCCGCAGAATGCGGCATCTCATCAGGGTCTACACTGTTTGCCTCTCATCCAGCAATTTTTAGACACAACATCAGGTAGTAAATTGTACTTGTTCAAATTTTAGAACAAGTATGGTAAGGAGTTGAGGTGTCCTAATACTTAGGGTAAATATGGTAGTAAGTTTGGTCTTGGTATGAGAACTTTGATCTGTGTCTACACTGTGTGTTCAGGTTCATATATCTGAAATTACAGGACAAATAGGGTAAATTGTTTTTTTATATACAAGAGCAGATACTGTTGCCACATTAGAGGGTTACTGTAGAAACAAGGATAAACTGTATATGCAAACCCAGGGTTGTGAAATGATCCAATTTTATCACTTGCCCAGAGACAAGTAAATGGTCAAAATCCACTTGTCTAACCAAGATTTACTTGCCCGAAAATTGACATTTTTAGCTCACCTGAGCACGAAGTGCTCATGGTGAGCTATTGTGGTCAGTCAATGTCCGTCTTCAGTCGTCCGTCGTCCGTCGTGCGGCGTCAACAATTGCTTTAAAAGCCTACTCCTCCTACACCCCTGGGCCAATTGACTTGATACTTGGTAGGAAGCATCAGGGTGACTTGTAGATCAAAAATAGCTAAAATCGTTCCGATCGGAAATCCAAGATGGCCGCCATGGCTGCCATCTTGAAAATCTATTTTTCGCTTCTTCTCCTGAACCGAAAGGCCAATTGACTCCAAACTTGCTAGGAACCATCAGGGTGACTTGTAGATCAAAAATAGCTAAAATCGTGCCGATCTGAAATCCAAGATGGCCGCCATGGCCGCCATCTTGAAAATCTATTTTTCGCTTCTTCTCCTGAACCGAAAGGCCAATTGACTCCAAACTTGCTAGGAAGCATCAGGGTGACTTGTAGATCAAAAGTAGCTAAAATCATGCCGATCGGAAATCCAAGATGGCCCCCATGGCCGCCATCTTGATAATCTATTTTTCGCTTCTACTCCTAAACCAAAAAGCCAATTGACTCCAAACTTGGTAGGAGGCATTGGGGTGACTTATAGATCAAAAAAGCTAAAATCGTGCCTATCGGAAATCCAAGATGGCCGCCATGGCAGCCATCTTGAAAATCTATTTTTCCCTTCTTCTCCTGAACCGAAAGGCCAGTTGACTCCAAACTTGGTAGGAAGCATCGGGGTGACTTGTAGATCAAAAATAGCTAAAATCATGCCGATCGTAAAACCAGGATGGGCGCCATGGCAGCCATCTTGAAAATCTATTTTTCGCGTCTTCTCCTGAACCGAAAGTCCAGTTGACTGGAAATTTGGTAGGAAGCATTTGGGTGACTTGTAGATCAAAAATAGCTAAAATCGTGCCGATCGTAAATCCAAGATAGCCGCCATGGCCGCTATCTTGAAAATCTATTTTTCGCTTCTTCTCCTAAACCCAAAAATCACTTGACTCGAAACTTAGTAGGAAGCATCAGGGTGACTTGTAGATCAAATATAGCTAAAATCGTTCTGATCAGAAATCCCAGATGGCCACCATGGCCGCCATCTTGAAAATCTATATTTAGCTTCTTCTCCTGCATTGAAAGGCCAATTGACTCCAGACTTCGTAGGAGACATTGGGGTGACTTGTAGATCAAAAATAGCTAAAATCGTGCCAATCGGATATCCAAGATGGCCGCCATCCATCTTGAAAATCTATTTTTTGCCTCTTCTCCTGAACTGAAAGGCCAGTTGACTCGAAATTTGGTAGGAAGCATTGGGGTGACTCGTAGATCAAAAATAGCTAAAATCGTGCCGATCGTAAATCCAAGCTGGCTACCATTTAGAGTTTGTTCAAATGATCACGCTCAATTGACTGGCATGCCATATATCTTCTTCTTCAAAATAAAGAACTGCTTAAATGATGATCTTTTCATTAGTTGTGATGACAGGATTGGAAAAATGTTGCATAACATCTGCATATCTGCAGTGGCTATGTCACTCAGGTGAGCGACCCGTGGCCCGTGGGCCTCTTGTTATAGTTTACCGAAGGAAACGTATGTTGTGGGTACTCGTTAGAAGTGCCTCGGTGAGGTGCTTCTAATGAGTACCTACAACATATGTTTACTTTGAGAAATTAGAAAAATGTATATCTAATAATCTGGTTACTCTTCTAGGCCAGAGCTATGAATTCCTTGTCCCAGGATAAGTAAATTGAAATTTCTTACTTGTCCTCGGAGAAATGGGACAAGTTGGGCACAGTTTTTCTACAGCCCTGGCAAATCATTGAGACACAGATCAGCCTGCTTATGCACATGGTCTGATTGGGCCTTCACCTTTGCTGTATGTTTAACTTCCTTTTTGGCATTAACAACATTGTTTTTGGCATTAGCAGCATTGTTTTACCAAGCAAGTTACCAAATTTTTTATATAGAATGGTCATTGTTTTTTTTTTGTTTGTTTGTTTTTTATTGAGCTGTTTACCAAATTTGCTATGAAGCCAGGTGAGTCTTTTAAGGGGAATTGATACACTGGCAAGGGAAGTAACTGTCTAAATTGATTTTGCCCCCTTTGGAAAATGGGTCGATTCTAAAAGGAAAGAATTAACTCCGCTTGGGAGCATTTTTTTTCTTTTTAGAGTAGATCCCTTTTCAGAGAGAGCTTGGTATGCAGGAAGGCAAATGTGAAGTCACAAAAGTTATCTCCTCTCGTACAATACCAAGTATATAGTCCCCTTAACATAGCTCTTGATGAGATGCTTTTTTCAATCCAAAAGTATTGATATTTTTCTTATTTCTCCACTAAAACGTATGTTGTTGGTACTCATTAGAAGCACCTTGGTGAGGTGCTTCCTATGAGTACCCACAAGATATGTTTTAGTGGAGAAGTAAGAAAAATATTTACCTGATACCCACTTTTTTCTTGACGGGTCTTAAATTGAGATACTATTCTAATGGACCTGTATATCTAAATGGACATTTTAAACCATTGTAGTCTTAAGACCCCTAAAAGGGTAACTGGCAAACAGGGCAGACCCAGATCAGATGTTGCAGAATGCAGCATCTGATCAGGGTCTTCACTGTTTGCAAAAAGTTAAGAATATCGAAGCCTGACATACCTAAAATAGTAATTAGAATCTTCCAGTATATAGTGTTGGGGAGTACATTCAGTCTACATCGGGTTTAATTAAGGGGAATGGATGCACATGGTAGAATTTTGCCATTTCCACCAAGGTAGACAATTTTTTGACTACCTGTTTGCTTTACCTGCATGCCAAACCCCTTTTGAAAAGGGATCAACTTTAAGGAAATAATTTGCTTCCTCTTGGAGCAATTTTTTTTCTGAACCAGATGCCTTCTGAGAAGGGACAAAAAGAGTTTTGACAGAGTTGTTTTCCCTGAAGCTGTAAAAGGTGAAAAGACAGATTCCATGAATTTGCTTGTTCTGTCTGACTATTTTCCATTGGCTTCTATGAAGTTATTAATGTGCTATCTCCACAATTAATTAGCTATCCTCACAAAGTACAAATGCACTAACCTCACAATCCAGCAATCATAAGCTTAATCCCTGCTGGCAGTGGTACTTCATGTCTAGAGATCATCATTCTCATCATCATCTACCCCATTGTCTCAGAACACGGCATACAATCAGGGTCTGCAGTGTTTCTCAGTCATCCAGCAGTTTTTAGATAACTTCAAAAGGTTGTAAAATTTACTTATACATATTTTAGGACAGATTTCTGAATACAGCTGACTCTCTTTATCTCAAATACTGGTAACTCAAACAACTGCTTAAGTCAAATAAAGGACAGTATTTCTTTAGTTTGCTGTATATTCCATACATTACAACACTCTTTTATCTCAAACTACTGTTATCTCAACCCCCCCCCCCCCCCCCCCCCCCAAAAAAAAAAAAAAAAAAAACTACTCGCTTGGAGTTTGAGATAACGAGATTTGACTTTACTGATGGTAAATAAGGTGGATGAAATTCATGTACAAGCAGGTTTTGAGCTTTGCTGTTTGATTGAGCAAGCAGTGATTCTCATCTGCTCCCTTTTAACCATTGTCATGCTGAACCCAGATACACCCTGCCTTTGGAAACAGTGCAGATCCAGATCACTTGGCTTCTAAAGAAGCCATCTGATCTGGATCTGCACTGCTTGCCATTAAGTATATGAATTTATTATAGCAACAATCCGGATCAAGCAACCTGATTGGCTGAAAATTAGAAGTGAGCGTGGCATCTTAATTTATTCAGCGTGACAAGGGTTGATAACACGTGGCAAACCAAATATCCTAGTTTTGACTAAGATTCCTTTTAGCATAAATATATTGGTACTTTTCTTTCTTCTCCACAGCTGGCCTCGGTGGCTCAGTTTGATGCACGTCCTACTGGTGACCAGAAGGTTACAAGTTTGACCCCCGCCGGGTTGGCAACATTCTTTTTTGGAGATAAATCATGAAATATTTTCTAAGGTCGTTCTTTTCCTTCCGCTGATTCAAGAAGGGCAGTTATCAGTTTCTGGCAAAAGAATGTGTACTATACTGGTTAACCGCTTACAGGACTAAGCCTGCCCAATAAATTGTGTGGTTAGGTAAACTGACTGCGCTCAACATGATCCCATTGGGTTGACTGAGCTGTAAAACCTCAACACAAACAAACAAAATACTTCTCCACAAGAATATGTTTTGGTTAACACATCTGAACCTGGCCTTAAAAGGGGGCATGGGCAAACAGTGTTGACCCAGATCAGATGCCACAAAATGTGGCATCTGATCAGGGTCTACACTGTTTGCATTAAATATAGTAATTTCTACAAAAGACTGTAATAATGAAAACCAACCAGGCACTCCTAATATATGAAGTGGACCTGTCCAGAGGTAGAAGGGTTCACTTAGCATAAATGGGTTAATCATTGGAAGAGCCTCACTGAGGCAGTTCCAGTGTTTACCAGTCATGCAGGTATAAAAAAAAATGAGTCACAATGAGAGAAAGCATACTTTCCGACATGCAGCTACGATGACGCAAATCAGTCTGTGTGTCTGCACTGACTGACCAGAATCTTTGTTTTCTGCATGAAGAAACTTTGCATCCTTGGCTATCCAAAATGTGCACAGGGAAGATTCTGGTCAGACTGCATGAATGTACAGGCTAATCTTAATCTTTGCATCGCTCAGGTCTGAAGGTAAGTTTTCTGATGTTGCTGCTCAAATATATGATCTGGAAACTCCTCCTGTCATTATTGTATTGTTTGTAAATTTCAGTAAAGTTTGTAAATTTCAATGAAGCGGCAGCATATTTGTGTGCATGTTCAATTTGAGATCTCCCTGGTGTAAATACATTTCTCGTGATATTTTTTCATGTCCTAAAATTTCGAACACCAAAGTGTCTGACAAAATGATATATGCAAACAGTGCAGATCCAGATCAGACTGCTCCTGAAGGAGCAGCCTGATCAGGGTCTACATTGTTTGCCATTCCACTAGGCCGGCCTCGGTGGCTCAGTTGGATGCGCCATCCGACTGGAGACCAGAAGGTCGCTGGTTCAACCCCCGCCGAGGTCGGCAACATTCTTTCGTGGAGATTGATCATGAAATATTTTCTACAGTCATTCTCTCGCTTCCGCTGATTCAAGAAGGGCAGTTGTCAGTTTCTGGAGAAAGACTGTGCATGATACTGGTTAACCGCTTAGAGGACTAAGCCTGCCCAGTAAACTTGTGGTTAGGTAAACTGACCGCGCTCGACATGACCCCATTGGGTTGACTGGGCCGTAAAACCTCAGCACAAATTGCCATTCCACTAAGTATTTTAAGCAACAGAACAGGTGCATAAAAAGAAAAAATTTAGGCCAAAATAGTATGGAATAAAGTGTTCGAAATTTCCGGACATTTACCATATTTTTTTGTGTGTGTATGTGTAAATTTGTGCAGCAGTTTTACACTAGTTGATAAACACATGATGTTACGCCAAAGGATACTGTTACAGCATACGGTGAGAGAACAAAAATAGATCCAGATTTATCTGGCTGTCCATCTGCAAATTCTGATCAGGGTCTGTATTGGTGACACAGTTATATTGAGCAATATGGTGAGAAAGGGGTATGTGGTGAATACTGTATTTACGCTAAGCATTTGGACAAGCTTTGGTAAACTGTAGTCCCCGATAAGATGCTTCAGAACGTGGCATCTGATCTGGTTCTGCATTGTTTGCCATTCAGACAGACACTTTAACAGGCAGTATTCATACAGACACTTTAACAGGCAGTATGGTAAGATTTCAGGATTTGAAATGTCTGAATACATGTGTATTTATAAGGTAAAAACAGACAACCTTCTAAACCAACACTCCGTACAACGACAAAATTCATTATAATGACAATTTGACTGGCACAAAACCTCTTAAGAGGTAACATTAGTCACAAATGATGCAAGAATATTGAATATTGTATTTAATACTTTAAAGAAACATATAATTTGGATATTTGTTAGAATTGCCTCAGTGAGGTGATTCTAACAAGTATCCCAAACATATGTTCTAGAAGAAAAAATAGAACAGGTCAAGACCTTTTTTACAGATCAGTCTGCTCATTTAGTATTCTGTACAACAGCAAATGCATTCTAATGGCAATGTCTTTGGGAACAGATACTGTTGTTGTACCAAGGGTTCACTGTACTGATGAACCCAGATATATCCTGCCTTTGCAAACAGTCTAGATCCAGATCAGTTGGCTTCTGAAGAACTGATCTAGATCTGCACTTTTTGTCATTAAATATGTGAATTTATAGCAATTATACGGATCAAGTAATCTGATTGGCTGAAAATTAGAAATGGGCATGGCATCTTATTTTATTGAGCAGGACAAGGGTTAAGCAGCAAAGGTCCAGATCATTAATTCAAGGTCTTTGCTGTTATGATATGAAAGACTCAGATTAGTCTGTGCATCTGTTCAGACTGATCAATGTTTTCCCTCTTTGCTAATGATTGTAAGGTGTTGGGTATTCATCTGTAGTCAGTCACTGAAAACCCTGGTCAGAGTGAAAATGTGCACAGGCTGATCTGGACTTTTGCTGTTTGCATATGAATTAACATATTTTAGTATTGGGACAGACAAACCACAGCCGACCCGCTCATCGGACTGGTGATCAGGAGGTTGCTGGTTTGACCACCGCTAGTTCGGCAACATTCTTTCATGGATATTTGATCATGAAATATTTTCTACGGTCATTCTCTTTCTACTGTTGATTCAAGAAGGGCAGTTGTCAGTTGTTTTGGAGAAAGAATTTGCACAATACTGGTTAAGCACTTAGAGAACTAAGTTTGCCCAGTAAACGTGTTGTTAGGTAAACTGACTACGCTGGACATGACCCCATGGGGTTGACTGGTCCGAAAACCTCAACACAAACAATCAAAAGACAGACCTGAGCAAAGAGAGTAGACCCAGATGAGATGCTGCCTGTGCAAAGAAGGTAGATCCAGACAAGATAACACATCTGATTAGAATCTACATTGTTTCCAACTCACCCAACTGTTTTTAAAGACATGTCAGCAGTAGTCTATATGACTTGTTCAGATTTGGTTGAAATATGATAAGTAGTCAAAGTGTCCCAGTATTTAGGTAAATATGTTAGTCCATTATTTTCTTTAAATGATAAATGTTGCTTGTTTTATTTTCCATTTGTACATAGGCATTTTATGTAGATATTTTCTGTTTTGTTTTAGTTCTGTACCTTTATTTCTTGCCAGACCAGTTTTGGTCTCACATGGTGCAAAAAAGAGAAATATGATCAGTGAAGACCTAGACAAGTCTGTAAGCTGCACAGTCTGGTCAGGATCACTATTTCACTTTATATAGACACTGTTTACTGTAAATATTGGGACACCAGAGTCCTTATCATATTAGCCCTAAAATTTGAACAAGTCAATTTTACTACCTCTTGTTGTGCTGAAAAACATGGGAAGCCTTTACGTAGCTGAGAATTTAGCACGCTGGGCCCAGTCATTCAAAACCTAACAAAGTTGTTAGCTAAGGTGACGTTAAAATTTCTGTCTTGAAATATGGCAAATACATTGATATTTTTTGCTGAAAAAATGTGAGTAGCTTTTGCAAAAGCTTCTCACATTTTTGCAGCAAAAATATCAATGTATTTGAAAATCCTTAGCTACAACAGTTAACCAGTTTGTCATTAACAAGCTTGTAAAGCTAACCATGCTTTGAACAACTGGACCCTGATTGGTTCACAAGACAGAATACGACTTCTCACTCTGCAGCACTTCATTGCATACAGTGTTTCATTGTCACGACTTCGTCTCGATATGACTTTAATAATGTTGAAAGAGATGTGATATATTTTACTGCCTGTTGATGTGTTTAACCCATTGTAGTCTGGAAACCCCTAAAAGGGTAATTGGCAAACAGTGCAGATTCAGATCAGATGCCGCTTTTTCTTTAGGAATATGTAAATTACATACCCTGACATACCTAAAATCAAAATTGGACTCTTCTAATATATACAGTGTAGTGTTGAAGAGTTCATTCAGTCTTTAATGGGTTAAAAACTGCTGGATGGGTGGAAAACTATAGACCCTGAGCAGACTCCATAATCTACAGCATCTAATCTGGTTCATGCCTGTTTGTCCCAATACTTAGTGTTATAAAGGTGGTTTTTCATGATTTATATTTCATGTCATTACCAGCCTCGGTTGGATGCGCGGGTGACAGGTGATCAGGAGGTTTCGGGTTTGGCCCCCGCCAGGTTGGCAATATTCTTGAAATTGATCATGAAATATTTTCTATGGTCACTCTCTCCCTTCCGCTGATTCAAGAAGGGCAGTAAAGTTTCTGGCGAAAGAATGTGCACAATACTGGTTAACCGCATAAAGGACTAAGTCTGCCTGGTAAAAAGTGTGGTTAGGTTAACTGACTGCACACAACATGACCACATTGGGTTGACTGGGCCGTAAAACCTCAACACAAACAAATTTCATGTTATTACATGTTGTTCATGATCAGATAGTGTAGTTGTGTGTGAGGATCTGGGCCCAGTTGTTCAAAACTAATGATGTCGTTAGTTAACCATTCATTAAAACTTTGATCAAAACTTTGACCGTTAAATATGGCATATATGCTAATATTTTTGCTGAAAAAATGTGAGTAGCTTTTGCATTTGCAAAAGCTACTCGCATTTTTTTCAGCAAAAATACCTGTGAATTAGATATTGTACTTAGTAGAATAGTTAACATTTTGACCACTAACAAGCTCGTTGAGCTAACAACGCTTTGAAAAACTGGGCCATGGTGTTTTGCTGGTTGCAAGGTCGGAAGTTGTAAAGCAGCTTTTAATTGGTCAAAATTGGATACTTTGTTTTATTGATGTTGTAAGATGCTGACCATTATTGCATTGTATTATATCATTATTTTCATGCTTTTTACATTGTCATTGAGTAATCATTGTGAAATATCATATTTTTCCTCAGTATTCGAATCCAGGGTTATGGGCAAACTGTGTAGACCCAGATCAGACGCCGCAGAATGCGGCGTCTGATCAGGGTCTGCACTGTTTGCCTATCATCAAGCAGTTTTTGGATTCATCAACAGTTTGTAAAATGGACGTTCAAAGTTTAGGATAAATATGGTCATGAGTTACTGTGTATGATTACTAAGGGTATATATGGTAACATTACCCATCAACTTACAATAATACTAGAAGATGTACATTTCCTCATTTTCACCTTGTGTTATACAAGTGCATGCTGATGTGGGCTTGCATTATTTGCCACTGCCCAGAATAAGTGATTCACCAATGCACAAATGATGCTGCTTATCTGCCTTGCTTTTATGCACACTTTCAGCAATTTCAGTTGAGGGGGAAAAAAAGGAAGATATTTCCTGGAAGCAACTGTATGAGAATCTAAAAAAAAAAGTCAGAAAAAAAAGCAGCATATTTTCGGGGTGCTCATTGGATTTGCCTAAAATGGTAATTCCATTTGAGTACATACCAGATATGTTTTGGTACAAAATAGCCAAAAAGTCCCAGCTATTCACTACAGTTATTTCTTAATCAGGAACCATGAATATATAGATCTTTTAGGGAAATAAATATTTGTTCACCATGATTTGATAGCATTATATCTAAAAATGGTGTTGTAATAAATATGTATACCCCTGTAAACCCTAGTTTTGCTATATAAAAGTTGGGTTTAAGGGGGATCAAAATAACTTGGGCATGTTTTCCTGATGAACTGTTTAATTGATACCCACTCTTATCTAGACTTAGGATCAAAATCGTACGGGTTCTCATCAGAAGTACCTCATCGACAAGCTACAACATACATTTTCATGGAGAAATAAGACAAAATATAGTGAAACCTCGCTATAACAGTTACCACTGGGAACAAATATCATTACGAAAACTCGCCTTTTCAAATATACTGAATATTTTACCACCAAAAAAATGAAAAATTTCAGATAAAAAATTCTGATATTTTTCAAATTTCTCCTCAAAACATAGATTGTGGGTACTCGTTAGAACCGCCTCGACGAGGCGGTTCTAACGAGTACCCACAATCTATGTTTTGAGCAGAAATAAGAAAAATAATGCATACCCCTGTAAACCCCAGTTTTTCTATATAAAAGTGGGGTTTAAGGGGGTCAGAATTATATAGGCAAGTTTTCGTGATGGACTGGCTGTTGTAAGGATGTGGCTGATGCAAAGAGGTTATTTATAGATAAAAAAAGAGCATTTTGGGAAATCAGTGAATCACTGTTACAGGGAGGAGGGTGATACTGAGATGCCATGGAAATTCTATTTTTTTTTTGTGATGCCCGCTCTTATCCAACGTTATATGATTTTCAGGAAAATGAAAATATAACATGCCATTGTTTTTTCTAAAAATACATTACGAAAACACGCCTATTCAAATATATTGAAAATTTTGCCACCAAAAAATGGCAATTTTTCAGATAAAAAAATGTGATATTTTTCATATGTCTGCTCAAAACATAGATTGTGGATACTCGTTAGAACCGCCACGTCGAGGCGGTTCTAACAAATACCCACAATCTATGTTTTTTTAGCAGAAATAACAAAAATAATGTATACCCCTGTAAACCCCAGTTTTACTATATAAAAGTGGGGTTTAAGGGGGTCAAAATTATATAGGTATGTTTTCGTGATGGATACCTGGTTACTTAATTCCTGAATTGCATATGCTGGCTTTTCTCAGTCAGCACTGCTTTCTTGGTTAAGAGGTGCATTTTTCTTTCATGTGGTTCATTATTGTGACCCAGTTTTAATGTTTCATGTTCAACCATGAGAAAATAGAAGATTTTATGAAGATTTCTCATTGTTGTTTACTTCTGCCATATACAATGTAGAGGATGGTGACCAGGTTTACTTGCAGCAGGTAGTGGGAAGGGGACATTTTCACATGGGAGATAACTTAAGTTACTTCCTGTTTGCTATCCTATGCATGAATCCCCTATTGGAAAAGGATCTACGCTTAGGAGCAAAGTCTTGCCTTGTCGCAAAAGAACCCTTTTTCAAGGCGGATCTGATCGGGTGATGCGAAGGTGTCGTGTATCTGAGTCACCGGGGCGTCCAACTGATACCGGCTTACAGGGGCAAGGCCAGCTATCCTTGTTGCAGGTAAGGGTTGGGGTGGGGGAATGTTTTTATTTCTTCTGTTTCTTCACTTTCATTCCTGTTCCTCTTTCTTCCCTGCACCCCCCCCCCCCCCCCCCGCCTCATCCCCCTTTCATCTCTACGAAAGAATGTGCACAATACTGGTTAACCGCTTCGGGGACTAAGCCTTCCCAGTAAACGTGTGGTTAGGTAAACTCCATTGGGTTGACTGGGCCGTAAAACCTCAACACGAACAAAACGCCCTGATCTGACTGCGCACGTATAAAGGCTGATCTTGGCCCTAGCTCGACTATGCCCAGAAGGCACAATTTTACATCGCTTGGTTGAAATTGCAGGCGAAAATCAAATGTCCTGATCAGACTGCGCATGCGCGCAGTCTGATCAGGGCATTCGATTTTCGCATCTACACTAAGGTCTTGGATTACACAGTGAAACTAATTTAATGTATATACAAATTAGTCATCGAGTGTAAACCAAATTCTTTCCGTTATTCTATCTTTCTGTTCTTGGAAAAGTTCGAATTGCTACATATTTCTCGCTGTATGACAGTCAGTAACTCGAATGGCACATATTTTTCCAGTTTTGGGTGTTAGATTTAATAACTTTTCACTAATTACATAGCGAGGGTCGTCAACAACCCTGTTAATACTCGCTGTGTGTCTCGCGCCACTTTCGCACCTTTTGATTAAAATATTTTCTGATAACTTGCTGCATAAAATAACTGAGGAGATTAAAGTGCAAGAATTCGACCACTATGGCAGAATCTGCGAGGCTTAGACCACCAAATATCTTCCTGAAAATGAAAGATTCCGTTAACTGCCATGCTTTTTAACACATTTATGCCTAGCGTCCCATAAAAAGGGACATTAGCAAACAGTGTAGACCCAAATAAGACGCCGCAGAACGCTTCACTGCAGCGTCTTATCAGGGTCTACTCTGCATTAAATACAGGAATTTCTATTAAAATGGTAATGATAAAAACTACCCAGTGCCCCTTCTTTTGATGATGAACCTGTCCAAAGTTAAGGTAGAAGAGTCCGCTCGGCCTAAATGGGTTAATGTTTGCTAAATGTTGGAAATATATCATGTGAAAATCGAATGCCCACATACTCCTGTACATTCAACCTTGTGACATTTTGTCACAAGGTTGGATCTGCAGGAGTATGTGGGCATTCGATTTTCATCAGATTGTATCATGTCTCCCCATTCAAGAGAAGCATTGTTTTTTTGTCACTTTCATTGTCTATCCGTCCGTCTGTCCGTAATACTCCATAACTTAGAAGGCGGTTAAAATATTATAGGCTTCTGAAAGTATTTACAGTCGACTCTCGTTATCTCGACATCGCTTATCTCGAATACCCGCTTATCTCGAAGTGAAAATCTGGTCCTTGTTTTAGCATGGAAATCTAACAACAGATAACAAAATATTGTGGAAAAGAGGAGAAATTGCTCCTTTGGAGCAATTTCTCCACTTTTCCACAATATTTTTAAATATATCTCTAACTTCAGGAGTCAAAGTACATATTCATTTGTGGAATCTGGTTGTTCGATTTATTATTTCCTCAATTCTGCAAACTGATGTGTCCAGATACGGATGTCTCGACGTATTTCAGAGAGTCCCTTGGACTTCGAGATAACCAGAGCCGACTGTATATTTTGCGCATGGTAATTGACAGGCCGCTTCTACAATACCGACGTCAGGATTCTATCCCGTGGTGTGGATGCGGGTACACACACACACACACACACACACACACACACACACACACACACCACACCACACCACACACACACACATAAACAAAAACAAACTAATAGTCATCGACCAAAGAATACTCAGCCGGCCTCGGTGGCTCAGTTGGATGCGCCGTCCGACTGGAGACCAGGAGGTCGCGGGTTCAACCCCCTCCGAGGTCGGCAACAGTCTTTCGTGGAGATTGCTCATGAAATATTTTCTACGGTCATTCTTCTCCATTCCGCTGATTCAAGAAGGGCAGTTGTCAGTTTCTGGCGAAAGAATGTACACAATACTGGTTAACCGCTTAGAAAACTAAGCCTGCCCAGAAAACGTGTGGTTAGGTAAACTGACCACGCTCGACATGACCCCATTGGGTTGACTGGGCGTAAAACCTCAACACAAACAAACCACAGAATACTCGAGATATAAAACAAGTCATTGTACCATGTAAGTAATATGCTGACCATCACAACTGCAGCGGACATTTTTATTATTATTATTATTATTTTTCAGAGAAAACGAGTCTTGATATTTCATGTGAATCGTCTGCTTGGCAGACGATTCACATGAAATGTCAAGACTTGTTTTCTCTGAAAAAAAAAAAAAAAAAAAAATGTCGTCTGCTACAAATTTTGCTTGGCGCTTTAAGGGTTAAAACGATGACTGATGAAAGAACAGGAGTAGAAAGTCTGCCAAGAGGAGTCCTTGTTTTTGACTTCAGCTTCACACTGGGACATTAACCCGGGGTATTATGTGCCGTAACGTGAGAAAACTTACTTTGATATGTGCACCCAGTCTGATCAGAGTAACATTTTTTCCGTCACTAATTGTATAACTGTAATTGTTAAGGAGAAGAACTAAATAAGTAGTCATACTTTCGTTCTGATCCTATTTCTTATGTGCTACAATGTATAGTGTTATGTAATATTTGGATAATAAAATATGTTTAAACCAATAGGAAAGCAATATGGCCAAACAGGAAAATCCCCCATAAAACCTTAAAAAACTTAAGGGTTGGTGGTGATAAATTAGGCACGGTTGGGTAACCTGATAAACACATTTTTATTTTAGGCCTTAGGAAGCTTATTTTAGTTTCATACACAAAGAAAATTGTTCCAAGATTCTTGTCTAGTGGATTTATCAAAGTATAAATGCCGTTTTGATTTGCTCCTCACCAGTCAAAGAGCGCTGAATTAGTATAAACCAACGAGTTGGAATTATACCCGTATATCGTATTGTAAAATTAATAAACAGATACTCGTAAATGACAAAAAAATGAAATGCGAATTTTTATATAACTCGCGTACATTTTAAAAGAGCTCTCTGAAAAATAATAATATCAATTTTAGAATGTCGTCTGCTACAAATTTACTTAGCGCTGGATTAAGTGAATTTATAACAATCTCCGAACACAGACAGTATAATTCTCTTTTTGTATAAAGCAATTTACTTTGCCTTTTAATTTGTAAAGATGCCAGCATAAAATTCGGCGAACATACGAAATGCTATCTTTATTTTCTCAAATTTGAGTTTGGAACAGTATTAAACGAAGAAATCAATTTCTGTCTTCTACATATCGCTTTTGTAAACTTAGACGCCGACAAATTCAAATCTTTATTTAAAACTTGTCAAAGTGGTTATTTCGTTTGTTAAACATGTGTGAAATCTTAATCTTCCTTTGAAAAGACTTTGAATAAAAATGACATCTCTTAATTTTGTATCCTACTTAATTAATCTTCAAAGTTTACCGAAACCCAGTTTTCAATGTACAGTAAATATGCGCAGGCATTTTCTCAAGTGGAAATTCCCAGACTGCTGTAGTGAGTGAATTTCAACATACCGTATTCGACCTAACTACCGCACTGTGCGCTTAGGTTTCTCAAAAATACTCGTACTCGGAAAACTAGTAAAATATTGTCCTACATATACTAGGGGTACACAGTGTGTGTGTGTGTGTGTGTGTGTGCGCGCGCGCGCGCGTGCGTTTTAGCTGATTTTCTTCATAAAAGCATATGTTGTGGTATTCATTTGAACTGCATCGACAAGTCGATGCAATTCAAATGAATACCCACAACATATGCGTTTATAAAAAAAAACATTACGAAAACACGCCTATTTCAAATATATAGAAAATTTCACCTCCAAAAACTGAAAATTTTCAGATAAAAACTCCGATATTTTTCATATTTCTGCTCAAAACATAAATTGTGAGTACCCGTAAGAACCGCATCGGCGAGGCGGTTCTAACGAGTGTCCACAATCTATGTTTTTAGTAAAAATTAAAAAAAAATAATGTATACCCTGCAAACCCCTGTTTTACTATATAAAAGTGAAGTTTAAGGGGTCAAAATTATATAGGAATGTTTTCGTGATGTAGACAAAAAGTACATTGGCTGTAATATGATGACTACGGGTATCTACGGTAATTAGGTGAATTATTATGTGAATTATGGCCCTTTTCAAACTTCGAAAAATGGTTTCCGTTCGATATCTTTTAAAAAGATTATTGTATTGGATTTATGTTTTATACACTGGTATACAATCATAAAATATAGGTCAAGTTCTATTAAGGGTAAAATCCGCCAATTCTCATGAGAGTTATAGCTCTTTTTCCACTTCATTTTTTTTTTCAAAATGATTGTGTCCGCGTGCAGATGGCCCGCGGGCGGGGGCGTCTGTGTCATATTGACACGTTTCAAGTTTTGTTGTTCTTTTTCAGGTAGATCTTTTAAAGTAAGCACGTTTCTCAAGAAGGAAAATAATTTTTGTCTGTGACTGTACTGGAATTTTATTGTGTACCAGTTTTGCTGACGAGTGATCCGTGACATGATTGTGGTTTAAATGATTTTATTAGTGTTTAATACTAGTTTCAATTACATTGGGAGCATGTTAGTGAAGATGTGTGGTCTGGCTATCATAGTTCAGTGGTGGTGGTCTGGAGTTTAACGGCCCTTTCATTGGTGTTTCGGTTATATCGGGCTGGCGATGCGTTTGTGCGGGCATTTGTAGTTTTGCTTTCATCGGTCGCCCGTGCACACACACGCTGCTGCTCAGTCACCAAGCGCCTCCCTGTTCATTTTATACTCAACCCAGGACATGGAGAGTATGATCTGTTGACATTCCCACGACCTAAGCAGGTTTTGAGTCCACAATACCAGACTTGCAAATCCAAAGTGTTAACAACTGGGCCACCCAGCCCACTGAGCGAAGACGAAAGGGTACATTTTCAGGGGAGACAACTCTTTCAAAACTTGTTTTGCATCCCTTTTAAAAGGGGTCTACTCTAAAAGAAGAATTTGCTCCCAGTGGGAGCAAATTCTTTCCTTTTAGAGAAGACCCCTTTTCAGAAGGGGCTTGGTGTGTAGGAAAGCAAACAAGAAGTCACAAAAGTTGTCTCCCTAGTCAAAAAATGGTAGCAAATCCACCAGGTGTATGAAGTCCCCTTATGCTGTCCAAAACATTATTTGTGGGGCAATTTGCAAAAAGAGTCCTTGTGGTATAAGAACAGTGCATCATGAAAACACGCCTATATAATTTTGACCCCCTTAAATCCCACTTTTATATAGTAAAACTGGGGGATTACAGGGGTATACATTTTTTTTCTTATTTCTGCTCAAAAACATAGAGGTGGTTCTAACGCGTACCCACAATCTATGTTATGAGCATAAATATGAAAAATATCAAAATGTTTCATCTGATTTTTTCATTTTTTGGTGGTAAAATTTTCAGTATATTTGAATAGGCATGTTTGCGTAATGGAATGCCCAGATCAGTCTGCGTATTAGCGCATTCTGATCAAGGTCCTCGCCGTTTTCCTACACATCATTCTTACTGCAGATTCTCTAGCACCGCAGATGCACAGGTTGATCCGAGTCCGCAGCGGGCCCAGACAAGGTTTCACTGAGTCTGTTATCTCGTGGTCGTGCAGTTAAAGAGGGTATCAAGTTGTTAATCTTGACTGGGTTAATTTTACCGTTGCTTTGTCTAAAATTGCTTAATGAATGGCAAACAGCGTCGACCTTGATATCAGATGCGCATTCTACGGCGTCTGATCTGGGTCCACACTGTTTGCTGTGGCCTGTCTATCCCAAGAATTAATGCAAATCCGGCAAACTTTTATAGCGCGCTGTTTCTTCGTCGGGGTGGTTTGCAGTGTCTAAACCTGTAAAATTACTTCAAAGTCTTGGAACTAATGCTGTCACTGTTTTTATTGGTTCGATATTATACGGACTTCTCCTTCAAAGACAAAGAGAAAACCTAGCTCCGCAGGTAGACAGGAAGTTGATATTATTGAAAGGTCACGTGATCAGTCACGGCAGACCATATGACAAGACAAAATGATCATAAAAATCCAACTTGTTGAAACTAGCAAAACAAGCGTTACTTTTAAGTCACAAAATTTTAATTCCTATTTAATTTTATTTTATTACCGGTTATTTTTATTTCCACTGCTTGGGAAAATGAAAACAGAGGTTTAATGTCCGTCAATATTAAACAGTTGTAACATGGTTTTAACTTCTTTGCTAGAAATCGGCATGCTTGAACTTCGGTCTTGTTTTTGAATGTTGCACTGTGGCTAAGATGTATTTTTCTATTTGGACCCTTTTCAGAAGAAAGCATGTTCTATCCTTTTATGGTAAACCCTTTCAAGAAGGGAGCAAATTCTGTCCTTCTAGGGTTGACCTCTTTCAGAAGGGAGCATGTTCTTTCTATTTTGAGTAGATCCGTTTTCAGAAGCCTAGCAGACAAATCACATGAAATGTCAAACCTATTTTTCTTTTAAAAAAAATAACATTTTAGAATGTCGTCTTTTGCAGTTGTGATTAGCGCTTTAAGGATTAATTACCTTTGGTTTTCCTAGACAGGGTAGCTGCTCCTAAAAAGGAACCTTCTTTCTTGGAATCCTTCCGTCCATATCTTCACACATCAAACTCTTGTTGTACATGTTTTATAGTGGCATTGTTTTCATTTTTTGTCAATAACAATAGACAGTTTATTGTCTCAACAGCTACAACGTAACTTCTGGAGTATAGGTGCATTTGTTTCCTTTTAGAGTAAACGAGTAGACCCATTTCAGAGCGAGTATTTTTTTTTCCTTTGAGGACAGACCCTTTCAAAAGGAGTAAATTATTTCCTTTTATGATAGACTTTCCAGAGACAACACGATTTTGATGGAGTTGCCTCCCCTGAAAGTTTAACCATTTTTATAAACTACATTTATTATTAATTTCCAGAGAAAAAGGTTTGACATTTCATGTGAATCGTCTTACATGAAATATCAAACCTTATTTTCTCTGAAAAATAAAAAGAAAAAATTTTTAGAATGTCGTCTGCTGTTGTTGTGGTTGGCGCTTTAAGGGTTAATTATGTTTTCCTAGACGGGCTAGCTGCTCCAGAAAAGGAACTTTTTCTTTCTTTCTTGGAATCCTCCCGTCTATAGCTTCACACAGTAAACTCTAGTTGTACATGTTTTATAGTCGCCATTTTCAATTTTTGTCAATAACAAAAGACAATTTACTCAACAACTATAGCGTAACTCGTGGAAGCACTAAGCAGGAATACGAACGAGAAAAACCTTGGAACAGAAAAGATAAATAATTCAAAGCCTTCTATTCAATTACCACACAAAAACCCATTAAATCTTGCTAAACTTTATGCCTGTATAGTTACTGCCATAACGGTCGGCGCTATTTTCTCAGGAGTAAAGGATTTTACTGCTTCATAAACGATAAAATTGACCATTCTTAACATGAGACATAAACTTATTTGTTATTTTTGCCAATATCGGCGAAATAAAATCTGTAACAGGCGGCAAGAAGATCTTGTGTCGTTAATTATTACCAGGGGTGAAACTTGCATATGTACTTACTTGTGTCTAGTCTTTACAGCTTTGAATAATACATTACCATGTCATTGTTGACCTCACTTCAACCTGCTCTATGAACAACTATCTCGAACCATTGCATGAGATTTCAGATACAATAATCAGTTTTATTTCAAGATATAAAATAACAAAAAGTCAAATACAATTAGTAACGATATTTAGACCAAGCCTTTAACGGAAGTATTCTTGATACAGCTGAGGCACAATATTGATTTCAATTCACCGTGGAGCTACATCTCAAATACCTCTCTATTATTATTATTATTATTATTATTATTATTATTATTATTTGTTGGTGTAAACAGTATTTTATTCAATAATTTGTACATATAAAGCAAGTAGGTCCTGAATACAATTCGATGCGTTAAACAGAAGTTGAATGGGGATACAGTAGTAAGTCAAAGAGTTATTTAAATCTGCCACTGTTGTTGTTGTTGCTCAAAATTAAAGTTTTTTTTTTTTATTTATTGATTCGTTTATTTATTTATTTTGCTTGTCATTTTCTTAATATATTGATCTTTGTCATGTTTTGTCCACCAGTCAAAAAAAAACAAAAAAAAAACAACAACAACAAAAAAACAACAACAACAAAACATACAGTCAACCCTCTTTACACCAACACTCGATACAACGACAAAAATCGTTATAATGACAATTTGAATGCCACGAAACCTTCTCTCAAGAGGTGACAGTTAATGACAAATTATGCAAGAATATTTCATTAAAACTTCAAGCAACATATGTTTTGGATATTTGAGGCGATTCTAACAAATATCCTAACTATATGTTCTGTGAGGAAATATGAATAAAACAAGGTTGTTCCTACATATGATGTCGTTGAAACGAGGGTTCACTGTACCTACAAACTACCGTATTGGTATGTAGCATGGCCATGCTTTTGTGGAGCGCAGTGTTACATTGTAAATGAATTATGCTTCCTTTTCGACTTTGTCATTTTCTCCAAATATTGAACCAATGCAGACTTGTTCTCGAGATTTTGAGACTATAATATTATTAATAGTAAAAGTAATAATGATGATGATAATAATGATAATTATAACGAAAATGATGATGATGATGATGATGATGATGATAATGGGTAATAATAATAATAACAATAGTAGTAGAAGTAGTAGTAGTAGTAGTAGTAAATAGATACGATATTGGTATTTGGAGACTGTAAAATGTAAATAATCTAATTAACACTTGGGTGTATCCTGTTGGTATTTGGAGACTGTAAAATGTAAATAATCTAATTAACACTTGGGTGTATCCTGTCAGTATTCTATTCTTCCTCCTTTCGATTTTCCCATTTTTTTTTTCTCTCCAAAGTGATACAGCCTTGTTCCCACGATTTCGGAAAATCCCATTGAGCTTTGTACAATATTGATATTTGGCATACTGTTGTGGGTAATGTGTAAATCAGCTGATTAACACCTGAGCGTGCTCTTTAATATTGGACAGAAATACAGTATTTTACCCTAAATATTCAATCACCTTAATTCCTTACCATACTGCTTCTAAAATATGAACCAGCTTATTTTACTACATGTTGTAGTGTCAAAAACTGATGGAAAATGGAAAAAAGTAAAGCCGCATTCTGACCTGGGTCTACAATGTTTGCTCAGCTGTGTCTGTCCGAAAAGAATCAATACGGTATGCTCTTTTCTTCGATTTCGTCATTTTTTAGATATCGATATAGTCTTGTTCCCATGGAATCTATTTGATTCTATCGCCCATTTGAGCATAAGCAAGATATTGGTATTTGGCCAGTACGAAAACATGCCTATATAAATATACTGAAAATTTTACTACCAAAAAATGAAAAAAAAAATCAGATAAAAAAACTCTGATATTTTTCATATATCTGCTCAAAACATAGATTGTGGGTACTCGTTAGAACCGCCTCGAAGAGGCGGTTCTAACGAGTACCCACAATCTATGTTTTTGAGCAGAAATGAGAAAATAATATATACCCCTGTAAACCCCAGTTTTACTATATAAAAGTGGGGTTTAAGGGGGTCAAAATTACATAGGCATGTTTTCGTGATGGCTAGTTCAGGTGGCTTCTTCAGGTAATCTAGATTAATTAAACTTAAAGGTCATCTGTATGAAGCAGTCGCCTGTTGTTTAGATCCCATAAGAAGGATAATATGTATTAATTAACCTGTATTAAACAAGCACCTGTGTTAAGCAACCAGTTTTTATTTTCCCTTGGGTGCTTGCTTAACACAGGTTTGACTGCATTTTTAAATTTCTCCGTAAAGCTAGGTTCCCACCGCCGATCAGATCAACTCGATCAAGCCCGATCAAGAGAACTGGGCCCGGCTCGCTCAGCAGGAGTGGTCGGGGTGGTCGATCTTGCTCGGCATCGTTGGGACTTGCTACCCGAAAATTTTTGACATGTCAAAAAAATTCGAGTAGCGATCGAGAAGTCAAGCGCTCGAGAAACGATCGGGTATTGGTGGAGTAGAGGTCGGTAAGTGGTCGAGTTGATCGAGAAACGATCGTTAGAGATCTAGTTTGGCCGGGATAATTGTTTTACAGATCAGTACCCGATCACATCGAACTCTACTCACATCGACCTGTTGTCTAGATCAACTCGATCGCTATCCGATCGCTATTGGACCGCACCCGACCATTTTCCGATTGCTACTCGACTATACACGAATGCACGTGACAGCGATACGATCCATCAAAAGAGCGATCTCTCATAAACTGCTAAGAACACGAAGAGATCACAACTACTACCTGCAACTGCTAGTTTGCTTCGAAGAGGCAGAAAGGCTGCATTTCTGGACGGTAAAGACACATCCTCCTCGCAATCAATGCTGACCACAAAACATTGAAGCTGTTATACTGAAATTGTTTGAATACGACTTATTCACGACTCCCCAACGACTTCTCATGATACGATTTGATAGATCTGATGAGTCGAGATCGGGTAGAGATCGAATGGAGGTTGAATTGGTTTAGCTGGTCGAGTAGAGATAGCGCAGAGATCGTGAAGTCGAGGAGGAGTCGTAAATGGTCGTGTAAGCGGTCGTGTACGGTCGAGTAGCGGTCGGGAAGAAATTGAATACAAGCTCGTTAAAGCAGCTAGTCAAGCTTGATCGGGGAATTTAGGAGAGCGGGACAATCGAGTTGATCTGATTGGCACCATACATCATTTCATATTCATCAACCGTTTAGATTTCAATTATGTGAACCAAAATTTGGACCGATTTCAAACTGTTGTGCAATGTCATCGAGACAAAAACCAGTGTTTCTGCGGCGTCTGATCAGGGTCTACACGGTTCACTCAGACCTGTCTGTCCGAAATTACCATATTTTCCCGAAATATTAGGACATCTTAACTCCTTACCAGACTTGTCCTAAAATTTGAAAAAGTCTATATGACTTCTACTATAGATGAATGGTAAACATTGTAGACCCTGATCAGACGCCACGTTCTGTGGCATCTGATCTGGGTCTACACTGTTTACTCAGGCCTGCCTGTCCCAATACTTAGGATTAGTGCGGCACATCGCCTGAACAGTTGAGCAGGCTAATATAGGTCTGTGCATTTCAAATAAGTTTCCTTTTCGTTCTTTGGTAGTGGTCGATTCCATCCTTTCATCTCAACATTTTCATGCAGTATTTGTCTGGGTAGAGGCTTGATTCTACTTATTCCCTGTTAGTAGAATTATAAGCCTATGGTCTGGGTCAATTGATGAAATGTACTCCACATCAAACGTTTAGCGCAGTTAGTGTTAAATTGTCATGCTTTGCAATATACAGGGCCCATTTGTTCGAAACTAACGATGTCGTTAGTTAATGTATCGTTAAAACTTTGATCATTAAGTATGGCATATACGCTAATATTTTTGCAGAAAAAATGTGAGTAGCTTTTGCATTTGCAAAAGCTACTCACATTTTTTCAGCAAAAATAACTGTGAATTAGATACTGTCCTTATTAGAGTAGTTATCAATTTGTCCACTAACGAGCTCGTTAAGCTATTGATGCTTTGAACAACTGGGCCCAGGTGTTTAGCAGTTATACTCAAAACCCTTTCAGCTCTTTAGACCAAAACAGATACCTTTGCAAACAGTGTAGAGCCAGATGAGATGGCTAATACTGAGCTATCTCATCTAGATCTACACAATTTGTCATTCTGTTCTTAATTTTGACTGTTATCTTTTTGTAATAACGGACATGCCCAAATTCAATGATGGAAGGAAGGGTCCACTTCAGAAACTCAGGAGTGAAATGGTTAAAAGAGAATAAAACTTATATCTGGAGGCGGCAAATGGCTTAATATTTCAATATTCCCATGTCACCAAGTATGACTTTCAATGAACGGGAACAGAATTTTGTTCCATTTCATATACTGTCTTCACAATTTAACGAACGCAGAAAAATACTCCTGTACAGGCATGAAGTGTCCAAAGATAGGTAGAGCATATCTTGACAGAATCTTATACTTTAGTCTTCAGCAAGATTTGCATAACCGACTGTGAGGTATTGAATTTGCTGTTGTACAGAATACTTAATGAGCAGATTAATATGTTAGAAAGTTCTTATTTTGTTTTTCTTTCCACATAGAACATATGTTATGGATATGTTAGAATCGCCTCATTGAGGCGATTCTAACAAATATCCAAAGCATATGTTTCTTCAAAGTAAAGTATTAAATACAATACGAGTATTCTTGCATAATTTGTGACTAATTGTTACCTCTTAAGTGAAGGGTTCGCGACAGTCAAATTGTCATTATAACGAATTTTGTCGTTGTATCGAGTGTCGGTATAAAGAGGATTGTCTTTACGATGGAAAAATGTAATATTTAAGGCGAATGGTTACACTGAGGGGAAGCAAGTGTCATAATTGTTTTGCCTCTCTTATGAAAAGTGGTCTGCTCTAAAAGGAAAGAATTTGCGCGCAAATTATTTCCTTTTAGAGCAAATCACTTTCCGAACGAAACTCTTAACAAGAAACTGTTTAACCCTTTCATCCCTGAGTTTCTGAAGTGGACTCTTCCATTTTCGAATTTGGACTTGTCCACTAATGCAAACAGGAATTTCAGTCTAAAATAAAAAAATGCAAACAGTGTATATCGTTACGAGTCGTCTCAACTGGATCTACACTGTTTGCACAGAAATTGTTTTTGATCTGCCGTGCTATAAGGGGTTAACATTTGATGAGGTATATACAAATGTCTCGTCTGGATGTCTCCCAATTTTACTGAGTGAGGCTGGTAAACAGAAGTTAACCCTTGTAATGATGAATAAATTAAGATTTGACGCCCACTTCTAATTTCCAGCCAATCAGATTACTTGATCCAGGTTTTTGATAGAAATTCAAATATTTAATGACAAACAGTGCAGATCCAGATCAGTTGGCTTCTTCAGAAGCCAACTGATCTGAATCTACACTGTTTGCTAAGACAGGGCGTGACGTGTTCAACAAGAGAAGGTTAAGATAACGTATTAAAACATATACAGTTAAACCTCAATGGCTCGAACATCTTTGGGACCATGGAAAATTACTCGGGACATGGGTAGTTCGAGTCACTGACGGTTAGTCATGGCACCAGGTCAGGAAGCAAATGGTGATCAGTTAGAGAAGTCTTTTTGCGCTTCTTTCAATAATGATATGTTGAGTGTACTCATTAGAATCGCCTCAACCTAATTTTCATGATAAAATAAGAAAATTTCCCTAAATATGTTTTTTTTGAGCTATCGGAAGACTTGATAAGAGCTATAGGGACTAAAAAACGAGTACGAATTAGCCATGGTAAACAAGTCATCGGTGTTTGAGTCATTGAGGTTTTACTGTATTGTGGATTTCATCAGAATCACCTCAAAAAGACCAGTCCAAAGGGAATCCGAAACATATAAATGTTATTTTGCCCTTAGAAACAAATGTCACATAAAAGACAGAAAATCGGAATTTCGGTTTTATTAAGACTCTTCGTATGTGGCAGCAATGCAGTTTGCAGGGTTGCATATGCCTCCTAGCACCGCTTTAAGCGGAACTTTCCAAGATACCGGAATATAGCTTCAAGGAGAAATAAAAAAAAATGTTGCTAATCAGGTATCGGGTTCAAAATCATTCCTTACAGCTAAGGCGTACTTTAACCCTTAGCACTCTGGGTAAAAATTTCAGCAGACGACATTTTGAAATATTTTTCTTATTTTTCCCAGAAAACAGGATTTGACATTTCATGCAAATTGTCTCCTCAGGAGACAATTTGCATGGAATGTCAAATCCTGTTTACTGGGAAAAATAAGAAAAATATCATCAGTTTGTCGTCTGCTAAAAATGCCCAGAGAGTGGTAAAGGTTAACTAAAGGTCTTAAAGTTTAAAGTATAAAATGAGATCCAATTGACAATATCGAAATATATTTATTGCAATCGTCGCTGAAAACCAGCTTTTGTATGAATGGGCAAAATGTTCTTTTCAAATCTCAATTTTGGACCTCAAATTTAAGTTCTACTTAACTCAAGGAAAGATTTTGAACCGGGACCATTGACTCCTGTCGGTAAGGATGGGGATGGTGAAAGGGAAAATAAAAGGGAAACAACTGAAATAGTTTTAAACATTTTTATCTGACGTAACCAAACCTGATTACAATAAATAAATCTGTACATAGAATGAGCAAATAGGCGACGGAAAATATAAACAGCATTTCACAACTCATGTATATACATATGTGCATTTTGAACACATATAAAATAAAGACAATGCTATGATAATCACGTGTGTCGTGTCATGCAGAAACGGACCTAAGCATACAGGCGAACAGAGAATGCCCTAATAAGACTGCGTAGTCTGATCAGGACCTTCACTATTCGAATGCAGGTCGCCTCGACTCTGTAGAATCTAACGGCGAAAAGTGAACGGCCTGACCAATCTGTTCAGATGCATAGGCTGACCTGGGTGTTCTCTTTTTACAAATGCACTAGGTCTCAGTTTTGCATGACGCCTACCACAAAGACTCTTGCGGGGGCGAGAAACCAACTTTTTTCCAATATGCGAAAAACCAAAATTCAGACCTGACGAAAATTCAGGATTTTTCCAATATACAACTTCCCTAATTTGTACAGCCATACAAGAGCTACTACTCTGAGACCTACTACAGAAGTTGGTCTGGATTTTCGCTGTCCGCAAATGAAAAAAAAAGCCGTATTTTCATGCGCAACTCTTAGCATTTTTTGTATATCCCTTTCCAATAGGGAGACACTGCTCCTCTTGAATGATGATGATGATTGGGTGTTTTACGTCTCTTTCAACAATCTTTAAGTCATATCGAGACTAATGTGTGATAATGAAAGACTCCGTGCAGTGAAGCACCATACAGTCGTATGCCGAATTCTGCCTCAGGCGGGATTCGAACCCGGGGTCTCGTGATCCAAAAATCTGAAGCGCAAACCGCTCGGACACACGGACTCTTCATCTCCTCTTGGAAATTTCTAAATTGGGACTTGCTGAAGGAAACGCATATCTTATCCATTTCTGCTTATTACACAAGCCGACACTGAAGGCCTAGATTAGAATGTCTTGCAATGCCTTGGAACTTGGTATGTGAACAGCAGAAGATACTGCCCAGACAGACTGGATGACAAGTTGATCACAGTCACAGGGAAAAATGTCAGTTACCTCCAGTGCCCCTTTAAATACAATGGAATGTTCTTGGAGGATATTTTTTATATAACAAGACTGATAGTTGTATCAATATAAATACTGTAACAGGCCAATATCAACTGCCACGCCATGTGAAAATATACCTTCAGGGCAAATGCGGACAGCGAAGGCCCTGATCAGACTGTGCATCTGCGCAGTCTGATCAGGGCCTTCCCTTTCCGCTTTCAGAATCATTGGATTCTGCAAAAAATGCCAATGTATAACAAGACTGTGTAGCTTCAATGACTGATATGGACAAAAGATCCACGCGTTTGTATATGCCCCAGAGACATCTTTTCGCATGGCGTGGCTCGTTAGTACCAGGGTTCTTCTATAAAGACCCTACTTGAACATCGTTTAAATAGAGAACGTTTTTGTCAGGATAAACTTGTAAGTTTCAGGGTATAAAATTTAAAGTAAAAAGTACTGTACTATATTGGTACTTTCAGTACCTTACTACAGATAATACATACCTCTCTTGTGTACAGGTTTGAACAATCCAACTCTTCTAGCATATGACAAGTAGCACATAAGCTCTTGCATATGACATAGTTCAATACATACCCTGTTTACCCTAAATATTCAGATACTTTAACTCTTTACCACTTTTGTCCTAAAATTTTAACAGCTTCATTTTTCTACCTGTTGATGTGTTTAAACGCTGTTAGATGAGTGGCAAATGGTACAGCTCCTGATCAAAGTCTGCATATTGCAGCGTCTGATTTGGGTCTGCACTGTTTGCTAATGCCTATCTGTCAGAATACTCTGGGTAAATATGGTATTTGTCTTATTAATAAATTATTTCTCGGGTCTGATTGTAAACTGATGAATTGTTCTGATTGTAAACGCTTTCCCAAGCACAAACGTGTAAGTTTTTGGGATATAAAAATAGCAAAGAAAAATGTATATTTCACATGCAACTAGTTTATCACTGACAACCAACAGGTGTAGTCTGTCTCGCATCTGATACACTTCTTTTGATATATTCGACTAAAAGACAATAACGACTATATTAAACAAATGAGTCGCAACGTCAGTAAACGTACTTCGGACATGTGCACCCAGCGAGGATTCAGATCAGCCTGCGCATTCGTGCAGCCTAATCAGAATCTTCACTGGGCGCAATTTGTTGGATAGCCAAGGATGCGAAGTTTCTTATTGCGGAAAACGAAGACTCTAATCAGACTGCGCGGATGCGCAGGCTGATTTGAGTCTTTGTTATGAGCACATGTAAGAAGGTACGTTTTCTGACGTTGCGGTTCGTTTATCTTCGAAAACAACAACGTGTACCACACAGTTATTGTAGAATGAACACATCTTAACGACAACACTGCACTTTGCAATCAACAATATGAGCACTTGAAATATGGTCCTCTTGCTTGTCTCTGGCTCCTGTTTGAACCATTGCCACTCTCTAGGCTATTTCAGGCGACAAAGTAATATTTTTCTTATTTTTCCCAGAAAATAAGCTTTGTCAGTTCATGCAAATTGTCTCCCATGGAGACAATTTGCATGAAATGTCAAAGCCTATTTTCTGTGGAAAATAAGAAAAAAATGTTTCAAATGTCTGCTGAATTTTTTACCCAGCATGCTAAGCGTTAAGGGAGTCCCAGAGAGGGTCGCGTTAATCTTATTGAGCTCTGACATAACACTGTATAGAAACGGTACAAAAAGTTCTCCTTGTCTCACGCCATCGGTCCAGAAAAATTCATGTTCATCATACTGTGTACATTAGGTGTGAGATGTGAAGGATAAGCCTGTGATGACTGCATGTATGTACAAGATGGCAATGATGGGTGTTGTGTTGATGGGGTTTTTAGTCCGTAACTAGAGGTAGATGATAAATGTGAAGATTGTCTGAGAGCACAGTCACTACTTGATCCGGGGAGCCGACATGCTGGCTGCATCTGTTGATTCATTGAATGTAGACTTAGACTTGATGACACTGGCTGTAAGAGTGGTGATGTGCTTGAGACAGGTAAGAATGAAGACGAACTTGATCTGTTCATTGGTGAATGATGTGGATAGTACACTTGATCATTAACTCCACTAACACTTCCCATACATGAACTCGAATACGATTTAGATCCTGTGTTTCCAAGACTGCTGTTATAAGTCAGTTGATTGCTTGTCTGCTGTGGTAATGTTGGGCTTTTGGTTTTTGATAATGACTGCGACAAGCTCCCAGGAGACGAGGATTTGTTCAAGACTTGGCACTGCGTCATATCTGCTTCCGGTATGTCACTCTGTGAATCGGATGTGTCTGATGATGGGTCATTGTCTTCTTGTTTGATTTCATTCTGTTTGGTAGATTTGGTCTCTGTATGGTCATCTTCAGTCTTATGTTTCTTCACAAAACTTCCATCATCTGAAAAGAGTTCAATTAAAAAGTTCATTTATATGAAAACAAAAAGACATTATTAACGCTTAGCTTGCTGGGTAAAATTTCATCAGACGACATTTTGAAATATTTTTTTTTTCTTTTCTTTTTTTTTTTTTCAGAAACTTGAATAATTAACAAACAAGAACAGCAACAATAATAGCAACAAATAAATTGATAAAAAGCAATGAATAATAATAATAATAATTATTATTATTATTATTACTATTATTATTAACAATCTGGAGACTATTATTTTTTCAATTGTTATCTGTTTAGGTTTAAGTGCTTTCTTGTATTAGGTGCATGTGATTTGAAATAAAAAGTTATTTATCTATTTGTTTTTTTTTAGTTCTGTTGATGTTTCTTGGTTTTCACTGGACGGTCGCTTACAACAAAAACTGATCCATTATAATTTAGCAGAAACGACTGTCTTGTCGCATTTTCTCAGCAGACATTTTACCATCTACTTTTCACCGAGATGATTGAAAATGTGGCGAACACGCCATGGCAGACGAAATAGTAAATCTTAATTCGATTCTACATTCGTCTTTCACCAGGCTTCTACAATCAATTCTAGGGGAAGAGTTCGGATTACCTAATAAAATTAGCGTGGCGCAAGGTGTGAATCTTGGAGGTGATATTTCTGCGCTCTGGCGATGATCTAATTATGCTGCGTCATTAATATTTCAGAAACGACTCACTAATTGAATCTCCAAACTGAAGATCGAATTCGCTGTCTTTTTCTGCTCTTCTCGATTGGAGAGGTGCGAAGTTAAAATTCACCTTGAGTGCGCTACGCGCAAGAATTGACAATAAAAGTGGCAATGGAATCCAGAAACTCGCTGAATAATGTTCTTATTGTCTTAAAACTTGGCAAGTTGACTTTCTGCAGGCGCCAAGGAATCAGAGGAAAGACAAAAACCTTAAACGCTAAGAACAAGTTGTGAGTTTGCGCATTACTTGTGAAAGGTCGCAAAAACGCCTGGTTCCCGGTGTGAAATCAGTAAGTGAAAGAATCAACGGTATAGACACATGTGTCAAGATGCTAAATTACCTCTTGCATGTTATTTGTCTTTGGGATGACGACAATCTTGGTACTTAGAAAATTTATGCCTGAATGTCTGATTAAGGAGTTCATCAAGAAAAGTCTGGTTGACGATTTTCATTAAGAAAATACTTTTAACGCAATTATAAAATAAAACCTGGCACAATATTGCGGAAAAGGAGTCAGTATAAATCTGGAGATCTTATTTATACCAAATTGGTTTAAAAGCCACACATCCTTACTTTATTACAGATTTCAAGTAATTTTGCAGATTTGTAACTGATTGGTGTTCTCCAATAACAAATCTAGGCATAAGAAATAGCCAATTTTACAAAGGCAGGCAATTCTATCAAAATTGTTTCATTACGAAAACAGGCCTATTCAAATATACTAAAAATTTTACCACCAAAAAAAATGAAAATTTTCAGATAAAAGATTTGATATTTTTTCATATTTCTGCTCAAAACATAGATTGTGGGTACTCGTTAGAACCGCCTACGAGTACCCACAATCTAATTGTTTGAGCAGAAATAAGAAAAACAAAAAATAATGTATACCCCTGTAAACCCCAGTTTTATTATATAAAAGTGGGGTTTAAGGGGGCAAAATTATATAGGCATGGTTTCGTGATGTGCCTCCCTTCTGAAAAAGAATCTTCTATAAAAGGAAATAATTTCAAATTCTTTCCTTTTATAGTAGATACATTTTCATAAGGGTTTGATATCAGGAACCCAAAGTTATAAAAGTTATCCCCTTTTATTTTTTGATTGATTGAGTTGGGGTTAACAACACGTCAACCCTTATGGGTCATTTTGTGACGTCTCCCAGAAAGGAGAGAAGAGAGATAGAAGAGACAGTAGAGGAGATGAAAAAGGGGGACAGGGGAGAAAGGAAAATGAATGAAAGTGAAGAAACAGAAGAATTAAACATTCCCCCTCTACCCTTAACTGCTGCAAGGATTGCATGCTGGGCCCAACTGTAAGTCAATATCAGTTGGGTGCCCCGGGTGACGTAAGATACACGACACCTTTGCCTCACCCAACCACCTTCTATCACCCTTTTAAAATAGCATGTTCCCTTAAAGCATTATGAGGACAAAAACCTCGACCACAACAATAATATAACAACTTCGAAATCAGTCTGTTTGCATAGAATAGAGAAGAACAGAATGCAATAGAATAACGGAATACAATAGGATAAAATAGAATATAAATAGAATAGAACATAATAGAATATAATAGAACAAAATAGAATATATTAGCCAATAAAGGACACTTAAGGGTAGGTAAAATTACATACATTTACATCAATTATATGTTCATGTTGTTTTGTGTCTTTACAGATATTTTATGCTTATTGCAAACAGTGTAAACCCAGATCTGATCTGGGTCTACACTCTTTGCCTAGACTCCATTTTTGAAATTCTAGCCATTGATGTAATGGGTTAAGTTTCGAATAGTATGTAGGTAAACCTAGGACCCTGACCAGAATGTTCAAACATTGACTACTAAGCCTTTTGAGCTTCGTGTCTCCTATATACAGGCTTGTATCTTTTTCCGACACCAGTACAATTTTATCGTTTAGGTCAAACTACCACGGTAATAGAGTCTTTAATTCAGTTATACAGTTTATTTATTTCGTTTCGAGGGGACATTTTGCTTGTAAATTCTATTATAGTGATATACTTTGTCTGGCTCTTTTAGAATTACCGGAGTTTGAATAATTTACGGATGTTCCCACTGGAGGCGAAAAGTGGGACAGACAGGTCGTAAATTCCTGCTCGCCATTTATGGGCCGGGAAGCTTTACCGGGAGACAAGGTCTAGTGATTTTAGATTTTTGGGTTGGTGGGGTATTTTACCCTTGTCATGCTGACTAAATTAAGACGCCACGCCCACTTCCGATTTTCAGCCAGTAAGAATACTTGATCCAGGATGTTGACATAAATTCACATACTGAATAGCAAACAATGCAGATCCAGATCAGTTGGCTTCTTCAGAAGCCAACTGATCTGGATCTACATTGTTTGCAAAGGCAGGGTATATCCGGGTTCAGCAAGGCAAGGCTTTGCAGTTTAGGGTCTGCAGCTTTGTTGGTGGACATCGAAGACCGTTGCCAGACTTTGTACGTGATATAAATAGGTTTACCGTAATTACTCTAAATATTCTAAATATTCGGATACCTTAACTTCTTACCATATTTATCATAAAACTTGAACATACCTTCATGGTGATCCGTCTAAAATGCATACCGGAAAGGCAAACAGAGAAGATCTAGATGAAACTGCTCCTTTGGTCTACATCTACACTGTTTGCTTAGGTTTGTGTGTCCAAAATTAATGTAAATATGTACACCTATGACTTCATTTGTAAAGAAAAACATTAACGTTTCTTGACTGATTGTAAGTACCAAAATGTTACGGATGGACAGAAACAAAACAATATGCCCACCCTTCAACCAATAAAGAATAAGAGAACATTTTAAATCTGTAAAAAAAAAAAAGTTTTATTATGTGTTTAGATGAACAAATGTTAAATTCAAGTCATATTTACCTTTATCAAAATCTAATATGTTGTCATCCGCGGGTCTCTTCAATGTTAGTCTGTGATCCCTGAAAATATACGAATATACATGTAAATTGCACTTGGATCGCGTGACTCTTTTCCTAAATGTCCAAATTCACAAACAATGGCTAAACCATAAATTGCAAACTATAGACAAAACTATAAATATGTACGTATGTGACTTATCAGACTCCACAGATACACGGGTTGGCATCCATCTAACACACAACATCGTAACAATGTCGCTTGGACGTCGAAGTGACGTTATCATGTTACCATTACGAAAACTCGCCTATTCAAATATACAAAAAAATTCACCTCCAAAAACTGAAAAATTTCAGATGAAAAACATGGATTGTGGGTACTCGCTAGAACCGCCTCGCCGAGGCGGTTCTAACGAATACCCACAATCTATGTTTTTGAGCAGAAATAAGAAAAATAATGTATACCCCTGTAAACCCCAGTTTTACTATATAAAAGTGGGGTTTAAGGGGGTCAAAATTATATAGGCATGTTTTCGTGATGTGTGCGTTTACTCGGTATTGACTTTCGTTGACCTGCTAAGGACACTTTTCTTGTAGTATCCTGCACACTATGTACCGTTCTCGTTGAGCTGTGGCATAGTGTCCATCTTCCCCATTCAACAGGGATATGATATGCGTTCTTGTTTTTGTATTAATTTCCTTAAAGCGGTTTTCCTCCGGATATATAAATAGTTGTCAAATTTAAACAGTATGTAAGCATATAATATTTTCCTGTGGGAGATTTTTAAATTCTACAGTTTTATGTACAAATCAAATAAACACTGTATGCCGACACTAAAATAAATGTTTTCTTTCTAAAAAAATATTGCTTCTTCTAAACAAATTATTTGTTTTTATGATAAATAACAAGTGTTCTTTTTTTTTTCATTTTAATTTTGCAAGCATTTGGGAATTCGTTTTCCCCCCTCTGTTTAATGAGTTTTTGGAAGACATTGAACTATTATATGACTTCAAATTTAAAAACTATTACTGATGTCATTTTTCAAATCCATATACCCTATTTTCCGTATTAACCCGAAATATTGGGGCATGCAGGCCTGAGCAAACAGTATAAACCCAGATCAGACGCCACGTTCTGTGGCGTCTGATCAGGGTCTGTACTGTTTGCCATTTAATCCAGCAGTCAGCAAAGTTTAAACGCATCAAGAGATAGCAGAAAGGACATTCAAATTTTAGGGTGACTATTGTAAGGAGGAAAAGAATCCTAATATTTTAGGAAAATACTAGTACTAATTTTACTAATACTTAAAATTGCTAATACTAAAAAACTAATAATGAAAATTAAAAAAAAAATGTATGTCTAAATACTGACCTCCGTCCCATGCCGTTATCTCTGAACCCCTTAGCGAATGGATTGTGGTCTATCTTCAACTGAGTAATCTGAAAATATAAACAATAGAAAGTTGTGAAAAAGATTTTGTGACAAGCAGTCACTTTATGCATTGAATGCGACTAACATTTGATTTTGTGATATTCTGCACTGAATGCGACTAACTCTCTAGCCCGGATGGTTCAGAGGGGCATTTAAGAGAACTAATACACATTCAAGGGAGACAACTGCGGCTCCCTTCTGAAAGGGGTATACTCTAAAAGGAAAGAATTTGCTCCCCATCAGGAAAACATGCCTATATAAATTTGACTCCCTCAAACCCCACTTTTATACATTAAAACTGGGGTTTACATGGGTATGCATTATTTTCCTTATTTCTGCTCAAAAACATTGATTGTGGGTACGGTACTCATTAGAATCGCCTCGTAGAGGCAGTTCTAACGAGTACCCACAATCTCTGTTTTTGAGCAGAAATATGAAAAATATCAGAATTTTTTATCTGAAAATTCTCATTTTTTTGGTGGTAAAATTTTCAGTATATTTGAATAGGCCTGTTTTCGTAATGATTGGGACCCCTTTTCAGAAGGGGATTGGTGTACAGGAAAGCAAACAGGAAGCCACAAAAGTTGTCTCCTTTTTTTTCAAAAAATGGTAAACAATCTATTCACCCTAAAGTGACGGGTAGAATTTTCCGCCATTTTTACATGGGAGAAAACTTTTGTAACTTCCTTATTATCTTAATTATAATATGTTTTCGGACAAACAGATCTAGCCCTGAACAGTCACGGCAGACCCTGATCAGAACACGGCGTCTGATCACGGTCTACACCGTTTGCCACTCAGGCAACAGCTTTTAGATGTTCAAATTTTAAACCTTCTCTTGCTGAGCACGTCATGTCCTGTCTTAGCAAACAGTGTAGATTCAGATCAGTTGGCGTGAAGAAACCAAATGATCTGGATCTGCACTGTTTGTCATTAAATATGTGAATTTCTATCAAAAACCCGGATCAAGTAATCTGATTGGCTGGAAATTAGAAGTGGGCGTGGTATCAATTTATTCAGCAAGGCAAGGGTTAAGACAAGTCTATATGGTAAGGAGTGAAGCTGCCCGACTATTTAGGGTAAAATACGGTACATCATTCGATTCATACAGATGCAGAACCTTGTTAGTTATACACCAATCAAGCCGATGGTATCCGAAGACAAGTAACGTCAAATACAAAATCATTTAATCTGACGAAACGAACAAAAGCAATTTATGGCTGATAAAATATTTATAATGCAGATTTACGAACGAGTAATTGGTCAAATTGAAATTCTATATTTTCCGTCGGGACAATAATAAGGTAACAACGATGCTAAATCAACAGCCTAGTGATTTGGAAGTCACCTGATGGTTAAATATTGATGTTCAGCCAACCGGTGACGGAAATAATCGCACAGTTTTTAGTTTAATCGAAAATTGTCTAAACAGAAATGTATCAGACATTACATTGTTTTCTAAAAACTCACGCACCATGTACAAATATTTTGACTCTGGGTCATTTTTGATGACATGACCTGACGGACTACTTGTATGCCGTTGTTCCGATCTAAAATTGTTTTTCACTTCTTTTATTACTATAAATGATTTCAAAATTTGATTCTCTGGAAAGAAAAAGTTCGAAGGTAAAGTTGAAGGAAGTTTCAATATCCCACAAATCTTAATAATTAAAACACTAAGCTAAATTTTAGCAGACGACATTCTTTATTATACTACTACTACTACTACTACTAATAATAATAATAATTATTATTATTACTAGAAAATAAGTCTAGACATTTCATGTGAATCGTCCGATTCTTACCAAATTTAGAATGTCGTCTGCTACAAATTTGCTTAGCGGTTTAAAGATAAAGTTTCATCAAAATTTCGATGTCAAATCATAACACTGTGCTAGAATGCCCGGAAAGGGAAAATGCTGCTACAACAACAACAACACTAAAGTACAAAGAGGTGCAAGAAGCCAAACTGTGTTTCCGAGCAGATTTCAGATCACCATTCTCAGACACGTAGTGTCATCAGGGTCTTGCTCCAACAGTATCTAATGATTTTATGCGGACGGCGAAGGCACAGATCAGACTGCGCAATGCGCAGTCAGGTCTGTGCCTTCACTGTACGCACATACCACAAGAACTTTTTTTCGCATGGCACAGATGAAAACAAATGCGGAGTCCCAAAGGAGAAATGGACATACATACCTGTTCATTTTGATATGCTGTCACAGCGATGAAAGTTGTCTCCTCAAAAGCGTACGTGTTAAATGACGTCCATCTCATACTGAAGATGTCATTGGCTTGTACAATATGAACACGTGGCTGATACTTGTGCATGGAGTTCAAGATAATCTGAAAATGAGAATTTTATTTTTAACGAAAATATTTTACAGGAAAATAAGAATTATTGTGATCGAAAATACTGATTGTATGACTACTGTAGTCTCATAGATTTAGGAGACAATATGCATGAAATGCCAGATTCGTTTTACTGAGAAAAATGTCGTCCGCTGAAACTTTTTACCATTTATGCTATTAAAGCATTAATACAATCGATCATTGTCTATAGTGTTCCCGTTTATATTCGCCTTCAGTTTATGACGTCCATAATTCACTAAATAATAAAAGCCAAACAAAAGATACCATTAAACGGTTTCTGACCGAACGCGTTCGTTCGTAAGAGACAAATTTGACTTCCGGTTTTATTAGGTGGTGTTCATTCACAAGACAAATGAACAGAACCCAAGACAAAACAGACAGAAAGATCAAAAGATGATATAAATAGCCAAGAGAAAACATTTCTCAGATTATTCACATTTAATATCCAAGAAAAACAAAGGCCAAGGAAAAGGAACACAAAAATGACAAGTCGAATCATAGGAAATCCTACCTTATGTGGTGTGTGGAAAGCAAACGTTCAAGGCAACTGTGCAATCGCACATGGAATTTCTGACATTTTTCGAATCCAAGTAACGGAGTTCAAAGCTCTTGGACAGACTTTGTGGATTACCAAGCTGTCTGGATATTCACTGTTCACATACGGTGCAATAATTGTTTTCATGTGGGGTGTGTAAGGGGGGGGGGGGGGGGGGGGAGGAGTGGGGGTATAGGGAAAGAAGAAAATGAGCCTCAACGTTAGAAAACGTTTCTTCTTTCATGTGCGCCAAGCAAAGACTCAAATCAACCTGCTCATCCGCGCAATCTGATCAGTCATCGTTGTTCGCGTGAAGAAACTTTGCATCCATGTCTATCCAAAATGTGCCCAGTGAAGATTCTGATCAGACTGCGCGTATGCGCAGGCTGATCTGAATCATCGCTGGGCGCACATTTCCGAAGGTACGTTTTTCGACGTTACGGCTCAAATGATAGATGGATGAAGATATGCTTGCATCTGTTCATTTACCGTTAAACAAATGGCCAAGAATATCATAGCAAATTTTTGCGTCTTAAATAAAAGAATTATCATCTTATTCTGTCAGTCTCCGCCGCTAGCAGTTCGGAACCTGCAATTATAACGGTTTTGATTTCGTTCTATAAAGGGGTGGGTGGCCCTATTTCTGTATTTAATGACAAGGGGTACAGAATTTCTAATATCTTCTAAATCAAAAGGCTATTGTATCCCACCACGGAAAGATTGATAATGGAAAAATGAAAATGAGTCAAATCGCCTTGTAATTGAATCATATTCAATTTAATCTCAATTAGCGAACCAAAGACAACGAAAGAAATTGTTAGTCAGTAGTATGGCGTGAAGAAGGAATTACAGAAAAAGAGCAAAACACAAGTGTATTCTTTAAAGGTATATTTAATCCTTAAAGCGCCAATCACAACTACAGTAGAAAACAATTGTACTTTTTCAGAGAATAAAGTCCTGACATTTCATGTGAATCATCAGCCAAGCTGATGATTCACATGAAATGTCAAGACTGACTTTCTCTGAAAAATAAATAATAATAAATAATAAAATTCAATGTTGTCTGCTACAAATTTTGCTTGGCACTCTAAGGGTTAAATTAGGTCGCTACTTTGCGCAAGCACATTCTGAAACAGTCCGTTCAAAGACGATTCCTTGTTTTATCGTAACCCAAACATGGGCGAAGCATAAAAATGGACCTCTCATCGATACACAAAACAATAAAGCAATCTATTTAACCCGCTGTAGCAAAACAGAAATTCGTTTCACAATGAAATATATGTTCTGTGAGTTGAAGAAGTATTTATTTTGTTTATTTCCGAGCTGTCCGTTTTACTGTGTGCTGCTTATTGTTCTTTCTTCAGAAAAAAAAACCGTAGCATTTTCCTCTTTCAGAATTAGCTATCCCGCAGAAAATGATCGCCGCTTTATGGAAAGTCGTAAATACTTAAATTAATCGAACACGGCCGCCATGGAGAGATCAGCTTTCAGACTTTGACAGTTTTGACGAACACTTGAAAGGGTTTCGTTTTTAGGCAAATGTTCATATTTTGAGAGTTCGGTCCGTAAACAATTACCCAGTCGTCTATTTGTAATTAAGACTATTTAAAGAAAAGGCCATATTTTTGGAGCAGTCCCGCTTGGGGAGATATTCTATTAGGCTGCTGGTCTTCATCGCATAGAGAAATGGGTCATTAAAGGATAGGAGATATTCTGTATTAATATGTATGTTTGGGGATTTTCTTAAGTTCACCGTTATGAATTATTAGTGAGGATAATATGACCAGACACGCGAAGGCACCGACTTAAGAAAGGCCGTCTGTATTCCTCGATACCGTTTCATTCGGGTTGCATTTTTTCAACCGTATTCGTATTTTTCGTTGCGAGATATTAACCCTGCTCCTGCTGAACCCGGATTTACCATGTTTTTTTCAAAACATTGTAGATCCAGATAAGTTGGCTTCTTCAGAAGTAAACTGATCTGGATTTGCACTGCTTGTCATTAGGTATGTGAATTTGTATCAACAACCTGGATCAAGTAATCTGGTTGGCTGAAAATTAGAAATGGGCGTGGCATCTTGGTTTATTCATATGGCAAGGGTTTAGCTGTGGAAAGATCAAATGCGTAACTTGTTTTTAAGTTGTTTTAAATGACTGGTACTGCTATAGGGTACTAATGACATTAATTACTTATGGATTGGAGAAGATGGTCTCATAGTTCTCCGAACCATTCTGTAATGGACAAAATGTCTCTCAATAGAGTCTATTCTTAAAATAATTTGCTTCCTTTAACAAAGTCTTTCCTTTAAGAACAGTTCCCGTTTTTTTTCAAATACGAGGGAGGCAACGTCAAGTCTACAAAAGTTGTCTCTCTTTGCATAATGATGGCAACACCTTCCAAGTCATCCACTTATCTTAATGAAAAAAAAAAAAAAAAAAAAAAAAAAAAATACATGTACAATTGTCACTTTGCCAGACAAAATGTTTTATACATTAAAAAAAAAATCTGCTTAGCTGCTTCGCCACACTGAATCATTTCTAGTGCATTTTTTTTTTTTTTGTTTTATGATTTTGTTGTAATGGGTGTATCGAATCATGTGTCGAATCATGTTTATTACTTTTCCTTGTGTATTCTCTGTCATAATATTCTGAATGACTTTCGTTTATGAATATTTCAATAATAATTTGTCAATTTTGTTTTAAAATTCTCGTTTTTCTTATAAAGAAGTATTCCCAAACCAAGTTCAGGAATGTGGAAATGCCACTGCTTCTCTGTATTTATAAATATGAACTCTGAAAGTCGTGCGTAATATTGCGACAGGCAGGAAACCAGTCCCAAAAGACAACATCCGGTGAGCGCTTCGTATTTTTTCCGGCTCGATGCGTTGTGGCACGAAACCGACTAATTTGCCGCGGTAGAAACAATGGCGAAGGAAATGAAAAGAAACTTGATTTTACACACTTGGGAGTGTGAGAGACTGAAGCAAGGGCACCATTCCGCAAACAAAAGCGTTTCGAAGACATTGATTTGGTGGCCATTGCTGATAAAGAAGCATGTTTATGTGGAAGATGGCACGCGAGCTGGTCGATACATATCTTTTTTGTTAAGTGATATATTCACATTGGGACAAGATGATGAATTACTGGAAACATAAAGTATGACAACAGACAAGTCTTTAATGTGTTCCAAGAACACAATTTATGCTCCAGCTTTCAATAAGTTTTCGTCTAAACCTTCTGGCTTTGCCTTTTCTATTGTCTTCCCAGGTTATCACCAAAACAACAAAGCTGCTTTTGCGTTAATATGCAAATGAGCAGTTACAAGAGAAAAGTACCTTATCTACACACAAAAAAATGCGTAAAATCTGATCAGCCTGCGCATCAATGCAGATTTATTATAGTCATCTCATTTTACACATGTTATATGTTGATTACGGCCTACGAAATTGCATTATAAGGCCTTCATATGAATTATCTGCTCGGCAGACGATTCACAAGAAATGTCAAGCCTAACTTTCCCAGAAAAAATAAAACGTATACATGTATTTCAGAATGTCGTCTGCTACAATTCTGAGTGGCGCTTTAACGCTTTGCATGCTGGGTAAAAATTGCAGCAGACGCCACTTCGAAATATTTTCTTATTTATTCCCCAGAAAATAGGCTATGACATTTCATGCAAATTGTATCCTAAGGAGACAATTTGCATGGAATGTCAACGCCTATTCTCTGGGAGAAATAAGAAAATTATAATCTGTTTAGGGCTAAAGGTTAACTTACATGTCCATTCTGGTCAAGGTTATTATTGGTCAGCTTCAGCTTGTGGAATGTGACGGGTTGCTTCAGCCAGTGAGAACCGGACGCCGGACTGTCCGGGTGTATGTACAACCTCCCTGGCATATGTGGCTCCGCTTTGCCTGTAACCACCCATTCAGAATTGTGGTATTTGTAACGACAGTCGTCCAGTGGTACAATGTCGACCAAGAGGATATACTTGGAGTGTGGATCCAGGCCTTCTAGTCCGACTTTCAACGTTGGGAACATCCGTCTGAAATAGACACATAAAGTCGTACATTTCAATAAGTTTGATGTAAAGTTCAACAGCGTCACACGAAAAGACGTCTTCGAAGTATTTGCGAACATTACCGTATTTATCCTAAGTACTCGGACAGACAGGCATGAGTAAACATTGTAGACCCTGATCAGACGCCGCTGATCGCGGCGTCTGATCAGGGTCTACAATGTTTTTCAGTCATCCAGCAGTTTTATACTCAGATACATATAGTAAAATGGACTTGTTCAAAAAGACATGTATCGTAAGAAGTTAAAGCGTCCGAATATTTAGGGACAATACGGTATATTCGCATTGACTCGGTCTGGTCGGGCCTTCGTATACAGAATCATGTTGTGTAGACTACAGTGAAACTTCACTGGCTCGAACACCGATTACTCGTTTACCATGGCTGATTCAAATCATTCTTTTCTTCAAATACCTCCAGATAATATTTTTTTTTATTATTTTATCATGAAAATATATGTTTTGTGTATTCATTAGAATCGCCTCAAATGAGGCGATTCTAATGAGAACATACAACATTACTTATTTTACAGAAACTCGAAAAGATAACCCTAAATCTTCTCCATTATGCCTATTGACCTGGCGCTATGAATAACCCTCAGTGGCTCGAACTACCCCTGTCTCGAACACATTGGTGTACCAATTGAAATTGACTGTGTATATCAGTGGATAGGCAGAATGATTTGAGAGTGCGTTTTTTTTTTATTTTTATTTTTTATTCTTTAAAGACATATCCGTTTGGTACTGCCTAATTTATGGGACACCCCTGGAAAGGGGTGGTGGTGGTGGGGGTGGGGGTGGGGGTGGGGGCCGGGGGCGGGGGGCGTAAGGATGGCATTCCATAGTAGTACACTATGAGCTGATGTTCAGTGTAGGATTATAATCCACAACTGAAGGAATGCGTTGAAAAGCGTATCTTGATGATAAGGGGATACACGCGCGCTACTTGTCCTGAAAATCGTCGACTGTTCTCTTGACACGTGACTAACCATTAAATTGACATCAGACACGTGCATCTTTCCTCCAAAGACATTAATATGAAATTATGTTAAAAGTCTGTGGCATTAAAATCGAATGGAATAAGGAGAATTGTTGGGAATGTTTAGGATGCACGTGTTATTATTTGTAAACAAATCTAGGATATTATTTGGTCTCAATGGTCTCATGACACGTGACGGAATACGGAAATGAACATTTCTGACGCCGAGCACGTGTTCGTTTTTCTCTGAAGAAATTTATTTGAAATTCCGATAGGCCTAAAAAGTTGGGGTTTGCGGTAATCCATAAGTTAAATTTAAATTTAAACTTAATATTTCTTTTAAAATAAATAAATACACAAATAAATAACTCTAAGCTTAAGCCTAATCCCTTTCTTTTAAAGTAATTAAACAAATAAGCTCATGATTTCATATTTCATTCAGTTTTATGCTTGTACGAATGAATGGGGAAAAAAAGTAGAAAAACAGGAAAAAAATGATTTAAATGAACATAATTTGTAGCGATTTAAATGGACGTTTTGGCAAACAATATATCGTTATAAATCGCTACAGATTGTGTGGTCACTTTCTTGTGGCATCATAACTCTTGTTATCCATTGCGATCTCGACTGAGCTGTTGTAGATGCGGCAATAAAGTAGTACTTATACAAATAAAATCATTGTTGACAAAATAATGTATGTATTTGAAGATGTATCAATGATCTACAAAAGCAACGGCCTTAGGTTATTTCTTAGTACTAAATCAGGGCATTTAACTTGTATCAATGAATAAATTTATTTACAATCGAACAAAATCTACTATATCTTGTCATAAAATACTCCTATTGTTGGCTAACCACTCGACAGTAAATGGGTATTTTTGTGGTATTAGCTGACCAAAACTCGAGGACTTTTGACCTAATCTTCGGGTGAAAAATAAAGTAGAATGAAAGTCAATGTTTTTGCTCGAACAAGGACGGCAGTATCAACAAATGATGCTTGAAACAACACCACTTTGGAAAGAATAAAGATAATGATTTCGTATATTTGCGAATTTATTCCATTATTTGTGATTTGTACTTTAGGGCCTAACTATGTAACAGACACACACTGGATGGCATTGCCAAAATTTGTATAAAAATTGTTATGTTTTTTGGGCAGATTCACATGAAATGTCGTCTTATTTTCTGTGAAAAAAAATAATGATAAAATAAGTGCAAATTTGCTGGTCGCTTTAAGGATTAAAATGTATACGAGACAAACGCACAATGCAGCCGTATAATATTTTGAAATAATGACGAAACATTTGAGAAATTTGAGGATATCGGTTGATCTTTCACACCTTTAACAGCACTAATGATTATCAGTCGTTTCATCGCTATCATTTTCGATTTCTTTTTATGAGACGGGATTTATTTAAATCACTTAGAATTCTTTTTTGTTTGCATTTTAACTTGTGGTCTGATAAAATGGCGATGTTAGATAATAATAATGACTAAAGTGGAACTCATTGTTTGATTTTATCTTCGATTAAACCTTGCACAATTAGATCCGAGACGGGTAATTTTCTTTTCGCCAAGAAAACAAATTCGTAAGATAGTTGTTCCAGTTGATTTACGCTGATAGAGTCAATTTAGTGAAACATTTTTGGTCTTAAATTCTAAATGATTTTAACAGAGATGTTTTGTTGCCAATTATGAAAGATACAAAAGGGTCACAACGATAAACGATATTTATCTCTTGTTGCCGCCCACCCCCAAACACGGAGAGCTAAATTCCCCACGCAATTCCGGTTTCTCTGATTCTACTATTCGGATTTTGACGAACCCCTGATGAGTTTTGAATGCCCTCGGCAGCTGAAGCTCGATCGGATTGTAATATGAATGCGAGCGATTGCGAGACTTTTCGTCATTTTGCTAATGCACCGTAACCTCTTTGTGACACAGATGCGCTGCGTCCAAGAAAATTATAGGGACAGGGTCCGTGACGTAACTTTTGTTCAATTTCTATGGAGGTGACTCAATCCGATTTACACCTCGGATTTTATCCTTCAAATGAGTTAGGCAGCCTTTCAGCAAAACGTGTAAATTTAACAAGTGGCATAGAACGTCGCGTGTCGCCAATATCTCTTATTAGTAAAAATTCGAAAATTGGATCAAAGGCCAGAAACATTGGGATGCCTATTTGTGTTGGTAATATCCCATTACGAAAACACGCCTATTCAAATATACAGAAAATTTCACATCCAAAAACTGAAAATTTTCAGATAAATAGTATGATTTTTTTTTTCATATATCTGCTCAACACATAGATTGTGGGTACCCACAATCTATGTTTTGAGCAAAATTAAGAAAAAAATGTATACCCTTGTAAACCCAGTTTTACTATATAAAAGTGGGGTTTAAGGGGGTCAAAATCATATAGGCATGTTTTCGTGATGCCACTTGTAGCAAAGGACGGGCTATCCTTGTAATTATATCATTAAAAAAATAATAAAGCTATAATTGTAATTCTAAGAATAAAAGAAAAGAAAAAAATGTATTCAAGTATCAAACCACAGTTCAAAACAGAAATTAGGCAACAAAAAAGGCAACAACAATAATAATAATAATAACTGTGTTCTTAGAGTCCGATCCGTATTTATATTCTGGCAGTTGTCTAAATTATTAAGAAAGGAAGCATTTCTTTAATGCTTTTATTTAAATCCGCAGAAATAATTTACGCTTTTTTTAAATATATAATTATAAAGTCGCCTTTAGGTAGCAAAAGCTAAAATGTATGTCGGGCAGAACAAGTAAGGGCGACTTTTTTTCTCATTCAGTTATTTCCTCGTTTCTTTTATCTGTTGATAGACCATACTAAAATACACGGGTAAATACATTCATTATCATTTTCAAAGAATAAAATATCATTTTAGACGCATGAAACGGCTTAATTCATGATGAGACAAAAGAAATAAGTGTCCATGAGATTTTTTTTTTTAATCAATCTCAGACATGAAAACTATAGTTACTTCTTGGACCCAATATGGTATTATTAGGTCCGAGGTTACGTTTATAGATACATGTGATAACTTGAAATCGTCTGAATTCGTCAAATAAATACGAAATAAATAAACAAGACTCTTATAAATAATTAATTGCATGTTTTCCTCCATTAGTACAAAAAACAGCATTTTCTATGTCAAATTTTAAATCGCATTTCTATAAGTCACTGCGGAAGCGCCACAGCGTCTGTCTACCTTTTTGTTCATCGTTAACAAATATTGTGAAAATTCGCAAAACCTAATTGTTTCATTTTATTAGCTATTATCCAGTAGTTATTATTAAAGTAGACCAATTATTCTGCGATCAAAGTATTAAGGTGTCGCAAGATACAGGTATTATCGGCAGGTATCAAAGAGGTGTGAAAATCTTCGAAAATTGATCAACAATATATCCGAGTTATCTGTCTTGAAATCTAGACACGGTGTCTGGCGGACAATCCCGATCAAAGTACCGGATACTTACGAACCTATTACGCGTTCGGACTCGGCCCACATTGACCACTGATTGGGATTATCAGACATTCAATTAGTTTAAAATCTTTTCATTTAAATTTAAATATAACCATTACTTTTCAAAACTAAACATGACTTGCGTAAATAAGATGACCCATTATTTAGTTGATTCGCCCGATGCCCTTATTCATGCCTTCGATCATCCCCATAATGCAATAATGAATAAAGCCATCGAAAGCATGTATAAAGCATAAAAAATGAAATCTAGTTTCACATGACATTAAAAAGTTAAGATAATAATTTTGAAAACATCTTCAATATTACGTAAAAGAAATTTTAACGATAAATGCATTTACCGTAAATTACCAATGCTTACCGAGGAAGGAACCTCATTCCCCGTGAAGCTTATAAGAGCTGCTAGAATTCTTAAAGAATTAATAGAATGCACACATGTAACAGCTATAATTTTTTCCTAGTACAGACAAAAGTACAGTCAAATAGTTATTTTCGTTCTGAATTTTATATCTTTTATACTATATATCTAGTAAACACAGTTTTTAGAATGAAATTCAGATATTTCTAGTCTACTTCGCAGAAGTGTAATTCGGTATACAGTTTGAAATAACAAAAGACTTCGTAGAGAGAGAGAGAGAGACTGAGAGAGCATTACGAAAACATGCCCAGTCAAATATACTGAAATTTTACCACCAAAAACTGAAAATTTTCAGATAAAAAATTCTTATATTTTTTTTTCATATTTCTGCTCAAAACATAGATTGTGGGTACTCGTTAGAACCGCCTCGACGAGGCGGTTCTAACGAGTACCCACAATCTGTGTTTTTGAGCAGAAATAAGAAAAATAATGTATACCCCTGTAAACCCCAGTTTTACCATATAAAAGTGGGGTTTAAGAGGGTCAAAATTATATAGGCGCGTTTTCGTGATTGAGAGAGAGAGAGAGAGAGAGAGAGAGAGAGAGAGAGCATGACATGAAAAGCCAATACACACACATATATATATATATATATGCAGCATGCTTGCAATGTCAACGTGTGAAAATTCCCACGATGTTCAATCACCGATTTTCATATTAATCCGCCATGAAAATATGTGCCACTTAAGAAAAAATCAAGAGAATAATCCCATTTAGTTCCTCTTTAAAAATCAGCGGAAACTTTCAGAATTACAGACAGAATTACTTTGGGATTAGCTCTCTTTATTAGTGGGTTTATTTTCCACGTGTAAAAGGCCTTTATTGTTATTTATTGTTATATAGTTTAGCGTAATAATAACGTAACAATTATAAATATTTTCCCACGCGACTGACAGACTGGTTTTTAAAATGGTCACCATCATTATTGTGATTTTTATATAAAGATTCTACTTGCAATGTCTGTACAAACACAGACAGACAGAGAGAGAGAGAGAGAGAGAGAGAGAGAGAGAGAGAGAGAGAGATCCTGGCAAACTTTAGGTGTTTGAAGGATTTGATACATCCTTGCATCTGAAATGCTATTGTTATTCACCTTAATCATATATTACCGTATTTAACCAAAATACCAAACTTGTCCTAAAATTTGAACAATTCCATTTTACTATCTTATTTTAGTGTTTAAACATTGCACGTTCTGTGTCGTCTGATCTGGGTCTGCACTTTTTGTTTAAGCTTCTCTGTCCCATACTTAGGAGTAATACGTTTAACAGAATAAGCACAAACAATTCAGGTCAAACTGAACAGGTCATCTTTTCTGTCAACATTATTAACCCATTATATGCCTGGCCTCTCGAAAATAAGAGCCGGACAAACAATGTAGACCCAGATCAGACGCCGCAAAAAGCCATCCCAGCAATTTTTAGAACATCAAGAGATAGTAAAAGGGACTTGTTTAATTTATAGGACACATATTTACAGGACACGTGATTATCAACCTGTGTTGATTTCGTTGTTTTTAATTGTCAATGAAATGATGCTACCTTTCATGTTATTTTTAAATCAGTAAGTATGTTTTGTATTTGCATTGTATAATTGTATGTCAATATGTCTTGTTATTCCCATAAGGACCTACTATGGAAATAAACTATATTTTTTGCATATGATAAGGACAAAAAATAAAATGTCCCAATATTAAGGGTAAATAAAGTAAGGATTTAAGGAATTGCGTAAAAGAAAAAAAAAAAAAAAAAAAAAAAAAAAAAAAATAACTAAACCAGAAGTTGAAATAGGACCTGTGCAAAGAATGAGGTTGAAGATTCCACTGGACATTAAAGTGTTAATTTTGTTTATCACAAAATAAAATGTGCTAACTGGAAACATTCTGTATTGAGCTGGTGAGGGCGGAGAAGCGTGTGAATTATGGGAGTTTTGATCGGTTGCAAATAACAATTTATTACTATGAATTATTGATCATTTGCACAAAAACAAACACTGTAATCTTTTAATTTAAGGTGTGGGGGTGGGGGGATCTAGAAAATCTAGTTAACAAAACATTATCTAGAACCATATATCTATACAATTTTGGCATCCAATTATAATAATATTTTTTATGTGTTTGTTTATTTGGCTAAAATAAGTTTGTAGTGCAGATTTTTTCTGCACTGTTAAGCGTGTTTTTATCTTAAACTATAAATAAAATTCGACAACACAACCATGTCTGAAAAAGTCTTTGTAAGCATATAAATAAAGTTAAATATATTATCAAATATAACAAACTTTATCAAAAGACGATTCGCATGAAACGCCAAGTCTTATTTCCTCTGAAAATTGAAAGAACAGTTGTTTGCTGCAGCTGTGATCAGCGCTTTAGAAATAATAATAAAAATAATAATAATAATAATAATAATAATAATAATAATAATAATAATAATAATAATAATTATTATTATTATTATTATTATTATTATTATTATTATTATTATTATTATTATTACCTTTGTAATCATAGATTTATTGGCATTCGTATTGCTTGTTCATGTTGTTAATACTGACCGTGTTTAATCTCAGAAACTTGTTAATTGGTTGCATAGTATACTATTAAAAACCGTATGCAATATGTCAAAACCGGGTGACATTGGGTTAACGTGTTACCGGCTTAGGAAAACCCGACAGATTTCGTGGGAAAAATATCACTTAACCTAAACACCTTGAAACAATGGTATTTTCACCACCGATATCGCACAAAAAGTCAATTTTTGTCAAAGGCCGTTTTGTTTGCATGAGTTGTGTTATTAACCATACATTTATTAGATCACCCGAACAATTGACCGGTGACACCCCGTCATATGTAAATTTGCACAGTTCCGGTTTTAAACTTCTGAGGTCAAAACTCACACCCCATTACACACCTTTAAACAAAACACATTTATTTATCTGTCAAAACACACGCATATTTCAGCAGAATGCTTCTGTTTGTTTGGTGCAACACAGTTTTTATAAGCCAAATATTTTGGGACAAAAATGCAAATGAACAAAGATGTGCATAAATAACCATTTTATAAATCAATTTTATCTAAGTTCTTTTTTTTTTTTTTTTTTTTTTTTTTTTTATAATTCTTTATCTAAATAAGTAAATATACGTTTTTAAGAGCATAATTCTCACAGTTGAATTTACATATATACAGAGTAGAGAAAACAATGTTTTCAGTTAGTAACTGATCATTTTCCGAGAAAGGCAGAGAAAAAGAGAAAATTTTGTTTGGACTTAGAAACGATATTTACTTATCAATCACAGGCAGTTAAATAATCTTGCCAAAACAAATTGCACCTATATATTTTTTGATGCAACATTATTTTTTACAAATAACAAGAAACTTAAAAAAAAAATTTTGCTGAAAAAAAGGCGTTTGATTCGCAGACCGTCATCAAATTCAAAAACCGCACCCACATATCATAAAAATGCGGCTGTGGTCACGTGCGCGAGTAAAGGACATGCGCAGTGAGATGAAGATGACATTCTTATTGGGAGCTGGCGAAGTCATAAACATAGTCAGCTGTAAAACCTTGGATTTATTTTGTCAACGACCTTATATATTCTGTCTGAAATTTATTTATTTATGAAATAAATAAATTGCATTATTGTCCAACGAAATCAAAACTAAAATTTGACTTTTATTATGTGGCTTTTCCCATTTTAACAAACTTTGTACATGTATTTACGTGCCGTTTAACCCTGTTAAACCACAAATACTGAGCTAAATATTTTGATCTTAAATAAACTGACGCCTTAACTCTTTACCATACATGTCCCAAAATTTTAATTTGCCCATTTTATTATCTGTTCGTATGGGTGAAAACTGCTGGATGAGTGATAAACAGTGTAGACCCTGATCAGACAATGTGTTCTACACAGCTTGCTCAAGACTGTCTGTCCGAATACTTAGGGAAAAAACGACACAAATGTAGAATGACGGTGACGCATTTGGGGGACAAATACATTCTCAGGTGGGGTGGGGAGCAAATTCTTTCCTTAAAGAGTAGACCCCTTTACAGAAGGGGACTGGTTTGTAAGATAGCAAACAGGAAGTAGCAAAGTTGTCTCCCTTGTGAAAAATTGTGGCTAAACATTCAAGTGTATCCATTCACCTCACATTTGTTGAAATACAATTTTGCGCAGCAGACGACAAATAGCTGGGCGTTCCTGGGCTAAACAAAATATTCCACTCCAATGAACTCCCACGTCTTATTATAAAGAGTCGGGTGAAATTCAGAAAAAAAAAATAGTAAGTACGAAACTATCACTCAAATTTCCCTGCTATTTGTCGTCTGCAACAGCATAAAATGATAATGATGTAGTTCCTACCTTCCAGTTTTCGTGATGATCATCTCAGTCCCCAGGGAGCTGAATTTGGACCAGAGATCCCTATTCTCAAGAGTGATTTTCAGGTTCTTATCCATCCCCTCGCTCTGTGGTCCACCCAGCATCCTCTTGTGGTCGCTGTGGCCCGAAAAGGACGGGTATCCGCCGAACTGTTGACTCTGACCGACTGAAATAATAATAAAACTAGGGTTACAAAAGTTTTTTTGCATTTTTATGAACTTATTTCTGTCGCACGATTTGAAAAGGTATTATTTGCCAAATGCGGAAAGCGAATGCCAAGAGCAGCCTGCGCATGCGCAGGCTGGTCTTGGCATTCGCTATCCGCTTGCTTAATCATAGTCACGTCACCAAATTGCAAAAGTCCTGATTAGTCTGCCAGGGTGCACAGACTGATCTCCAGGCACCAGGCCTTTGAAGTACACGTGATCACACTGTTATACATTTTTTTTCCTAAAGCGCAGCTAAATAAATAAGTAAATAAATAAATAAATAATGTACGGTCGATTACCTGGCAGATTTAAGGCAACGCAGGTCATTTTGAATCGTTGTCGGTATACTGGTGACAAAGTTACAAATTAACAAAATTGCAATTTATAAACTTCAGAAAATTTTCTGGATTAAACATGAAGTGTTGTTTCTTAAATACCCCGAAAATGGTACAAATACTCAGAATCTCATTATCTCACTGCCTGTCAGGACTCATTACTCAACTGATTTACCTTTAATTACTTTACGAGGTAATTTTAATTGCAAGATTTTTAATTAATTCAAAACTTAAGTAGAATTTACGGAATAAAACTTAACAGTCACTTAATTAGCGTACGCATGTCCGCAGGACAGCACTGTTTCAGTGTACTAACGTCAAAACAAAAGCAAATCTTTGATGTATTAGATGCAAAAAACATTGAAACAAATAGTTTTAAAAGTTTTCTATTTCTTAATTTATTTACTTGCTTTAAATAATTGATCCCATTCAGGCGCCTAATTCCTTTATAATTGCTTAGGTAAGATTTCATCTGAGCCGCGCCAATAGAACGTGTTTTCGGGGCGATCGGTAAGATCCAGGTCAGACGATGCCAAGCGGGCACACAACGTTGAAACAACGTCGCATCAACGTCGATGCAATGTCATGACATTGTATCGACGTTGATTCGACGTTGCACAAACATGTGCCCGCTGGGTGAAGGCGGCTTTTTTTCTTATAAGGACTTTTGCTGTACAGTATTCAATGATTCAACTAATGGACAGCGAAGGTCCTGATTAGATTACGCAAATGCGCAGGCTACTCTGAGTCAACACTGTCCACATATGTCCAGAAGGCATTTTTTTCATGGCGCGACTCAAGCTATTTCATCTTTTTTTATATTAAAATGAGGATTTTACCGTATGTACCATATTAAAGTACAGGAAGAGACAGATCTAAGCCAACAGTCTAGACCCGATCCAAATTGCAGAACGGGGCTTAACTTTTTCTCAGTCATCCAACAGCTTTTAGACACATCATCACATCAACAAGTGAACTTGTTCAAGTTTTAGGATAAATATGGTAAAGAAATAAGATGTCTGAATTTTTATGTTAAATATGATGCGTAACGCATGAAATGGGCCCTTATGCAATTTGCGTACAACAAAGGTCCTGATCAGCCTGCGCCATCGCGCAGGCTGATCTGGGCCTTCGTTGTCCGCTTCCAGAATCAATGGACAGTGTAGTATACGTCGACGAACAGAAACTGTCCAGATCAGACTGCGTCATTCCACACGCTCATCTGGATCTCCGCTGTTCGCATGTTTGTATAAGGGCTTTTTTTCCCATGTTGCGCGCCACAGAGTAGAAATAAATACTAAGTTCCAAATGGGAACTGTGAAAGCCTAGATAAGCTTGCACATCCCTGCAGTCAAGTTAGGGTCTTCAAGTTTAGCTATATAGAATAAATACGGTAGATGTCCTGAAATTTCAAACACTTTATTGCATACTATTTTTGTCTAAATTTTGCCTTTTTGCGGTTGCTTCTTAAATTACGTAGCGGAATGGCAAACAGTGCAGACCCAGATCAGACTGCTCCTCAGGAGCAGTCTGATCTGGGTCTGCACTGCATATGCCATATTGTCAGAGACTTTGGTGTGCGAAATTGTAGTACATTTAAATTAAATAAAGTCATGGCGCAGTGTATGCGAACAATGCACGCCCTCTCTGATCAAGCCCTGTATGAATACACAGACTTTCAGTATGCGGGTATGACCTGTGCGGCACAGGTTAGCCAGCGCATGTACCAATATTTTAACATTCAACATTCTCTAACAAATTTAGCAGATAACGCATTCATGATAATTTCCCTATTTTTTTTCCGAGATAATAAGATTTGATACTGCCATTAGGAGATAACTTGCATGAAATATCTATTTTCTGGGAAATAAGGAAAACATCTACAAATGTCTATGCTGAGATTTTACCCAGCATGCTTAGCGTTAAATAGTTTAGTTTTTATCAACATTTAGACATTTTTTTCCCAAAACGAGCTTATTCATCAATGTTATTATTTTTCTGAGATAGAATCAATTTTAGCACTTTCCATTCTGTGGGTAAATTAAGCAGACGACAAACTGATGATAATTTTCTTACTATACCTGTAGCATAGGATCTGACATTTCATGCAAACTGTCTCCTTAGGAGACAGTTTGCATGATGTGTCAAATCCCATATCCTAGGAAATAAAAAAAAAAAAACAAAAAAAAAAAAACAAAAAAAAAAAAAAAAAAAAACAATTGCTGAATATTTTACCCAGCATGCAAAGTGTTAGAAAACTGAGGAAAGCAGATTGATGCATATCATAGTTGTCCGCGCTACTCGCATCCACAGAATCATTGAGTACCATAAAATGCTACAACAAAGGAAAAAAGGTCATGCTAAGACTGCGAAGTTGTGCAAGATAATTTGAGTCTATACATGTTCGAAGACATACTTCAAAGCTCTATGTATTTGAAGGCTTTTTTTTTTTCAACTACATACATTGAAATTTTCTTATTTCTCTGTAAAAACAGATGTTGCGGCAACACGCTTCTAATGAGTACCCACAGGAGAGATAAGACAAATATTTGTTTCGATACTCTCATTATCTTGACGTATGCGTATTTTCCTTTGACGCGGGGCATTAGTAAATTGTCTCTGCATCTTCCGCCACCGCGGCAGCCCCCTGCACGTGTCTGACATACGGAAGTGTCGCACTGTGTAAACAAGAACGCGTGTTCCTTGTTAATCTTCCCACAAATAAACTTCCAGCATCTTTGGGCGCCATACCACCACTGATTTCATTTTAGGTTCACATCTTTATTTATTTATTTATTCATTTTTTTTTTTTTTTTTTTTAATTGTATTTTTTCAAAGAAATTAAGGCTTGACATTTGATGTGAATCGATTCGCATGAAATGTCTAGTTTTTTTTTTTTTGTACAAAAAAATAACACAGACAATTTTGGACTATTGTCTACTATAATTTTGTCTGACACGTCATGGTTATAAATTCTATAAGCAAACAGCGGATGCATAGGCTGATTTGAGTCTACGCTGGTCGCATAAGCCATAAGATCGAGTTCTACATAGAGGACCTCTTATGTTCTACTTCACGCTTAGCATGCTGGGTAAAATGACGCAGACAACATATTGAAATATTGGTTTTTTTATGTTTTTTTTTATTATTATTATTTTTTTTTTCCCCAGAAAATGGGCAATGATATTTCATGCAAATTGTCTCAAAGCCGATTTTCTGGTAAAAATAAGAAAAATATAGTAAATTTGTCGTCTGTTGAAATTGCCCAGAGAGTGGTAAAGGTAAAACTATAACACTTACAGGAAGAAAGTCCCATAGGATCATGTGCAGGATGTACAGGGAATCCAAAACTGAAAGCCTGTGGCGTTGGTACCATTCCGTGACCCAGGGGAAAGGCCCGGGCCCCACGCGAGATGAGATCGTCTTCGTACATGTGTCCGGCGGTGCTGCTTGGCTGACCGTAGGAGTTCGAACTTCCTCCCCCACCGTAGTTATTTCCCTGCAAGAGCAGCATCTGTACAAAAAATGAAAACAACAAAAACTTAGGAAAATAACAGAAAGAAACTGAACACAAAAAATCAAACAGAACTACATCGCAAAAAAATCTCCAGATAAGAGGGGTAACACTTTTTTCGTATTTCTCCATGAAAACATATATTGTGGGTACTCATAAGAAGCGCCTCGGCGAGGCGCTTCTAATGAGTACACACAACATATGTTTTCTTGGCGAAATAAGAAAAAATATCAGTAATGTTTGGTTGGATAACGAGTCTTCCTGGAAATGTGAAGCCTTACCACATAATGCGAACAGCGAAGGTTCAGATCAGCATGTGCATCAACACAGTCTGCCTTTCTCCAGAACAGTGCGTTACTCAGAGCGAATATTGAAATTTCTGATCGCACTGTGTGGATGAACGGGCTTATCTGCGACTTCGCTATTCGCATATGTTTTATGACCCCGAAATGAACTGATGCGCGGCACAAGCCCAATCATAGCAGGCAAAAGTTAAAAAAAATATATATATATATTTTCATGTGAATCATCGCTAGGCAGTTGATTAACTTAAAATGTCAAGCCTTTTTTCTCCGAATAATAATAATTAAAAATGTCGTCTGCTGCATTTGTGACTGGAATTTTAAGAGTTAAAGAAATAAAGTCATGAGAAACTGCGAATAGCAAATGCAGAAAGTAAATTGAGCATCAACGTAACCGTTGTCCAAACATTAAATTTTGTTTCAAATACGGTTTCTGCCCTAAATGTTAAGACATTTCTGAGCAAATATTTCTAAAGGAGCAGTTTCATCAAGGTCTCATTCAGCAAGAACCTTTCAGATGCATCAGCAAATAGTGGAATAGACTTGTTAATAATAATAATAATAATAATAATAATAATAATAATAATAATAATAATAATAATAATAATAACTTTATTTCACTCAGTCTATACAGAATATGGCTTAAGAGAAATATGAGTTAGAAATGCATGCGTGAAATTGACAATTAAAACTAAACTGCCATACACTAACGTTTACATCGTATTTTATCGTGCGTATTCGGACAAACTGGTCTGGGCAAACAATGTAGACCCAGATGAAACGCCGCAGAACGCGGCGTCTCATCAGGGTCCATACTGTTTGCCACCACTGTAAAAAAATATGTAACCAAATACATGTATTTTGAATAATTACAACATTGCGTTTGTGAAAAGTAGTACGGATCCAGACTGTGAACGTTCAGGATTTCTTATTTATTTATTTTTATTTTTATTTTTATTACTGTTGTGTTATATTCCCACATGAGAAAATGTTTCCTTTCAATAATGACTATAGGATTAAACATGTGGGCTCAGCATTAACGAATCTTTGCAAACAGTGTAGACCATAAAAAGCCTCGTTGAAATTGTTAATTTAGAAGCATTTTGCTTACTTTTTTGTATGCAAATAAAAGATATTTTCAAAAATGCGAATGGCCTCTTGAGCCGCGCTTGTTTTAATTTAATAAAATGAGCTACCGATGTTTCACAGACTCGCCGTGTGTCGCAGGTGGAGATAATTTGTATAATACTATTTACTCCGTAATTTCTTTTTTTTTTATTAAAACCGAGCATCTTGTTTTATTTATATCTTTTTTTCTTCAGACATGAATATAAAACAATCAAAGCATGACGTTTGAATATTACTGGACTATACAAACTTTGAAAGAGAGACTTTAGTAACAATATCCAAACCCTCTCTAGTGTACACAGTTCACAAAAAAATTCAAATGTAATATACAAATTTAATTAAGTGATAATGTTTTTGGCATGCATACATTTTGATTTTTATAAAGGCCAATCAAGGAATTATTTTTTAGCATCGCAAGAAGAATAATAAAAAAGAAAAAAAAAAAAAAAAAAAAAAAAAAAAGGAAACATTACGAAAACACGCCTATTCAAATACACTGAAAATTTTACCACCAAAAACTGGCAATTTTTCGGATAAAAAATTCTGATATTTTTCATATTTCTGCTCAAAACATAGATTGTGGGTACTCGTTAGAGCCGCCTCGGTGAGGCGGTTCTAACGAGTACCCACAATCTATGTTTTTGAGCAGAAATAAAGAAAATAATGTATACCCCTGTAAACCCCAGTTTTACTATATAAAAGTGGGGTTTAAGGGGGTCAAAATTATATAGGCGTGTTTTCGTGATGTATAGGTACATTTATAACCAAAATAATAATACTAATAAAGACAATATAATTATTACTCTAAGCAGAAGAAATATAATTATAACTAGTGTAGCAAGCGAAATTTATTTACTTTTAAGCTAATGCAGAATCAAACAAATCAATGCAAAACTGAATATTTATATATTCAAAGAAAGAAAGGAAAGGAAAGAAAGTGCAAACGGAAAAAACGAAATTAATTTAATATTAAATTATTTACATATATTTTTCTCCTTTGTTGAAAAAAGTATAGTTGTTCAAAGAGGTTGTATTTTGTGGAACAGCATTTTAAGATACACATTTTAAGTTTGATTAAAATTGTAAAATGTCATGATAAGAATTTCGTGGCTGACATTAAACATTATGAAAATATTATAATGCATCTCTTTCCTCGCTACCCTCGCATTATGTAATGAACAGAAAACAGAAATAAAACTTACCAATAAAGAACACTTAATTGCAATTTATTCCACGTTTTTAGTTGAGAACAAATGTAATTTTGCAAAATGTGTAAATATTCCAGAAAAAAAAAAAATATATACATATATATATCACATCCGATCGAATAGACAGATTCTTTTCGTTTGAACCTGTGTTGGTTTCCTCGCGAATAAATCCAGGTTGCTTGTTTTGCCTAATCACCTGTCAATCAAAACGTGGTAATGATTACATAATTTGCTGTTAGATGCAACAAACATGACATTATATTAAACCACACCAATTCAAAGGCACGCGACTACAGGTGTGGGCGGGGCCTCGACACAGGTGAGTTGTTAATGAAAGTAGAAGAAAAAATACGGAAAAATCGTATTTGTTGTAGGTTTTGCATTTTAATTTTTTTACATTTATAATCAGTTTCTATTATGTTATTATAGCCCAAAGCCCAATTTGTCGATTTTTTTTCATATTGCCGAAAAAAAATTGCAGTTAGAATGAATGCATTTGTAGAATGCAGAATAAGAATATAAGGATCAGTTAAAAAAAAGTGATGAAAGAATTTGGATAGAAAGGCCTGAGCAAACACTGTAGATTCAGATCAGACGCCACAAAGCGGCGTCTGATCAGGGTCTACAGTGCTTACCACACATCCAATTGATTTTAAGATATATCAACAGGCAGTATAATGGATTTTCCCCCCGAATTTTAATAGTCAAGTTTGAATCTATTCCCTCTATTCTTTAATGCAAGATGGAAATGTCGTATATAATTCAAGCAACGACAACAACAGCACTAGGATTAATAATAACGAACAGAATAATTATTATTAACGATAAAAACTACTGTTGTAAGCATGTAAATAATACAAAAGATGAAAACAGAAAAAAAATACATAAATAAAAAAAAATAGTGACAATAATCCGAGAAGCATGTAATATAATACGTTAACTAGATATATGTTTCCACAAAAAATATTTTAGGTAAGTTATAAATACCATCGTGTATTCTCCTTCAAACTGGCAGAATTTCACGTTTTGATAAGAATTTTCACAACTTTATATTTAATCGTACACACATCTGCGTCTACTTTTTTCTGATTGCTTTAAGGCCATTTAGAATCACTCTTATGTATCGGTCCTAACACTTTCTAAAGACATATAATGATAGCAGAAAATTTAGAAGAAAACATGTTAGAATTTACAATACCTTTTAACAACTCGATTGCAGAAATCCACAAAAATGAGCGATATTCCAAATTCAGGGTGTTGCTTTAACAGATTTTATCGATATTTTAGATAAGACAGACAAACTACTGTCTATTTCATAGCATGCTAAGCCCCGCCCACTAGCCGAGAAAGCCATCGGTGATTGGCGCGGATTTTAACACTGCCTTATCCAGACATAATGGTGCCCATAACAGATTGACCGTGAAATTTACATGAACAGCGAAGAAAAGAAAGCGCGAATGTCCAAACAAACAAACCATTACATTTTACTTTCTTACATTCAAATTTGATTGAAATTTCCTAATTTGTTGGGTTTTAGATTGGTAAATTGCGACTTTCCGAACACCTTCCGTGTGAAAGTTTTTCAAATATTGATAACTTTTTCCCAGATTCTGGAAAACTTTGCTGTTTATCAACAGAAATTGAGCAAACTTTGTAATGACCTGATAAAATAGCATTGTTCCAAGTGATAAAATAATAAAGAAGAAAAAAAAAAAAAAAAAAAAACATTAATAGGTCAGTGTGCACATTCGGACATTTATTTGGCCAAACAGTTTCAATAATAATAATAATGATAAAAATAATAATAATAATAATAATAATAATAATAATAGTGAAAGTACAACAGTTTAGAGCTGAACAAAATAAAATAAAATAAAATGAAATAAATAAATAAATAAATAAATAAATAAATAAATAAATAAATAAACAATCGTTTTATCCCCGTAAGAACATACGCTAATGATGGATCTGGGGTATATGTATGCCTCTTTTTTCTAAAGTATGTGTGTCTGTGTGTGTGTTCGCGCTCGCTCGCGCGTGTTTGTGTTCGAAAGAATGACTATCTCTGCAGTGCGCTAGCTAATACACAATTTAATCATAATAATCGTATATTCCTTGGATAACGAAAATACAGATAGGGTAAACATTCAACAGACTGCATTTTGACAAAATTTCACTTCTTTTTCCAAGAAAATAGGCTTGATATTTCATGCAAATTGTCTCCGTAGACAATTTGCATGAAATATCAAAACTTATTTTCTGGAAAAAGAAGAAAATAATATAAATTTATCGTCTGCCGAATCCGTCCAGAGAGTGGTAAAAGTTAAACTTCTTTTGATAACATGTATGAATCTTGTTTTTTTTTTTTTTTCTTTTTTTTTCTACGGTATACAGCAGGGGCGGATCTAGGATAAATTCTTAGGGGGTGCAATTTGTATCAAATTACCGTGCGCTTTACTCTACGTATTCGGAAAAACAGGCCTCAGCAAAAAGTGTAGACTCAGATCAGACGCTGCAGAACGCGGCGTCCGATCAGGGTCTTCACTGTTTGCCACTCATCCAGCATTTTTATACACATTCATAAGCAGTAAAATGGGTTTGCTGAAGAGAAATATACGGTAAATAGTAATATATGTGAATATTTAGGGTAAATACGATATCCAAAATTTTATCAAATTTTACAAAACTTCCCATGAAAAGAGAGAATTTTGTGTCAGTAGCGGGGCTCGACTGAACCCCCAAACTCCCTCTGAATCCGCCCCTGTACATAGTGGGAATAAACTAACTACCATATTTACTCTAAATATTCAGACAGATAGGCCCAAGCAAACAGTGCAAACCCAGAACGCAGCGTCAGATCAAGGTCTACACTGCTACCGATTAGCAGTTTGTTTTAGACACGTAAATAGGTATTAAAATGGACTTTTTCAAGTTTCGGATAGATTTTACGTTGAGATAAAACATTTTGATATGTATTTCCCGGCTTCATTCTCTTGTACCACTAAGGTAAAGATGTCCCACAATGGTGATGGAGTTAAAGCCCCGCATGCTTGAGCTACAGCATATAAAATCCGGGCCCAATTCTTTCTTTCCGCCACCTTTAATATTCTCCCGCAGGATACCACACATTGATGAGCAGAGGGAGAGAGAGAGAGAGAGAGAGAGAGAGAGAGAGAGAGAGAGAGAGATTTTTTCAGTCGATGGTCTGAGCACGGTACGAGCGCGCAACCTTCAGTACCGCTGTCAAACGCTCTAACCACTCGGCTACAGCGCCTCTCTCTCCCACTATCAGGCAAAACTATTCCAGTCGCCTGATAGTTACATATAATGTTCCAGAATCTCTCTCTCTCTCTCTCTCTCTCTCTCTCTCTCTCTCTCTCTCTCTCTCTCTCTCTCTCACTCTCTCTCTCTCTCTCTCTGTTATCAAATCATAATTCTACTCTCTCTCTCTCTCCCTCTGTCTGTCTGTCTGTCTGTTATCAAATCACAATTCTAATCACAGATCAGCTATCATTATGTAAGTATAGGAACATTACGAGTCGTATTTGTGTCATTCCAAGTTTTCTTGGTTTCAAATTTTAATTATGATTATAATAATAATATATTGACCTCGATCTCTCCATTTTTTTTCTTTCATTTGACAGTTCTTTTCGCACGTTCAGAGAAACAAATCAACACTTATGTCGCGCAAAAATGACCATTTTCTTGACATATGCGTGAAAATTCGATAATTACATACAGTCATAATTAAATTCATGCTGCACGCGAAATTTTATTACATTATATAGGTATGGATTGGAGAGCATCAATTGTCTTATTATAGGAATATTGAAATTACCTTTCTTTCTAACCGTGAGGCTTATGTTGCAATGTTGCATAAAGTTGAACTGGTTGACAATCCCAAACTTCACATTTTTGTTAATTAGTTCATGTTGTTGGTAAACTACTACAACTACTATTACTACTACTACTACTACTACCACCACCACCACTACTACTACTAATAATAATAAAAATAATAATAAAAGTAAAACACACACATACACAAACACACACAAAAACCTATTTTATTGTACCTATGTCAACTTAATTTTTTAGTGTATCACTGCCGAAGAAATATATAAATGCTTTTGCTTTATTAAGATTTTCGATTGACTTCTTTAGCCGTCCTAAGCCATTGCGTTTACTTATAAGGGAACTGGGTACACTGTGTGTGTGTTTTCCTATTTTTTGTACAGGGGAGACTATTTTAATTAACAGTTTGCTTTCTTTCCTGAAAAAAAAAGAAGAAGCCGTGATGGCGAAACGTTGATGTTAATACATGATAAAGATTATTTCGTGTTGGTGTTGATTTACTATTACCAAATTATTTGCTTTCTGTCCTGCACATTAAACGTCTTCTGAAAGGGGTCTACTCTAAAGGGAAAGAATTTGCTCCCCACGGGAGCAAATTCTTTCCTTTTAGAATAGACCCCGTCGGAGCTAAATTCTTTCCTTTTAGAGTAGACCCTTGGGAGCAAAATCTTTGCTTTTGGGGCAGCAGAAGGGTGAAAAAATGACAGGGGCTTCCCTTCCTTTTACCAATTCATTGCGAGACTGCGTGGATTCTTAGGCTGCGTGGATGCGTTGAGTATGGTCTTCGTGGATCGAATATGCATTACATAGGACTTTTAACATTTAACCTGCTAAATCTGAGTGCTGAATTAGCAGCAAACTACATTTAAAATATTTCCTCTACCTTTCTTTTTCTTTTATTTTTCATAGATATATAGTTTGATATATCATTTGAACTTTCTGCAGAAATATCAAGACCTTATTTCTATAAGAAAAATATTGTTAATTTGTCATCTGCTGATTTAGCCGACAGAATGCAAAACTCAGGACAAATACAGATAACGCTCCTTATACAACGACAAAATGACAATTTGATTGTCATGAAATCTTCGCTTAAGAGGTAACAATCAGTCACAAATTATGCAAGAATATTGTATCTTATACTTTAACTTTAAAGAAATAGATATCCAAAACATATATTCTATGAGGAAATAAGAACAAAACAAGACCTTTCTTACATATCAATCTGCTCATTTAGTATTCAGTAAATAAGAACAAAACAAAACCGTTCTTACATATCAATCTGCTCATTAAGTATTCTGAACAACAGCAAATTCATTTTAATGGCAACGTCTTTGGGAACAAATGTTGTCGTTGTAACGAGGGTTCACTGTAGAAACATCGGCATGTGTCATATGAGTTAGGGTCCAGTCAACGTTACCATATGGCATAGATATGTGTATGACACAGGCCCAGATCTGCCGGCATATCGGTACCGACTTCTTAGTCTTTTATTTTTATCAGATAAGAATAAAAACCCTTCAAGCGCCAATCACAACTGCAGCAGACGACATTTATTTATTTATTTTTTTTTATTTTTTTTTTATTTTTCGGAGAAAACAAGTCTTGACATTTTATGTGAATTGTCTGCTTGGCGCTTTAAGGGCTAGGGATCAATGAAAGGCCTAGTGCGTGTCGCATGCGCTGACGATAAGTGAAGGCAGCGACAGACATCGCGCGCATGCGCAGGTTGATCTGTGTCCTAATTTATCATAATGAACCATTTTATTCTTTCAGCCTCATTTGGATATCTTCGAAAATCTGTTTCATCCACTTTTAATTATACCTTCATCATTTTCTCAGTTTACTTGACTAAAACAAAGGATTCTCTCCTAAACAGATGTTAGGGTAGACAAAAAATAGGGGCGTTACAATCTTTTATCAAGCAAATCGGATTTTACGTAAAAGTTAAATGAATTTTACTAATGAAGCTTTCAGATTCGTCCTCTTTAGAAAGAAATAATAGAGATGAGCTTACCATTTTTATGCTTAGAATCAGGGTAGAGAGGCTGAGTCTGATCAGACGCCGCAAAACGAAACGTCTGATCAGGGTCTGCAATGTTTGCCTTTCTGTCAAAGGATACATCACCCGAGCCCAGTTAATGGTAAAAATGCTAACTGTTCTAGTAAGTACAAATATCTAATTAATAGGCATTTTTGCTGAAAAAATATGAAAAGCTACTCACATGTTTTTAAACAAAAATTTTAGTGTACATGCCATATTTAATGATCAAAATTTAAACAATACGTTAACTGACGACGTCGTTAGTTTTAGTCACTTCGGCCCAGGTGACCAAATTTTAGGACAAGTGTGGTAAGGCGTTAAGATGTCCAAATATTTTGTGTTGTTTATTTTTTAAAGGAAGAGATTGTGAAACGTCGGATCAGCCTGCTCATCCCCGGATATCTGGGCATCGAAACATTCGCAGTAGTGCAATAACTGCTTGGATGGAATGAATTTTTTACATGCACACTATGCAACCTCGTCATCCCCCACAGCCACCAATATTTCACTTTTTTTTTTTATTCATCGGTTTAAAGATAACGTTCAGCGCATTTTTTTTATTAGTTCTCGAAGGTTAATATACATAATAGTGAAAAAGAAAATGAATGAAAAACTTCATTCATTCATTCGATTTTTACATTGGATTTTTAGATTCCCAGACAATTCGTCGCCTCTGCTAGACAGATAAAAGAAACGCCGAAAATTAGTCCGGTAAAAGCTTTTCGGTTCAGTGATTATCGGACTCGGTCCGGAGCGCAGACGACCATTTGTTCCAAGCCTTTTAATTACTAAACGATACGTTAATTACTTATTAAGCGATACCTATATTTTTTTGGAAGATATTTCAAAGAGGAGAACAGACGCCGACATTTGCGCAATATGTTCTTTTTAAGCCTGGCTTCCTAATTAAACAAATGTTTCTCTGTCTACTGAGCCAGCGCACGACAAAACCTACAATAAGATCTGTGTGACCAGAAAAGACTCAGGTCAGCCTGTACAACCACACAGTATGGCAAGGGTTCTTGTTCATTCCTCTTTGAATAGCCTGGAGGCTGTAAAAGGCTCATGCGATCAGGAAGACTCTGATCAGTCTGCGCGTATGCGCAGGCTGATCAGAGTCGTTCGCTGATCGCACAAGTCTTGTTGTAGGTTTTGTCGTGCACTGGCTGTAATGATAACAATAATAATAATAATAATAATAATAGTAATGTCACGTCATTAGAAAAATGATAGTGAATAAAAGATTTATTTGAGTTGCATGAAGTTGAAATTAAAAGCATTTTTTTTTATCTTAGATACACTTTCATCATCATTATTGCTTCCCTTGAAATATGTTGCAAAGATTTTTCGTGAAAACGTTACTTCATTTATAAGTAATTAAAAGTAATTAAGTTATAAGTAATTAAAAGTTTTGCGCAGGCCAACTGAAACAAGATCATTTAATTTATTCATTCCAGCTAAATCACATTGTATTTTTGTGCATAATAAGATATTTGTATTTGCACCTATGAACTATCGTTATAATTATAATTTTAACTAAGTCAACTGTTACTACTTTAAATCGAAAAAAATATTAGTAAAATGGACAGAATTACACAAATCAGTGATATAGTGTTATGTAGATGAAAAATATGCACAGAATCTCCTGTTATATTAATTAACACGGGAGGAAAAAAAAAAGCAACAAAAAGCAACAACAAAACAATAACAACAACAAAAACAACAACAAAAAACAACAACAAAAAACAACAACAAAAAAACAAAAAAAACAAAAACAAAAAAAAAACAACAACAACAAACAAAAAAAAAAAACAACAACAAAAAACCCCCAAAAACAAAAAAAAAAAAAAAAAAAACAAAAAAAACAAAAACAAAAAAAAAAACAAAAAAAAAAACGAATGGACCTCTACATCGCATTTACAATTATAATGATTTAGATTTTCTGTTTCCTTCATCTATACAAAAAATGGTTCCTATCAAATGGTAACAAAAATTTATAGTCCGCGTTTGCCTTTAAGTATTCCCTGACTGATGTAGAGACGAAGCATGTTTGAAGCATATTTAAAGGGAAGCAGAAACATTGGAGGAAAGTGTATCTAAGATAAAAGATCTTGAGAAACCATGTATTTTCACCCTGAGCAAAATCGAAAATTACCTGACAAAAACACGCCGATATAATATTAACCCCCTTAAACCCCACTTTTATATAGTAAAACTGGGGTGTACAGGTTTCTTATTTCTGCTCAAAAATAGATTGTGGGTACCCGTTAGAACCGCCTCACGAGTACCCACAATCTATGTAATGAGCAGAATTATGAAAAATATCAGTTTTTTATCTGAAAATTTTCAGTTTTTTTGGGGGTAAAATTTTCTATATATTTGAATAGGCGTGTTTTCGTAGTGAGTTATCAAAGTTTGAAGATATTAAATTGCATTTATGGGTGCCAGCATTTTTAATATTTAATGATACTTTTTGACGACATAAAGCCTAAATCCTAAAAACGCTTGTAAATGATATTAGTAAGAAGATTTTTACCAGTATATAGTTCGTATTATATAAATAACTTCTTTAGGCTTCCATTGATTTTGATTGTAAAACGCATTTATTTATAAATAAGAGAGATGTTTGACCTCTGCAGCAGCAATAATACTGAATGTTTTGAAATGTTTACAACCACATTTTTCAAAATCATTACGAAAACACGCCTATTAAAATATATTAAAAATTTTACCATTTAAAAAAAGGAAAAATTTCAGATAAAAAATTCTGATATTTTCATATTCCTGCTCAAAACATAGATTGTGGGTATTCGTTAGAACCGCCTCGGCGAGGCGGTTCTAACGAATACCCACGATCTATATTTTTTAGCCAAAGAAGAAAAGGCATGTATACCCCTAAAACCCCCAGTTTTACTACATAAAATTATATAGGTCTGTTTTCGTGATGTGGCAGCGCCCTTGACAACGGTTTTGAAATCTTTATATGCCATGAAATTTTTAGTTTTTATCCGTTTTATTTGATCAGTTGCTGTTAAAATGCACCGATTTGCGAAAACCTTTCTTAGCAGATTGTTCATTCATCAACGTTGCAGTTCCATGTGCACATTTTTTTTTGAAAAGAATATTTCAAAATTCCAAAAGGCTATAAAGCCCTCGAGGAAACAAACAGCATAACATATAACAAGGCTTCAGAGATGATAGTATAGACGAAATGCTCCAGTGTAATACTCAGCAGAACATAATTCTCTATCATACGAACATTTTATTTATGCATATCATGCCAAGCAGAGAGAGGGAGAGAGCGCACAAAATGTTATACTTTATCCGATGCGGTTTTATCGTACAGCAACTGGGCATGTCGAAGAAAACTGACCAGACAACCAACTGCAAATACTACGGACTCGGAGCTATGTCGTTGTAATTCTTCATGGGTAATGGGTCTTTAGGGACCGGATGTACTAGAACTGAACTAACAGTAGATTTTTAACCCTAGCGTCCCATAACAGGGACATTGGCAAACAGTGTAGACCCAGATCAGACGCCGCAGAACGCGGCGTCTGATCAGAGTCTACATTGTTTGCATTAAACTCAGAAATTTCTACAAAACATGATAATAATAAAAAGTAACCAGTCACCCCATATTCAGGAAATGGACCTGTCCAAAGAGTTATGGTAGACAAGTCCACTCGGCTTAAACGGGTTAACGTACCTCGGTACCTGAGGCACATATGGAAGTTATGCCGGAAATCCGGATTAGTTTTACTGAACTCCTGAGTTGGCTCGGAACGGGCCTGGTTATAATTCATAATTAGGTCACCTCGCCCAGACACGGTGCATGAAACAGGAGTTTAGTCTGCAAATTACAGAATTTAGAATTTAGAAAGTATGCCAAAATGGTTGAGCAATTAATCTCGTACCAATGTGTGTCAGTTTAGATTGAATGGTTCGTGAATAAGTTTCATTCACTAGCCATAATTCGGGAGTCGTCGAAACGAAAGTTGTAAGGAAGTCCTCTCTGACGGCTACGTACTTTCTTGTTTTGATCCCATTGATTTTCCGAAGAAGTTGATAGTCCCTATACCTTGTAGACCGCTTCTTCCTCCATTGCTGATGGTCAGCGGATCGTCTAGCCCATTGTAGACCGAACAGACTCCCCCACGCTATATACTGGAAGAGTCCAATTTCAATTTTAGGCACGTCCGACTATGCGATTTAGATATTCCTTGAGAAAAATCGCTAAACTATTTGCAAACAGTGGAGACACTGATCAGCTGCTGCATTCTGCGGCGTCTGATTTGGGTTTGCACTGTTTGCCAATTACCTTTTTAGGGGTCTCCAGACTACAATGGGCTAGTAATTCATTTCAGGTGCTTCTAGTGACCCCATTGGTGGTACATCTTGCAGCCTTTCTTTAAATCATCCCCACCTTGTTTACTTGGTGAGAGTTCCACACTGATGAGCAACACTCCAGGTTAGATATCACCATGGTAAAATACGCGTTCGCTGGCTTTGTTATCCTTATTGCAAGGCTTCAGATTCCGGCGCAAGAACCCAAACATGATATCAGCCTCCTTTCTGATCCTCTCGATTTGTGTTTTAAGGATATTGAAGGGCTGTAAGTCAACTCCCAGGTACTTTATGCTGACTTGAGTCTCCAGGATGTATGGCCATTCAGTTTCGGTACCTTGTCTTTTCGATCAGTTTTCGGACTAGCCTTGTTGTAATAATTCGAACCCTCTTTTCGAGTCAACAAGGACCCACTTTTCGGAGAAAAAAAAAAAAAAAAAAAAAAAAAAAAAAATCGGATATTACCATATATATTATAAATATTTGGAGAGGTATGTTTGAGTAAATAGTATAGAACCAGATCAAAAGGAACATTTTAATCAAGGTATACATTTTTGCATTCAGCCAGCAATAGTTATAATCATCACTAGGCAATCAAGGCAACTCTGAGGAGGACTGAGGAGTTCGATTTAATCATACTGCCATACTTACTCCACGTATTCGGACAGACAGGCCTAAGCAAACAGTATAGATCCAGATCAGACGCCGCAGAACGCGGCGTCTGATCAGGGTCTACACTGTTTGCCACTCATCCAGCAATTTTACACACATTCATAGGTAATAAAATCGACCAGTTGAAGAGAAGTATCAGGTAAAGTGTCCCAAGTTTATCCAAAATGTCCCATGAAAATGGAATTGTGAGCCAAAGGGGGGTTCGACTGAACACCCGAACTCCCTTCTGAATCCGCCCCTAATTTTCTCCAAGAGCTACTACTTCTCCTAAAATTAAAATTATCCATCTCATTACCTTTTGATGTGTCTAAAACCGCTGGCTGAGGAGCAAAAAGTGCAGACCCTGATTGTTTGCTCAGGCCTGTCTGTCCGATTACTTAGGGTAAAGACAGTAAACACAGACAATATAATTCGATGAATATTCACTGACCATAATTATGTAGCACGGGCTTTGCATGTTTAGCATGTAAATTTCAGTATTCCCCGTGTGACGTCATGGTCAGTAAACATTGATCTATTCATAGTTGCACGAGCCACAACGTCATAAAACATACCTCAGACATGTGCACCCAGTGAAGATTCAGACCAGCATGCGCATTCGTAGTCTCATCAGAATTTTCATCAGGCGCGTTTTTGATGGTCAAAAAAGCAAAATTTCTTCATGCGGACAACGAAGACTCTAATCAGACTGCGCGGATGCGCAGTCTGATTTGAGTCTTTGTGGGACGCACATGTCAGAAGGTACGTTTTCTCACGTTCAGGCCCATCTATGTAACAATGCTTACCTTTATTCGATGAACTGTGTAGATTATAGAATGCATATTTCAACCTTCTTCAAACGAATTATTATTTTACAACGGTACAAAGATGAATGATAGAACAGTGGTGCAGCCAATATTTGTCTATTGCACCGTCGATATAAATTTATTTTTTTTCCAGTCTAACAGAAAAATCTTAATTGAACTTAGAATCTCTAATTACACGCATAACTATGGACATGGCATTTTCTCTTGAAACGGACATGTAACGGGATAATTTCATATAATATGAGTAAACCACTTCTATACTGTTCAAAATTTGAAATGTTCGCTAAAAGAAAGTCTATATTTTGAATCTAAACAAAAAGGAGCGAATTCTTTCCTTATAAAGTTGACCCTTTTCAGAAGGGACAAAACAATTTTGACAGTTGCCTACCTCCGCTCTATCCCGCGAAAACATCAATTCCCATTAACCCATTTTCGCCTGACGTCCCATAAAAGGGACATTGGCAAAAAGTGCAGACCCAGATCAGACGCCGCGTTCTGTGGAGTCTGATCAGGGTCTACACTATTTGCAGTAAAATACACGAATTTCTATAAAACATGGTAATAATAAAGAATAACCAGATACCCCTTTTACTGGAAATGGATCGGTCCAGGGAGTTGAGGTAGAAGAGTCCACTCGGCATAAACGGTTTAACTTCTTACCATTTATAATAACATTTTAAAAGAGCGATACGATTTCCTGATCTTGGGTTCCAAATATGCTGACTGAATGCACACAAATGATCAGATTACTCTTTAAAAAAAAAAGATCAAATTATGTCTCTATTATTTATTTATTTGTTTTTGTTTTGGAGGGGGTTGGGGGTGGGGCGGCCTGGCCGAATATGTAGGGGTACACAGGAGCCAAAACACCTACAAAGATAGACAGCCCAATACCGTTTCTTTCTCTGTAATTGCACAGACATGCTGTAAATGAATAACAAACTAGAAAACAGTAAGCAATAAACCTGTCAGGAACTAGAAAAAAAGGCTACAATAAATGAACGAACCAGGAACTAGGAAACAAGAACAATAAACAAATAACGAAGCAGAACTAGGAAACAGGAAACAGTAAACGAATAACGAACCAGGAACTAGAAAACAGGAAACAGCAAACGAATTACGAAGCAGAAGTAGGAAACAGAAAACAGCAAAGGATAACGAAGCAGAACTAGGAAACAAGAACAGTAAACGAATAATGAAGCAGAACTAGGAAACAGCAAACGAACAAGAAACAGAACTAGGAAATAGGAAACAGCAAACGAATAACGAAGCAGAACTAGGAAACAACAAATGAATAACGAAGCAGAACTAGGAAACAGGAAACAATAAACGAATAACGAAGCAGAACTAGGAAACAGGAAACAATAAACGAATAACGAAGCAGAACTAGCCATAGAAAACAAATAACGAAACAGAGCTAGGAAGCAGAAAATGAATAACGAACTAGGATCTAGGAAACATAAATCACAGAAATATAGTTGATAAAGGATGTTTAAATATTCGAGTATTTCATTTTAGCTTTAGTTTTGTTCCTCATTTCCACAAAATATTTTGGACGGGTTTAAAGCAGAAAAAAAGATCCCGAACACTTTTAAGCATAAATGGGTTAGATTTATCATGAAATAAGCAAATGGCATTTTCCCCGAGAAAATTGGGCTTCACAATTTCCTATGGCGACAAGTCACTTGAAATGCAAATCCCTCTATGTACCAAATTCACAAGAAATGTATAAAAGAACACCATTTTCTTGTACATATAAGAATAGCATTTGATGAGCCAGTCTGCTAATTTCTATTTTTGCCGTTTATAGGTTCATAAGCATTTTTCAGCTGCGCCGCGTAGGGAGACGAACTGACATAAACATGGAAGAGCGATTGACAGCAAAACTCCATTTGTCAAACACAACAGAAATAGATGGAAAAGAAAATTAACAGTGAGCCATTTCACCAAAGATGTGAATAATGTTATAAGAAACGATAATTGAAATAGAATTCTCGTGATGAAGAATTGTGAAATGTAGAAATATGAGCGGTACATTTGACAAGCATTTTCAATTTTAGCGCCGGAGTGCCTCTGAACTGTGAATTTGTTTTCAAAGGAAATAAGATTTAGAAATTTACGAAGATTCCTGTCTCTGATAAATAAACTGGGGTACAGCACTTTCTACAAGATGACATGTGTACCCAACGAAGACTCCCATCAGGCTGCGCATCCGCGCAGTCTGATTAGATGGTTCGCAGGGCACTTTGAGCGTAGCTAAGGAGCCAAAGCATCCTCCGGCGGACAGCGAAGACTCAGATCAGACTGCGCGGATGCGCAGGCTGATCTGAGTCTTCGCTGGGCGCACATGCAATCTTGTAGGAAATGCTGTCTCAAATAAGTTTAACTTTCGAAAAAAAGAGCTCTGTTTTGTGGGAATGTCTGTGCTGGCTTTCTAGTTCCCACTGCCAATTTCCTATTTTATAGGTCAAAGTTTATTTTTGTTCAATGGGACTTTATATAGACTTGGTAGATTTTCCGACACTTCAGCCAAGGGAGATAGATTTTGTCACTTCCTGTTCACTTTCCTGCACTTCAAGTCCCCTCTGAAGAAGGTTTTACTCTAAAAGGGGAAAAATAAAATACAAAAGATCAAAATAGAACGCACGCACGCACACACACACGAGCTTCAGGTGAATTAGAAACGGTTTGACCTTAACACATACTGCAAATCAGACTGCTTAATCTGACAGTATAAACAGAGAATATGCGGAGAGGGTCCGCTGTCCGCCAATAGCTTCAGCTGTAGTATTTGGAATCTTAACCCTTAGTACAGCTGTATTCACAATTGTAGCAGGCGACATTCTTTTTTTTTTTTCAGTTTTTATTGTTCAGAGAAAATAAGGCTTGACGTTCCATGTAAATCAACTGTCTACGTTACTTTCGACATCACTTGGAGGGACGATTTTTCTTGGCGCTTTATTCTGAATGCAGAAAAAAAATAAAACATTTGTGGGTGACAATTTCTAGTCAGGAACCATTTGTCATTTCTGTTTCTGTACTTTATTCTCAAATATACTGTTAAAATAATTTTATGGCCAAAAAATTGGTCTGGCCTATACAATTTCTAAAATGAACTTTTTTTTTTTATTTCTTTTTGCAATAAAATACTTTTTGCTGTTCTCCACTAAATTTTAATTATTACCGTTTCACATTAATGTTGTGAATATTTCAGATATTTAGAACAATGTGTGGAACTTGTTGAAAACCTGTCTCCGAACTACTTACCCTTTCGATTTTGGCAGAATTTGCCGCTTTTTTTTTTTTTTTTTTTTTTTTTTTTGTACTATGGGGAAAACGAAAATTATTAGATTTTTTTAAACATATGAATAGAATAAAACGTTTTGTGCATAGGTAGTTATGATAAATGGTATTGCACTAAATCATGGCCAAAGTTTGCACAAAAAAAAAAAAAAAAAAAACAACAAAAAACAAAAAAAACAAAAAAACAAAAAAAAAAAAACCAAAAAAAAAAACCCAAAAAAAAAAACCGACTTTGTTAAAGCTGTGGAAAGCAGAGAGCATGCAGAGTAACAGAGTTTCACTTGAAACACCAAGTCTTATTTTTAGGAATAACGAGATATGATAGGCCACTGTACGATTATACGCTGTGTGCAGGGTGGGTTCGCTGTTCGTCAACAGCTTCAACTCTAGTATTTGGAATCTTAACCTTCATAGTTCCCGATTGATTCTTTAAGCTGACAGCGAAAGCCCTGGCCAGACTGCGCGGATTTCGCTGTTCGCATATGCCCGAAAGACGCATTTTCCAATGGCAAGACTCATTTGTTTCATTATTTAGAAGAACAAATGGATATAAAACTGCGGACGCCACAGACTTTTACAAAATGGCTATAGGAATTATCATTAATCTGGTCTGATAATTGAAACTGATTGGATGATTTCAAAAAACGGACGTCGCAATGTAATTAGATTAAAAAAGTGTGAGAAAATATCGTGCGCCTACAAAACCTTTAATTCATGCATTCAGTGGTTTAATTCATTTATTAAACTCTTACCGTTTGAGTGTTGTTACTACTAATTCAAGTGTTTTTACAGATAAATCGTCCCTTAGTCAAGTTATTGTATTTTGAGACTTACATGACGGGCCCACGTAACCTCAGACTAAATATAATTATTAAGGGGTATAAGAATTAGGATTTACATTTTTTTTTGTGAAAAAAAGAAGAAGAAAAGATTATTGTAATTTCTATTTTAGTTAATAAGAGAGTGGGATAGAGACTAGTAAATAAATTAATAAATAAATACAGAAAAATGTTATAAACGTTATTGCATTTTTCTCACTTGTTCCTAAATTTATTAAGATATCAAAAACGCAAATTCTAAATACAAACAAATTGCTTGTGTTGAGGTTTTACACCCCAGTCAATCCAATGGGGTCGTGTCGATTGTGGTCATTTTTCCTAATCAAACTTTTACTGGGCAGACTTAGTCCTCTAAGCGGTTAACCAGTATTGTGCATGGTCTTTCACCAGAAAGCCCTTCTTGAATCAGCGGAACTGCCCTTCTTGAATCAGCGGAAGGGAAAGAATGAACGTAGAAAATATTTCATAATCAAATCTCTACGAAAGAGCGGGGGCGAACCCGCAACCTCCTGATCTGCAGTCGGACGCTCATCCAACTGAGCCATCAAGGCATGTAAATAAAATACAAAGAAGAATGTCAAACGGCGCATGTGTGCGAGTGTATGTGCGTCTGTGTTTGTGTGTGTGTGTGTGTCCTCTCCTAGATAATGCTAAAAATGTTGGAAAGCATTTATTACAAGATATGCTGTTTTTCAATCTTCTGTAAAACACACTAGTCTGTGTTTCTGTTACATGCATTTTCTTCTTTATTATTATTATTATTTTCTTTCTTTCTTTTTTTTTCTTTTTTGCATGCTAAGCGATAACGAAACCATTTGAACCGAAACATGAGAAAACTAACCTTCTCTGTGCACCCAATCTGGTTAGAGTCTTCGTTGTCCACATGAAGAAACTTTGCAGCCTTGGCTGTCCAAAAAGCAACCAGCGAAAATTCTAAATCTTCACTGGGCGCACATTACGTTTCCTGACGTTACCACTCCGTTTATGATTATATTAGAGCCAGCGCATGACCAAACGTACAATAACATCTGTGTGACCAGCAAAGACTCAGATCAGCCTGTACATCCACCCAGTATGGCATGGCTTTTCGTTCATACCTCTTTGGATAGCCCGGAGGCTGTAGAAGACACGTGAGATCAGCGAAGCTCTGATAAGCCCAAACATCCACCCAGTATGGCAAGGGTTCTCGTTTTTCAGTCTTTGGTTAGCCTGGGGGTTGTAGAAGGCACATGCGATCAGCGAAGGCTCTGATCAGACTGCGCGGATGCGCAGTCTGATCAGAGCCTTCGCTGATCGCACAAGTCTTATTGTAGATTTTTGCCGTGAGGTGGTTTGACTATATTTCTGTGCGGTATTATTCATGACCAATATTGCATTGTTTTATAAAAATCAGAGAGCAGACTGTAGAGTCTTCACTGGACGCACAAGTCTTATTGTAAATTTTTGCCGTGCGTTGGGTTGACTATATTTCTGTGCGGTATTATTCATGACCAATATTGCATTGTTTTATCAAAATCAGATAGCAGACTGTAGAAAACGCGAAAGAGTGAAAATGCGGGCATACACCGAGCTATATTTCGGCAATTAATATGGTTTCTAATTTGCATGCATATCTGTTTTCGCTTTAAGATGAAACTCTTTGAAGACAAGATAACAATTTATGTGGGCTTGAGTTTCATCAACATGTGGCATGGACAGTATTATATGCACAAATCTTGAAAAAAAAATCCGCTTTTATTTCTTCGCACTTTCATTTTTTTTTCTGGAATGAATATAATATTTTACTGTAACATAAGATTAGGTTCTTTACGTCTTGCGCGAACAGGGGTTGCTCTCTATAATTATTCTGTGCATCCGCACAGTCTGCTCTTTTCTTCATGTTTTTTCACCTCATAATCCAATGACTCTGTAAGCGGACAGCGAAACCACTGATCCGACTGCGCGAATGCGCAGTCGGATCAGGGCCTTCGCTTTCCGCGTGCGACATAAAGGCCCATTTGTCAAGACATGACCGGCATGTTTCTAACTGTGAGAGAATAAACATGTTTCCATATGAGAATCGTAAACACCCACAACATCTGCACACCCATGCATCTGGTCAGACTCTTTGTTGTTCAAATACCGTATTTATTCTAAGTATTCGGACACCTTAACTCCTTACCATACTTGTCCTAAAATTTAAATAAATGTGTTCATTTTACTACTAGTATTCGGGCACCTTAATGGGAAAGGCAACGTTCGAAAAGAAATCCTACAGGAAATATATGGATAAACAATACATTTTTTATGCAAATTTGACCCTAATCAGAAGAAAATTAGAAATTTGTTAAGGTCCGAAGATTTCAAAATTGCTTTTATGGGAGCCGCCATTTTGAATATTTAATGAGAATTTATGACGTCATAAAGCCATAATCAAATAGGCAAAACCTAAATAAGTAATACAATGTATGTGTAACAATATTTTACCTTTATGATTGTGTATATCTTCTTCTCTAGACATGTACACAATAACCTCAATGACTCGAACACGGATGACTCGTTTATAGTGGATAATTCGAAATAAAAAATGAGTCCCTGGGAAATTCATCCAATAGCTCAAGGAAACAAACACTTAGGGATATTTTAAGGAAATTTTCTTATTTTTATCATGGAAATGTATGTTGTGTGTATCCATTAGAATCGCCTCATCGAGGCGATTCTAATGAATACACTCAACATACCATTATTTTGTAGGTCCCTAAATTATTCCCATTTGTGTCCTCTGGAGCTTTGATTTACCCCCAGTGGTTCGAACTACCCATGTCCCGAACAAAATTCCATGGTCTCAAAGATGTTCGAGCCATTGAAGTTCGACTTTATATTGATTTTGTTTGAGAATTACATGTGAGAACTGCTCTATTTCTGTCAGAAGGAATATTTTATTTAATATTTTAATAAACTCTCTGTTTTGTATGAAGGAAAATATTAGGTAAAACAGACCTTGCACAGTTTTGCTGTAGAATGTTTACACAAACATACGCACGCACGCCAAATATATGTACTGGCTTTTCTATAGTGGTTGAGTGTCACAGGTCAGGCAAGGGATCTACAGTTTGAACCAGAACGCAGCATCTGATCAGAGTCTACACTGCTTACCACTCCTCCAGCAGTTTTAGACATACTAACAGGTAGTAAAGTGTTTTTGCTCGAAATTTAGGGCGAGTATGGTAAGTAGTTAGGTTGTCCTAATATTTAGGGTAAATACGATAATAACAGGCCGAAAGAATAGAATAGAATAGATCAGAATCCGTAGATTCGCTGACTGATCTGGAGCTGTCGCAAAGTAGCCAGCGCAGGACAAAACTTATGATAAGACTTGTGCGACCAGCGAAGACTCAGATCAGACTGCGCATCCGCGCAGTCTGATCAGAGTCTTCGCTGATCGCATGTGCCTTCTATAAGCTCCAGGATAACCAAAAATTGATAAACTAGAACCCTTGCCATACTGGGTGGATCTAAAGGCTGATCTGAGTCTTTGCTGGTCACACATGTCTTATTATAGTTTTGTCGTGCGCCGGCTCATATGACTCGGAAACATCTTTCAACAAGACGCGGAAAAATAAATAAATAAATAAGTAAATAAATAAATAAATAAATATGAGCCGCGCATGACAAAACCTACAATAAGGCCTTTATTACCAGCAATGACTCGGATCAGCCTGTACATCCACCCAGTATGCCAAGGGCTCTAGTTTATCAATTTTTGGTTATACTGGAGCTTGTAGAAGGCACATGCGATCAGCGAAGACTCTGATCAGACTGCGCGGACGCGCAGGCTGATCTAAGTCTTCGCTGGTCGCACAAGTCTCCTTGTAGGTTTTGTCGTGTGCTGGGTCAATATTATATAAAACACTACACTGTACAGGCTGGTTTGGGCTGTCGAGTTTTGTATATGGCATTATGTACTTTTTCCATGTCCAGTTTTACATTATGAAAATTTTAATGGGACATGATCCACATGGCAGAGCTTTCGCCATTTTGTATAAGGGCGATAACTTTTGTGACTTCCTGTTTGCATATTACTTTTAATACATGTTACAAGTGCTAGCTTTCACAAAAGCTTGGTCTACGCATGGCACAGAACTACAAAAGGCTACAAAATATTGCAAAGAAAAATACTATACGGGGAAAAATGTCAAATGGACAGATTCCAACCTCACATAGCTCAATAAATTATACGTCTTCAGAGTACTCACAAAGCATTTGACTTGTTAACTCTCTTTTATATGGATAGTACAATAAAAACAAATGCCTGTAAGTAACGTATTTCCCCACCCCTCTTTAATCATGCTACAAATTAAACTCAACTAACATCTCTCTCTCTCTCTCTCTCTCTCTCTCTCTCTCTCTCTCTCTCTCTCTCTCTCTCCTCTCTCTCTCTCTCTCTCTCTCTCTCTCTCTCTCTCTCTCTCTCTCTCTCTCTCTCTCTCTCTCTCTTAGGAGATCGCTAGTCGGAAATGACATTTTGCAGGATTTCTTTTGCCTCCACCGAATCTCTGGCCCCGTTTGGAATCAATATTTGTTATCTTAATTAGATAATTACCGATTGCTTAAAACAATAAATTTTAACAATTTCATACGTCACAAACCGTTGATAACAGCTGTCCTTTTAAAGACAGATTACAATTTTATAACAATTTCGAGAATTCTGTTTTAATCCATTTCTCGTTTTAAAGGAATACAATGAGGTTATCTTTTCTTGAAGACTTGAAAATATCAGCAAGGCAATTTTATGGCACCTAAGCCATATGCTCTGGTATCGCGTTACACTTTCATTTACATTGAATGGGTAGCATTTAATGCCGCGATGACAGCAACTCCCAAGGCACGCTTTATGTTAGAATTATGGAAAAAGACAAAAACGAACGTCTTCATCACCAGTAAAACGCAAGATCTGACTGCGCATCCAGCTAATTGCAGTGATCCTGGTAAAACCGGACAATTGTCCGGTTTTACCAGGATCACTGCAATTAGCTGTCCGTTGTGACAAGGACGGTATTCAAATGCGTAGCGTTCACTACGCATATTGCGCATGCGCGTAAGTTCAAATACTTGCGATAAAGAGATATAACTAATATAAAAAATATGTTCCTCCTCTATGATAGGGGCTACTCTTCCCTCTGGGACCAAAGTCTTTCCTTTAAGAGTTGCCCACATTTTTTAGAGCGATATTAGGGAGATTTTTTTCAAGATTGTTTGTCTGGGTGTGCATTCTGTGTATACCCTAAATAGTCGGACATAAGTTATTGATGGAATGATAGATGGTATAGACCCGGAATATTTTGACCTGAGTCAACACTGTTTTCTCACGCATGGCTGTTTAAATATGTAGGATAACTGACTGGCGCGCGAATCGCGCCGGTCTCTTAATATAGCTTTGGATTTTTACATATGGAAGACTATTCGATTAACTCACTAAGGACGTTTTATATTTGCCGGGACGTCGGTTTGTGACGTGGCAAATATAAAGAATCTTAAAGCAAACTGTGTTATAAGCAGATTAATGTCTATTTTATTTTCATTTCAATCAAGAAATTTCATAAAGCTTAATAAATGCAAACATTAAAGAATCACATCGTTGTTCTTTTTTACCCGTTACATTGAAACTTTATTGAACTTTAGTATACCCTTATCCCACATCTCTATGTAAACATGAACAAAATTTGCGCAGGTACTTAGACGTTTACGTCTAAATATTTTGTTTGTCATTATCATATACACAGAAGTATTATCATATACATAGAAGTATTATTTTCTACTTTTGTTCCTCCTGAATCGAACAAAATGCTTTTAAGTGTCTACACCCTTTTTTTTAGACGGTTCAATCACCCGGGGTTCAATCTTGGGTTTACCCGATGTTTGAAGGCATTTTGAATCCACTGCTATAACGAAAGTATTTTCTTTACCCTGTTTCTTTTTTTCATCATTTTTATAAATCGAGAATATATTTTTAGGGTTAAATGCCGTTTATATTGGCTAAGGTTTTAAGGTCATGAGGATGGACACAATCCTCTTTTTTTCTGTGTCTCTCTCTGTCTGTCTGCCTGCCTGTTTGTCTAATTCGACTGTCACATGATGAAAAGTCTAACAAACATCTCCCTTTTTTCTAACAAGTTTTCTAGGCCATGCTGTATGTCTTTCGGCTAGTGCCCAAAACAGCAACATTTCGGTACTCAAAGAAATGATAATTGGGGGAAAAAGGAAGAACCATGAACTCAATGTGAAACCCGCATTAGGTCTGGCTGCGAATTCGTCAGTTTGTCTGGATACATTTCCCACGTTTCTAAGCTATCTCAATCTTTCTGAGTGTCTGAAACTACATGTTTAGCACTAAGGCACAAGAAAATTATTACACTCTAGCTAACAAACCACACAACTGCCATCTTGTAACATTATGCCCTTCTTGAATTTTGATTGGTCCGCTCAAACAAATTATCTGCGGGACTAATTTTCCTATTTTCGGTAATGTTCACCATGGCGCCGAAACGGACACGTTTTGTAAAACAAATTACAATTAATACGAAGCGGGGTAGTAAATTACAGCTGAGATATTGCCATCACGAAAATTTCCGACATTTAGCTTTTAAATGCGATCGTGTTAGAAAATAACCAACAGAGGGGAATAGAAAAGCGAAAGATTTGACCAGCAATATTGGAAATTGGCGATAGATCTCATTATTCGATGGAGAAAGTTTCCACCTAAGTGCTAAAAGCGGCGTTATTTTATTCTCTCATAGTGCTTCGTTGCGCCAGATACATTTATCTAATTTGATATATAGCCTGCTTTTTTATGTAGCCTTTGTCTTCCATAGGTGATGCGCTGGAAGCCGCTGAAGAGAAATAAAAGAAATTAAATATATTCTTGTTGTTGTTGTTATGCAGATTTTTAATGCAACCGGGTACCACATCAGAGACGTATCCAGGAGAATTCCTCTGTGTGTGTGTGTGTGTGGGGGGGGGGGGGGGGGGGGTGGAGGATGGGGGTGGGGGATGGGGTGGATTTAATCATATTATCGTATTAACTCTAGGTATTCGGACAGACAGGCCTGAGCAAACAGTGTAGAACGCAGCGTCTGATCAGGGTCTACACTGTTTGCCACTCACCCAGCCATTTCACACACGTTCACAGGTAGTAAAATGGTAACGAGTAAGGGGTGTGAAAATTAAGGATAAATAAGGTATTTCAAA